>JALDNG010000183.1:10000-630981 GCA_024349245.1 Neodontobutis hainanensis
ATGTCACAAGAAGAGGAAGTGCCACAGGGGAAAGGAGCGCAAGGACGCCCTGGTCATCAGGAAGGATACAAACAATGGCCTCAAGGTATTAGCGCCAACTTCACATTAAAAAAAAATTTAATGTGTTTATAAATTATTAAATGCCAGATTGTCCAGCAATAAAACTCAGCTTAGCAGGATCAGACAAAGAAACAGCCTCCAAAGTGTGTTTTAGCTGAAATTGTTTCTTTGACAACAGTGTTTCATAAAATGAGCTAACCCAATGAGACTTATTTGGATAAGTCTCACTGTGTTATTATTTCTGGAGATGTCATTGAATGAAAATACTTTTCAGAGTGTTTCTTTATTTAAACCAAGTCATCATTAACTGATTAAATTATGTGTAAGGTTATTCTTGTGCAGCTTGTAGCTCTTTGTGACTTTGATAACCAGCCCTACTTCAGCGACAGATAATTGTCTCTCAGTTCTGTCAGTTCTGTCAGTTCTCTTGTCTGAAGCTCGGTCTCTGAGGTAAAATGCAGTGTATTTCCAGATTAGTTAGTTTAAGGGATGTTGGAGAAGGCTGTAGTTTTTTTTTTATTAAGGCTTGATTAAATCAACGCTCAACTACAATGTAATGCGCAGCATAAGCGTAATCGCTGCTTGTTAGTCTGGCTGTGTGAGCCCACACTAGTCTTTATGGAATGGGTTTTCCCCCGACTTCTGTGCCACTATTGGGTATTAACAGTTTACTTTTCAGCTGAATACACATTGAGAACTAGATAAATCTAGTTTTTGTTTTTTTGAAACTCATTGCTAGCGCAGCTACAATGTTACTTTTTCTGTTTTGTAGTGTACTTTAGGCACTGTATTCTCAGTGTGTAGTTCCTGTAGTCTAACAGTGGTGGTCTCTGGCTGCATGCTCTATAGTTTAATGAAGCAGCAGATTGTTTTGAAAATGCACTGGAATGACTCTTCCTGACCTGTGAAGACTGTTGTTATGAAGTGTCAGGCTTTGAGCCTTGTAGCTCCATAATTTCAGTCTGAGTACTACGGCGTCTTAGGTCCATTGTTAGATTGTATGGACAGGGTCACTCTGGAGCGGGTACAGTCTTGTATGGACGGATGGATGTTTCAAACAAATGTGGATATCTTGGAGCTTTACTTAAAATTTATATTCTTACATTTCAAAAAGAATGTTTGCGTGCACGTGTCAACAGACATGTGTTGTGATCCGGACTGTCTCTGCAGATCCAGCGGGTCCAATGTCTCTTATATGTCAGCATCGAGAGGAGTGGTGAGGGTATAGGCTGCTGGGATCTCCCTGACACACATTATTCTCTAACCGGACTCTGCCAGAAAGAACTGCTCACAGAACAGTCTGTTTCACAGAACCATCAGAGAAGGCTCCCGTTGAAAGTGTTTGCAAAAGGGAGGCACCTTCTGTCAGAAACTTGGTATGTGATTGGATGAAGCACTGACTATCCACCTACCACAAGATTTGTTTTAGCCAATCATAGCAACGATTTATATCGTAACCAGAGTGCGGCAGATATGAAGAAACCAACCGCTGCAACAGTAACAGTTTTTGCAAAGTGAACGTGACACATTTTTTAGCATTAGCGAAAGACTGCTAACGTCTTTCAGTGTAGCTATGTTGTTAACAAAGAGAAGAGGATGCTTGTTGCATTTGTCAAATTAAAAACCCGCCTCTTCCTGTTTGTGCTGCTACATTATTGGTCACAAGAGGCCGGTGAGCCCATGGTTCAACTCAAGGGTTGACTTGGCGCGATACAAGATGGATTTACCCGAGTAAAATAGAATGGAGCTGCAGCACAAGGTTATTTATTCTCTCCCTTTATCACTTTTGGGGCTGATTATCTCTTTCCTAAATTCCACTTATTTCTTGCACAGATAAAGCTCTCTTAGTAGCTGTCCATCTTGTCTCTGATTATGTGCATGTCTTTGATTATGTGTCATCGCTTTCTCTATGCTCACTCTCTTTATCAGTGTCACTTTGGCAGCACACCAAAAATGCAGGTCATTGTCTTTTTCACTGTCCTTTTGTTGTTATCTGTTGCCATCTATCTGTGCTCACCATCTCCATGTCTCTCTCAACCTCTGTCTCTGTCTGGGCTTTGACTCTAATATTACAAATGCTGTTGCACACTAGCTCAGGGCCAGCTCAGCAAGGTGATAAATCAATACAGCAGCAGAATTATGTAACATGCCACCATATTGACTGCATTTTTTATCTCTCCCTGTGCACACTATTTTTTTCCTCAATATCTTTCTTTGACTCTTCATTTATTTGGACTTGGTTTCATATCTCAGGTTGTTTCCGTTTTATATGCATGAGTAATCTTTCTACATTCCAACAGTCAGGTGAACACAGTCAGGTGCAGTAACATCTAGAGCCTCAGGCAGTACTCTCCGAACGTGTGCAGGTAAAACTGGTGTGTGCTCTGTCAGAGCTGCAGGCCTCACCTTGAGGAGTCATGTTGTCCTAAGGGGCGCTTAGCAGAGGCTGTTTTGTTTCTGTGAGTCAGCTTTGGCATAGGACTATTAATGAACTGTGTTGCTGTAATACATAAGAAGCCTGGCTTGCCCAGTCTGTCCTTTGAGGGGCACCTTAAATCAAAAACAAAAGTGCACCCTCAACAAATATTTTCTTCATGAAAACTTTGTTTGCCTCATTGGTACAGCTCTCAGACATGAGTGATGACATGTTCTCACAGCTAAAATATTCCTGTGCATTTCCTGTGTGCAGCCTGCTCTGTCCGAGTGCAGGGAGGAGGGGCGCTCTTAAGGAGTCTGTGAGTGCTGGAGTGCCAAAACTTCCTCCAGCCGTGCCCTGGTCAGAGAGTGCAGCGGCTCTGGGCTGGATTTTTCATACTTTCACCCTTTCCCCTCCAACTCCAAGCTTTACAGACTTTACTTTTTCTGTGCGCTCTGGAATTTAATCGTTCTGCACGTGGCGACCTCTGCAAAAAAGCCACACACTCCCTGTGTGTGTGGGGTGGGGGGTGGGGGGCTGTGTTTGAACATGAGCTACAGGAAACCCCTTCACACCAGAGAAGACACACGGAGAAGTGTCTAAAAGCCTTAAAATGATCCAAACCTCTACCTGTCATTGCTAATGTACCTATCTACACAAACATCTCTTTGAAAGTCCATCTGTAGACTGTTTGAGATGATTTAGAGACAGAAGGCTTCAAAGCCAAAGTTATTTTTTAGGATGATTTACAGATGTAAATGACAGTAGGGCTGTGCAATATGGTGGTAAATAAACTCTTACATACAGTTTGGGTCAAATTTGACATTGAACAGCATTAAAAATACCCTAAAGTCATTCTATTAGACTGAAATTGAATGACTCTTCCTAAAAAAACACAAATTTGACCCACATCTGTTGAGATGGATTACCAGTGTGGGTCAACTTTAAACTGTGTAAATGTTTGTGTATATTTTATGGGACAGTGGTGACAGAGAATGGGGGACCTCAACATTGTCATAAGAACTGTCTGTGCCCAGGTTGACACAGAGACAGACACCTGCTGGTCTCTGAAGGGGTATGGGAGAATCTTGAACTAATAACACAGCATAGCAGTGTTCACATCTGGTGCACAAAGGGAACAGAAGTCATCCAGAGGTTAGAGGGTGCCTTGGCACAGACACAAGATATACAACTGCAAACACAACACTTTCAATGTAATACAATACTCATAACAGGTCCCGGAGCTGCTGTCAGTGACTGGTATCAGGGCAGCGAGACCAGTCTGAGGAGGTTTATAGTGGTTTGGAGGAGAATGTGTCGGAGGAAATAAAATAAAAACTCAGATCTGTAGAGATTATTAGTTTGTTATTAAATGTTTTGTGTTCTAGTGGTAGATGTTGAATGTTAAAAACTATAATTATAACTTTTTATGATATATTAGTGAGGAGCGAGTGTAATGGTTGCATTGGTTAAACATGTTGAAATTATAAATTCCAAATTAAAATTAAAAATTAAATTCAATATAATACATTTAAATCATTATGGTTTTTATGTTTTATGTAAAACATGACATAATACTGTGTAAAAGTTTTAAAACTAACAAACAACACTCTTTCTGCTTTCTGAAACATACGTATATTAAAATTGATCAGACATTTATTAATATGACATGGACTATTTAGACATTCTTATTAGATCTGTAGTTTAAAATTTGATATAGACACTTACTAGGTTTAAAAGACAAACTTGGTGAAAAGGGCTGGATACCCAACGTCGGTATGACCAAAAAGTTCCAGTCCCGATGGTGAAAGTGTAAACATTATGGCAGTTTAGTTCATCTTTAGAATAATGTTTGATTATCTAACGTGTCTACTTTGAGTCAAATGTCATCAGAGCGAGTGGCAACTTTCAGTCTTCAAGGTAGATGGCAAACTTGTCAGTTCTTTATAATGTCTTGTTTGGTTTGTGTTTCAGCGCTGCCTCTGTCGCTGTTCTCCCTCCTCTGTCCCTCACACAGCACCAAACTGATCTCAGATCTGCTGCTCAAGTCTGATTAGCTGTGATTTAACGGAGACAAACTATGGAGATGCAGCTATATTTGCAGTTTAATCTGTAGCTGCTGTAATAATGATGGAAAAGTAAGAGACGGAGTGAAGACATGTGTTGGACAGAAACGTAAGTGAAGTCTAAGTGTGGACTTTATGAAGAAACTCAAATGGGATTTAGAAACATTTACAGCAGAAAGTAAGGTAACGTTAAGTTGCTAAACAGTGCTAACAATAACGATAATGCGGCTAATACTTAAATCTGAGACTTTTTAAGCAGCGTTAATAAAACTTTTTTTTTTGTCAGAGACTTAGAGCAGGCAGAGGACGAGCTCTCTCACCTGTTAGAGCCAAATGAGCAGCTTTCATCCACCGTCTGTGTAAATCTGACTCTTAAACATAAGGAAGGCTTATTTTCAACCATATACAATATGTGAAGGAAATAGTAAGGGTAAAATAGCCTATAATCTTCTCCTTCCAAATTTAGGTCAGACAACTGTGTTAACATTTTTTATTAAATTATAAAAGAAAGAAAAGTCTCTAGTCTGACTGTAGTGTGTAATAGTGTAAAATGTGCTTAAAACCCTAACCCTAAATGTGACCCAATGGAGAATAAAGCCAGGGTTTTTGAGCCATTTACAGCAAATAATTATAATTCATGCAGAAAGCCTAAGTGCAACAGTGCGAGTGCGGCTCCGGGGCAGAGGGAAAACCTATCTGCAATGGTGAGCCCTCAGCAGCAACACCACGCTATAAAGTCAACCTTTGACCTGGAAACTGTCAGCAACATCCCACTTATCCCACAATGTATTCAGTATTATTTTGTAATCTAGACTTTAAAAACTTACAAGGAGAGTATAAGCTCAAACTTTCTATCGGTAATGATATAGAGACCCTATTCACACAGTGTAAGTTTGTCCTATTTATTAAAACCTCAAAAAAAAGGATTGGTTTTATGAACAATGTTGGATCTTGGAATTATTTTTTATCTTTCAAGTGTGTGAGCTGTGGCCAGTAAAATCAAAAATTTTAAACAGAACATTAAAACCATAGGCTGTTAAATGTTTTAACATGATGACAGAGAATCTATATATTTTTGTATTTTAATATTTATTGTACATATACAATATTTAAAGGGACATTATGGTGGTTTTATTGGTTCAAAGGACTAGCCAAGCGAGCCATGGGTTCAGAGCTTTAGGTAGGCTTGCATCTTTTTTGACACCTAACTATTAAATCTGTTTGGTAAAGGCTAAAAATGACCCACATTGTGATAGACTCTTTTAGAGAGGAAGTCATTAGATAAATGAGGCCTATCATGGTAATATTTTATTGGTGAGATCTGGGCCATTGAGCTTTTATTTTAACGGCCAGTTAAGCTACAATTCAAACCAGCCAAAAGCTGGTCTACGTCGACTAACGGAAACGCTGCCAGTGTCTGAGTTATCTCAAAAAGAATATAAAGTCTTATGATCCATATAAAACAAAATAGAAAAATAGCAGGCTACTAATACCCACTGCTCTTGCAATTGTTTGGATTAACACAATTATACACTACAAAACTTCCATCCATCTTCTACCGCTTATCCGGGGCCGGGTCGCGGGGGCAGCAGTCTAAGCATTGACGCCCAGACTTCCCCCTCCCCAGACACTTCCTCCAGCTCTTCCGGGGGGATACCCAGGTGTTCCCAGGCCAGCCGAGAGACATAGTCCCTCCAGCGTGTCCTAGGTCTTCCCCGAGGTCTCCTCCCGGTGGGACATGCCCGGAACACCTCCCTAGGGAGCCGTCCAGGAGGCATCCAAAACAGATGCCCGAGACACCTCAGCTGGCTCCTCTCAATGTGAAGGAGCAGCGGCTCTACTTTGAGCTCCTCCCGAGTGACTGAGCTCCTCACCTTATCTCTAAGGGAGCGCCCCGCCACCCTGCGGAGGAAACTCATTGCTCCCTGTATCCGGGATCTTGTTCTTTCGGTCATGAATCAAAACGGTGGTGGCACAGTTGTCATATCAACCGTTTCAGCCCTAATCATGACATGTTTTAACATGATATAAAATTCTCCAAAATACAGGAAATTACTCCTATTTTGTTAAATGTTTTCTGGGGAGGATCTCCCTTCTATAAAGTCAAGTGTACCTGTAATTGACTAGACTTCTTTGGGGGTGTTTTTGCTGCTCGGCTTAAGATGCTAAATGGCAACATCTACAGTGGTGTGTATTAGATTTTTTTCTTGGGGGGACTAGGTAGGGCACAGACTGTAGAAAGATGGCACACTTAATAAATAAAAATAAAATATTTTGCTGTAAGCTATAGTCTGTTCCTCTCTGTATGGTAAATACAGGGCACAGGCTCTCACTGACCTATTACTATGACTGCTTTAGAGGCTGAGTGAACTCAGGAGACACATTTAATCAAGGAACATGATGTGTGTATTCTTGTGTATTTTAACAGCCATTATGATATTACTATAGAGCAATTATGGGAACAATTAGTTTTAATATATTTGAAGATAGATTGTTAAAAACTAGAGCAAATACTAAACAATCTACAAAGACACACTCTTTTTTTTTTAACTTGGTCACAACAATTTTTTGAAGTTTGTTTATATAATGTTAGTACATTTGAGCTGAACAGTTACATGAGTAAAGACAAGTTTAAGAGTAAAGTTTTTTGCATCACAGAAAACACGGGCACAGACAAATAAAAATGTAAAATAACACCAGGTTAATTGATCCACAGATAAAGGAACCAGATGTTTATCACAATCAAACAATTTGCTCTAATCTGACAAGACTTATAACAGGATGGGAAATATTCTCTGCTGTCTCGTAACATTAGCAAAGTTGGACTACTTACTGTTTGTGTTCTTGCTGTAAATGTCTCTGAATCCACTTCTGACCTGGTTTTATTCACTAGACAGACTGTAGTCTGTCTCCAGCCTCATGTCACTAACCTTTGGGCCACAGCTGATTAACTCATTGTTTCAGGATTAGATTTAAGGTTTACTCTCGCTTTAAATATTTTGCTGCTCGTTTTCCTTGTCACGCTTAAACACAAAGCCAATCACATGCTAGCATTAACAGAAACATCCAATCAGAAAGCAAGGAAGGCAGGACTAATGAAACCAGCGGGGCTCAGATCACCTGTGAGAGGGGAACGAAGGAGACACTGAAGAGGCTTTTTTTTGTTTCTATTTTTTTTTTTTTTTTGTTAGTTTATATAGATTTTATTTTATTTAACAAAAAGCCTTGGTTGGGGTGACCAGACAGGGTGGCCAATTAGATTCCTGGGTAGCCCAGTGCCACACAAACCCTGAATGTGTAGTCTTAGTTTGTATTTATTCTAATTAAAACTTGAAACATATATATATATATATATATATATATATATAATATAAACAAAATCTGGAGCTCTGTCATTTCTAAACTCTGGCCCTGTCTATTACTCTTTATTTATTATTATTTATTTTTTTTACGATAAAAATAGACTTTATTGATCCCACAGAGGGAAAATTCCCATGTACAGAAGCTCATAGATAGGTAAAGTGCAAAAAGTTAAATTCTCAACAGCATTTTAAATAGAATAAAATATGAGGATTAAATTATACAAAAGCTATCTTTACATACTTACAATGTAAAGGAGGGAGAAAACGATGGATTTTGCCAAACAATCAATTTGTGATATATTTTGCAGCCTTCACCAGTTCTTTTTCAAATCAAAGACTACATCCTCCTCCTGTGCATGTGATGTGGTTCATGTAAGCATCATTACAGCTAAAGCTAACCATGCTTCTAAACCTTTTCCAAACTTGATAATCAACTGGACTGATTATCCAAATGCATTTGTTTATTTTCCTGCTTTGTATAGTGAAGGTCAAATCCATATGTAGTCTTCCATCACACTCCTAATGAAGAAAGGAACCTGAGGTAGAGACTCTCTCCAATCCCATCTGTTTGACACGCAGAGGGAGGGAGAGTGGGAAGAGGGAGGGCCCGCCGCTAGACGAATGAGAACCAGGCCAGATCTGGCTGAGTGAGGCAAGGGGGCGGAGGGGGGAGGTGCTGTTTAGAGAAAGGCAGGGAGTGAAAAGAGGGAGGCTGGGGGTTGGGCTCCGAGGTGTGTGTGTGTGTGTGTGCATGTCTGTGTGTGAGAGAGAGAGTTGTGTGTGTTCGCTCTGTTCCTTTCCTTTCTTTGTTTGAATACTGAGTGAGAAAAAGGAAGGCAGAATATAGAGGCTGGTGTGCAGAGAGAGAAGCAGCAGAAATACTAGATCCTCTGACAGCAGCCTATTTTTTATTATAGGAAGGACAACAAGGCTTTCAATTGGAGTCATTTACTGGGTTATACATTTGAAGACTTCAGAATAAGACAATTGAGTGTTTGAGCCACAACAACTGTTAATGATTTTGACAACAGTGTCAAGGAAGAGCTGGCTCAGGGAGTCTTTATGTGAGTGAGCCTGAGAGGTGGGGGCAGACTGCCTGTGCAGTTTAAAGGGAAAACATTACACAAAGGTGGGAAACAGGAAAACCAAAGAGAGGGAAACAGAGTGGGAATCTGCTGAGCTGGCTGCTGCTTTCTCCGACAACTCTGTTTGGGATTTTACTCCACTGAGCCGCCCCGGTGTCTCCCTGCGAGCACGGTAAGACTGGCTTCCTACACGAGCTCAGCTGCTGCAGACAAAAGCAGCAGAAAGTTGCTGTGTGTGTACGTGTGCAGAGTGGGGAGAGCTAAGCTAAAGCTAAACGCTGAGAGGAATGCAGCACAAAGGGAGCTTGTGTGTTCCAGCTGGGGACAGCCTCCAGTCTGTATGTCATGGTTCTTCCCAAACTTTGCCTGTAAACCACGACCTGAAATAGACAGGTACAGACTACACTACCTCTTTTCTTTAAAAAAAATCTTGTTCTGATGCATGGCCTGGCAAAGTCAAGCACAATAAATATGTAGCTTATTCTTCTAATCATTTACTGATTGAGCTTTCACCAAATTGTGAAAGCACTAGTATTGTCATTTGAGGGTTGACATAAAAAAGCCCTTTAAAAGCACGGTGAAAATGTGCATTTAAAGAGCAAGGCCATTTAAATACCCTGACGGCTCACGGCCAGCTGGCTCCCGGTGCCCAAAACAAAACACCACAGCACCACAGTTTTACCCCATCTTTTATTTTCTAAATTATACATTTACCTTGAGTTGCTTTAAAACTTTAGAGGGCTTCAGCTCTAATTATTACTCTATTCTCCCTTTGCTCTTTATTGTCCTTTTAAACACACAGCTTGTGGGTGTTTTGAGCCGCTGACTGCTGCCTAAGCATTAGTAAGTGCAGCTCTGTGCAGTGTCTGGACCAGTTAATCTGCACTAAGTAATAAGTTGTGTTGTGGTTGGTCCTGGTCTGTGGTTGGCAGCTGTTGGTGTTAAATAAAGCGCTAACAGCACGTGCGTGAGAAAGGCAGCACTTGTCCCGGCGTGTGCATAGAGCTAATATTGGTGTCCATACATGACTCTGTGTCCTAATTAAACCCCCGCCCCACACTTAAACCTATACAAACATTCCTCAAATAAAGGCTGTACTGGAAAGAGCTCTCCTATCCCACTGTAAATTGATCCTACTGTACTGCTGCGCACGTGAGCGCCGGCCTGCACATGCGCACACACACAGCAGAAAATCTGTTACTATTTTATTGTCCACCCCCACCCTTCCTTTTCCCCGGGGCTGTTCTTTCTTCCTTTCTCTGTTTTCACAAGCTCGTTACCAGCAGTAGTAGAGCACCGCCCACTCCCTGACATACGGCTTTATATTGCTTTTTTTCTTCATTCCTTTTAATACTGGCATGGGACTGTGATTATCCAGTGGTGTAGTCCCCTGCGCGGTTCAGCCCAGGTTGCCTTCTGAAGGCCCTGCCCCGTTTGGAAATACTGTACAGAGGACACAACCTGCACTAATACTGCCGTCAACTGTTTTTACTGCAAACACAAGACTTTAATCAAATAGTGCAAAGGCCAATTCCAAGTCCTTCTGAAGATAAATGTGTAATAAACTGAACAGAATCAAATGAGCATCATCTCAGAAAGAAAACATGACTTTTATCATAAATGAATCAACCATCATGACCTCCAACATTTACTGTGAACACACATATAAAAGTCACATTTAGTAGCTTTACAGTTTTGAACTAAGGCCTGAGAATAAGTTCATTAAAATAAGTCAAACTAGGGTCTCTCTGGGAGTCACAGAGTAACAAATGATATGATGATTTGTAATACGCTGCCCACAGAAGCCATAATTTCAAAATTAAAAAAAGAAAACTCAACCCTGACTTTCATTTCCAATATGAAAGAAAATCCCTTTTTATGTGTGTTAGTCTAAATGAAACTGTACAACAATTACATGTTGTTTAGTCCCACCGTAACTGAGACGTCCGTCCGAGTCAGAGACACCATTCCAATGGAAGATAATCACAATAATACATTTTTGAGAGGGGAACAATGCAGTAATATATAGACACTAATAACTCTCTGGTTCAGTGCAGTTTAACTAGTGCACTCCCTCTTATGTCCTTGTATTTGTTTGCACATACTTTTGTAGTTTTGTAATGATCGCCCACTACGCTGTTCCTGTCACCTTTCAAACTGAAGAGCTTAATTGTAATAGTCCAGGATGCTCTCGCAAAATGATTGATGAGGATTTTATGTGCCAGAGATATTGTGTAATCTTTGCTAAAAGAAACATGTTTTCCTTTTGTTTTTATTCCAATGTTAGTTATTTCAATAAAAATATTCTGAACATTAGTGCCATCTCTGACTGTACTGACCTGTACAGTGAGCTCCTTTGGCTCACTTTTGCATAGTCATTAGTATTGGAAAGTGGGTGGGGGCTTTGTTGATGTAGATGAAATATGGGGGTGAGTGCTCTGATGACTGTGGACTCATTCTGTGTAGCAACATCACATTTTCTGCTCCCAGTGCCCTTAGGACGGCCAGCATCAGCCCCCGCCCTGTCGGCCCGGTCGACCCCCTCGCCCTGCACCCACGTCCTGCTGCAGATGTGCACATCCACAACACACCCCTACTCAGCCCCAGGGCAGCCCCTCACAGCTGAAGGGGGAAGATTGTGCATTCAGAGGCGGGGGAGGGGTGATTGAGTGTGCTGCCTGCAGAAGACAAGAGGAGCGGGGAGGGGCAGACAGTGGAGCGCTGGAGGTGACGGAGGCTGCCTGGCGCTCCGCTCAGCCTACAGCTACATCACACACTTCCCACCAAACATCTGTTCTCTGGCTCTGACAAACTGGTGCTTGATGCAAAGGTAGATGCTAATTATTTTAACAACAAATGAAACCATACTTTTGTCACATTTGCATTAGGGACTGGCACTAAGCAAAAACTATCGTTTACCATATCTGCGGTCTAATTGTAAGTGGAATAGAGTGGGAAAGTAACCGATTGAAAAGAATAAAAACATCCTGTCGATGTTTGTGTCTTGAGCCCGGGGTCATCGAGTTCAGCACTCGTTTGCTTAAATGCATGTGATCTGGATGTGTGCACTAATTGCTTGGAAGCATTAGTGAACAGTGGATGCTTCTTACTGTATTGAGTGCTTCTAGCTGTTAGAGCAGAATGTGGACGTACTGTATATGTAGTGTACATATGTAATTTGATTGTTATCAAGACACAACACTTCTGTTTTGGCCCCCATTTTTCATTGGCTGAACGCAAAGTAAGACTTGTCTATGAACACAAAAGGCCTATTTCTCTCAAAAAAATCACAAATCTATCCAAATCTGTGTTAGTGAGCACTTTAGTGAGATAATCCATCCATCACACAGGTGTGGCATATCAAGACGCTGAGGTGGTCCTTTGGTTGGCCACAGCAAAAGGCCACTCTATAATGTGCAGTTTTAACACAAAGCACAATGCCACAAATGTCGCAAGTTTTGAGGGAGCGTGCAAATGGAATGCTGACTGCAGGAAATTCCACCAGAACTGTTGCCTATGAATTGAATGTTCATTTCGCTATCATTATCCATCTCCAAAGGCGTTACATAGACTTTGGCAGTACATCCAACCGGTCTCACAATCGCAGACCACGTGTAACCACACCGGCCTAGGACCTCCACATTCAAGATCCTCTGAGACCAGCCACTCGGACAGCTGCTGCAACAATCGGTTTGCATAACCAAAGAATTTCTGCACAAACTGTCAGAGACCGTCTCAGAGAAGCCTCATTGGGGTCTCGACCTGAATTCAGTTTGTGGTCGGACTGGACCAGACACAGATTTTGACAGATTTGTGAACAGTATTTGAGAGAAATAGGCCTTTTGTGATCATAGAAAAGTTTTAGCTCTTTGAGTTTAGCTCATGAAAAATGGGGGCCCAAACAAAATTGTTGCGTTATATGTTCTGGGGCTTTTTTCCTCCACTGTGTTCTTAATGGAACTCAGTTGGCCAAGGAGGCAGAGAAGGTTAATTCTGTTACACAGGGTCAAGGGTTCTGGCAGATTAGCAATGGCCGTGGATCTAACATCCCCACAGAAGGTAGGTGTGTAGATGGTTGCATCTTATTAGCAAAGAATCTCAGACAAATATGTCAACAAAGTCAGGATAAAAGAGGGACATATGATTGGTGCATAATCTAAAGGTCAGATGGAGCTGTCTGAATGTACTATTTAATCAGGTATATTTGAGCCGCGGAGACATGAGCTATGAGATAAAATGGATAGTGGAGCTAGAAAGAGATAATAAGAATGATCATGCTGAGATGTTTGAACGCAGGAATCGAAGCAGAGTCGGCTGAGAGGGCACATGGGTTCTTTGTGCTTTGCTGATTTAAGTTAATAGCTTCCAGTTGTCACTACTGCTTGGTACTGGTATAATAATGGTACTGCTTGGCCCACTATCAGACCAAGAGCTGACCTGTCTCAAGGCTAAATTGACACTTTTTCTGTAGTCTGTGTGTCCTCCTCTTTCTTGTGACTGAATGACGAGTTTGTGCATGTGACTTCACAAACACACCCTCTAGGACTGAAGGTCACTGGTGCAACTGTGTTTTCTGAGCCCTTGCATAATGTGTTCTAAGGGTTAGTGGTTGTTTTTTTCGCAGTGAAGGATAAAGTATTATGCAGAGAACCGGGCAAAAAGTGGAATTTGGCATAAATACACAAAACTGCAGATGACAATAGTTTTTGCCAGAATTTTACTGCGCTCTGTAATTGTGCACTCTGCAAATGTGCAGCTACTTGAAGGCTGTCCTCTCCTTTTTGTTCTTTTTTTCATACTTGTTTATATGTGGCGCTCTGACTTTGAGTCTGTATGTGACAGTAGCTGCGTTTTCATTCACCTTCAAATTGTGCAAATTAAAATTGTGTATTGAAATACACCTAATGGAAACATGCCACTTTAAAAAAAAAAAAAAAACTCTCTTACCACTCCGCTTACGAAGTGGTATTTCATGCATATCAAAAAAGGTATAATTTGCAAAATAGCATTAGAAACACTTTTTTCGCATTAAAAGAGTAGCTAGGCCAAATTTAGAATCTAAAATCTTCTGTCAAACATTTACATAAAACGTCCACAGAATTTAGACATAAGCAATCGATGCTGCGTGAAGCCAAACAATACACCAGCCATGTGCTGATGATATGTTCCCTAGCACTTCGGTACTTTTTCAAATATTTGAATTTTTAAAAGGTGAATTTTTTTGTTCTGAAATTTTAATCATTGAAAAAGAACCTAAAAACTAACTAAAAATGAAACTTCAGCGACTTCTATCCAGAGCCAAAAAATCATTTTACAATGAAAATGAAATTTGCATGCCTTTATAATTCAAAATCTGATAAAACATATTTTGCTTCCATAGTTATTGCTTCTATTGCATTCTTCTTTCAGCAGACTGTAGATAAGAAAACACTATTACTTCCACATCAAACATGAGCATTGGACATTGAGGATTTCTAGTCTCATTTTAGCACAGTAATTACACCTGGTTAGTATGCATGCACACTGCTCAGCCCTTAAGATTTAAAGTTCAAGTCAGATGAAAATCACATTATTCTGTTTTACTCACATTTGCAGAGTCAATGCATAACTTAAAATGCATCACATCAGATACAGAGCCTAGATACAGATATGTGAAAGCCTTGTTTTCACCTGTTGAGTGGTTTAGTGCCTGTTCTGTTGGCGGGGAGTGTGTGACCTCACCGTGACCTGGAAGGATCCACGTGCTCACCTTACAGCAATGCGTTTACTAATTATGTTTTGAATCAGATAGAGAGAAGGTTTGTGTTTTTGAACCTTTTATCTGGCATCTGATGGGCTGAAGCAGGCTCTATCGTTCTTTTTTATCCTCATCCGTGTGAGCGGCAGTGCAACACCAGCCTTGTTTGTCTGTGGAGGTTCTCAGTCATCCAGGTCACCTTGAAGTTAAAGCAAAAGCATCTGAAAATAAGTCCAGGTGCTTTTGCTTTAATCTTTTCCACCAGCTGTGTTAACTTTACTTAAAATAAATAAATAAATAATAAATAATAAAAAACTTGCTTGCTGCTCTTGTGTGTGTCAGGTCTTGGATGTAATGAATCTACGCAGCATCACAGTCTGTGTGGAGTGTGTCTGGAGGGCAGTGGGTGCACATTGACCTATCTCGCCATGTGTGTATGAGTGCCCCCAGAGTGGAAACCTGATCCGAGCCAGACTCCAGCGCCCCTCTGTCTGTCTGCACCCCTCCGCTCTCTTTCTCTAACCTCTGTATTCTTTTAGCCTCACACCTGTGAAGCCATGTCACTCAAAGGCTGAAATAGAGGCACTAGACTCTTAACCCGCTCTTATCAGATGTCAGTGATTGGCTTAGTTCAGGGGTCAGTGCTGTGATTGATTTTCTTTGCTTCCTGTGTTTGCAAGCCTTAGATGTCTGCAGGACATAGTAAACAGCCCATAGAGCTGTAGAATATAGATAGTGTAGGAATCCACTGACAAACGTGTGCATTGGTGGATCTGGAGATAGAGGATGCAATGAGACAGTCTCTCATTTTATCCTACTGTGTAGGAGTTTTTTACAGATTTGCCTAAAATGTAGTTAAAGTTTGGATATATCATAAACAACAACAAAACTCTACTTTGCTTCTTCCAGCAGTTCTCCCAGTAGCTCAGTCTCTGACATGAAGACACAGGAGTCTGTATTATTAATGTTTCACAAATGCCCTGTACACAATCTTCTTTTGGCACTGAGTTCTGCTCAAGCAGGCTTTCTTCTCTTGATATTTATTCAACGGGAGCAGTGCATATGGGTCTGTATAGTGCTGGGCAATGATTAAAGAATTTAATCGCAATTAATCGCACAAAGTTCTGCGATTAATCACAATTAATCGCATTATACAAAAAATGTAATAATGAATTAAAAATTTGTGTATTGCATACTTTTATTTTGAACATACTGCTATATAAACAAAAGTGCAATAACACTTGGTTTGCAAACACTTTAAACAAATAAGGTGCTTTTTACAGCAGGTAAAAGTTTGTAGCAGTTGAAATATTTCTGGTAAATCTCAACTTAAGCATTAATGTAATCAAATTAAATATTTAACCAAAAATATTTGCCACTGCCAGGGCATTAATATTTTGTTTAGTTTGTCATAGAAAAACAAGTTATGTCCAGAGCCTCGATCATAACATTAGAACAATGTAAACAATATAAATGTCTGTGTAGAACCTTGTAGCCGCGCTGAGGGTCAGAGTTGGGTCCTGGTGGTACTAAAAGTTGTGACGCGCTTAGAGACTATAATTAACAAATAATCACAGATCCGATGTGCGTTTGGTAGGTTTATTGCAGATTAAATAATACAGCTCAGCAGATAGATGATGGACATGAACCAGAATGCATAAACAGATAAATATATAATCTCAGCCGTTCAGTATGCTTTGCTGTTGGCTTTGCGGTCAACAAAAATTGTGGCTACCCGTACCTGACTTTCAACTACCTGTCCTCCCGAAAGTGCACACCTTTACAGACGTACGGGCACGTGCCTGCCCCCTCATCACCAGACCAACACCCACACACACACACTGTGCACCCATGTTCTGGGTGATAAAATAATTGTCGGCTTTAATTCATTAATGTGGTAACGCAAAAATAACGCGTTAACTTGCCCAGCACTATATATATATAATTTTTTCTAGTCAATATTAAGACACATTTAATGCCCTGGGATGCACAGAACCTTAAATGAGTGTGTTTAAGAACTCCTACTATCTTCAGCTACACCGGGAGGTACTGTTTGTAAGTAATGCACTTTCAGCAACTGTTTAGTTACCACTCTTTCTCAATGTTTTCAGCTCACGTTCCAGTCCAAGTTGGATTGGGCTCAGGGCTGAATGTACAGTGTGTGATGTTTGGGCAGAAGCTGTGCGTCCATGTGGCGTCTGTATTGGCCTGTGTGTAAACACAGCTGTGCAGCCCCTGTGGCAGCCGGCTGAATAGCAGTCTGAGGCCTGACAGGAGGGTCCCATTCAAACCAGTCCATTAATAAGCCAATGGCACATTAGGATTCATTGTGTGTTAATGGTAGGCCACATACGTGTTGATGGAGTTGCTAAGTACTGTTTATGTTAAACTGCTAATCAAGTCTCAAGTCTCTGAAGAGGCTCAGGCTACATCACTGCAGGCTTTTTTCACCATGAAAATCTAACTGGTCTTCTAATATTAAATGGTGACTGAAATTGTTCCACTACGTGAATAACGTGTGGAGTGTTGTGCAAGTATGGTTTACTTGATGCTGACTGTAAAAGTTGAACAAAGGGCTTTTTCGCGTAATGCTTGAGGTCTGAAACAAAAAGCAGCAGACAGAGAGTAGAATAGAGGGCAGGTATTGAACAGAGGGGATCATAAATAAAAACGTCAGCTCAGGGAGCATGAAATGTGCCCTAGCCCCCTTCCGTCCGTACCTCGTCTCCCATCGCACTCCTCTTGGGTGTGTGTGTGCATTGTGAGCGCGGGGTAATTGAGGTGGGTGACCTTGCTGTAGGGCTGGCAGGTGTGAAGGAAGCACTGGAGGAGGCTGTTAGGCACATTGCTGCCTGTGTGTGCATATATGTATGGTAATGTTTGCTCCTCTCGGCTCAGATGAAATAATTGTGCGGGGTGTGTGGGTGGCAGCTATCTCCTGTGCTGAGAGGTCCTCTTCATGCAACTTGGAAATGAGGTAGATATGTGTGGGTGTGAAGATAACAGCTTATACACTTTATATGTGCACAAATCTATGTATGTAATGAAAATGGCTGCATACACACATTATATTTAGCAGAGATGTCCTAGCTTTGCGATGTATTTTTTTAATATATATATGTGTGTATATATATATATATATATATATATATATATATATATATATATATATATATATATATATATTTATTTATATATATAATTATTATTATTATTATATGGTATATAATGGGGGTTAACACACGCAGTTTCCTACTGAGCCATTTATTTCTACCATTCACTTTATTATAACGTAAACAAATCAGAAAAACATGTGATGGAGGTGGTGCAGGGTAGGCATGGGATTATATTAGAATTTTGTGTCAATTACCCTGGACACAATAATAGTGATTAACAATATTATCACAATACTTATTATGCTTACAGTTTGAAAATGTCACTAAAACATACTAAAATCACTTTACAATACTTTTTTGTGGTTAAACAAAATTGCACTTTGTTGAAAGTGAAAATAACATGAATCAAGCCTTGACATTAAGAGCTTTTAAGCACTTTTAAAACGCTTGTGTCCAGACAAGATCTACCTGCCCAAAAATGTTGATAACAAAAAAAAAAAATAGTTGTATGGGTAATTGCGTGCATATATATAGCGCTTTATTTGGTACCCTTTTTGGGCCCCCAAAGCCCCCTGGGGCAGACAGAGAGGGGCCTGCTCACAGCCTTCTCTGACCACCACCTAACTCACCTTTACAATCACACACAAGGATGGGTAAGTGTCTTGCCCAAAGACACAATAAGCCACCTGAGCCACAGCGCCTTAAATTTAATTATTTAGGGATTTCTTAAAAAAAATTACTTTTGCAATCTTCTGCGTCAGCCTCATTCATTCAGGGAATGCTTAATTTAATTTCTAGTTCAGAAAATAATTAAAAGTAATAGACATATTGCGTCTAAAACATGTCCTGTGGTTGGGGCCCCCGAGACCCAACCCCCTTGAAAGGGGTCCCAAATATAGTTTCAGCCCATAGGCCTCACAGTGCTTGTTCCGGCCCTGCTGAATAACGCCCGCGTTTCTGTCAGACAGTGCTGCTCCTGAATCAACACAGCCTCAAGGCAAATATGGCTGCTTTGCTAACTATTATTTAACAAACTATTGTTCACATCCATGTTCTCTGCTGAACACAAACTGACGTTTCATTTTAGCAAAACTTTAGCTCTTCAGTCCCGCAAAACAGAGCGGGCTACAGTGACGAAGCCAAAAAGTGAAAGCAAAAACCGAGCAAGACAGCATGATGCAGCATTTGAATATATTTCTTAAATTATCAATTTGATCATGTTCTTAAGGTCTAAACAAAATGTCCCAAAAAAACCCCATCTGGAGTTTATCTCGATTAACAATTATCCAATTATTATTTCACAAACCAACAGAACAATCAGTTGCACAGTAACCTCAACATCTAAAACGAGTTTAGCATTTAACTAATTTTACTGAAGGTTCAAAACTGTGCATAATGCTAAATATACAGTAGCTCAGCGCGGCAGTCTTTCGACCGGCGGGTGAGCGGTTCGATCCCTGCTTGAAACATCCCAAAACATCCAGCTGTCCCCCACAGTTCATACTGTCGTTGTGTCCTCGGGCAATACACCTAACCCGGTTGCCTCCAGTGGACATCTGTAACACTGGTAAAAGCACTTTGAGTGCCTACTAGGTGGAAATGCGCTATATAAACAATAAAAAAATGAAGTATTTTTATTTCAACCATCTGCTTTAGTTCAACCATAATCTCTGTCTCTATCATGTCCCACTCAATAATTAACCTCATAGTAACTAGATGGGTAAGACATGTTGAAAGAGCTTATTTGAAAGTTGGATTCACAAATTAATTGTCACTCAATGCACAAAAATGCAGCATGTGAGAAATATTCTTCCCCTAATTGTGTAGTGCATCCGATCACACAGACGGTCCAGATCTGTTCTGTTTCTCTCCATAGAAAGATGAAAAATGGAGCAGCCTTTGACTCCCATCCCCCTCAGCTCTTCCAGGCAGTATCCCCCACTCTCTCTCTCTCACTCTGACCGTGCTGCTCAGTAGCGCTCTACATCTGTGTCATGTCACAGAGTTCTGTTGTCCCGACGTAACCCTCTGCACCCGCCCTCCTTCTGTCTACCTCAATCTTTTCCTCATCCGGCTCATCCCTCACTCCTGTCTGCTCTCACTGTCTGTCATCCCTTCTTTCCCAACTGCTTTAATACCTCCCAGTTTTACATGGCTTTATAAAGCAGCAGATCGCAGTGAGTCGCCTTCTCTCATGTGGAGCCTTCACAAACTGGCTGCATACATTAATAGCGGCTGCTTCATGCATAATGTATGTGCTCTTCCAGTGGCTTGTGGAGGCTCCTCCCCCCGCAGAGACAGAGTGACAGGTGTGGACCAGATTGAGTTCCGCCTCATTTCCCTCTGCTCTGTGAAGCTGCACAAGGACACACATTATTACTTACACATACAGATATGATACAACAACTCCATACAAAACACCAGCTGGGAGCTAGCGTTAGCACTAGCATTAGAGAAAGTAAAGGAATCTGTCTGGATTCCAGTGGAAGAGGATTACGGCCGCCATTACAACGCCACTGTTAGTATTGTTCTTGTTTTTTACATGGAGCAAGCACCTTTCATACTGAATGAAATGTATAACACTACATTCACTGCTACAACATCTGTCTGCAGTGTTACATCATTTTAGCATTAGAGGAACAGAGCCATATCTTCACTTAAATGGCAATTTACAGTAGCATATTTTGAATGTGGGCCGCAGGGGCAAAAACTATATTTGGGTCACCTTTGGGGAGGGGGGTCGGTTGAGCCCAACCACAGAGTATTTTAATTTTTTTAATTTTTAAAAAAATTTAAAATACCCTGTGGGTGGGTTTTCTTTGAGCAAATGAGGCTAAAGCAGAACTGACTATTGCTGAAGTTAGTTTTTAAGAGTTGCCTAAATGATGCACTAGGCTGAATTTACACTAGTTTTAGATTTTTAAAAAAGACAATAAAACAAATATCCTTTTATTAAATAATTATTAAAATAAATTGAAATTTAGATCTTGTTGACTTAAAAGTGCTAAAAATGCATAATTTATGTTATTTTCATATTCAAGTGCATTAAAAATGGTTGTTAAACCACAAAAAGTAATGTGAAGTGATACCATTATGTTTTAGTGACATTTCCAAAATGTAAGCATGATTTCATGATTATTGTTATATTTTCCTTAATTGCAATTCTTTTGGCCAGGATAATTGTGACACAATATTCTAATAATGTCCTATGTCTAGTCCTGATGCTGCATTTCTAACGCATGTGTGTAAGTGTGAGTGGGAGTGCTGGTGGTCCACTCCGGATGTACAGGGTCACGAGGCTGGTTGGTAACCCTTTAAATACAGATCGCTTCCTGTGTTGACTCAGTGGGGGGAGGGGCTATCAGTACATGGCTGTAGATGCTCTGTGTGTGTGTGTGTGTGTGTGTGTGTGTGTGTGTGTGTGTGTGTGTGTGTGTGTGTGTGTGTGTGTGGTCCTTTAAAGTCTGTACAAGCCATGTGGAGGTCTTTGCGAATAAACTTGTGCTGTGGGCACACTCCACTTACACACACTAAATATATATAAAAAACTTTGAGGAACACTCAACAGTATTCTTTTAAAGCCTGTCAGTTCAGTTCAGTCAGTTCATTTGGTATGTGGCAGTTGTTACACTGTGCAACTGGATAGTGCAGTTTACGCTGTAGTACAGGTATGTAGGCTTGGCAGGGCTGGCCTGACCACTTTCCAGCACATGTAGTCCGACATGCATGTGACTCTGGGGCTAAGTAACACATCTGGCTCTGTGCTGGTGTTCAGTAGAGCTAGGATGTTGGTGTGTGACTGGGGAGGTCAGCAGAGTGCTAGTATTGACTCATTAGGAGACGCCTGCTACTTGAATTTGAAGTGTTTTTGTTTAGTTTGTGTGTATGTATGGGATGCCTCAGGACATCTTTCTTGGCTGCTCAAGTTTGCACGTGTGCAGCAAGTTTAGGCTTGTCAACTGCCTGTTGATCTTGTCTTGTAGTTTTTGATCAGCCTCCGTGTGTCAGCATACAGACCAAAGGGTTTAAACTTGCTTTTTTCCGCTTTAATTTGTTTCTTAAAAAAATATTCTGTGAATGGAGAGAAAAAAAACATTGTTGATGTTTGGCCGTGATGTGCACATGCTGGAGGCTTTCTGAAGAAGCCATGTTTTTTGCAGTAGTACCATCAGCTGCATCAGTGGCTCTGATGTCTGCAGCTGTGAGGCTTCCCCCGGTGTTCGCTCCACAGCTGTGGTTTGTGTGAGACAAAGAGAAAGGACAGTGGTGAGGGAAGGTCAGCAGTGTGATGTTTAAAAGGGTTACATGATGTCTTATTTGCATGTGCTTTCAAACACACATTCCCCACAAACACTGTTAAGCACACTGCTCTGCTTTTATTAGCATCAGTCTAGACACCTTTTCTTATTAACTGTTCATACATGTCTCCTTTTCTGCCTATTTGTGTGGTAGTAGGCTGGTGGCTGCAGACAGCAGCGCTGTCTGTCACCCTCTTCTTGTGGGTGTCATTTTCCCTGCTCGTCCCTTCAAGAAAGTCTGCCGTCTGTCTGTGCGGCCGTCTCATCTCTACAACCTTTGGTGTGTTGTTGTGTGGGCGTGTGGCAGCCTTGGTTAAGAGCATGACCTTTTACTGTGCCATGTGGCAGAAGTTCACTGAGGCCTGACCGCAGCCGTGTGACTTTCCTCCTCACATCTGATGTTCTGCCAGCGCTCGGCTTATACACACACTTAGGTTTATAACATGACAGAAGACACACTTGTCTAATACACAAAATGTTCCCCACCTACAGATGAACAACACTTTATTGGATTTGAGTGCTGAAAGACTTGTGAAGCTTTGTTAAATAGTTTTTCCTAAAGACTGGAGGGAGCCCGTGAGTCCTGCAGCAGCGTGCGCATTAGTGAGCAAGCGCAGGTATGAAGCTCATTGCCTTGACTTGAATCCAGTGACTCACCAGTGACTAAGGACTGGAGCAGCACAGGCATGACTCTGCTCACTGCACATGTCCACACAGGCCACTGCCATGTCCTCTGTTGACACTGTACAATAAGCTTCTTCACTAGGTCAGGTCTCAGAACAGAGCAGGCTGCTGGTCACATTAGCTGTATTTCTTTTGATCATTGTCAGATTTTGCTCTTCTTTAGCCAGACCTTACACAGAGCCTGTGTTGCTAGTAATAGGTTATAACAGAAACCTAATCTTGCCACTGTACTGGAAAGAAAATGTGTTGAATGTGCCCTACATGTGATATTATAACATATTGTCTGAATTAAATGCTTGCAGGTCAACACTCATTAGCACTTAGTGTGGACCTTCATCAGTTTGAATTTTAGCTGCTGCACTACCTCGAGAGTTTAGGTTTGAATATGAGTGTGTGAGTAATGATCAAAGAAGCAAGTCACTTTAACAAACCTTTATCATGATCACGGTTTAGCTTGTCATTGTTCTTGAGTGACTCAGGGTCTGAGTGATCTCCTCCTCTTCACTGCCTCCTCGTCTTCTCCATATCCACCTCTTTGCTGCCCGCCCTTGTATCTAAACTAGAGAATGTTACAGAGGTGTGACCTTTACGCAGAACGGATAAAGATCTCTGTCTGTTTCTGTAGCTCTCTCACACACTCTTTCTTTCTCGTCGTTTTACTTTAAATTCAGAATAATTTTATACTGTAACTACACTGTTTATTTTACTCAAAAACCTAGCCTCACTTTAATTCTTATTTCTGGATCTCTTTTTCACATGGTTTCTCACTTACATTTTCATTTTTAAACCCCCTTGTCCTAATATTAATAAAGAAAAAGTTTCAAAGAAGACAGGACATAGGTGTGAAAGGGAAGACTCTAGATTCTAAGTTTAACTGATAAAAGCTGTTTTGTGATTGGTCAAAAGTTCATTAAGGCTAAAATCTGAGAACCCTGGTTTCAGTGTAGCCTACCGTAGCCATACCCACTTCCTTTCTGAGCGACAGTAAGTGGGTATGGGCACGCTCCGTAAGACAGTCCCTTCTCTCGGCTGAAGCAGAGCCAGACCAATCACAGCAGTGGGGTTGGAAAGGTCACACTATCTGCGCTGCGGAGCTATTCCAAAACAAAGAAGATTGTGCCCGCAACAGAGAAATAGTTTGCCGCGGAACTCTTGTCTGTTTTAAGTGACCTGGACATGTCTTTAAAACTGCAACAACTGAAGCTCTAATGGGTAAAAAAATAAATTTTGAATGTACTTTCTGGATTCAGAAAAAGTTTAATATACTTGCTTTGTGTGATTGGTTTATTTGCCTCTTGTTTGTCGCGACATGAGCTCGCCACTGTGAAGGAGGCTGCTGCGGTCACGGACTAGTTCTCTGTCTATTCTAGACAGAGAACTAGTCTGGTACCTAGGCTAGTTTTAGTGTTGTTAGTGCCTGTATGGCATTTGTTTGAGCTGGTGCATACTGTAGGTCACCAATGTAACCTTGATTTATCAAGGTTAATCTATTTATTCAACCTGTCCCAAAAATCTGTTTCCTATATTAAGATTGATTAAAAGTGCACAGATATTCTCCCCTACAGAGAGGCCAGCTGGGACCCTTGAGGGAATGACCTCTGACTGAGGGTTCAGATGGGGGCCGAATCCAAAATGGCTTCAGGATCAGTTAGGGCGGAGCAGGTTATATCTGCCTGCTATATATCCATCAGAGGAGCAGCCTGGGGCTGAGTAGAGAGGTGGCTCTGTGAGTACACTTTAGATCCACAGTACACTTTAGATCCACAGTACACTTTAGATCCACAGTACACTTTAGGTCCACTGTACACTTTAGATCCACAGTACACTTTAGATCCACTGTACACTTTAGATCCACTGTACACTTTTGATTCACAGTACACTTTAGATCCACTGTACACTTTAGATCCACTGTACACTTTAGATCCACTGTACACTTTAGGTCCACTGTACACTTTAGATCCACTGTACACTTTAGATCCACTGTACACTTTTGATTCACAGTACACTTTAGATCCACTGTACACTTTAGATCCACTGTACACTTTAGGTCCACTGTACACTTTAGATCCACTGTACACTTTAGGTCCACTGTACACTTTAGATCCACTGTACACTTTAGATCCACTGTACACTTTAGGTCCACTGTACACTTTAGATCCACTGTACACTTTAGATTCACAGTACACTTTAGATCCACTGTACACTTTAGATCCACTGTACACTTTAGATCCACTGTACACTTTAGATTTACAGTACACTTTAGATCCACAGTACACTTTAGATCCACAGTACACTGTGAATGGTCTCACTTGGACATAAAACCAGCCTTCTTCCAAAGTCATTATAACTAATATCTTTATAGACCTTTATGTTCTCAGAGTCAGTTCTCTTCAGTTACACCTTTTTCCCCCAAAACTGCATGTATAGGCTGACACAGATCATGTGATCACTACCATAAAAAAATCAAGTGAGTTGAGGATAACAAGCGCAGTAGAGCCTGCTGATGTATAATAAGTGTGACTGCTCTCAAAGACTTTAGACTAAAACAGAAGTAATATAATTTGTTGGTATGAAAACCATTTCAAAACAGATTGTCTTGAGAATCTGGATTTGACATTGTTGATAAAAACGTAAAATAAGATAAATGTGGGAGTATAGATGGCATTTAGCAGAAGCACAAGTCTTGGCTGTATGTGTGAGAGAACAAACAATGGCAATGGATGCAGGTTTCCAGGGCCGCTTCTCTTTTAGGCAGGATCACAGGTGCTGTGTATCCTCAGGGGGCTACTGGAGGTGCAGGTGTGCTGAGGGGGTGGGGAGATATACAAGTGTGCCACCTGTTACTGGTCATGTGACCCAGTATCAACACAGTCAATCAGGAGCAGGTCGTACATGAGTGACGCTCACAGATGGCCCTGCTGTGGGTTCAGACTGATACACTGTTGAGAGGGCTGGGGCTGGCTGTACATCTTTCAACCCGTGGCTTAAGTGTGGACAGACTGTGGACTGCAGAATAAGCTCACATCAGTGTCACAAAATCGTTTGACCCACTTTGGAAATGAATTAAACTGATGAATGAAGAGGCACCATTAGAATGGTCATGCCACCCCATACAGTCCATTTCCAAGTGTCAAAAACTATAATTGGTCAGATGATTTTTATTGAGGAATGACAAAAGACGGGTATTTGACAGGTGTTAAATCTCTATACTGACTGTAGCTTCTGTGTTGTCGTCGTAGGAGCTGAGACGTGTCATGGTGGAATGCTGACAGACATCATTTTGTGCAGTCACTAGGTAAGCATATCATCTGAATTGTGTAAATTAGATTCTCTGTGATCTTTTATATGAAGATACAGTAGCTGCTGTACCTATTTGAGAGCGATAAATGTGGATTACTTCTATCTGGCTTGCTACATAATGATACCACATACATCCTACATCCACAGGAAGGAAACTGAAAAAAAACAAACTGTACATATGTGTTCTTAAATGTTTTTATTCATAATCAGTTAGTACAGTGATGATCATGTTTAGTGACTTATTCATTTTTTTTATTCCTAAAGACAGACATACACTGTGCTCACTATTGGTGTTATTTAAGAGTCTAGGTCATGTGTCAAACTCAAGGCCTGTTTTTCACATCTATAAACAATAATTCAGTGGTAGTATATGCACAAGCCAAAGTCACACATTGAAAAGTTCAGGTAGAGGGCTGACAGAAGAGAGGTTGCAGACTTTATTTTATATTGTACATATTATACAGTGGGAACCAAGAAAAAAATGAATTGGACAGCACTGAACTAGGTACAAGCTGCAGTCCCAAATGATCAGGACGGTAGTTTTGGTGGCTCCGTGGCGTCTGTATGGGGGTGTCCTCAGCCTGTCAGACTGTTAGTGAGTCTGTGTGGCTGCCTACAGGGGTGATTATTATCATGTCTGTCGGCCTCTGTGTACCCAAAGGTCTGACTCACACACACAGTCACAGTCCTACACAGCCTGACTACCATCTGCACAGGGACATCATCCTTCTTCTCTGTGTGGACCCAGGCTAGATTAGGTGCAGTTTAATTCACGTATGCACAGCTCTCTTAAGGTCCTGGCACAGAATTTTTATTGGGTTCGGCTGGGTCATTCCAAAAACCTTGGTTCTTTCCTTTTTTTTTAGCTGTTCTGGTGGAGATTTGTTGATTATTGCCCTGCTACATTTGGACCAAGTTTTAGTTGTTATATAGTACTATTCTAAATACAACTGAAGAGTGTCTGAGCCACAATCTCTTTAAGGACACACATGAATGTTGCACTGGGAGTGAGGTTAAACTGTATTTTTACCTCAATGTCATTTGTTCGCTAAAGCCTCAACTTCCTCTTTTGGAAAGAAGGGTTTTGACTGAACTTGAATGTACATTTAATATTCTCCACTTTTATTATAAGCAGTGTGGTAGGTTGTTGATGGGAACAGCTGCATGTGTGAGTGTATGTGTGGATATGCTCCCGTGTGGTGCCCTGGAGTCCCACCCGTGCCCACATCAATCAGCCCTCTTCCTGCTCACTTTACACAGCTAATGGCCTCCCACCCGCCTCTTTACACCACAGTCACACACAGCACACCTCAGCACATATCAGGCTGTAATAATACAGCTCTTTGGGGGTAATATGAGAACACAATGTTTGATGAAAATGGAAAACATAAGTTCCTCTGTGCAACATAACAGGATCTGAGCATGCCTGCCAGGAATTTTTACTGTTCATGTGTTTTTGAGCAGTAAATAAAGCAAAAGAACACCAGATAATATATGGTGTGCAGAGAACAGAGTAGTTTTTTTGTGTGTAGTTAATTGCATAAGAATACAGTGAATTTACGTTATTTCAGCAAGCTGATGTTTATTAGTCCTGTAGGTATTTTTGCTGTCCAAGTTGCTGTAAAGGTGGATTTAGATCCTTATTCTTGTATGCAATGTTGGTTCTGTTGCTTGAATTTTATGTTTCATCTGGCTTCATAAATGTGATATAAATGCTGCACGTATGACAGTTTAATTAAATGAGTAATTTCTCTGGAGGTTTTCATTCACCCACAACAAATTCAAGAAAAGGAATCAGATGAGTAATGTTTGTGTTTAAATTAAATCTTCCATTAAGCCTTATAACCTAAGATTTTATTATATATTTGATATTTTATTATTCACACTGTTGTTGTGTCCTTGGGTGAGATACTTCACCCTCCTTACCTTCAGTGCCTGTGGCACTGGTGTTTGTCTGTGTGGGATTGTGTCTGGGGTGTTTGGTGGTGGTCGGAGAGGCTGTTGGTACTCCACAGTATGATTGTTGGGTGTTGTTTGTGTGAATGAGGTGAATGTAAGCATGATGTCTTTGGGTAGCCAAGAAGGGTACAAAAAAGTGCTATATGAATGCATGCCATTTCTAACATATCTGTGAACGTTCTCAGTCATCCAAGTCATCTTGGAAAAAAGGTTGAAAGGCACCTGGACTCAGTTTTTCAAGGTTGATATGAAAGGACAGTGTGACTCCTGATGTGTGAGTCGTTAAGGCTCAGGAGAGTTGTTAGTGACACTGTTCCATTCAGGTGTTGTTGTTGTTCTAGAGTGAAACTGTTTTATTTTAGGTTTTAGAAGACTGTTATAAATCCTAGGCAACATGAATCTGAGGCCACCTCCTCTGTTCAAAGAGGACTTTACGATTTGAACAAAAATGGCTTCCTTCACACCTCTCTCAAACCATCTGGCCTCTCTAGCCAAAATGTGGACATTGCTGTTCATAAAGGAATGTCCTTTCTCTTTGTTTTGTTTCTCCAACATAATTGTCACTGCACTCTTCGCTGAACTGCATAAACTAAATTAGTCTGTTTGTGGGGATCTTGTCTTTAGGATGGACAACACGCTGTGTCAAAAACTGGTCCACTCCAAAGACAAGATCCCCACAAACAGACTAATGTTTATGTAGTTCAGAAACAAAACAACAAGAGGATGTATCAGCACAGAAGAGACAGTCCTGTAGGAGCTGAGTTACTTAGTATTTATTACTGTTTTGAAACATTAATCAAAACAGTTTCACTCTAGATCAACAACACTTGAATGGAACAGTGACACTAACGACTCACCTGAGCCTTTAACGACTCTCACATCAGGAGTCACACTGTCCTTTTATAGCTGATGACTATGAGACCAGAACAGCCTGGTCCATCAGGTTTAGTTTCAGGTCAAACTCCTCCCTCTAGAGATTTAAGCTCAGCTCTCTTACCAGTTGATCTCAAAATTAAAAAAGTCTTTTGAAATTAGAGACAAAATGTCTTCACCTTAATAACCTTTTCAATCAAAGGTCATCTTGGGCCTATAAATGATTAGATTTTAAAATATAATCTCAACATTAGCTGTGCCTACCAGCACCACAGAGCAGTCCTCCTCTCACACGACAGAGTTGGACAGTGGACCCATTCTGGTGACACATTGCTACTGCATCCTGCTCTGAACCTGGCACAGATGTGATCACATGCTGCTTCTAGACGGTAGAAACCATCCGTCAGTTGTGGTTGTGTGCTGTACTGTACAGTGTTCACTGAGACTGCATCTGTGTTTGATAGAAAAGGTTTCATAATGCTGCATTTACAAAGGTAGTACAGTTATATTTATAGAAGTCCCGATAGTGTGTTTAAGTCATGGGCTGAGCTTTGTCGTGACACGTTCTGTCTGTCCTGCGGCTGCTCATTCTGCCTCCTGTTGTGCTGCTGAGCCAGGCCTTTCTAAATATAGTCTGTGTTTGTGTGTTGCTGTATTTATAACAGTGCATCACACATCCAGTTGGTTGTAGTACATGACTGTTAGCAGGGCCAGGAAAGGTTTGGAATGTTTCCCGCTGTTTGGCCAAAGCTTGTGTTTCTGTGGAGCTGAGCTGAGTGACTCTTAACTCTGGCACAAACAGAGCTTTGGAGTTCTGGCGCACTTAAGGACCAGTTGATCATGCTGGGCCAAGCACAATCGCACCCCTCCCCTGTGTCTTCTTCCAACAGAAAGAGTGAGGCACAACTAGCTTATGCTGTGCTTGAGAAGTTGGTAAGGTACAGATTGTAAGTGTGAGTGTACACTTGGAGCAACCAAGTGACCCCCTATAGCCTACTGTCCACAGTACCTTAAGCAGTCGCTAGATCAGACTGGGTCCAGGCTCCACTCCAAAGTTAATTAAACTGTAGTCATTTGTGTTTTGGAGACTTTACTCACTTCAAATGACTCTGCGGGGAACATGTATTGCTATACGCGTATGGATGAATTTAAACAAATGTAAATACAAGGGATTTGAATATTGAGATAGTGAGCTATGTGTGGCTCGTGGTCTTCCTCGTCCAAAAATAGTCCCAGCCCGCCGGAAATAGCCTCTGCTGCTGCTCACTCCGTCACGAGTGGAACAAACCCTGGAGAGAGGCAGGAACAGAGCGTTAGAACAAACGGGGAGGCGGAGGGGGCGGCCAAGAACCGGAGAGTCGTGTCCGGACGGTGCCAGTTTGCGCTGTCAGGGAAATCCTGCACAGCGCGATGACGTCATGGCGGCCGTACGTGCTTCTGTTTGGTGCTGCGTGAGCGTGTGTGTGCTCTGTCCCTTTAAAACAGAGCTGAGCGCAACCCGATCCCGGCTGTGAGCGCAGAGGAAGGGAGCTCGACGCGGAGTGAAACTGAGCGACCAAAACACGGAATAAAAAACGAGTCTGTTCGTCAAGGACGGACCGAACCGAGCCTGTGGACCGGCAGAGCCATTCGTCCAGCACGTTAGGAGGGGAGCGAGCGATTTACCGAAGAGGATTACAGAGCAGCTCTCCGCCGGCTGGAATTTCTCTGCACAGTCGGAGCGATAACTTACGGAGACTAAACAAACTCGAGACGTCTTTTTCTTTGGGAATATAGTATTTGTCCGCTCTTGAAGGCACGGTGAGTGATGATGACACATGTGTCTAGTGAGTGTGGACTCTGGGCTTAGTGTGGACACAGTGGTCGGTACTGGCTTCTGTTGTAACCTCTGATGTAGCTACGGTTCTTCTGCCACAGGTTTGATTAGTAAATGAGTTCATGATGAGTAGAAGGGGGTTTTGAGTGTTTTTGACCAAAGTTGAGGTAAGTGTTTGATCCCACGCAGGTTTCGTGCTCGACACAGTTTTCACAGAACTGTTGTCTCCTCGGTGGCTCATCTTTCCCGGAGCTATTCACCTCAAACACGTGGATTGGACTAATTTGTGCCGGTGTCACCTCAGATAAACCCAGCCGCGGTGGAACAGTTGGTGGAACTCGCAGCACTTTTACGTGGTGCCTGCTCACAACTATAATTAGTAGGCTACAGGGTTATAATCAGTGCATTATAAATGATAAGGCGGTGTTACTCTGGGATAGCCCTGTAAACACACGATGGTCCCGACGCTGGAGGGGGGAGGGAAGTGTGTGTGTAGTGGGGGTGGGCGGCAGAGCACTGGGGTCGTCCGCCATAAAGTGACTGGATTTGAGCCACCCCCAGTCACTCCGTAGACACACAAAGAGCACCATTGAAAGGATGTGTTGTGCATAGTCTTTGGGTGGAGGGGTGCTGTTTTGGTCCGGCTCAGGGGTCGCCCAGGTCTGACCACACGCTACTGTTGTGTCAGTTTGTGCACTCATCACGCATTTGTTATTGCCATTAAAAGTGCACAGTCAGTTCAGTCTGCAGCACTGGACTGACACGGAACTCTCATTGTCGCTACCAGTGAAAAGTGTGATGAGAACTTGTGTCCTGCCCGAGCGGGGGGAGGGGTTTGTGGTATACTGCCCGCTGTAAAAGAGTTAAACGAGCAGGAAAAGCGCAGTGTGCTGACACGCAGGCGCGAAGAAAGCAAGAGCCGCACTTCAAAAGCCTGGCTTCCGATCAGTTCCATCGATTTCTGTTGAAATGAACTGGTCTTTTGATGTCAGGGTCATAAAAGGTAATCGCTGTGCGCCGCCCCCGTCTGTTCTCACCGGGAGCGTGCGTGTGAATGAACAAACACCGCCCATTCTACTATCATCGATGACGAGCGCAGGGGAATATTTGAAAGTGATACACACGCTCTGCCAGCACGAGGGAGGAATGAGCAGAGCACGGCCCACACCCCAGCTCTAGATCTTTGAACATGTGGAGCATGTGTGGGACTGGCATGGGAAGTGGGTCAGTAGGCTGCCTTCAAAGTGCTTCCTCATCTCAGGCTTTGACAGCAGAGGAGGGTCATGAATGGGGAGGGATCTGTCCACTGTTGGCAAACCTTTTGGCGCTGTGTGTGTGTGGGTCAGAAGGGGCCAACATGTCACAACCCCCTCTCACTCTTCTGCTCAGGTGTTGAAACACGTTACAGGTGCTACAGGAGGCAATGGGTGAAGAATGACAGCTAGAAGTGAATCCTCCATTACATTAGATCAGTGTCAGATATAGTCTCTATATTTGACTCCCAGTAACAGACTGACTGACAGAAAAACGCAGTGCCCTTCAGCTCAAGGCAGTTTCCTTTAGTAATATCCTGGTCCTAGTTTGCCACATTTGGAGCAGATAAAGAGTGTGGATCTAAACACCTCTGTGTTGAATTCGGCCATGCAGTGTGAAAGTGCCTTCTGTGTATGTTTGTAAAAGTAGAGACTGACTCTCTGCCACTGATGATGATGACTGTGCTGCTGAAGGGCGGTGTGCAGACCTACAAAGCTGTGTGTTTGTCTCACAGAGTTCCACAAACACTCTCACATAGGAAAGAATGTTCTTCCTTCCCTCTACCTCAGCTCCACTCCTGCTCCCACATCAACCACGCTGCCAAAATACATGCCATAAATAATCCAGCTGACAATTGCATCATGGGAAATGGAGGAGGATGGGAAGAATGTGGAGGAAGAAACAGCCTTGGTATTTGAAGAATCAGTGCGAGGGACTTGGATGTGCGGCGTCATAACAAAGCTCTGGCCTGCGTCAGTCTGCTGCTAAAATCCAAACCATGTAGTGCGTAATCACTCCCACTGTCCAAACACAAGACGAACGTCCATCTGCATGTGTGTTGTCATTACCTCTGAGCCTTATGGGACACGCACAACGTCTGCTGATGAGCAATGCAGCGGGAGGTCAGTGTGGTCTGCGTCAAAGTAAACATGTTGCTCAGCCTAGACCCTTCAGAAACCTGCTCATCACAACCTCTCAAACTGAGTTCAACAATTGTTTGGAAGACGCCACTGGTTCCCATGACAACTGTTCCCACAGTAGCAGAGACTCTACTCATCTTAAGCCTGTGTGTTTTTGAGGGAGCTGCAAGAGTTTATTTTCTGTTGGAAAATGAGAAACTGGGGAGTAGTCTTTACATTCTTAATAAAGGAGCAGTGTTGTGTCATACAGACTGTAACAGAAACGACCCCAGAGCCAGAAAGACTGGGGACTTTTTAGGGTGCCGAGAAATGGGGAGTGTTGCTGTCATATGCCATAAGAAGGAGGTTGAGTCATTTTCAGTGGCCTCATCTTAAACGTGAAAAGAAGAGGAGTCGAGTTTATCGAGAAGTCAGTGTGCTGTTTCTGTGCAGCAGTGACTGGAATTAGACTAAGTCAGTCCACACACTTCTGCCATTGTATGTCTGACACTTTCCCAAAAGTGAAAATGAGAAGAAGCCAGGCTTACACTGACTTACACTAGAGTCAGAGCCAGTTTGCAGACTGTTTTTGTTGACAAGGTCTTTGTGAGTCATGTGCTGTTCACATTCACTGAGCTCAATTTCTGGAGCCATAGGTGAATGTGTTTTTAGTTATGTTTCACATTAGTCACACTTAATCATAGGTACCTGCTCTCTTAGTAAACAATGTGTTTAGGCTTTGAGGGCTCTTTCGGACCTTTCTCTCTGAAAATGGTAAAAATTGTGTTTTATGACAAACTATTTATGTGTTTTAGTTTATGTTAGAGGGATATACACTCTTCCCCAGTACCACTGTAGAGTACCACAAAACTAATTTGGAGAATTCTTTCAAAGCCTCATTGGAAAAACCTGTTTAGTTGTTAGCCACACACTTTGTATGTAACCAGCTCCTCACTGTGTCACATATAGTTGAACCCTTCAGGGGGCCCATTTCCTGTGGCACTGACGTCAGCTTCCGGTCCCTGCACCTGTTCCAGTTCTCGTCACACTTGTTCATGTGAGGTGTGGATGTGCCCACAGAACAACTCTCCCCCTCCTTTCACTTTCTTTCACCCTGCAGACTAGTGCTGGACGGCAGCTAACCACACAACATGCTGACAGGGAAACCACTAACACCCCACCACTCACTCAGCGGCGACTGCTGCTCAGAAAAGGCTACTTACTCAGTGTGTTTACATGCAGAGAAATTCAAATGATCTAATTATAATCTGAGTTTTAAATAGTCAAAATTAGAGTCACACACCTGGATTATAAGGTTTGTTGTTGGATTACTGCTGCATGTATATGGCTTACTCCGGATTAAGGTCAACACAGCGCACTGAGCATGCTCCTGAGCCGTACAGCAGCACAGAGTCACACACGTGAACAGATGAGTAAAACACAACAATGTTTAGAGACACTCTTTCATTCTTACATGTTAACTCTTACAAAAAGTCTACCAGATGGCGCAGATGCCGAGTAAGAAAAGTGTTTCATTTACTTTGGCCTAATGCTGTTAAATACAAAGACCCATATTACCATGGGTTCATGTCTAAGTTTCGGCACTGCAACTTATTGGTTATCCAAAGTTGTAGGGATAGGCTTCAGTCATCCACAAGCCATAACGGGTTGTGGATGAGTGGAAGAAGATGAATGAACAAAGTGAGCAGTCCCAGTGAGTTGGCTTAATTGAGCTATGTGGATATAGACTAGGCTCTGCATGTTACAGTACTGACTGATGTCTCATGAAAACAGAGGCTTGTCCTTCATTGTCTTTCATGGCCGCGGCCGGTCTTTCGTGGAGCAGATGTTAGCAGAGAGAACTGTTATCCGCTGTTATGGCTGCTAGACCTGGACAAACTGTGTGAAAGATTAGTTCATGTGGCAATGGGTTGGCTAGGCCTCAAAGATCATCAGAAAGGTAAGAGTTGTGAGCTGTTTGCTTGGATGTGTACATTCTGAACCCCATCTACTGCACTATCTTTGAACAATACTGTGTTTTGTAAAATCATAACCCCACAAAGTCCAAAACATTGCCTGACAACCAGGAGGGGTGGAGAGATGCTGTCTGGGGTTGATTTATGTAATGACCAAATGGTCAGGGAGGAAGACCGTTGGTGTTGGTGTCAGTGGGAACCCACCATCTGACAGGAAGGTCCTAGTAAGTAAAAGTTATTTATATAGCACCTTTCTCAGACAGCAGTCCAGAAATATCAAAAAATACATATAACAAAGTCAGCCATAACAACCCTAGGCCTATTTTGGCTATTTTCTATTTATTTTGGCTCCTATTTCTGTTAGACAAATGACATGTAGCACTTTCAATACTTTTGCTTTTACTAATATGAGCTGTTTGTTAGTACAGCGCTTGATATTCTTCATACCGGCATGGTTTGTGTGGTTAAACACCAGCTGGTTTTGGCTCCACCTCCAGCTGAACCGTGGTGTTTCCAGGACAAGAACATGCATAACTAAGACCATGAGGGTGTTGACAGGAAAAACAGTCCTTCTCTGATGACAGGGGAATTTGACTTTGAAAAAGACACAATGAGGGAAACTTTGACAGAATGAAAGTCAAGTGGAGTAAACACCTGCTGTTTGTGTTCTATCCCTGTGAACTAAACCATTTTACTCTTCTGGATAAAAATGAAGCTCGTTTGGTTCCCTTGTAAATTTTAGAGAAAGAATCACAAATGTTTGCACCTTTTAGCTGATTGTCACATCCTGATTTTGTGTAATTTCTTTTCTCTAAAATCAGAACACATGCTTGACAATATAGGGGAAGTAGAAGTGATGTCACAAAATAAGAAATTCCCCTGGCTGTGATGTCAGTGGAGCAGTAATGCAGGCCCCCAACCACCTGACTTTAAGTAGTGTCCTCCGAGGGCGGAGTGGGACTTTTGGGGTAAGACCTTTTTTCTGAAATGCTGACTCATCAGGGTTTCCCCCAGTCTGTCTATAGAGCTGCTCTTGGTTACTCTTCTGGAACATGTGCTGAACCTGAGCCGGTATGTGACACATTCACTTTGGTTTCAGAGGGCTGCCCTTCTCACACTTTGCTGTGACAGAGGCTTGTGCCGCAGCAGGGACCGGCACAGGAATAGACTCCAGACATAAACACACCCGCTATAAAAGGGCTAATTACAACCTCACTGCTGTGTACTGACCTGCTCTCGGCACTCGCATCTGGATCTTTGCTCTCATGAGAGGAGCGCCGGGAGTGCTGTGACAACTAACTTCCCTTTCATTGTTTGCATTGTTGTACGCATGTAATAAATTGGCTTAGCTCACCCACGTTTTCCTGTTAAACTAGGATCAGTAAAGCTGCCGGCAGTGTGTGTGAAAACGTAACAGTGTCCTTTTTTCTAGTGCCCTCTATTGTGGTCCTTGCCTCCGAGCCACTGTGAGGTTTGCCCACAGCTCTAAAGCCTGTCACAGCTCATGTCAGGCATATCGACACATGACAACTACAGAATCCGTAAAAACGGGTGGTGTGCAATTTGTCTCTAGGAGTGTATTGTTGACTTCGCGTTCTGTGAACAGTGGTTCCAATTTAAGCTCATGAGACAAAGCTGTGTATGACTGCTTTGATCACAACTCTCACATCTTGTTTACTCTACCTTCATATTGGTTTTATGACAGCTTGACATTACTGTTTTTTTCTCTTTCGTGTCTTTCAGGGTTGAGAAGTCCCGAGAGATGATTGGCAGCAGAAGCTGAGACTTGACACAACTGTGAATCAATAACTTGGTGCTATTCTTGAAGGTATGCTCAGCCTTTTTTTATTTTTATTTTTTTTATTTTCATTTTCATTTTTTTTTTTTTATCAGTTTGTCTTGTGTGTGTTAAATGTGGCCTTGACAGTTAGCAGCAGGCCACTCTATCTTCACATGGCTGTGGGGCTGAGGAGGAGAGATAGGATAATGTGTCACCCTAAAACATGCTCAGAAACTGGCATTTTATGTGCTCCGGGCTTTAAATAGCAACGGGATCCAGAGTGAGTAGGAAGAAGAAAGGAAAAGAAGAGGAACTGGTGGGAGGAGGACTGCAGTCGACCAGGGCTAATTTAGAAAAAAATGTTGGAAGAAATCTGTGCTGAGCAATAAGTCACAGCTTGTATGGTGCAGGCATATTCCTTTTATTGTGCCAAAGACTTATTTGTTTCTTTCTAGTTTTATTTCCCTCAAATATAAAGTGCGTTGTGTGACATTCATTTTCTACTATGCCACAGCTGTTGCCAATGTAACTCATGTAACACACTGGTAAATGTTTGAACGTATTCTTGGGGCCAGCAGGCTTTGTCTAGGACCACCTTTGATTACATTTTAAAAGCATATTTCTTTGTATTTTGAGGCCCAGCATTTTTGTCTTGCCTGAGTGTGTCCGACGCTGCAGAAGGCAGGGAGTGGCTGGAGTTATCTGTCCTTCCATTATCCGTTTCTTTTGTGTTGTCAGCATGTGTGTGGGTGGGTGTTTTTCATGGCACAATTTCTGCTCCTAGCTTCTATCTTCTTTTCTTCTGCTCCTTCCTTCTTCTCCATCTTTTCCCTTAATCTCGCCTTCCATCCTGTTCTGAGCGTCTGTCAGTGTTCCCCCTCCTCTTGGCCAAAACGCCTGTCGTAATGAGATTAAACCTTAGTGTAGCCACCAGGCAGCGCACACACATAATCATCCACTTAAGAGTCTGTCTCTTTGAAATGCACTAAACCACCAAACCAACCTAGACTCACACAACTGTGCTCTTGCACAGTTGGCACAGCTTCCAGCTCTTGTGCTCGTGCACACACTTGGCATGTGACCAAGGGCCTCTCTTGGTGTCTGCATCTGTTAGTTGTCTAAGAGGCCCATTGTAAGGATTACTGTAGCCCCTGCTCTGTCCTAGTAGGTGAGCTCGCCACAGAACCATCTGGGCCTCAGTCTTAAGCTTTTTGGACAATTAGCTCCACCTACAGGACAAATAGTGAATCTACATTGTCCTTGATATGTTATGAATACACTTTAGTTTCATTCTGTCTTTTTGCTGTGTTTGTCTGGTTCATTCTCATGAATGTTATCCTGCTGTTTTTTCGCAGCCTGTTTTGTTGCTGAAAACAAAGGTTGGACAGAAGTTTTCTTTTTATCGGAGTGAAGCCCCCTCTCTGCTGCAGTGGAGGGCTTCAAAGATACAGCTAGTCTGGTAAGTAGAAGAGCAGACTAGTTACTGGTGTAAAAAGACTAAGATATTACACTGTAGTTCCATTTCTCTAACTGTTGACAAGAGGAATGTTGCATTGTAGATACAGTTTGTATCTTTAATTTGGATTGCTGTAAATCATGATAATATTTATTGTGTGTGTTTTTGTGGTCTCTAGGCTGGATGCATCACGCAGTGGAGCAGTTTGGCGGGCGTGGCACACGGGACTCTTTCCCTCTGGATGGACTCAACCGGGGACCGTGGGTTCCCATGGGTGGCCGCGCCTGGCAGCCATCTGCCAGGTCGGTTTCCAAGACAATACCCAGCTAACACATCAGGTTTAACCTGACCTGTCTCACTTCTAGTGTTGTAGCTTAAAATTGAAAAACATGTTTTTTCTTCATGTGGTCCTGTTCAGGTGTTCACCTGGAATTAATCAACACCAGCTTCTTCCTTATCTACCTCCTGGTCCAATCGGTGGACTGAACTATCCCAGTAAATTCTTTAACAATGGGTAAGGCACTTCAGCAACATAAAGATGAATGACTGATCTGTTTGGAAGGTATTTCAGACTCTTAATTTGTTTCTGAAGTCCCATTCGAGGAAGTGAAAAGCTGGAGATACCACCTCCAATGTTAGCGGGTTTGCAGAGGGACCAACAGAGACCACCACCTCATCCTCCTCCTCCTCACAGAGCCTGGGAGCAACTGGGTCAGATGTATGACTCCCACCTCCCGCCTCAAGGGCATCCTGTTGTACCTCTGCCCAATGAGCACTCTTTACGCCTCCACAATATGGGATACACTGGGGGCCCTTCTTCAAACCCCCACCTTCCCCCCAACAGGCCCAGCCCACTGCTGAAGGTAAGCATCTTGACGCTACGAGTTAAAAACTGTTTTTATGTGCAACACGTAGATAATTTTTCTGATATGCTTTCCTCACAATTTGCTTTAGTTTGGGGGTCCTCAGGAGCAGCATGCCCCCCGGGGCCCACCATTGCTGGGTGATGACATGTGGGCTCAGGTGCACCAGGTAGGAGCTCTCTAATTGGCTGAGACCGAGTTTCATCATGCATATGCTGTAAGGTGTCAGTGTGAACAATGGAAATCTAAATACAATGTAATCTTTTTTACAGCAGAGGGGCTACTCAGGAAAGATGGTAGGGGGTCAGCTAAAGAGAGCAGGCCCTCCACTCGGGGAGCACTCTGTCATACAGCACACTCCACTGCCAGTCCTGCACTCTGCCTCTCGCCAAACTCGTGAGGACTGTCCCAGCCCCAGCAAGAGGAAGAAGTGTTCAGAACAGGTATGACACAAACTCATCAGTCATTTATGCCACAGTTGCCATTGGTTCTTTGTCATGTTTGCATTTTGTTTACACACGTGACTCTTTCTGACCAGCGCCAATTCTCGGGTCCCTCTCAGCAGTCATCGGTCCACACCCTCCCTCCAAAACCATCCTTTTGGAGCCCACTTCACAAGGACAACTCTCCCTGGCAGCCCCAAACCTCTGAACGCAAGAACCCACCTCCAGAATTTCAGGTATCATCATGTAAAAAGATTCAAATTGAATGTTTTAGCTATGGTTTGCAACAATACTCCTAATATTAGTACCACTTGATTATATTAGGGCATTATCACAAATTTTTGATCTTTTTGTGGTTACCAGGAAAACAACAAACCGAGAATGGGGAATTATACCCCAAAGTCCTCTTCTACCCCTTCCACTCGCACTCATTCCTCTCCTGGGGGCTTCAAACAGGGATGTGGCCCACAGTTCCAGAAAGACAAGATGGAGCGGCACTCCTATTCTAGCCCCCGTGCTAAACCGCGGGTCCCCTCTTGCCACTCGCTGGAACCTCAGCGAGGGGGACAAGGGGGTAGCCAGGGTACCTCCCCCATGGCATCTACCCCGAGCAGAAGGAGCAGGGATCAGTACATACACGGCCAGTCGTCACCAGCAAACCCTCCTTCGACCAGCACTAGAGTGCCTTATAGCCACCTGGGGCACCAGGGTCCCCCTCCTCCTCTGCCTCCCCCTCTCAGCTGCCCCACCGTACCTCAGCAACATCCCAATGGGTCCAGAGAGGTGTGGAGATACCACAGCGGCACCAGCCCTCAATCCCTGGTGAGTGCACACTTCACACTGCATGTGAGCCATGTTTTATTCAGCTGCTGTTAGTGGATGGATCATTTCAGTGTTGGGGCAGTGCAAAAACAATCCTTCAGGAGGACACAAACTATTAAAATGTACTAACCTATTTTCTATTTACTTTAACCTTTTACCTATTACTCTTTACTATGGGTTTAATTAATTAGCCTTAACTATAAGTGTGTTACTAGGTATACTAAAACCTCACTAATAATTTGCACATGTGCTAGATAAGAAAAGTGATGAATTTAGGACAACACCACCACCATAACCACCCACTGGGAAATACACACAACTGTATATAAGAAAAAGAATAAGAAATAATTCGGATGTCATCCATGACATTGTCTTTGTAGGAGTCCGGTGCACACACAGCCTCAGGCCCGCTACCTCAGCGGCCGCAGAGCCACACTCAGCCTGTGGATAGTGTGGCTCCTCTTCCCTTCCAACAGCGGCTTCACAGCAGCCCTCCTCTCCCTCCCAGCTCCAGCCGCACCCCAGTCATCACAGCCAACCTGCCCCTCTCTCAGCCCCCTTGCTCTGTCACCACCAACAGCTGTGCAGCCAGCTCCACAGTAACAAAATTGTCCCAGAGTGGTGGCCCTGTGTATGATGGCAGCAACTGGATCAGCAGCCCCTCTTCTCTGAGCGTTGTGCCGCAGACTGTTAGTCAAGGGGAACAGGTTGGTGCTGGCCCCAAGCCTTACAATCAGAGACTGAGCAGACCACCGCAACTGGGCTCCCCCAAGCCCTCGCCCCTCAATGCAGAGGGGTCATACTTGACTGAATCAACCTGTCAGTTTTTGTCCTGTCCCCAGAGGTCAGGGGACAGTGTCATTACACGTACAGCTTCAAATCCCCTTCCAGGCGTCCCCCAGTCCAATCCAGACCCCCCCAGACTGGGCCCTCAGCCAGGCTGTGCTTCCTCTCAGACTTACTCCCAGTCCATCGAAGAGGCACTAGACAAGCTAGATGCTGAGCTGGAGGGACACATGAAAGCAGAAGAACGAAGGAAAAAAGACAGAGAGGAGGAAGAACAAAAGAAAAGAGAGCAGGAAAGAAAAAGGCAGGAGTGGCAAGAGAAACAGAGGCGGCAGGAGGAGGAGAGGAGGAAAGTGCGGGTGAAGGAGGAGGAGTGCAAGAAGCAGGAAGAGGAAGAGAGAAAACGGAGGGAATGGGAAAATCAGGAGAGGAAGAGGCGGCAGCAGGATGAAGAGAGGAAGAGGAGGCAGCAGGATGAGGAGAGGAAGAGGAGGCAGCAGGATGAGGAGAGGAAGAGGAGAGAAGAGGAGAGAAGGGCAGGACTGCAGCAGCAGGAGAGGAGAAAGGAGGAACAGCAGAGCAATTCAAAACCCAAGGAGCAACATCCAATAGAAAACCTGGAGACACTTTTAAACTGCAGCCCTCAGGGCCCCCCACCCCCTCCTCTGTCATCTGGACCCAGCGCTCCAGCTCCAGCCTCTTACCCTTGGCTCAGCCGCAGAGGTGCCCCAGGCCAAACTCCTGCTGTCACTGCTCCAGAGAGACTGCGGCCACCCCCCCTCACCCCTCAGACTGAGTACGCCCGAGAGAAGCAGAGGCAGAGGGACATGTGGAACAGCAGCGGAATGACATTCAGCCCTTCAGCGATGCCTAATACCTCAGGGATGAAGGACATGTACCCCCACAAGCCCCCAGCCATGCAGCCTGTGCCAGGCCATTCCAAAGACTCACCCAGGGACAGCAGCCAGCCTGCTATGGCACTTAGAGAGCCCCCTAAACTTTATCAAGCCTTTCCAAGAGAAAGCCTTCCCCGACCGCCCCTCAGTGGCCCAGTTCTCCAGAGGCAGGTGAAAACAGGTGAGCTCCTCAGCTCCAGCAACTCTAGCACTGCCTCTGACTCTGCTCAGTTTGAGGAGGAGCCCTCAGAGCTGTCCACTCTTCTCCCAGACGGCCTGGCCAACATCATGGCCATGTTGGATGAATCCATCCAGAAGGAGGAAGAGATGTTCAAGAATGAAAAGTACAATGAAAAGAGCATCTCCGTTGTTGGCCTGAATGACTTCACTCCTGGTGTGCAGTCTATTCAAGGCTACCCATGTGCCCCAGATCTAATTCCAGCCCCAAAGCATCAGCCCAACCAGGACGACTTTAGCTCCAACCCCCACTCCAGCCCCCCTGTGCTCAGCCGCCAGGGCTCTCTGGCCTCTCCCTGCAGTCGGACATCGTCTCTTAACGAGGAGGACGAGGACTACTGTAAAGCAACTCCACAAGTCTGCTCTAAACAGTCCATAGAGGTTAGAACAGGGAACAAAGACTATCGCCACAGTGACTTGGCCAAACTTTATGGTCTCCCTGAGGCCATTAAGAGTGAGGCTGATGAAGATGATGATGAAGAGGACTCTGAGACGCCCTCCTGCTCACCACCACACCAGAGACCTCACCTTCATCAAACAGGGGTCAACAGTATGTTCAAGTCTCTGGCCTCAGTCCTGGAGAGTCAGAAGTACACTTACCGCGGTGGGCCGTTTGGGAGGCCCCCTCCCTCAGCACTAGTTGGGGTTAAATACTCCTCTTCACTTTCACTGGGCCCTGACATCTGCCGCCAGCAGCAAGGGTCTTCCCCAACTTCTTCAGATTCATCTAATTCCCCGCTGAGTCCCTCTGCCCCGATCAAATCGTGCTCACCTTCTCTGGAGGACAGACCTGCACAGGACAGGATATCTGTCAGCACAGAGGCTCCAGGACCAATAAAACCCATTCTGCTGGTCAAAGAAGAGCAGAGATTCACCACCATCTCTGAGTCCTCACTGGCAGAGCTAGGAAGGAGCTGCGAAGTCATGCTCAGTCGCCAGTGCCTCTCCAGGTCCAACTCCCCTGATAAACATGAGAGACGTAAAACTGAGAAAACTAGGGGACGAAAAGACAGAGACAAGGACAGGGACAGAAAAAGGGACAAGGAGAGGAAGAAGAAGCACGGCCAAAGCAGCAGCAGGAAGGCAGAGGAGAAAAAAGAGAGAAAAAAGCATAAAGAAAAGAGGGAAGACAGAGAAATTTCCTCATCCTCCTCCCACTCAAGTTCTAGTCACAAGCGTCACAAGGACGGCAAGAGCCACAAAGAAAAGAAGGACCGCCGGATTCTGGGCGACCTTAATGTTCAGAGCAAAGAGACATGTGAGATGAGTGTGGGACACTATGACGGTGACAAACAGAAAAGCAAAGAATCATCAGGAAGTGGCGTGAGCAGTGAGTCGGATCACAAAAAAGGCACAGACTTGGCCTCCTCCGTAGGTTCCATCGATCTGTTAAAACTGAAGGCACTGTCCGATGGTCCCCCCAAAGAGCTGAAAATCCGACTCATTAAAGTGGAGAGTGGAGACAGAGAGACGTTTATTGCCTCTGAGGTTGAGGAAAAGAGGATCCCGATGGAGGAAATCAACATCAAAAACACTGCAAGTGAAATCATCAGGTCCTGCAAGTACGTACTGTATGGAGCAACATCACTTTAATCACTGTCTCACTAGAGCTTTTTTTTGAGAGGTCCTTACTTCACTGTGTGTTGTTTTTAGATGTGCCAGAATAAAAGGGAAGTTCAAGGAGTCTTATTTACTACCAGCCTTCTCTGTTAAGCCTAACATGACCTCAGAAGAACCCATTCCACAGGAGAAGCTCAACCCTCCAACGCCCAGCATCTATGTACGTACCAGTCACCCACCAAGTGTCGTGCCCTCTGTAGAAAATGTACATTATGTTACAGATATTGGTCTGAGATCCAACCTGACAATATTTTTTCTTTTGTAGTTGGAAAGCAAAAGGGATGCCTTTTCCCCCGTGCTTCTGCAGTTCTGCACAGATCCCAAGAATCCTGTTACTGTCATCAGAGGCTTGGCTGGATCTCTCCGTCTCAGTAAGTTCTGAGTCTAATCTAATTAAATACACCCCTGAGCTGACACATCAGTGTAAACCAGTACACACTCTTTTCAGATCTGGGTTTGTTTTCAACTAAATCTCTGGTGGAAGCTAATGCCGATCAGGCAGTGGAGGTGAGGACTCAGGTGCAGCAGCCTGCTGACGAGAACTGGGACCCGAGTGGGACGGGCCAGACGTGGCCTTGTGAGAGCAGCCGCTCCCACACCACCATCGCTAAGTACGCCCAATATCAGGCCTCCAGCTTCCAGGAAAGTCTGCAGGTAAAGACCATTCATGCTAAAGTTAACATACACATACTGTTGAGAGAAAGGGGCTCAACATGTGCTATCTGCTATCAGGAGGAGAAGGACAGTGAAGATGAGGATGATGAAGACGAGAAGGACAAAAAGGCCTCTACTCTGGATGCACTTACGAACAAGGAGAGTGCAAAGGAAGGCAGCAGGTAGGAACAATTGTAATTGAAAAATAATAATGTAATAGTAATATTTAAATGGAATAACTTTTTTTTCTGTGAGTAGTGAGCAGAAAGCACTGGGGAAAATCATTAAATTTGGAACCAACATCGACCTGTCAGATCCCAAGAGGTGAGTCATGTCACTGACGTTCTGCTGATCTTTCATAGTCAGAACCTGTCTTGTGGTGGTGCTGGAGAAGTGTCACTTGATTAATATGTTCTGTTCTCAGGTGGAAGCCTCAGCTACAGGAGCTACAAAAACTTCCAGCCTTTATGCGTGTGTCGTCCAGTGGAAATATGCTGAGCCACGTAGGCCACACCATTTTAGGCATGAACACCGTGCAGCTTTACATGAAGGTTCCAGGAAGCCGCACGCCAGGTAAACAAGACCAACACACACATCCTTTGGATTAAAACAACAGCCCATTAGGACAGGAGCATCAACTGTCTTTTTGACAGGTCACCAAGAAAACAACAACTTCTGCTCTGTGAACATCAACATCGGCCCCGGAGACTGTGAGTGGTTTTCCGTTCACGAGCACTACTGGCAAGCAATCAGTGACTTCTGTGAAAAGTGAGTACATCTTTTTAAATATGGCTATGATTCAGAAAGTTTAATAATTTAAAAAATAATAATAAAATGACAATGAAGCGCACACAGAACATGCAAGCTTTATCACAGATAGATATACTCATTTCATGAATAGTTACATGAACACTTATTTGTATTCAGGTAAAGCTGGAATATTTTTCTTGACATTTTGTAAGTTGCTCACAGCCCAGTGTTAGGGGGAGGATCTGCTCTGTTATAATATTCAGTCCTGTGTACTGTGTTAATGGTGGTTGATACTGTGACTCGCAGGCATGGAGTGGACTACCTGACAGGCTCCTGGTGGCCAGTGCTGGAGGACCTGTACAGAGCCAACATACCTGTGTACCGCTTCATCCAGCGCCCGGGAGACCTGGTCTGGATCAATGCTGGCACTGTGCACTGGGTTCAGGCTGTGGGCTGGTGCAACAACATCGCCTGGAACGTGGGTCCTCTTCACGGTACGTGGGTCCTAACCTAAGAACAACCCTCTTAAAGAAGTCAAGTGAATGTAACAGTGTGACGTGCACTTGCAGGGTACCAGTACCAGCTGGCTCTGGAGAGATTTGAGTGGAATGAAGTGAAGAAGGTCAAATCCATTGTTCCTATGATTCACGTGTCCTGGAACGTGGCCCGCAATGTGAAGATCACAGACTCGGACACCTACAAGATGCTCAAGTGAGTACAGACCAAAGACAGCAGCTGCACAGGGCCTTCACTCTCAGCATCAGCTTTGATATCATTTTAATTGTATTTTAATGGACATTGACTTCTAGCCTTGTTTGTAAAAACTAGCTTTGACTCAATTCACTGAACTCTGTTATCTTTTTCATTTTATTTTATTTTTTTACACATTATGCAGGTTCAGTTACAAACATGTTACATGTCATTAGACCCCTTTACCCCCAAAAAACATTAACCCAACAACATCCCAAACAACAAAATCCCATCACAAAGAGTAACTTCATCCAGGAAGCCTTCTTTGGAGTGAGGTGGTCCTATGAATGTAATTGAAATGAATCAACTGTTGGTTATGGTTTTTATCACCATAGCTGTCCAAATCAGTTATATTCAGGTGTGCTTGCCATACTTGTGTGATAAACGAAGGACGGTTAGATGAACACAGTAATAAGCTGTATAGTTGAGCCACCACCCTTCCTTTCTTGCATCTTTTGTTAGTATGGGATGCATAAGATGAGTAGGAAGACCTGAGCTCCAAGGAACTCCAAAGGCTTTCATGGAGGCCCGCAATTGGAGGTACAAAAAAAAAGGAAGATGTTGGCAAGTTATATCAATTTCTTAACTTAACCCATTCTCGTTGCAAATGTCAAGTAGCATATGAGCCCCTTTGTTTTTCCAAGTCATATTAGTAAAGGAGGCACCCCAGATTATAATAAATGATTATTAAATAATGGGCTATAAGATGCCATTTACAACGGCTGTTAGATTTCTCTTCAACCTGGCCAGTACAATAAAAATAAAGCTTTATATAAAAGATTCATTATAGGACCATATATAGCCATTATAGGAGTTTAGATTTAGCACGCTTTAGAGCAAAGGATGAATATACTAGATCTTCTAGCATATAAGGTTATGCCATGTTTTTTTCCAATTTCTTTCCAAGAGGCTCCGATGTAAGTCAAACCATGCAATTAATGGTCTTAGTACCAATGACCAAGAGTAAAACTCTAAATTTGGGACAGAGAACCCACCCGTAGTTCTGTGGGGTTGCAATGGTTTTAAGCTTAACCCTAGGGCGCTTTTCATTCCAAATAAATCTGGATAGCAGTGAATGTATTGATGATAGTATTAAGGGTATCATAGATGAGAATTTTTTTAAAATAATTGAGACACATCAACTGGAATTCTATCATAAATTGTTTAACAACCAGAATGTTTGAGGGTGTAGCGTTACTCCATCATTTAAAAGGAAATAAATCAGATTTATTTCTGTTTCTGTTTGTATCCCAACAGGGAACTGAACTTTGGTTTAGATTTGAGTATATTGTTAAAAAGTAAGCAATAGAAAAGTGTGATTTTTTTTTTTGAGCCAATGCTTCAAATGATAAAGAAAATAAAAGGGGGCTTAGAGGACACTCTTGATGGCATGATCTTGATAAAACTATAAGTTGTGATAAACAATCTTTTATGTTGATCATTGCTTTTGGGCTTTGAATTGATAATTTCAGCCAATTAATAAATGTATTAAAATCAAGATGTTTCATTACCTCCCAAAGGTACTGCCACTCTAGCCTGTCGAAGGCTTTCTCTGCATCTAGGCTAAGTACCGCACATGAAGATTTAATTTCTTTAGCAGCATATATGACATGGAGTAGCCTATGTACATTTTCTGAAGCCAGCCTGTTTATTATTAAACGGGTCTGGTCCCTGTGGATTAGATTAGGCACTGAACTCTGATCTTAAACATCCCTCTGACTTAGCTCTAAGAAGTATTTGGAACACGCTGAACTGAAAGCCTCCATTCCCCAAAGCCACCTTCAGTGAACAATCCTCTGTTATGATCCTCTGTTATGATTTGATAACTGTTTGATATAAATCTTGGATGTGTTCCAGACACTGCCTGCTCCAGTCCATGAAGCACATTCAGATCCTGCGCGACCAACTGGTGGCTGAGGGCAAGAAGATCTCATACCAGAGTCGAGTAAAGGACGAGCCTGCCTACTACTGCAACGAGTGTGATGTGAGTGTCTCGGCAACGACAATCAGGTTGCTTATAGCATGTGGCATTCTTCCTGTTACGGGTATGGAGCCTGTCCCAGCTACTGTACATCCTGGGCATCAGCAGTTCAACCAGGGGGCGCACTCACACTAGGTCTTTGCAGAGTGATTCTCCCTGCCCTCCTCAGGTCGGCACTCTGGTCTAAAACTGCCACAAGCACTGTTGTTTATCAAAGACATGGTGTCGGCCTGTGAACTGAGAGCACAACTGTACAACACACAACATTTCACCGTCTACAAGAATTATTTTTACACACAAATAATGGGATATGCCCAAATTCTAAGAATTAATATTAAGAAAGTAAACTGCTTTCTTATTGTCAAGATAAACACACTGAGAATATCAGAACTGACTGGCCACTGTAGGAACATAGACCAAACTGAGACATGGTCTTTGTCAATGAAGCGTTTTAGCTGCTGATCAAGTCAGTTTAATCTCTAAAAAGACAGAAGGATCGCCGTGAGTTTCAATTGAACTTCTACTTGTCTCTTCCTCAACAGTTGGAGGTGTTCAACCTGTTGTTCGTCACGTGTGAGAGCAGTAGCAGGAAGACGTATGTGGTTCATTGTGAGGACTGTGCCCGGCGGATAAACCCAAACCTGTCCAATGTGGTGGTGCTGGAACAGTATCGCGTGGAGGAGCTCATGAACACATACGATTCGTTCAGCTTGGTGAGCAGCTGTTCTCAGCCCTTCACACTGAGTTGTGTTGCAGTAATGCTGTAAATGAGTGTAAATGAGTGTGTGCTGTGTCTCCTCAGGCCTCCTCCTCTCGGTGACAGTGCTCCCCTCCAGCATCTCCTCAGCCATAACCAAAACTCCTGCGTGACAGGACAAACACAGTTCACTTTTTAATCTTGGCTTTGATTATTTAAGATCATTTTGCTACTACTGCTCATCCTGAACAGGCAGTTGAATACGTTTACTCATCATTACTGTTTACAAAACCAATACCAAGCCGCCAATAAAATCCCAGTTTACTCTCAGATGGTGCTTTTGAGCAGAAACCCTGTAATCCAGGGGCAGTTGGTGCTACCATTGAACAAACTCTGGTTGGTGTGGACTTGTCGTCTTGAAAACTGAAATTTGTACATGCTGTTTGCAATTTTTGTGGGGTGCTGTCTTTTTTAATAATTTATTCTGTTTTTTTTATGATGGATCAGCCTAGATATATACCACATTGGCCTTTTCTATTTATAAACAGAGAAAATGGAAAATACTAATAATAGAGATATGAACTTTTTCTAAAGCATTAAGAATAAAAAATAAATAAATGCAACATTTTGGATTGATTCAAAACATACGGGTTTTAATGACTGGTTTTTGGGGTTCTGTTTTCAGAGTCTTGTTAGCGTTGTAAATCTTTTTTATAAATTGATTTTTTTTTGGAGATGTTTTATTCACACATAAGGTCTTTCTGTTTCTTTGATCTCTGTAGCTCTTTAATCTCACCTGCTGTTTGTGTGTACCGCTGACTTTTTTTTGTCTTTTGACATTGTACATTTAATTTAAATGTTTCTTGTATTTATTGGAAATATCAACGTTCTCCCCTTTTTAATCGTTTTTTAAATTTTTTTATATAAATGGTGGCAGATTGCTCTGTTGGAACTGAAATGGAGGTGGTGTGTCCATGCCATGGGAGGCTGCTGTTGCTCTGGTGCTCGCCTGCCTTTCTCTGAATATATACATATATATATGAATTCATATCTTTATCTTGAATATTAACACCACCTTTCCTGTAGAGTAGAGGCACACTGCAGACGTAGAGACGACTGACAGAATGCTGTTTGTATGCTTAAGGAAAAACAGAACAACTTTTCCAAAGTGTTTAGAGAAATTGTAATTATCTATAATGTAGGGGGCTTTTAGATGAGATTTGAAGACTCATATTTTTTGTTTATGTTAATGGGATAGATGGTGCTAAATGTTCTCTTTGAACTGTTTTTGTTTTTTTTTTGTCTTCTTAAAAATGAGAATTCTATTTTTCCTGTTGCAATATTACCCTTTCCCTCTCTTTGTGGTCATTTATTTATAACTGCACTGTTTAGAGATTTCACACAGACATAACTCACACACACCAAACTGAGCCAGACATGTCTTAAACACTTGTGAAATTGTGTGATCTAATATTAATAAACGCTTTTTGATAAACTGTCGTGTGGAGAATTGAAGTCACTTTAATTGCATATTGTCGAAAAACTTAAGCAGTTTCTATTTCGACTGCAGCAGAGTAAGGCTTCAATCATTTCTTCTTTATGAACAGGAATGCTTTGGCACTGGAGTCACAGGGGAGGGGGGGGGGGTCTTTCCCAGGAACACAACATGATCTGGGGAAGCGGGAATCAAACCACCACCCTTCCAGTTATAGGACAACCTTCTCTTCCTCCTGTAGGCTGAGGATCAAAAAGAATAGACAATGTTACCTAGGTAATTCTTTGAGGGACCTTTTGGCTCATGCTGTTAAAAAAAACTTTCTAATGACTCCATCTGAATGTGGACAAGTTAAACCAAAAAAAAAAAAGGTTGAAGGCATTAGTAATTTTTTTTTACTTTAGGACATGTTTAACCTTTGTTTAAAGCCTTACCTTCTAAAAACCGAGGCAGACTGAGACCTCAAAAGCAAACTGAAGTGTCCAGGATAGACATGATGCCAACTGTTGTTTTTGTTTTCTCATCAGGACATTAGAACTATAAGATAGAGTGAAAGCAGAACTGTAAAAAACAAAAGAAAAAAAACTTGTTGAATAAATCCTGTAACATCTTTTGTCATGTTTTATGATAGGTTTTTAGCTAAACCTAACCACAAATCTACCTGAGCCATATATAATATCAGCCACAAGGCTCAGGAGCACAGAAGAAGAGTCTTTTTAATTGGAGAAAGATAAATTAGACAAATGTAATATTCTTTAAGCAGCAAACAATTGGATGTTCCAATATTCTGGAGGTTAATGTTGCAAATATAATCCTATGCAATTAATTTAAAATGATTTGATTGTATAATTCAATTGCCTCATATCCAACTGTAAAGTATTAACAACAATTGATATTCGATCAATGGTTAAACACTACAAGACTGGCGAGCTCAGCTGAGCCTATACGCAAACTAAGAAGCCTGTAATGGGGCCCCCTAACATCTGCATTTGTTCACTGGAAACATTAGTACAGGTGACAAAACTCCATAATACACCTTTAAGCAGTTTTCTTTATTTATCAGTGCACTGTGTTATTATGAATAGCATCTGTGACAGCGTTTTCTCAGTCTGTGTTCTGAGTATGGGCTCAGTGTCGGGGGTAGCCTCTGGGACAGGTAACAGAAAAGAGCTGGACTGTCTATGCACTCTTTAGCTTCTCTTTAATTAAAATCTACAATGTGCTTTTTGCTCTTTGCTTTTTACAGCCTATATCCCAGAGTAAACAAGTCTGATATTTGTTTTAGTGTCTTGGTCTTAGGCTTACTGAGAAATATCTTCAACATTTTTAGTTTAGTGATGACACTTTTTAACATTTCATAGTTATTGTTATTGTTGTGTATTTGAGTGTCTCTCTGAGCTACGGAGAGTCACACAAGAGAAAAGACAGGCTGGAGATGTTTTGGATGTCTTAGGTAGGAGAAGTTAATTGACCATCAATACGGGACCAAGAGACATAACACTTAACAGAGCGGAGCACTGAATAACCAGTCCTCCATGCTTCTGGAATAGCACTGACCTATGTAGACTAAACTACTGCGCCATTGAGCAGGTGATGTTATTTAACCTTTTCAGAGACATACAGTGGGGCAAAAAAGTATTAAGTCAGTCACCAATCGTGCCAGTTCTCCCACTTAAAAAGATGACAGAGGTCTGTAATTTCCATCATAGTTACACGTCAACTATGAGAGACAGAATAAGGGAAAGAATCCAGGAAATCACATTGTAGGATTTTCAATGAATTCATTGATAAATCCCTCGGTTAAATAAGTATTTGGTCACCTACAAAAAAGTAAGATTTCTGTCTCTCACAGACCTATAACTTCTTTAAGCGGCTCCTCTGTCCTCCACTTGTTACCTGTATTAATGGCACCTGTTTGAACTTGTTATCAGTATAAAAGACACCTGTCCACAACCTCAAACAGTCAGACACCAGAAACAAAACCGTAGACCTGCACCAGGCTGGGAAGACTGAATCTGCAATAGGTAATAGCTTGGTGTGAAAAAAACTGTGGGAGCAATTATTAGAAAATGGAAGCCATACAAGACACTGATAATCTCCCTCGATCTGGAGTTCCACACAAGATCTCACCTGTGGGGTCGAAAGGATCACAAGAACGATGAGCAAAAATCCCAGAAGCACACAGGACCTAGTGAATGAGCACTTTCTGCACTGCCAGGGGGCACATGGCACTCCAAGCCGAAAAAGGCACCAGCCAGCCCACCATCCCCACAACTTTAGTCATATAACAATAAATAAATGAATGTATGTCTTTTAATGAAAATACTGTGTCAGACAGCTAATATTGAGGTCTGTGCCACACAGACCACAGGCACAGCTCAGACAGGCCACTGCTGCCTCACAGGGCACAAAACAGCGCCCCTAGAACGGGTCCCTGTAACGGGTCCCTGTAACGGTTACTGTGGTGACAGGTAGGACAGACAGGGTATGAACTGTTACCTTGTTCTCGTGGTATGATCCAAATCAATCAATCCTACTAGAAGATTCTGTTGGCCTGCGAGTTGTTGCTGAATAGGTCTCACATGGGCACTCAAAAATAGAAATACTTTTCCAGTTACTAAATAATTTTTAGCGCAGTTAGGTGAAATTGGATAATTTTCCACAGCAAACTGATAACTTTTCAATGCACACCGACACACATGGATTAATTATCCAATAATTCTGTGCACCCTCCCTGTTCGGAAAAGACTGGCCTTACTCAAATGAAGAGTGTTGAGGACACAGGTGATGGTGGTCTCTCTGTATCAGAATATTGGCTTAATTGGACAATGGGAGGCCATGCTACTGTAAAGAATGAGCTGTGTGGCAGCGGCTGAAGGGATATGGATATTAAATTAGTAATAAAATTAGTAAAAAGTCAGTTTTTTACAAAATCTGCAAGGCTGCATTCAGTCTACATTGTTGTCTGAATCAGTACATGTGCATGGCGCCATCTGCTGTATCGGGTGTGGTAAGCACCCTGTTTATTTATTCATCTTCTAGTGCTTCTCTTGTTCTTGCAGGAGGCTTTAGGCGCAGGAGCCTCTCAGCAGCGTTAGGCCTCAGGTTTTACACCCTGGACAAGCAGCAGTGCCCATGGGAACAGATTAGCGAGTTCCCTGTCTACAACCCAGCTCCTAAAGTAACAATCCCATGTATCAAAAAAAAAAAAAAAAAAAGAATCATAGATTCTACAGAAATATGGCTGGCAAAGAAAAGTTCACCTTAACACCATTAACAGTATGAAATAAAATAAAATAGATATAGAATAGTGCCTCCAGAGTTTGCTGGCTCTGCATTTATTACATTATAGAAAAAAAATGAGTGTTTATTTGCGCAGGGTGAGCTTAAATTTTGCGTTGTCCACATCTAGACTCATTTTTGGTATAATGTGTCTACAAAACATTATCAATGTTCTGCAGATCAGTGACAGCACTGGCCGGTCACAGTGTCCTCAGGTCAAGCTGAGGGTCACAACTGAGAGGAAATCCTGCTGTAGCCCCACAGGAAGACCCCTCCCCTGCATCTGTTGCTGGAGTCAGGTGCTGATAAGCTGTCTGATTATCACCACATGGTGGAATGACTCACTTTAAGTGTTTACACTGTTGTTGGAGACAGCAGAGCTCAGGGCTTTTGTCAGTAGTGACATAACAGCACTCTCTTGAACTACGTGGGGAATACACTAAAGCAAAGTCAAGAAAGGGAAAAGTAACCGGGGCAGAACAAGTGTCATTCTTTTCACTGATAATCTCATTCTGTTTAGCTCTCTGTCTCTGATTAAGCTTTCCTGCTATTCATCGTACTGACGTCTATTGAGTGTATTCTCTGATCATGTCTGAGCCGTCCACGTCCACCACAAGAAAACACTGTCACAATCATGGTCAGACTGCAAGAGAAAGGGAACAGCAGTGAGAACAGGCACCGGATTTACACGGCAGCTTGTATTTTACAATGTCTTAAACATACCTATAAACTGTTTATTTAATTAATAAACATAAAACTGCAACACTGAATTGTTACAACTTCTCAATTACAACTAAGAAAGATTTGATACTGAATCTGTGTAATTTTTTTTTTTTTTTTACTTCAATTGATCATGTGACTTTTATTGTATTTTATTGTTTTATTTATTTTTTTATTTTATTTTATTATTTAGTGTATTTATTTCCAGTCTAGTTTTTGTTCTGTAGCTTTTTAACTGATGATGGTGTTTGGATGAACACAGAAATTTCTTAGAGAAATCAGAAGTCAGTTTCACAATATTTATATAAAACGAATGCGAGTAAAAAAATACATTTAAAAAGTGCCTTTTAAATTCTCCCCTCAGGGGTCACTACAGTAAGTGACCTTTACGAGTAGTATAGCAATGTTTTTAAGCAATACTTCATGACACATCCCTCTGTGTTCACACAGGATAGAAACCAGCACAGGTAGAATGTGGCTGGATTTGCTCCCAGGGAATTCCATTCTAACTTCTCCATCCCAGAGGAGCTTATTGGGTGCATTTAATGCTTAGTGAAATAAAGGTCATGTGTGGTGCGGAACACTTTTTTTTCCTTCTTTTTTTATGTGCTCACTTGTATTTTTAACACATACCAGGGCATCTGTGCTGCCCTCCCCCATGGTGCTTTCCTCTCCAGCACCTCAACTTATCAGGCCAGCCGCCTCAGTTGGACCCTGACACAACACCCAGCCCCCATGGCAGAGCTGCATCGGGACAGGCTGGATATAAGGAGGAATGCACTGAGGGGAGTCCTGGAGGAGAACCAGAAAGGGGCTGATAAGCTTTAGTGGGTGGAGCAAAAAAGTGATGGATAAAGGGAGAGCGGGAAGGAGGGAGGAAAGCACAGCTTAAAACAGGAGGGCACACACATTAGTTCAAATACTTTCTAAGACCAAGAACAAAGCATCTCTAGAACCAACATTTCCACAGCACAGGAATGTGTTGAATTAAAGTGGAAACAAAAACACGCAGCTGGACTTGATCAGACGCTCTGGCAAGTCTGGACAGTGGAGAGAAGAAACAGCAGGGAGCAGGCCACAGGACTCCAGCATACTTCCACAAGCAGATAAGACAACAGGGGAACCTCCAAACAAGACCAGATCCACGTCCCACAGCACGAAAAGAGAGGACAGCTACAAGAGGAGCTGTGCACCAAAACAAGTTCTTTCCTCAACAAGTGACACAAGCAGTACCAATCTGGAGTGAACAGCAAGAGAGCCAGCCAGCCACAAAGCACACTGTGAGTATACTATTAACACTTCCATTTATGTGGCCTTCAGGTTGTTTTGATGTTACTGTGATGGAGTAACATAATGGGCATGTGGTGAATAGCATGCTATGGTATATATGCTAATGTAGGCTACTTACTAAAAACTAATTATAGTTTATTAGGCTATACTGTGCTCTCATTAAATGCATGTGTTCATACAAATCTATCATTTTGGTCCGGTTATGATATGTTGTGTCACTTGAGAGGAATGCCATTCACAGAATAAAAAGAACATAAGAGGGAGGGGCAGCTCAATGTATTTTCAGAAATAGACACAATAAGTCATTTCCGACACAGGGCTCCTACCGACACACTTTCCTGCCAGACCATAAAACTCAAAGCCAACAATAGTGCAGACAAAAATAACCAATGCTAAACTGTAAATGAGAGATAAATCAGCTGAACTGGTCAACCTTTAGCTAAAAACAACTGTTAAACAGACTTTAGTTCCACTTTAGTCCAAAAATCTTGTCTGACTTCATGAAATACTGGCATCACATAGATGCAGAATAAAAAGGCTGTTAACATTTACTGCAACACTAGATAATATTTCAGTATTTGCACAGTAAAGGACTGCAACTGCACTGCAGCAAACTCGCACAGGACAGTTACGTCTCGAAGTGAAGGATCAGCCAACACACGCATGTCCTCAGGAGATGCATAGTGGAGTGAGCCAGGCACACGCAAGTTTACATTTGGCCTTTGAATAGTCTATGGTTGTCAGATTGTCTTCAAAGAACACAGGGGTCACAAACGGCCAAACACAAGTGCAGGAGGAACACCCACTACTACAAAAACACACTTTGATGCCAGTGGCCTTCATCACTGCATACACCAGAGCCTTTCCTTTTAGTCAGTCACATCTATGATAGGCATCAGCTCACAGATGGCATCACAGAAGGCCAGCTTCCTGACAGATAACACTTCTGAGTGACATTTTAGTGAACCCAGCTTCACAGCCTTTGAAAGGTACTTTGATCAGTCTACTTCTGCAAAAGCTGAATGTGTTTGTTTCCAGTTTATGATGAGTTTTGGCGGGACTCTGGAGAAGGGGGCGCACCACCAGGCCCTGGACCTCTCTGAGGAGCTGCCCCCTCATCACCAGCACCCACACCTGCTGCACTCCAACTCTGTGACCGGGGACAGGGACACACCATCGCGGGTGGTGGTGCCTCCTCCGTACTCAGCGGCTGAGAGCGGCGGTGGGAGTGAGGCACCCCTGGAGCTGCGAGGATCTCTGGACTGCTGGGCCTGCTCTGTGCTGGTCACTGCTCAGAACCTGGTCATTGCCGTCATTAACTCCTGCCTGGCTGGACTGGTGTTCGGCACCATCCTCACACCAGCCATCGTCATGGTGGTGTTCGGCTTCCTCTGCCACTCTACAGTAAGACCAGCACACAGGGGGGTGGGGGCCGTCTTTATCACATCAGCTTAGTCTAAAGGTGGAGATTGTGGCTGTGTCCGAGTCTAACTCCTAGTCCCTGATCCCTCTACATAGAATTTATAATGCACTCATTAGTTAACGGTTTCGAAAATAGATCTGTAATAAATCAAAAGACTTAAGTGATTTAGGTATTAATATAAATAAGCTTGTGTTTTATTCAACAACTCTTGTTCTATGAATGACTAAAACTGACTGGATTATTGCAGCTCTTTTATGTCTCAAGAGGAAAGCTCAGTATGATTTAAGGTAAGCTAACGTTAGTGATTTTACATTGTAATGGTTTATTAATAACAATTTACAACAGATTACATTTCCACAGAAAGTCAAACTTGTGTCTGACTCATTTCATTCAAACCCGTTGTGTTTAGGTTAAAGACATGTGACTGTTTCGCCGCTCTCCTCCGACAATTTGCAAAGCATTATGGTCTAGTGATCATAGCTGCTACCTTTACTGATGCAGTGTGGAAAACTTTGAGTCATACATTTCAGTCACTGAACATTCAGACACCACTGTAAAATGGAGTAATCTAGTGTAAATGAGTAATATAGTGATTAATGTGTTGATTCAGTCACATCCAATGATTGACTGGACTGACAAAATAAAGCCTCTCCTGTTGTGCACTTGACTGCCACTACAGAAACTTCTATTACAAATCTACAAATTTACAAAAAAAAAAAAAAATAAAAGGTTCAATTTGTAGAAAACAGGTCGAGCCAAGACATCTAAACACTATTGAACATTGACATCTCAATAAGTCATTATGGTTCAGAGACTTTGAATGGGCCACAGTTCCTCTGTGCAGCACAAGATTCATCTGTTCTGGTGCTCTCTCACAATCACAGCTCATGTGACAGCGGCTTACAGAGGGATTATCCAGGACCTGAAAGTACGAGAGGAGGGGAAATCAAACAGAAGGTTAGATCAGGGGTTCAGGGGTTCCCAGAATTAAGCAGACAGACCTGTGTACAACAGTAGTTAAAAGTCTAACTGCTGCCAACAGTCTAATGCTGGATCAGATGTGAAGCCTCGCTGAAAACAAAGACAGGATACATGTGCATCTTAGTCTTATCTCTAACCCTCTGCAGGCCGCTTTCTCATTTTATTTTAAACATTGTGCATTTAAACTCACTTTCCTTGTGCTTCCATGTCGTCCCCTCGTAAATATTCTTCTTCTTCAGCTTTATTATTACTATGGACTAAAAAAATCTTGATAAAAAGATGAACTCTTGCTTCTTCACGCCTTATTCTTTTTTTGTTACATTTTCTTAAACTTATATACATAACATAACCATATTCATTTGATATTGGTGTTGAGTTTAATTAGCCTGGCAAGACATATAGATTCCTTTTCTATCCTAAACAAAAAATTTGTTTGTTTGTTTTGATTCGAGTTGGATTTCCAGGGGGAGTACCAACACTGTGGACCGACACATTTTGAAAAACATAAAAACAAACTAGCACTGTGTTTAAAAAGGACAAAACAGGCCAATTTAGAGAAATAATGTGAGCGACTCCACACCAAATGTGGAAAACATAAATGTTTTACACCACACAACAGAACAGAATCCCCAACACTTCTGCCAAATACAATACAATAATGTCAGCGAAGTCATGTCAAAGAAGAAAACAACTTGTAACACATACAGTGTATTCCACGTCCACTAGTCCCTTCGGGTGCACCTAAGAAATAAAGTTATGCGCACCAGTGCAAAACGTTAGACTAGAGCTCTGGTCATCCTAACTCCATCATCAGTCCTGAAAACTGTTCCATTTGTAGAAAGCTGTAAACTGCTGGGTTCTGTCCTGAGGCTTTGGTCCATGTGTCTGTGGAGGGGATGCTCGGTTTTACCCATATACCTGTCTCTACGCTCCTCACAGCTCTCAACTGTTTACCACATTGCTTCTGCACTATTTGGCATTAAGGTTCTTTGGACGGAAAATCTGCTGCCTGTGTGTCCTTTGGATTAAGATCTATACTAAATTAAAATATAGCCACAGACAAGCCCGGGATTGACGGAAAACAAACTGTGAGCAACATTTCTTTGTAAAGAATATGCCATAGCTACATGTACAAAGATATTTTTAGCAACAAACTTTTTTGTCTAGAAATTTGTAACAAGTCAGATCCCAGCTCAAAGTCAAAGAGTTTTTTTCTGAGAGTGGTGCTATCAAAATTATATTTGAAACAAAAATGGCTGCGGAGGGGCCAGGCTTTAGTCACATTTTAATAATTTTTAAGAACTTACAGTTGTCATTTCATTGTTAGGTGAACAACATTTTAGTTTTCCGAAATTTCAACCTTATCTTTCCACTAAAATATCTCATAATTGATCCTCATCTCAGGAAATACATATTTTTTCAGTGTTTTCCAGGCCCAAACTGACTATTATTATGGCTGCAGGTGCGTCCTCATGGCTCCATCCCGTACTGCTCCGACCTGCTGACGGATGGGGGCTGTGTAGCACTGCTGGTGGTGGGCTTCCTCTTGGTGACTCCTCTGCTGGTTCTAGCTCTGGCCGCGTACTGCCGTCTGGCCCGTCACTTGCAGCTGGGCCTGTGCTTTATCCCCTACAGCCGCGCAGTCTACAAGAATCTTCCAGCCACACAGCATCGCGGCCTTGGCACTGGCTGCTGCGAGGTCCGTCAAGGGTCCAACGCCAGTGGGAAGGCGAAGGTCTGGGTTTGACAGGAGACAGTCCTGTCCTCAGTGTATTACAAACATTTACAACAAAAGATGTGCCACATTGTTCGACATAACTTTTCTATGCCTTGTATGTTATGAGAAGTAGAAAATTACATATTAAACGTTCTGCCGCCAATATGAAATTTCAGACTGGTTGGAAAAAAAAAAAACTCTTCAGTGTTTCATTTTTAATTACTATATATCACAATATAAATTACTGACAATAAACCCAGTTATGTTACAAGAATCCTTGATAGAACACTAAACGGACTTTTGACTGTATCGGGGAAAATAATCGTCAGAGTTGTACCATCCCTGAACAATCTCATATTACAGTATTAGTTATAGTATAGTTTTTGTGTGTTTAACTAAACTATTTGTAATGTTCTTGTCCTCTTCTTCTTTCCATCCATTTTATTAATAAAAGTTTCAAATTGTGCTCACAGTGAATCTGGTGTGGGACAAATATTTATTCAGTGACTAACCCATAAGCTTAGTTCATGAAATAGCAGCTAATTAAGCCATCTACAAACAAAATTTTCTTCTAATACAGATTTCAGTATCTCCTTTTTTCTGTTCTTCTTGCCACAAGAGAGTGAAGGGAAATGTATATAAACTCTAAAGACTTCTTTACAGACTTTCAGGAGAGTATATTATATATTATATATAGTAAATATTGTTTACATTATACATTTGTGAGTCCAATAGAGCCTTCACTTAAAGCTGAACCCACCTCTGCCTTGAAATGTTTATTATACTGTATGTCATTTTATGTCTATTTATCTGAGTCTGGCTTTGACACACGTAGACCTAAACTGCACTGCCCTGGGAGCATGCAGCGAGGGGTGTGCAATAAGACTAGAGCTCGACCAATATGGATTTTTCAGGACCCTTACAGATATTAGGGGGAAGTGAAAAGCTGATATTCTAAACAAAAAAAACACTCAATACTTTAGGTCCTGTTAATGCAGTTTAATCATTTGACAGTCAGAAGATATAGAAGGTGTCACTTAATAGCCTACCACAAAACCTGGCCAATACTACTAAAGTTTAAAAACACTGGTGCACTAGTCATCGTATCAAGGTTTTATATAAGTGCGTTCTCTCCCCTCTATCATTAAATGTCTGTGCTCAGGTGAACAGCCATTAGTAGCCTTGTGAATCAGCAGCGGCACATTTTCTAATAATTACATTTACTTCAAGGAAACCGCACACATAAGTATATCAGCATTAAAACGTTATCACAACTTTTACACACACACACGCACACACACACACACACACACACACACACACACACACACACACACACACACACACACACGTTTTCGAGGGGGTCCTCTGTTTGCACAGGTAACTGCAGACAGCAGTGCCATTATACAGTATGCAACATAAAAATTAACATTTCAAATAAAATTAACTTACACAAATGTTCACACTTTCACCACACACACAACACTACACTCACAAGCTCTCATTACCTCCCTCCATCAAAATTCAGTTACAAAAATAAGAGTAAATATAATAAACACTATTTTACAAACAATACAAATAATCAAAAGCAAAGACAAACATTTTGCAAATGAGATAGAAGAGCAATTTGGTATATCTGAAAAGAAGTTATGGATTGGATAGAGGCAGGAGGTCTATTCCAATCATTGGGGGCCTTTAATTGAAAAGCAAATTTCCCAAGTTCTTTTTTGACTCTAGGAACTGTAAAAAAAGGATATTCAGTGTGGCGTAAATTATATGAAGAGCTAAAAGGTACAAGATACTGTTTAAGATACACGGGGTAACAAAAATGAATACTTTTAAAAATAAATTGGAGCCAGTGATATTGCCTTCTGGCTGAAGGTTTGAGCCAGGACAGCTGTTCATACATTTCACAGTGATGTGTTCTAAAAGGGCAACGGAGAATGAACCGGCATAAACTGTTGTAGACAACATCAAGTGAGTGAAGACTGTAGCGTTTTGATATACAATGTCTGCATAATCTAAGATGAGAAGTAACAACAGAGAAACTATTCTCTTTCTATCATGAAAATTAAAACAACTAATTGACTGATATAAGATTTTTAACCTGTAATTGAGTTTGTTTGTGATTGAATGCACATGTGTTTTAAATGAAAGATCAGAGTCAATCCAGACTCCGAGGTATTTAAATGTCTCAACAGACTCAAGCGGGGACTTATCTAAGAAACTCAGGTTTAGGTTAGTGCTAGAAGCTGATTTAAATTTTCTCTGAAGCAGCATGGAATATGATTTAGTTTTGTTAATGAGTAGTTTGTTGGACAGTAACCACCGCTGCACGGAGTTAAAGTCCTGTTGAAGGGAATTATTGATGTCAGAGATGTCTCGTTTAGAGCTGTAGATTACGGTGTCATCTGCGTATAGATGAATATTACAGTCAGAGCAGCAAAGAGGGAGATCATTAATGAAAATTGAAAATAATAATGGTGCTAAAGAAGAACCTTGAGGAATGCCTCTGTCTATGATTGTAAAGTTTGACTGACTGCCTCTATAGGACACACATTGACGACGATGGTGGAAATAAGAATTAAACCAAAGAAGAGCTGATCTAGAAAGACCAATATAATATAGTTTGTCAAGGAGCAGGTAGTGGTCAACAAGGTCGAAGGCTTTAGTTAAATCTATGAAGATCGCTCCAGTGCTTTTATTAATGTCCCAATTAGAAAAAATGTCATTGGTAAATTTCAAAGGTGCTGTTGAGGTTGAGAAGTATTTTCTGAATCCTGATTGGCATTGAGATAAGAGATTATAGCATGAAAGATAATTGGACAGTTGATTAAAAATAATTTTCTCAAAGCATTTCACAACACAATTAATTATTGATATTGGTCGATAGTTGTTCAGATTTTGAGTGTCACCTCTCGTGTGTAGAGGAATTACTTTTGTGCATTATTATTATTCCATTATTCCTTAGGCACTTCACATGTAACTAAAGACATATTAAAAAGTTCTGCCAATGGAAATGATAGAACACGTGAAGCCATTTTAATAAACTTAGCCTCAATGCCATCAGGTCCAGGACCACTACTGGAGGAGAGCTTATTAATGACCTGCTGAACTGAAGCAGAGCTGACTGGTTTGAAGGAGAACATGTTATTGGAAGGCTGAGCATTTGAAGATAAGTCAGGGTGGAATAACGGGAGCTGAACCTGAGGTGTTTGGGAGAAATGCAAACTAAAAGCATTAGAAATCACAACAGTGTCATTGGTAAGCTCGTTATTGATATTCATATTTTTAGTGGGACTTTCTGATTTACCTAGTAATGTGTCCATTTGTTTCCAAAATTTTTTGGGATTATTGAAATCATTTGATAAACTATTCCTGTAATAATTAGCCTTTGCATTTCTTGTTTTTTGCAGTGCAATAGTTCCTTAACCATTTGTATTTATCCCAATCATCAGCAAGCTTTGTCTGTCTGCACCTGTCCCAGGCCCTATCTCCGTGTTTGTAGAGACTAGGGTAACCCAGGGTAAATGATTGCCTTTTACCTTCAAAGTAGACCAGGGGGCGTTTATCCAAAACTCTCAAGAACTCAGAATAAAATAAGTCCCATGCTAGGTCAATAGACGGAATTAGCCCTAGCCTATACCAATTTATCTGCTGCAGATCATAATTGAATAGTACACAATTAAAATTTTTTGTATCCCATACCTTGATATATTTAGGCGGAAGTCGTGGTGTAGAGAATGTCCAAATACAGTAAATAATAGAGTGATTATGATTTTTATATATATATATATATATATAGTGCCTAAACTTATTTTTTTTATTAAAAGTGAGATAGATATTTGTATATTATAATTATTAAACCATTATTGATATTATTTACTATATTCACAATCCCTACATCCTAGTATACATATGAAAAGACACTCTTTATAGTTTTTTTTTTTTTTTTATTGTTTTACCACACTCTTCATAATGTCCAGTCCAGTCCATAGTATCACACCCTTTTTAATGGCAACTATCAAGTCCTACCAATTTAGTCGCTTCTGAGTGCAGGGGTCATGGGATAACTCGCTATACAGAACCTATATCTAGACTGAGAAGTACGTTTGGTGGATGTCCGTATATTGAATACAAAAGAGCACAAAAGGATAAATGAGTAATAGTCCAGTATCCTAATGGTCTATGGCAGCCGGATGCATGGATATATCAAATGTAATGGAGATCAAGGCCTCCCGTCACCCTAGCACCTCGTAAAATGGCAGTTGTGCACCCATATAGCCTTTTACCTCCACTGCCACATATGGCCGAGCTGAATATAGGTCACCTATGCTCAAAAACAAACAAACAAACCACCACTGGCCCAATAAACACAAACCAAGCCCCATAAAACAAATAATGGCACCTACACACCGGCCCCAATTGTGTTAACAGCACAATTTCTCAGACACCAAAATATGAGCCTTTTAGTGTGCAGCCCTATGCGTCTTCGTGTGTCCTCTTCAAATAACTTCCTGCAGGAGGAGAAGATTTTAGAGATGGGTCTTTGCAGCTGTCCAGACTTAGTCTTCAGCTGTATTGTCTGCACTAGTCCATTTGTGTCTGAGTAAGTTTGGGAATTTTTCCCAGAATCCAGAACCCACAAGGAGCAATGTGATCCATCACTAAGGTTTGGACCACTTCTGTCAGCAGGGGTAAGTATTCTCTGGAGCGCAGGTCTGAGAGATACCCACCTGCCTCCAACGCTTCTGGATTTACTGGTCACTCTGGAGCGAGTATAGGCGACCCTTTCAAGAGCAGAATATGGTTTGGGATAAGAGCCTCCAAATCATTCACATCCTCCTCCTTGGCTTCCTGCCTGAGTCGGCCCAGTTCTTGGCTCAGGTCATTGATGGTCTGCTCTCTCTGGTCTGGACTCTGTGACTTGGTGGAGTTGAGCTCATTGGAAAGACTCTCAGACCGGTCAGTCTGAGCGCACAGCTGCTTTCGCAGATCTGTCACCTGGTTCTGGAGCTGAAAGATGCTGTTTACCAGGGCCTTGTTCTCTTTGTTGAGGTGACTTGTCTCTTTCTGCTCCGACTCCAGAGACAGCAGCACGGACACACAGTAAAAACAGCTCTCCACTGTGAGCTGCTGAATTCTGTTCTCCAGCACTTCCTCAGCTTCTCTACCACCTCCTGAAGTCTGGTCCACTCCTGCTCCAGGCTTGTCCTTTCCTGCTCCAGCCTGGTCTGTTTCAGTGAGAGTTAGTGATGAGCTGTTCCTTCAGTTTGTTCTCCTCCTGAAGTCTGGTCTGAAGTCTGCTCCAGGCTAGCCCTTTCCTGCTCCAGTGTTAATTCAGTGATGAGCTGTTCCTTCACAGTCTGGTGGAAGACGGAGGTGAGTTTGTTGATGACGTGGTCTTTCTGGCGACACAGTTCAGTCAGATCTGAGAGCTGCACCTGCTGCTGCTCCAGTCTCCGCTGTGCTGCCTGTAGCTGCTTCACAATACACCGGTTATTGGACATGATTATGTCATCCTTTTTGAAGGGCAAGTCCTTACTATGCGGGCCCTTTTGCACACACATTGATTTATCCATAATCTCCCTTCTTGTCCTTAATTGACATCCCATGCAATGTATTATATAATTGTAATGAGATACCAACAGCTCATCCTCCTTAGTATAAACAACTGGACAGCTTCTCTGACCATCATTTCTGCTTCTCAGAGGTCCATTAATGACCCAGCCTCATAGCATAAGGTCCATTATCTTCACCATTAAATATTCCCAATGCCTCCATTAGCTTTGGGGCATTTGTGCCAATCAAAAACTCCACATTAGCATCCAATTTAGAATTCTAATGTCTTTAAAATATTCCCATTTCTCAATGTGTTGCTAACCGGGAATGTTGTTCTTAGAGACAGGTTTGGCAGCTTGGGTGTACACCTCTGTATTATAAAGTTCTCTCTTCTCAGCTCAGAGATCTCAAGTCCTGTGACACAGTGGCTCGTAATCAGCTTCTCCTGGTCCATACTGTGCAGCAGTATATTGGTCTTTGTGTCCCTTAGGTTCAGCTGGTTCATGAGTGTGCTGGTGATAAAAGGTAGCTGTACTCCCAGGATCTAAGAAGGCGCACGTATACAGTATCTTGTCTCCTTTCTTAGATTTCACCTTAACAAGAACGATGGAAAGAGTCCAGTCCTGGTCCCGGGCCTTAGTACAAGCATCAGCCTGGTGAGAACCATATGCACTGCTCACTGGAGTTCCGGGTGGTCTGGTCTGCTGCCTAAATAGTGCAGAATAGTGAGACGTTTTAGGCTGCATTGGTCACAGGTAGTCCAACTCCTACATTGTCTGCTGATGTGACCAACCTTTAGGTATCCAAAACAGACTCCTTTTGCCTTAAGTTAGAGTTAAATTTTTTCTACATGAGAAATTCTGATGGATTTTGTACACCTGAGAATAGAACGAGGCTGTTCACAGACAAGACAAGACAAGACATTTATTTTTGTATAGCCCAATATCACAACAACAGCCGCCTAAAAGAGCTTAACAGACTGCACTAGACAACATCCCCTGTCCTTTGACCCTCCATCAGGGTGAGGAAAAACCCAGCCGGGAAAAAAAGAGAAACCTCAGGGAGAACCACAGAAGGAGGGATCCACTCCCAGGACGGACAGGCCGTGCAAGAATGTGTCCAGGACAGTTGAAAAAAATACATGCATACAGCATGGCCTGTTGTACATTGAAACAGCCTGCAGCCCCCTGCTGGACAAATAGCACAATTACATCATTAACAAATAAGCACGGAGCTTGTTTCCAACACTTCATGTCAGAAATAGAATCATATCGGCGTAGGTTGGCAAAATTTGGCCCACAGCAATCTAAGGACCTATATGGGCCAACCGATATATATTAGACCTCGGGCTCTAAATAGGATAATATTGTGTTGCATTACAATATTAATTGTTGACAATCTGCCAATTTGTGATGATTGCTGTATGACACTGTAGTGCACTTCTAAGTGGTAGTGTTCTCTGCTCAAATACAGAAGCATGTAGTTTGCTTTTCCTCTCCTACTCAATGTTGGCTAGTCTGTCTTGCTCCAAATGAGTAACAGACTTAGCCAGTCACAGCAAAGTGTGGGATCAGTAAGCTCACCAAAGCATGTTAGAAATCAATATATTAAAGTAACGATCATTTTCTAATAAATAACTTTATATGTGCGCTTAATTCATTTTTGTCAGCCCTACAGCTGCAGATAAATCTGGTTAAGATGGTCTAATAAATTTGCACACACATATTTATTCATTTACAGTAAAGGTATTGGCCGGCCTCAAATGGAGACAGTAGGCTACCAATTATAAAGACCAGCCGACTGTAGACTACCAATCAAACCACTACAGAGACCTTGTTACTACCCACGGCTGGAAATTTACAAAGTTGTTAAAAAACAGTAGGCTATTGAGTCTCATTCCTTACCAGTTATGTGTTTTTTAATCTGGTTTAATTTGATTGCTTTTTTTTTACCCGTTCTTACTTTTGCATATATTTATGTTGTCCATGTCTTGAACTTGCAGTTTTTTTTGTTCATGTACACAAACATACATAAAAAGTATACTTTTGGCACCATCTCCAGGATCTTCATCCAAGAATCCACTGATGAGCTCCAAGATCCTACAGGCCATCCAAGACCAGAGTGAATCTCTTCAAAACCCTTGGAACCAAAGGTCTTCTGAAAATGTTAATAATACTCATGTATTGGTGTGTACTATATACAGATTGTAGCATCCAGTAACTCTTTTGTACATTTCTGTATATAGACTCTATTGATCAAGGTGTGTCCAGGAGCCTACAGATATGGTAATGTGAGGGTGACACAGACGACCACCATTAACAACGTCGAAAGATAAGATAAGCTTTATGTACTATGTATGAAGGTGCATGTTGTTATATGGGGCGCAGTGGCTCGTCCTTCAACCGGAAGGTAGGCGGTTTGATTCCCACAGTTCATACTGTCGTTGTGTCCTTGGACAAGACACTTAACCCTCCTTGCCTCAGGTGACACAGCACTTAGTGCATGAATGCATGTGATTGTTGCTCTGGTGAATGTTACGGCTAAAATCTGGCATGTTTACGTTCATGTGGTTGAACAACTGCTGGCAGAGAGTGTGTTCGATGTGTGTGGGCTGTTTGAGGATCTACTTGGCCCTTTCAACACTGTGTAACTGTCCTGCAGGTTGAGAAGGGTGGTTCTGATGGCCCGTTCAGCTGAATAGACCACAATTTTTAGGGCCAAGAATTCCCAACCAGGTGGTGATGCTCCCACATAAGATGCTCTTGATGGTGCAGGTGTAAATGTTCCTGAGCACCTTCAGAGGGAGCTTATAGTCTCTGAGGTGTCTGAGGAGGTAGAGACGCTGTCTGGACAGGTCCTGTGAGATGGTCTCTCCCAGGTATTTGAAAGTGTACTCTGAAAAAAGTACACTTTCCACCTTAGAGCCGCAGATGTGTAATAGATGGAAGTCCCTCTGCTGTTTCCTTCTACTACTATTAGTTCTTTAGTTTTGCTGATGTTCAGCAGGAGATAGTTCTTCAGACACCAGTCCTCAAGGATTTGATTTTCCCGACTCACTTGTTCTGTCAATAAACCGTGAAGGTATAAGAGGAGTAGGCCATTTCTTGGTGAAACAGATAATCTTGCAGTCCCATCTGGAACTTAAAGGTGCAAACTCAAGTAACAGACAGGCCTCCAGCCTACTCAAAACACCTACACAGACTTAGTCTTACGTGGAGAAAGGTTTTATAACTTGCGACCAAAAAATCAAAATTGGAGTCCGACCTGCATCGAAATAAGAAGAGAGTCAAATTAGAGAGCTGAGATCTGCTTTGGGGATAAAAAACAGACTCTGAGCTGGCTTTACTTTTATATAAAAAGTAAGAAATCATTACAGACCATGTATACTGTATATTGTGGGGTTTTATTTTCAGTTTGCTAAAGCTAAATAATGTTAGCATGCTTCTAACAGGGGCTTTTAACACAAAGGATGCTGACCGCTAACAGAAACGTCTCATAATAAGTTTCTGTCTTGAATGGATTAAATACCTTCAGACAGTCTGAAACATTTGCTGTCTTGGTCTTTCAAAATGTATTTTTAAAATGTTTTTACAAAGCAGAATTTTGGAGTTGGGGTGCACGTGGCAGAGTGGTTAGCACTCCTGCCTCACAGCAAGAAGGCAGTGAGTTCAAAACCCGGCCGACTCAAACATCCTCAGAGTCTGCACGTCCTCCGTGTGTTACTCTAGGTTTCTCTCCGGGTACTCCAGCTTCCTCCCACCGTCCAAAAACATGCTAGTTTAGGTTAATTGGCAACTCTAAAGTGTCCCTAGTGAATGAATGTGAGAGTGAATGGTTGTCTGTCTCTATATGTTAGCCCTGCGACTAACTGGCCACTGTCCAAGGTGTACCCCGCCGCAGGCCCAACGCTGCTGGGATAGGCTCCAGTCACCCATGACCCCTAACAGGACAAAGCGGTGGAAAAAATGAATAAATGAATTTTGGAGTTAGACTTTGTCACAGACTCTTTACTTCCAGACGTCTGTTGGCTTGTTTGCCTAATAACCTTCACCGGAGATTACCATGACAACTTTATAAATTCAGCCAGGATGTCATATAGGATGTAATTGTTATCATTGTTTGCTTTGTTATTTTCACGTCATGTTTTACTGTGGTCTGTTTATTGTTCCATCTACTGGTCTCTCAGTTTTGAATAAAGTTAAACTTGTCACGTTGACGCTAAATTCTATTTATTTTAGGATCTGTGGCGAGGTGTACTGCAGCACGTCAGAGGAGAGCCCGAGTGGACCTTCAGATACCAGCATGCTCCTCTGGATAAGTCGGTTCAGGAGCACACAAGACCCTGTCCCATATCGCTGTATTTTGCCGTATGGTTACATTTATTCATTTAGCAGACGTTTTTATCCAAATTAACTTACTTTGTTCTACAGTAATTACCAGTGTTAAAGATTTTACCAGCCACTGGAAGCAAGGTGGGTTGAGTGTCTTGCCCAAGGAATGGGTATGAAGTGTGGGAAGAGTGAGAATCGAACCACCTACCTTCCGGTGGAAGGACGACCGCTCTACCACTGAGCTACTGTCGCCTTGATAGAGGCTTGGTTCAGAGCAAGGAAACCCAGGGGCAAAGTGACTTCTTCTGTCTTAATGCTGACCAATCACAGAGGGGCAGTGCCATGACAAAGTCTCATCTGATTGGTTAAAAATCCTTGTTTTTCCACAAAGGCAAGCCAACGTCAGCTTGGTCTCCTCTTACAGCTCAGAGCGGTACCATGCTTCTCCACTCATTCACACAAACCTTTTAGAGTGCACTGTTAAATGAGATAAATTTAGATAAAAATGAGTAATTACATAAAAATAAAAATAAAAGAACAAATGAATAGAAGCAACACAAAAGATAAACTGTAGCGTTTATATAAAATTACAATTTTGGTCTGAAAAACTGAGGAAGCCTGGCTTCCCTTAGTGTCTGGGAGGATACTTTACAGATCAGTAGGTTGATGAAGTTGATAAAAACCAATGAGAATAATGATTGAGCAATGATTTGAGTGTTTAGATAAGTTACTGCAGTTCGGTCACGTATTCTGACAGCAGCTGACACTGTTAGATTTGATCACTTGTGTTCTTCTGCCCTTGTACTGACCTTAAATATAATAAAGTGAGTCCAAAACTAAAATGCCAGGATAAGCACAGATAATTCTGTTTAAATCAATCAATCTGCATAATTGTTTAAGAAACGGATGAAATCTGCAAAGGCGCCCCCTGGAGTCACAGATCTCGGTATGTAACAGGTTTCAGTCCTGTTAGAAAACGTACTTGTCATGTGACAGTTTACAAAACTTTATATTTCTTCGAGACCAGATCAGAAATGCATTGATACGATATGTAATAACACTTTCAGAGCATTAAAATTGAGGATTTATTTCTTTGTGCCTTTTGTGACCAGCAGAATTAAACGGACTCATGATGGTCGCGAGGAGTTGTAGTGAAGAACATGGAGCCTTTAAATTAGTATTATTTACAAAAAGTCAACAACTTATGTTAGCTTCCACCTTTTTCCAATCACATTTACAGAACAAACCCAAAGGAAGGCTAATTTAAAGTAAAAAACATTTTGAGTCTTATCCGCACATAATAAATGAACTGCAGTTTGTCAGTCAAACTAAAGCTGAGGGACCTAAAGAATAAACCTGAAGCGTGCTAAGGACTGCAGCTGTAATAGTGACGTGCGCAGAGTCCAAACATTCAAATGAGAATCGAAAAGAAATTCCACGTGTGCAACTGAAATACATATTTGTGATGAAAGATTACTTAACCCGTTTGAATAAGTCGCATGTCAAAAGTGGTTTATAATTGTCACAAACGTAACCGATGGGATAGGTCTTTTATTCGGAATTATTCCAAAGAAAATGTGCAGGCAAAGAAATCACTGATTAAGACCCTTCCAAGGTCATCGTCAAAGAGCTGATACACGTTTGGCTTCTAATCACATGGTGCACGTTTGTCCAGCTCATTAACGTTAAGCCTCTGACGAAAACAGGTCAAAGCAGCAAACAGCACAGGTCTGAGAGCAGTCAGCACAGTTCCACTTGCTTCAAGACAAACTCTTCTGCTCCACTGAAGTCACTGGTGTAGTGCACTCAGGGGCTGCTCATCAACACCATGTCAAAGGCAAGAGAAAGAACTCCTTCAACTACATCTGTGGAGTCAGCCTCAGCCAGGTGAGCTCTCATCAACAGTCATACTTTTGTCGATAAATCTCCCCGTAAATGCTATTACATTGCTCACATAATATATATATATATATATATATATTATTGTTTTTTAGTAAAGCTGACAGCCCTAAAGAGTCCCCATCAGGATCTGTCTCTGAGAGCCCCAAGAAGAAAAAGAAGTCCAAGAAAAACACAGAGAGTATGAACAAAGTCTACATGTCTGTGATCAACAGTGTTTTTGGCGCAGTAAGTTTTATGTTCACTCCCGGTAAACTGAGCTTTTCTGTACTTACTGTAGCAGTATTTATCATCAGATATAATGTGACTGTGAGGTGTAAAAGCTGAGGCTGTCAGACACCAAACATTAAGAGAGGTGGAGGAGCCACTCGCACAAAGCCCCATGCGTCGGCAGCCTTAGTGGATCATTACCTGAGGCTTAATGCCACAGTTCATTAGGATTATCCAAATGAAGAGCGGGTAAAATGTGCCTAACTTTATATTTGTTGACATTATTCAAAAATAGTATAATTTAAATTACATTTTTTTTTCATTTGTGCAGGAAAGAGAGCTGGCTCAGGCAGAGATCGATGGTAAGACTTTCATATCTGAAAATAATAGATACCACTTCCACTACAAACTCTTGTAACTCTCATGTAGAGTTACACGAGGCCTTTAAGGAGTTTGACTACGACCAAGATGGTTACCTGAACTACAAGGACGTGGCTGAATGCATGAGGACCATGGGGTACATGCCCACAGAGATGGAGCTGCTAGAGATTGTGCAACAGATCAAGATGAGAAGTCAGTGGTCTTTTGAAAATGGAATAGTTCTGTATGTGTTACAAGCCTGAACCTCTGTGTTCTGTGTTCTAGTGGGTGGGTTAATGGACTTTGATGACTTTGTTGAGCTGATGGGACCCAGGATGATGGGAGAGACTGCTGATATGCTGGGACTCAAAGAACTTCAATCAGCATTTGTACAGGTTAGTCAGGAAGACATGTCAATCAGGGCGTGGGGGGGTGTGGGGGTCAAAAAAACTGAATAAAAAATAAAATGGTGCTGTTGCTGAAGTTTGACTTAGATGGAGATGGGAACATCAATCAGGACGAGATGAAGGAGGCAGTGAAAAGTCTTCTTGGGGAGAAGCTGAAGAAAGGCGAGCTGGAGGAGATCCTGAAGGAACTGGACATTAACGCAGACGGAAACATTGACTTTGAAGGTGGGTCTCACAGCTTTACTCTTTGACAGATTTATAACCCCATGCATGGAAATGTAGTGATGGGCTTGGTTTCTGTTTTATCCCTTGCAGAATTTGTTATGATGCTCTCCATTCGCTAACAGCTGATAAATCGCAAAGCACTGCAGAGGGTGGTGAAAACTGCTCAGCGCATCACAGGGACACCACTCCCTGCTATTGAGGACATCCAGAAGAAACGCTGCCTACGTCGAGCTCGGAGCATTACCCTGACCACAGACTGTTTAACCTCCTGCCCTCCGGGAGGCGCTTCAGGAGCCTCCGGACAAGGACCACAAGATTCAGGAACAGCTTTTTCCCTACAGCTGTCTCCTTACTGAACTCTGCCCTCTGACACCACCACACACACAGACTCCTCCCCCACATCACCACTGCTTCTGACTGATTTATTTATTTATTTACAAAAAGCAAAAAACAGTAAACTTGTTATTACTTGCACTACTGTCTGTTTCACCAGAAACACTGAGTAATCCATTTGCACACTGTAATATTTTCTATGCACTGTACTGTCCAAATTATGTTCATAGTTCTGTCTATAGTGTACATACACTTTTACATAATCCATCTGTATAGTATGTTCATAGTACACCTACCTGTATATTATGCTTAGAGTATTTAAAATCTGTAAATTATGTCCATAATACTATTCTGTATAGTTATTGTACATATTATAGACCTTGTATATTCTGTACTTACTGCTTATTGCACTTCTGGTTAGATGCTAACTGCATTTCGTTGCCTTGTACCTTACATGTGCAGTGACAATAAAGTTGAATCTAATCTAATCTAATAAATGTGTACATGTTATACAGAATTATATCAATCTTTAGATTGATGCAATTTAATATGTGCCTAATTGTGTATAAACTGTGTGAAGAAATGACTGATGGGTGATGTCAGGGTGCTGCTGTGAAGGCTACACTTAGCTCTACAGTGATACATGTAAATAAGAATAACATTTTTGCTATTTTAATAAAGAAAAGAGAACTGTGTAAAAGTATTTTGCCTTTCTATTGGAGAAATGACATGTAAAGTGCTGGTTAAAGCCTCTCAAACTTTATTCAGAAAGAAGTCATTGTTAAATAAAACAGAATTATATTAGCGTTTTCACAGAATATGGTAAATATAAATAATGTTGCTGCTTTAGTTGCTTACCACATTGCGCGTTGCAGCTTTCTCAGGTCTAATATTTGAACTATAAAGCCCATCTCATTTTATTACAAATAGCACATCAGGCCTTCAGAAGTGGTCTATCTCCTCTCTGAACATCTACTGTTGTAACATTAAAAGGTCATTTGTATTAGAATGTCCCACTATGACCACACATTTCAGCTAGATCTGCAACATACAGCACATTAGAATGAATCATTCAGTTTCATTAGAATGAACTGTGTGTGTTTTTCACATTTGGTCATAACACATTTGATTATAAAATGTGTGTCTTTCTTAGAGAGAAATCAGCCCTAATACTAATCCCTAAAACTCCTTAAGCTTGGCCACAGCGACGGACATTTTGTTGATTTTATGGATGCCTCCTTCATCTGATCTCATCTAGGCGAATGTTACACAGATTCTTGTAAACTTTCTTCTGATGATCATATACCATCTGAAGAGCGGTGGTTGTAAACAGATGATTTTATTTTCAGTTGTTTGTACTTTAGTAAACATATACTGCAGTAACCTTAGCTTAAAGAATGTTAAAAGAATGCATGAAGCATCTTTTCCAGTGTGTGAACATTTACACATTAGGTTCAACAGTTTCTTAGTATGTGGTAATTATTTTGTTATATAAAGTTTGAACTGAACTACATTTTGCAGAAGTCACTCACTTAAATTCACAAAAGTCCTCCCAATGTAATATTTCAGTTTCTTTTATAAATTCCCTCACATTCCCTCTTCCATTCTTGCTTAATTTGCCTCTCTAGTCTAAATGTCCTAAATATTAGGTGCAAAAATATATATGTAAAAGCTCACATATTTGAACTTCTAGGCTAGTCTTAAGACTTGGTTTACAGCTCATTGATCAGCTCTTCAGCAAACTCAGCCATGATGTCGTGCACCCAGATGTCCTGTTCCTCTTGTGACGTATTGACCAGGAAAACAGTCACCCTTCTGTCCCAGGGGTTAGGGGCTTCCTGGATGGCCTCCAGCTGGGCCACAAGAGGCTTCTTCTCCACATGGTTCCTGAAAACAATGGACGCTTCCTCCGACCACTGCCGGGGCTTTACGCCTGTTGATAAAAATTCACAAGTTTATACTTTACATCCATATTATTGTTAGAAGTACAAAAGTTGTAACATATACTGACATTATGTATATAGTATACACATTTTATTTTAATATCTTGTTTTGATTAAATTGGAGATATGTTGCAAGGCGTATCGAAAATGCTGTATTTCTTGTAATTCTACGTTTCTGTTCTTTTTTTGGTTAATCTTTTTGTGCGATCTGCTGAATTTCATGTTATTTTATTTAAGTGACTGCTGACTCAACTAGATGGAATTTGATGTGACCATTTGATATTATGTAAAGAAATGATATGTAAAACTGTCATTTATATATGTTCAGTAGCTCTCATCAATTCTCCAGTATGTGTCTCTACTGATCTTGATTGAAGGAAGGCAATATGTTCAAAGGGTAAACGTTGTTGGTTTACTCACCTGCGAGCTGAGCAGTGATGCCCTGGAATGGCAGCTGTCTGAACTCCCTGATAAGAGGCCTAAGCTGTGTGCAGCTGACCAGCTCATGTTTACCATAGTCCAACTCATAGACTGACACCAGTTTATTGGTCAGGACTCCCTTCACCAATACACGATACCAACTGTAAGAAGAGGAGAGATGACACTGCTAATACAGTATAGAGTACTAAAATGTATAAAGGGATAGGTCAGCTGGTTGGCTTATAAGTTAAAGCCATATTTTAATGTACTTGTTCTCCACTTTGGCTGCATATATTTGATTCTTCTCAATGCTGAGTTGTATTTCCTCAGTTTTGTTATAGTAAAGAATCATCTCTCCCATCAGCACCACCAGTTTGTACATGTCTCTCCAGGGCTGCAGGACAAAATGTCCAGGATGACACGCCACAGACACATACACATCCATGTTGTTTCCTGAGCAGACGAAACAACGTAAGTTAAATTACAAAATACTAATGGGACACCACAATTACTTGTTGTTTTTGCCTGGTAGAGGTAGGTCTAGCAGCGAAGGCAGGTGCAGTGAGGACAGAGGCGTTTCTGGAGTGGTCGTGTTGGTGTTTCCACTGGCTTTGGGACCAGACAAAACTCTCCTAAGATGAGCCTTGGCTGAAGCACATAATGTTGAACTACCATTGGTGGAGTCACTGGCGCTGGAGGTCTTTGGGGACAAAGAAGGTGTGGACAACTTGGTTGGGCTGTGAACGTTGAACATGAAAATAGTGAGATTTAAAGAATCTAGTGGTTCATAAATTCACAGAGAGAAACCAGACCTGTGGCTTGTCAAGAAGACGTCTGGTTGCTCTTTGAAAAGGTCAGACTGGGTCATCTGGTAGCTGAGGGTGCAGGCTGGGTCGTGGAAGTTTTTCTCAGTAAACAGGTGAACATAGGTACAGCATTTGGTTTCATCCACTTTTGTGACCTTAAAAAGTTAAGTGACACAATACATAAACAATTTGAAGTAAGGAGGTTTCAGACATAACACAGGCTGAAGAAATCTACCTTCATACTACAGTCGGTGAAGTTGAGCACTTTCTCTCTGAGCCATTGGACAGCCTTTGGAGTCCAGGACCCCACACTGACCGCCAGGTCTGCTAGACAACACTTCACAGCCTGAACACATCCAGGTCAATTTATTTATATCTCTAAACATGCTGCTTCAACTTTTATGTCATGTTTACCTGTGCTGGGATGACCATAAGGTCACGGAGGAATGGCAGAGGGATTTCTCTCAGTTCAAAAACTTCTACAGAAGCCTGAACACCAATGTCAGTGAACAGGATGTCCAACACTCTGCTGCCATGCAGATTGGTGATCTACAGACACATAGCATTCACTGTTATTAATCATACACCAGTGCAAATACGTCAATGTACAGCTTGCTTTCTGACCTCCACACGAGACCATTTGCCTTTGTATCGGGCCAAGCATCCCTTTCCACAGAAAGGTCTGGACACCAGCAATTCTGATGTAACCTTAAAAAAAAGGTTCTTTAAAAAAATGTTCTTGAAAGGTTAGGTAGTGGCCAGACCTGTGGCTCATTGAGTACAAATTAAAGCTTAGTTTCAATTGGTCTACGACATTATACTTACTTTAAAGTAAAGACAAAAAAGCCAACAATAAAACCTAATAAGAAAGTATTGTTGCTGTACGAATATCCTGTAAAGTTTAACAGATTAAAATCTTTGCATTCAAATATCCACTGTTAAAACTCCAATAGGATGTTGACTGAGTTGTTATTTATTTCAGTTTTTTCCTGGGACAGATCATGAAATATATAGGCTATATGACACAGAGAGACAGAAAACTTTACAATTTCACAGCAATCAGTCACCATTATTTCAGTCATTAATACAATCATCACTTGTTTCTTGTTTTTTATGCGGTGGTTAGTGGAGGTAGTTTTTCTGTTTGTAGAAATTAAACTGAAATTACAAGATTGTGGTCTATAAGAATGGCCTAATTATTAGCTATCGGAGTTTTCTTCGATTTAAGACTGAATGTTATATTTATCTAAACATAGACATAGGAGACATAGGTGACACTGAGCTGCAAGCTGCACAACTAGAAAAAGCATCCGCTCTGATGTGCTGTCAACAGATTAAGTGGCTTGGCAATGTCTTAACTCTGGATTATCAACCTAATCTCAGTCTGTCCCCTACACTGCCTACTAAAGCTACAACAATCAATACATTCATAAAGGGTGTTAAGATAATGGTTCTCAGATTTACAAAACTCAGTTAATATAAATGGACTGAATAAAACACAGGAACCTGTGAGTGGAAGTACGTCTCTATTTTGTCCAGGATCTCATTGAGCTTGGCGAGGCCTCTGGAGGGAAGCTGACAGTAGATGGTCCCATCGGAGCACACACTGCTGACAGTCACATTCATGTAGACGCTGTTCACCTGTAAAGAGCCACTTCAGAACTTCAGCATGTTGCAGAGATATACTTCCAGAACAAAGACAGCCCACCCCTTCACCTGCAGTGGGCTGGCCAGGCTCTTGTCCTGCAGGGCTTTTATGCAGGCAGCGTTGATGTTGACATCGTCATCTTGTGATGTGTCATACAGGACCACTAATGGCGGGTGCCCTTTTTCTAGGATCTCAGCCAACAAGATTTTTCCAATTGCCATGGTCTCAAACTTCTTCAGCATGACTGGCTCCTGGGAGAATGGCTCCAAACCTTCAGAGTTTCACCAGGACTGTTTAGTGTCTGCTAATGCTAACATGTGAATTAAAATTGAATTTAGACGCACCTGCCAGTTTGCACTTAGTTGCTTGGAAAGGCAATTTGAAAAATTTCTGATTAAGTTCAAATATTTTGGTTTTGCTGATCACTTCAGAAAAGCCGTGATCAACATAGTGCACCTAAAATGTAATTATTAAACTGTTATTGTTCTTTTCCCATTATTATGTTCTAATTTCAACACGTTTCTGACACTCACCTTGACCTTATCATTGAGCAACTCACAGACTTGAGCCCTAAGAATCTCCTCCTCCTCCTCTGCCCTGACAGCGACGAGTTGGCCCCCCTGTGGAGATAAAACTGGAGCTGGACTGCTATGGTTCATGCCATAGAACTCCTTCATTTCATCCTCCATGGCTTCTTGGGCAACTGAGTAACCTTCACCAATATACCTTAGAGAGGAGAGAGAGATTTATACTTAAAACTCATGTCCCTCACCAAGGCTTTACACTATATTGCAAATGTATTATTATATTGCAAAATCAATTGCAATGTCCATATCACATTCAACTTCTTGTTCCACTATAATGTCAAAGTATTTATGTGACAAACATACTTCACACTTTAACATAGTTATTGCATATTGCTTCAAAACTTCTTTCCTATTAAATCTGCTACAATTGTTGTAAGCAAAGCACAGCAGAAGCTTAAAATGGTGCTAAAGACAGATCTATAGTGAAGTATTTATCTACCTGAGTACAACAGTGTTGGTATCAGTTGCCTCCACCACCAGCACAGACGGGTACTCCTCTGTAGGGATCTGCAGTGAGGGCACATCCTGGCTGCTTAGCCTCCCGCCTGCCTGCTTCACTCCCAGCTCCTCTTCACTGGCTGTAGAGTTCTTCCTATTGCTGTTCTCATCCTCTCCACCTTCGGCACTGCTGCGTCTGTACAGGATGGCTCTCTTGGGGTTGTCAGACATGGGGTAGTCAATGGTGCAGATGTCGGAGAGGAGGTGAAGACTTTTGAGGACATGCTCAGGCAATTTTGTCTAAAAATAAAACAAAGAGGTTCAAGCTTAGATTTTCATTTTAAAATGTAATACACTATGCTGTACATAAACACCATATTAGGGATACTATAACATAGACTGTTTTCATTTGTTAGAAAACTCTTGTTCAATGGTTGTGCAGAATCTGCAAAATGAAAACTTCTCCGGATTTCTCCAATTGATTGTCAAAAAAAAAAAATGTAATGACCAATTTATTACAACTGATAATTATTAAAATTTATTTTCATATGGTTTAATCTATTTTCCTTCTGCAACATTATGGTAAAACTTTTAGTTCGGCTAGTATGTAACAGAAATAAGTGTACTGACTTTATAGGTGTCCTGGAAGAGCTTAGGCAGAGCGTGGGCCCACAGCCCATTGGAGTACTTCAGCAGCAGTTCCTCCAGTTTGACTTTAAGATCTGGGCTGAGTGTGGCCGGGGAAGACGGGGGACTGGGAGAGGATGAGGAAGGAGAGGACGCTTGAAAACTGGAGCGCTTTCCACGAGTGCTCTGAGGCCTCATGGGGGACTGTGTAACGGTGGGAGTGTTGGCACATTGTGGAGGGTAAGCGGGGGTGTCAGGGCTAACATCCCGCTCCTTTGCTGGGTAAAGAAGCAACTCTGATGGGTTGCAGCTGCACGTTTTCTCTACCTGTAAGAGAATTAATATATCCAACTTATTAGAAAAGTCACTTCTGATAACTATTTTTTAACTTCCTCAACTACAAGAGCTGGGCAATCTGACAAAAATACACAAATACTGTAAAAAAACAAAACAAGATAAAGAATATATGATAGTGTAATTGTGTAGATTTCGAGGACTTTTTGTTGCTCCCAGAACATACTGTGCAGATGTGCGTCCAGGTCTCCAGGTCTCTGATGGCCTCAGTGGGTAGGTCTTGTTTGTACAGTTCTCTGTAGATTTGAGGGAGCTTGGACACCCAAAAGCCATTACTGTACTTCCCGAGGATTTCCCTGATATGAGCCTGGACCTGCTGAGGGTTGTAGGACTTTGCTTTGTCCGGACACAGGCTCTCGTTCAGATTCGTAGAGGCTGGGAGAATAAAACAGTCAGAATTATGCGCATGATATTATTGCTGTAATGTCTCTGGCTAAGGCTAGAGTCTAGTGTATTTACTAAGCATAAATTTCCAAGGAATGCCAGTCAGTTTCTTCTCTCCGCAGTGACCAAAAGGCATGCCTGAAGAGATGTGTCTCAGAGATGTTCATTTATCACAGGCTTTTGTTTTCTCTGGGCTATAAAGACCATCTTCAACTTTAACAATGTTCAAGGGGAGGTTAAAAACCTTCCTTTTTAGCTCCGCCTACACCACAACTTAAAATGTTTTTTATCTGCACTCTTCTTTTTTTATAATGCTTTTAATCTTTCTTATGTTTCCAAATATAAATCTTGTAAATTGTCTTTTATTTCTGTAAAGCACTTTGAGTTACCCAGTGTATGAATTGTGCTATATAAATAAAATTGCCTTGCCTTGCCTTGCCTTCAACAAGCAACATGTTTACAGGAACATTTAGAGTAGAAGACACCAAAAAGAAGTTAAGTAACAGTTACTTTATAAGTAAATATTAGAGGTAAAATCTGCATGAACGGGTTTCCTTAACTAACACTCTAGAAGCTTGTTCTTGTTTCAGAGAACGGAATTCAATCATAGACTGTCCCACTTACAACTCTGTTGGGTGTTTCGAGAAAGATGAGCTTGCACCTCCTTCTGAAACCGTGTTGGCAGAGACATCCTCTTGTCCGACCTGGACAGAAAAAAAAAGGTAAAAGCCTTTTACATGGTCTCCTGTGACACCACAGTGGTTTCAACTGCAGAAGTCATAGTAATACCATATCTATACTCAGTCTACACAGTTGTTGTGTCTTTATTCATTAGACTGTCTCCAATAACCACTTTTTTATTATATTTGACACTTAACTGAACACTTGCTGATACATAGTATAATATGAGCAGTTAATCATTACAAACCACACAGATTTCAATGTCCTGTTGCTTTTTGGAGAAGCCGGTTTATGTTCCTCTTGACACTAGCAGGGCATTATTTGCAGTTTGCTCCACTTTTGTTATCTTCAAGAAAGTCCTGACCTACATAGATTCACTGTTACATGATAATGTGATTACTTTGTATACCCTTACTTACTAAAAGACAAAAGAGAAAGTTTGAAGGACTTTGCAAACCAAGTTAGATTACAGAATATAGTGTGTGATAACTGTTATAAAAAATTTAATTTTAATGTTTAGAGTTATTGGGGGCTTATAGTTCTCTTCAGGTCATGTCAAATTCATGTCATGTCCTTCGTGCTAATCCAAGCATTAAGTAGACATAACTAGACTGAGACATGGCTTGTCACGGGACTCTTGCACCTGGACCAATGTGAACGCCTCTCACCAAGGACGTCACTGTGTTGTATATAATCTCATGTCATGTTTACATCTTTAAGCAAACCTCCCACTGTAATATTGTACTGTTGCTTTGCTCATCCTTGCAAGGATTAAAACCTGGCCATTGCTTGTTAAATTATAAATCTGTCTCCGTGTTTCTCTGGTTAAATATAAAGATATAATAATTCCAATAACAATAACAGTTAGATAAAAGAGAGCAAACTACCCTCTGTAGCCTTTTTGTTCTAATGTATGTATTATATAATGTAGGTTCTGTCTCTATGGGGCCTTTGACTGCAGACATTGGGACTGCAGAATTAAAGGTGTAGACAAATGATGCCGACCTGCCGTGCTACAGTCCTCTGGAAGGTCCCCGGACACAGAGAGATGTGCTGATTCATTCTGTGTTGGTTTAGAAGTGTTAATCTACAGAGAATGAATGGGGATTAAGCAGGGCTCACCCCCCACCCGCCCTGGGCTCATGTCCCCTGCCACACACCAGGCTTCCACCAAAGCTGCCTTTGTCCTGTGGAGGGCCACAGCGAGAGCACTGGTGTCAGGAGTTTTAAAGCACACAAACAGCAACATGGTGTATGTGTGGCATGTTCCTATGGAGTATGCCCAGAATATAAAGGGCTTTAAGTGCTAACAATTTTGAATAGTCACAATCTTCTAGTTGCATAGCGCTCATGAGAAAGCCTGGTTGGAGACATACAATCCCACAGAAATGTTGTAGTCAAATTGTGGATATTCCACTAAAACCGTTCCAACAGAGGTGAAATGCTCGGTTTTTCCTTAACCTTTTTTTTCCTCTTTTTTCTGTTTGTTGTTTATAGTGTTATCTAACTCCCTTTTAATACTATTTTGGTATTTTTGATTACAGTTTTGTTCCCTTTTATTGTCCTTTTGATAATTTCAAGCATAGTGTTGTTCCTTTTTAATATTTATTGTTTCGTCCCAATTGTTGCTCAATTAATGTTTTGTTTTAGCAACCCAGATTAAATCCTCCACAACCTTCTATCTCATTTAAAAGTAGCATTTCCTAATTTATGACAATACAGAAAAGGCAGGAGATCATGACATTGTTTGTTTAAAATAATAAAACTCCCATTTTTGTCAGTCCATGCAAAACAATACTTTTTTTTAACATGAACCAGGTTCACAGCATTTCTATCAAGCTGGAGTATATGATTTGATCCAAAAGTTAGATCTTGATATATTTCACTCAATTATAATTTATGATATTTATCTTTATATGTTTTATATGTTTTCACACAAGCACTTTTCAAACAGCAGCCGACAAACACCAACATAATACAAATACAAAAATGACTATGTCTTCATATAAATGATATGGTTTATCTCCATGTTAAATTATCTTTATACAACAGCCCTTCATTCAAAGTGTCAGCACAATCTAAAAACGTAGCAGGACTTCTGAACGTCAAAATGAAAACCCATTATTCTGGGAGTTAGTTATCCCTTCACTTACTTTTCTGCAGGCTGGTTTCCTTTCTTGTTTGGTGTTCTCTGATGGGATGTCCTGTTAGGATGTGGCCCGGTCTTGCCCTCTGACGGGCCGTCCCTCATGTCCCGTGCCTGTCTGAAGTCTCCATGCCCAGCGCCCCGGCCTCCTCGGCCTCCTCTTCCTCCTCTGGATCCTCCTCGGCCTCGGTGGCTGGGCTGCCTCAGAGACGTCTGAGGTTTGGCTGCACACAAACACAGACACAGACCCTGACTCAGCTTTACCTGACTCAGCAGCTCGGCTAGCTAGTGCTCTCAGTCTAACAATGTCTGTGCATTACTTATATATTGTAAAAATATATGAACATTTTATATTGACTTGAAATATGGTCCACAAATGGATTACAAAGCTTTTTCTATTTTTTAGACATACACAATAGTGTTTAAGTTTTTGGCATAAACAGAGATCTAAAGAGACTAAATCTTTGTGAGGAACATTTAGTTTTTTCAGGAGCTACTGTGACAAAGCATTTCCCTTGTGGATCAACAAAGCCTCTCATTTAGATATTCCCCCAGCATGACATGACATCTGTGCTGCATGCAAGCCCACACTCAATTATTCTGTACAGTTCCTCTACATCTTCTTCACCAACACCTCTTTTTCATCTGCAATAATCTCTGAATCCCCTCCACTTTGACTGAATGTTCCAGTGTACCATGCATTCAAATAGAGCTACTGGCAGTCAGTCAAATAATGACTGATAGCAATAACAAGGACAAGCTCAGATCCCATGCTAATATAAGAAAGAAGAAGCACATACGCAGCGCCTCAGAGAAGACCTCAGCAGCATGCACACACAGTCCTGCTGTGTCTGTGCCTGAATACTGACACCCCTGGCAGCTGACGCAGAGGGATCCGCTTCTCTCTGTTTCTTGTTGCCTGTCGCCTGCTGTCTAATATATTCTACCCAGTCTCTCTCTCCCTCGCTCTCCTCTCTTCACTGTCCACCTCCTCCTTCTGTCTCATAGCCCCCCTCCTCTCTGCACTACCACCTACTTCCACCGTCTGAGAAACCGGATTTGAGGGCATGTGGCATTTTTCTGCACAGTCTGCACAAACTCTATTCAGAAACTTGGAAATAGATAATAATACAAATTAAACATGCACATACATTGGCTAGAATAGCAGCTTTTTTAATTTGATAACAGTGAAACACAGTACTGACTTAGGAGACATTATTTTATTTTAGTGACCTTTGTGATATGAAAACAGTCTGTTTGAGATTGTTTCTTACCATTCAGCACAAGCGGAGCTGCTGTTTTTACCCTCATCTGGGTGTTAACCAGGTGGGGTCGGCCTGTCTTCTTGGAGCTGCGCTGACGAGCCACCAACTTGGCAACGTAGCCATTCTCGCTGTCTAATGAAGCAAAATACACCATCTGTAGAAAGAGGGATTTGACACAGATTTATCTGTGTGTCAAAGCTGCAGACAGTGACTCAGTTTATACAGTGTCGGCAGAAACAAAATGAACAAAGCTGTCACTGTGTTTGAGTTAAGCATATACCTAAGTCTTTGGTGGCAAATTAGAGCACTAACAAGGGGCTAGGACACACACCTCTCCAGAATGACTGCGCTCCATGCGGACTACAGAGGGCATGGTGGCCAGCAGAGCCTCCAGCTGCTTGTGTCCCATCTGTCGGTGTGGTATATGATCCCCCGTCAGCTCCTTGTACTCCGCCTGCAGCCGGGACACTGACAGGCCACCCTGGTTGGCCTGGAGAATGGCACACAGCATTTTCTTCACCAGCTCTACGTCAGCCATCTAATGATAATGAAATCAAAACACAACTCTGCAATAAACTAAAGCAATGCAAATTATATACAAAAAGTACTGTTTTGTAGATTTATTCATTCATACATTTACTCACTCATTTACAGTCACTATTACAGTATACAGTCACCCTTATTTCCTTTGACTTATATTTAAGCCATGGGGCCAATGGCTGACTGGTCAGACAGGTCATTTGTTGTGTTGGTTACATTTCACTGTGAAATCTAGTTTTAGAAATGTATGTCAGACACGGAGTAAACGTGTATTCCTACTTGCTCATGTCCACAATCTGAACATATATTTTGTCCCTTTGTATGACTAACTCCTACTTAAAACACACTGTTGCAGTAGAGTCACAGTTTTAATAAACTAGTCATTATTCACAAGTGATAACACCTGCATTACAATGCTTCAGCACGTTTTGCATTATTAATAAATCAGAACACTACAGACACGACTTAGGTAAACAGTTTAAGATTCATGCAATAAGTTGTGTGCATTGCCCATTGGCAGTAGCCTACTACACGTTTTAACTTTGCATGGTAATAAGTAGGTTTTAACACGAAAATAACAATTAATGATATCATTAATTATCATTTTTGTGTTAAAACCTACTTATTACCATGCTGAAGGACCGTAAACTCATAATGTGATGATATTTGCCACCTGTTGTAGCAAAGTGACTGAAGAAGCTCTGGTGACGCAGCGCGTACACTCCAGCTCCACACCCTCCATCGGCACCAAAGTATGTGTAAAAAGTTTCCTGTCTGTTTCCATCTATATTACTAACTAACACGTCGCTTGTTTGCTGATGATAAAATGAAACACAGCACGAGGTTGTGTGGGAGGAGACGGTCCTCGTTTAGACAAGAGTCTGAGCAATATCTATCACGTTCGGTTAATTCCTCTTCGTCCGGGACAGCGAACCATAAAGTTAGCTCAGACAGTCCACGAAGAGACCAGTAGGACCCATAAACTGTATTTCAAAACAAAACCCCATAACCTTACTAGATAGTTATTGCGTCTTATGAAGAAAAGATCGAGGGGAAGTCGCATTCTGCATTCAATCTAGCTTCGCGCGAGCCGGGAGTAACTACAGAATAGAAACAACAATAGGCAAAACTTAGTGACTAACAAGTTGTAAAATGCTTAATGAAGCAAACTTAAATAATGAAAAAGACGTGTACCTTGTTCTATAAAGATTGTGTGTCGAAGTATTGTTTGAGTCGTGTGGGTGTGTGCTGTGACCGGCACTGAGCCGCGGCCGGAACTCTGCCCTTGTTGCGTCTGCCAGCCGCTCCAGCACTGCCTCTCCTCCGTCAGCTCATTGGCTAGCTCAGCATGGCCCTCTGGCTAATTACACGTCGCATCCTGTCACAAAAGCTCAAAGGGACAGTGAGTCGCTTGCCTCTAGTCATAAAATATTAAATTTCATGACCTGCTATTGTTATAAATTACAATATTATTTTCATAATTTTATATTTTTTGTACTTTTCAGTAATTCAATTATAACTACACTGACAGCCAAGTAACTAAAACACATATTTTGAACACTGTGCTTGACAATATGTAACTAACACTTTAAAAACGTAATCAGCCAACCAGTGGGGACGCTGTTTCGTTGGACGGCCAGGCACCGGAAGTGCCTTGTCAACAAGAGAAAGGCTCATTCCAAGCTAGCTGGAGCTAGCAGAAAACAAAACAGAGGCTTATCGGTGTCTACCTGAACCGCTATTAAACCAACTGAAGGAAGTCTTTCTGTCTAAGCAGGTATCGGACACAATTCAGGAATCAGAAACCCGCATCAATATCAGATTGATTGTCCCTATCTTAAATGTTCATTTAAAGTAAAAGCTCTTTGAACCAATTATTAGTTCTAAGCTTATGTTACAGTTCTGGTGTACAGGGCGTTGTTTGCACCGGTAAAACGACGGGTTGTGTCATAAAAGTTATGTTGAGTTTTCCTGTATTAGTGGCCCTTAATGACATAAGGACTGCTTTATGTTTTTATCTGAGTTTCTAGTGAGATTTCAAGCTGCTCACAGACACCCAGACCGCTTTGTGCGTTTGTTTCAATTAAACATCAAACTAATTTTATTAAATTGTTTATTTGTTAAATAATGTTAATTTTACAAGAAACGCAGAACAAAAACTTTCTAAACATAGACACAGAAAATGTTAGTGTACAATTACATGGGGGTCCCACTTTGCAGTGGCTCAGTGGTAGAGCAGTCGTCCTACAACCAGAAGGTTGGCGGTTCGATTCTCGCTTTCCTTCACAGTTCATAAGGACACTTAACCCTCGTTGCCTCCAGTGTCTGTGGTATATATGTGAATGTACTCAGTGTTGGTCGAAGAGGCCTTAGGCGTGGAATGGCATCCACGTCTCTGACAGTCTGCCCCAGGGCAGCTGTGGCTACAGAAGTAGCTTACCACCACCAGTCTGTGAAGTGAGTAATCTATATGTAAAGCGTCTTTGCGGACCACAGAATTATTATTATTATTATTAATCATAATAATAACCATCATAATAATTAAAAGCTATGATCACCACCACCACCAGACCAGAGGAGACCAAGGCCACAGTGGGACCATTTGTGAAGCTTGTTGTTTTCTTTAGTGCAATTTTCTATGAGTTTGTATCATGTTACCACAGGAGCAGATAGGCTTTTGACACAGATCACAACTGGCAGTCTGTCATAATAATTGTATATTGTATATTATGCTCTCACTCCTGCTCCAGTTTATATGCTTATCTACATACAAGTATGACTTAATGTCTTTAGATATAAAAAATGTTAAAATAATAATTCGGATAATAATTGTTCGGATCACAAACGAGAGACGACAGAAGCCGTACATGGTAAATTTAGGAATGGAAGACCGGTTTAATTCTTGAATGAAACAAATCAGACACATGCAACAATGGTACATGGTAATTTTCTTAACATGTTTACAACACATGAGGCTTTTATAGGTGTACATTATGCTTCTCAGCTCCAGGGTCGTTGATGGAGGTGTAATGAGCTGACGTGTCAGTCATAGATGTGAATAAGTTTATGTGTATGTGCCACTAAGTGTTCACAACAGTGGTTAGATGTAGTGCAAAGTGATGTCTTTGGCTTGTTTTTATTAGCCTAGCGTCAATAGTAGATACAACAAAAGACATTAAGTCATACTTGTATGTGGATAAGCATTTAAACTGGAGCAGGAGTAAGAGCATAATATACAATTATTATGACACAGTCTATTCATTTAGTGCTCTGTTTGCGTGACAAAACAGCGACTCGCACAGAAGAGGAGAACCTGTCCACTGTTTAAATGACTCTACTGTTTTCCGTCTCATTCAGTAGCAAAGGGGGAGCTTGTGTGTGCATCTGTGCCCAAAACAGCAAAATAATTTAAGAACAGCTCGCAACTAAATTCTGTTATTTTTATCTTTAATGGGGTGAATAAAGATTCTTCTTTGTGTGTGCTCCTCCCAACTACGGGCTTCGCTAGTGGTTACCTCTCTGGGGCCAGCCAGCACTCTGCCACAGATCAAAGCACACAACACCGTGCCAATCATGCCAACATCCTGGCACAACCTCGGGGACTATATAAACTCCCTCGTCCAACGCTTCTACTCGCTGAGAGACTCAAGAATGAAAAATGAAATGACACCCACCGGGTGTTGGGCATTGTCAGGACGGAGGGAGCCGCTGTTCCTAGGTGGGCTCTGCTGATTACCCCGCCGCTTCTACATTTCCATTTCCATTCATTCACTTTTATCCAAAGCGACTTGCATTGTTATACAGTAATTACCAGTGTTACAACCACTGGATCAAGGTGGGTTAAGTGTCTTGCCCAAGGACACAACGACAGTATGAACTGTGGGGAGAGTGGGAATCGAACTGCCTACCTTCCAGTTGAAGGACGACCGCTCTACCCACTGAGCTACTGCCACCCCATGCTTCTTTATAGATTAGGTGTATAACATAATAATATAAGTTTTGTGTGCATTTTGACTGGCAATGGCCAGTGTAAATAGTGTAATAGTATCAAATCTAATTAGATTAGAGTGTGTGCATGTCTGGAGGGAGAGAGGACCCTCCCTCTTTGGGTTGTGACGTTCTCAGATGCTACAGTGGGACGCTTTGCTAAAAATAAACTCTCTGGAAAAGGATATGGATGTAACAACAGAGAAAACTAGCTCTTAGACTTATATTTGCTTTTGTTTTTGCGATTTGTAGAGTATAATAGCCTTGTCTTAATATAATGGCTTTGAACAGGCGACATTCTTACACCCCACGGGTAAGTCTTCTAGTCTAGAAACTCATGTAACATATGTGGATAAGTTGTTTTCAAGAAAACAAATTACTTAAATGCTTGATTGTAGTTTAAATAGATGATAGATTGCATACCATATGGTGGAAGTGCATTTTGTTCCATTTAAAGTTGTTCCTTGGTTATAAAAGTGGAAAGGTTCTTTAAAGGTCCATGAAAGTATCCTCTGAAATTCCCAGAGCTGAGAAAATCCTGTTGCGTTCTCTGGGTGGATGTGTTGAACCGTTTTCTGCCCTGTGGTTGAAAAAGCAGCGTGAATGCACATGTCTTCAAGCTTCTATAAAAGGATTACACTCTGCTTCTGGCTCAGTTGACTCTCAATGAGCATCTTTATGTGAGCGAGGCAGACCAAAGGCTTTTCTTAGTGAGACTATTGTGGTGTAGAACATATGACTGAGTGCATGAGCCTGTTTTTCTCTGCAGTTTCAAGATTTTGACTTTTTGTGCAAGGCCACTTCAGACAACAACATCATTAAGTTTGCTGCTAACACTGCTATTGGGAGACTAATCTCCCACAATGATAAGAGAGCCTACAGGAGGGAGGTCTCCCTCTTGGAGGACTGGTGACAGGAGAACCGTCTCCTGCTGAATGTCAGAAAACTACAGAACTGATAGTGGACATCCATTACACATCTGCGGCTCTTGAGGTGGAAAGAGTGGACACTTTCAAATATCTGGGACCTTTCCTGGGCTTGTCACATACACACCATTGTGAAGAAGGCCAGAGAGCGTATCTACCTCCTCAGACGCCTCAGCATCACCTGCACCATCAAGAGCATCTTGTGTGGGAGCATCACCACCTGGTTGGGAAACTGCACCATGAAGAACTTTTTTCCCCTAAAAAGGGTGGTCTGTTCAGCTGAGCGGACCATCAGAACCACCCTCCCCAAACTGCAGAACAGTTACACAGTGTTGCAGGTTAAGGGCCACAAAGAACCTCAAACAGCCCACACACCCCGGACAAACTCTCTACTCCCGATTGCCATCAGCCTGGCGTTTCCGCCGTCTGAGGACTAGAACAGAGTTTTTATTCACAAACCATGTGTCTGCTCAACTCTGAGCCTTAAACTGGACCTCAATAAAAAAATTTACCTTTTTGACACATATTTTACATTTTATATTTTGAGTGCTATGTTTATCTATCGATCGCTGTGTCTTTATTTTGCTACTGGTTGCAGGTACAAAATACATTTTACTATACATTGTAATATGTATAACTGTGCATGTGAGAAATAAAGCTGATCTTATCTAACAAATGAAATCAGAAATAAAATGACGTGTGTTTGAGTTTATTTGGTTTAAACAGCAAAGATGTTAAAATAAAAAAGCACTAGAGACAAGCACTTGCACTTTCTTTAATGCAATATAATTTTTAAATCGCTCTAAATCCTATTCAAATCCAACTAAAACCTGTTCAAATCCAACTAAAATCTGTTTAATTTTCCCATGTTTCCATTTGTTGGTAGCTGACCAGTCCATTGATCAGCAAAATGAGCAGTGGGGGAACAGTGGAGAGCAGTAGGCCTCCTAAGGTAAGCTGACAGTGATTACAAAGAAGAGACATCAAAACAAAGTGATTGACTGTCAACCTCTTGTATACTTTTCTCTCTTCTGCTTCTTCCAGATCGGCTCAGTGGTGGAAGTGACGGGCAAAGGGCAGCGGGGCACTGTCGCGTACATTGGTGCCACTCTGTTTGCCTCTGGAAAGTGGGTGGGGGTGATTTTGGACGAGCCCAAAGGGAAGAACGATGGCACCGTGCAGGGCAAGCGCTACTTCACCTGTGAGGAAAACCACGGCATATTTGTCAGGCAGTCTCAGGTCGGTATTGGTTGACATCTGTTTTCCTCTTTTTTTGACTCTGCTACTTGAGTAACACGTTTTGTGACGATGTGTGGCAGATCCAGGTGGTTGAAGAGGGCTCCACTGCCACCTCCCCAGACATTTCCGAGTCTGGCTTAACAAGAATACCCAGGCAAAAAGGTACAGACTCATTCATTCATTTTTATTTGTTTATTTTTTTTTCATTTTCTTCCGTTTGAGACTCATTCATCTGAACTGCATATTGTATAATGAGAAAAAAACTTTTTTTTTATGTTTACAACAGATGTTCAAGAAACTCCCAAAACAACTAAACAGGTACAACACATATTTTCACCCTGTTGTCCTGACACCAGTGCAGTACCCGTTATCAGCCTCTTGAGTTGTACTCATTTATTTCAGCTGTAGATGATGTTGTGTGAGCACTTCACTGCTGCAGTCTGAGTTCCTCTTTTTTCCTGAAATAGTTTTACTGTAAATGAACAGAACAAGAACTAGAGTCATCTGTGAATTAAGCTCTGTGTTAGTATCAAGAGGCTCCAAAAGTGTCTCTTTCAATAGACTTCAGAAAAGATTAGAAAATACACACAACATTATAAACCAAGTATTAATACAAAATTGATTGATATATTGGTGAATACGAATAAAAAGTGGTATTTGCACATCCCCACCCTTTTTTTTTCTTTTTTCTTTTTTTTTTTTTAAAACTTTTGACCTTTTAAAATTGCTCAATTAACTGGCGCTATTATTTATTTAAAAAACTAAAAAAACAAGAAAAAAAAAGTTCTGCAAAACCAATTACTCAAAAACATTACACAATAACTGTGCTGTACACACACTCTCTGTTTTACCTTTGTGCTGGTGTGCCTTGTTTGTTTCTCAACCTGTTATTTTTTTGTTTAATTGTTGTTTTTTAGACTACACAGTTGTAGTTTGTGCTACAGATTTTCATTTTGTTGTTCTGAAAATCTTTTCACAGACACCTGCAAACATCAAGAAGGTAGTAATGTTCAAATCCAACAAAGCTGCTTGGGTTGGGCTTTTCATTTGAGTGAACACATTCTTTTATTTTCTTTTTTATATATATTTGCATGGCACATAACCTACTGGACAGTTCAGTATCTTGTAAATATGGTTCATCTATGTGCTACAGTTGAGGGTTGTCAGTACACTGCTTGTTTGGAGAAGCAGACAGGAGCAATTGAGACAGAGTGGTTAGTGCTCCTGCCTTTTACAGCAAGAAGGTTGTAAGTTGAAACCCCGGCCGACTCAAACATCCTTGGCCAACTCCAGCCTTTCTGTGAGGAGTCTGCATGTTACTGTAGGTTCTCTCTGGGTACTCCGGTTCCTCCCACTGCCCAAACACATGCACGTATAAGTCAAATGGGAGATCTAAAGTGTCCCTAGTGGTCCCTGAATGGTTGTTTGTCACACTTTATGTCTAAATGTTGGCCCTGTGACTAACTGGCAACTGTCCAGGGTGTACCCCGCCTCAGGTCCAAAGCTGCTGGGACAGGCTCCAGTCTCCCGCAACCCCTAACGGGAAAATGGAATAATTTGTAAAGCTTCTAACTAGGTGCCTGTTCTTTTAAATGAGTGCTTCATAGAGGGTATTTCCCTAATTATATTCAGAGAAAGAAAATGAATAAACAAATGAACAGGAGTGATGAGTGGAGCCAGCAATAATAGTTACAATATCTTTTCTTTTTTTATTGAATTTATTTAATTCAATCAATTTTAAAGTAATAAAAAAAATCACAAATGAATACAACTCGGCACAGGCCCAAGGAGATAAAAAATGAAAAACAACAAAAGACAAAATGTCCACGGCAAGTCCACCTCATCGCTGAGGCCACAGCAGTGCCAGTAAAGCAGAGGTTAGGCCCCTACCTTAAAGAACTGTCCCTTTTGAGAAATGCAGCAGACAGGTCAATATTCCAGGGGAAAAGCTCCAGTACCGGTTTTTGCCAGTTTGATTTAGATTTAGATTTTAGGGAGGTTTGTCACTAACCCATGACAGGAAAATGTTTTTTTGTGAAACAAATGTGAGGATATAATATAGGATATAAGAGCAAAGATAGGATCAAGTTTCAAAGTATTTATTTTCTGAAAATGGAATAATTTTAAAGCTTCTAACTAGGTGCCTGTTCTTTTAAATGAGTGCTTCATAGAGGGTATTTCCCTAATTATATTTAGAGACTGCCCTTATTTTGGTTCAAATGGCACCCAAAAATGCCAATGCAAACTGTATTTTCCTGTTATATGACCGTTTCTGTGGCCAGTTTTAAAGATTTGCCTCAGGAGACTGCATTCATTTAGATTTGGATGAATACCTTTGTTTGTGGTGTTTTCTATTTTACCAATATTACAGACAACAGAATCATTCTAATGTTTCTTGGACTGAAGCACTGTTATTTTTTTTAGAAAAGCGTGTTTTCCCTGGCCCCACTGATGTGCTGACAACTCTGCACTCTTTTACAAAATACTGAACCCTCACCATGACTTTAGAGGACAATGGACCTACTCATTTGCATTTGTGGCACTTTATTTCTGTTTTCAATGAAATCTAAATGATCATTTCACAATCATTACTAACCACTTTCCTCACTTCAGTTGAGTGTGGCATGGTTTAATGTTTAATGGGGCATGCAGCAGTCATCACAGTAATTTCAGAAACCAACTGAAAAAAAGTGCTTATGCATATTTGCTTCTGCTCTAATCCTTCTCTGACTCTAATGTTTCTCTGGACGTGTGTGTACTGTAACTGTCTCTGTGACCCTCTGTTGACCCTCACCTCCTCCAGTCCTCTGCCCGCCGCTCTGCCAAGGTGAGCTCCACTACAAAAGCTTAGGAACATGTATTTGAAGCACAGATGGCTTTAAAAAAAGCTCACAGAACTGATCGTGATATATTTATGTGAGAGAATTGAGTTAACTTAAACTTCAAAATAATCCATAATAAGAGGCTTATTTATCTTATTTACAACTTGGGCTGCACAACATCAAGTAAAGCTGCAACATAAAGAGTGATTGAACAATGCGATAATGGTCTGACTTGTGAATAGTGAGTTTCTTTTTGGGCAGAGTAAAATATAAAGGTCTCTAAACAAATTTTCACATGTGGCAATAATTTCCATTTATTAGACATGGATCTTGTTGATATTAAGTATAAATTAGTGATGCATTGTGCAGCCCTAAACTTGTACTTCCCTCTGAGTGGGCCCTGACACAGTGCTTGTTATTACATCAGTGGAGCACACCGCGTCTCGCTCCTGCCTCTTCTCTGCCCTCGCTCCTGCTGCGTCCAACTGGTTGGCCCAGCTTAACCCCTACGGTATGAGTCTCTCATTGGATCAGCACCAGGATGGTGAACTGAAGGCACTTTTAAATGGGTGAACCTTTTCCAAGTGACTCCTGCATACACTGGGAATAAGCACACTTTTTTATTAATGTTTATAACCCTGACACCTCAACGGGTCTTATCTTTTCAGCCTGTCACTTGCACCTTACGCCTAACCTTCCCCCAAGTTTCCCATTAATGCCCATCATCATGTGTGTTTGTTTGCTCTTAGGTGTCCCGAGAGAGTCCATCCTCATCCAATTCTGGTGAAGTCAGTGAGGCCAGTTTGTCCCAGCAGGGGGCGCTGGGGCTTCCTATAACGCCACAGCCCTGTACCCCTGTAGCAGCCCTTGTACCAGCCACTCCCAGCAAGGTAAGTCCCATACTTGAGCTTATGAATGTGGCTCTACATAAATGTAGTTCTGGGATGTTAAGTCTTTTAAGTTTGTTCCATCTCACTCATTTTGTTAATGTTCAACCAGGTGGAACCTGCCCTGTCCAAGCAGGTAGAGTTTTAAAGGTCATCTTGCATGATTTTACTAACAAAACGGTGCAACTGCTGAATTTCACACACAAAAGCTTTTTAGTTTTCCACACCAAAATTTTATGGTTTGATGCATGCTTTTACCTGACAACACTGAATGAATCAGTCCTTGATAGGGATTTTTTTGCCTTAGGCTTTGTCCAGTTGTATGCATTTTTTCATTTTATATTTAATTTACATTAATAAAACAATCTCCGTCTACATCAGAGTTATCCAATGACATTACATTTTGAGAAATCAGGATGTCATCACTATTATCTTTGAGGATACTGTATTGTTCCTCTCTGTCTGCCTTGTGTGGCCATGCCATGGCAAGTCTGGGGTTTGGGATCCATAGCTCTCAAATCTCCATTTTTTTATTTTTCTAAAATGCAGTAGTCTGGGTGTAGCCATAAGCCTGAAGTAAAACAGCTGTAATTTAATTCTGAAATTTGGTGGTAGTGCTGTTAAATGTATAAAAATCTCCCAAATACACTCCTGTATTTGCACACTAGCAATCAAATGTTTTGTTGCTTGATCTTGTTTAACATTACAGAGTGGTCTTCTGCCCCCAGGAGGAAGAGGCTCTGCGAGCACAGGTGAAGGACCTGGAGGAGAAACTAGAGACGCTGAAGATGAAAAGAACTGAGGACAAGGCCAAACTGAAGGAGCTGGAGAAACATAAGATACAACTGGAGCAGCTTCAGGAGTGGAAGACAAAAATGCAGGAGCAGCAGACCGAACTGCAGAAACAACTTAAAGAAGCCAAGAGGGTAAGAAACAAAAACTAATTTGTGGTAGTTGGCCAATCAAATTGTACTTCTGGAGTATTTCTGCAGACATTTGCATTACTCTTGAACTCAAGTTCATTTATGTTCCTGTCTCATTTACCTGTCAAATACTGTCAATCACATCCTCAAATGAAACGCTGGTGGGTGTATCTAAAATGTGAGAGGCTCCAATGTGGACAGTAGCAGTTAGTTCTGAGTGCTGAAAAAATAATTAAAAACATTACATATTTTTTGGCTTAGTCAATCATAGTTACGCTATGTTATGGGAAAAAAGTTGTTGTTTTAAGTCAAATTTACACTTTGCTTGGGACACTTCTTTTTCTTAATATTTCATTAATTGATTATAATTTGTGTCAGTATTTCTGTTCTGTTTGTCTGTAAATCATATTGTTCTCACAGTTTCCTTTTTTTATCCTTCAGTTTTATAAAAACGTTTTTAGGGAAATTTGTAGCTAATTAGCACTGGCTCCAAACTCTTGATGTTGATGTAGTTTGTCTGTGTGTGGTATCTATCTCTATCAAATAAACTATTTTAAAAAATCACAAGATGTCCTGCTTCTGTTGTGTCTCATCTCAGGAAGCGCGTGAAGCACAGGAGGCCAAGGATCGCTACATGGAGGAGATGTCGGACACCGCAGATGCCATTGAGATGGCAACTCTAGACAAAGAGATGGCTGAAGAGCGGGCTGAGTCTCTGCAGGTGGAGGTGGACTCACTCAAGGAGAAGGTGGAGGAGCTGTCCATGGACCTGGAGATCCTCAGGCATGAGATTTCAGAGAAAGGTTTGACATTTAATGACTTTAAATAGTTCAAATATTCATTTACATTTAGAATACTTGCTTCACTCATCTTTTTTTTTCCAGGTTCAGATGGAGCTGCCTCGAGTTACCAGGTCAAACAACTGGAGGAGCAAAATGCTCGACTGAAAGAAGCTCTGGTCAGGTCAGTCAAATAGGCCCCCTTAAAAAAAAATTAACAGCCTTCAAATCATCTACATATATTGTAGTACTTTTATTATGTATGTATTGTATGGTATGGTATATTGTGTATGTTTATGTATTCCAATTACTGTTATATAGCACTTCACAGAAACCGAAAAGGAGACCAAAAAATAAGAATAAACAAAGAATAATTTACAGTAATAAAAAGATTAAAAATTAGAAATTGTCACAGAGCTACCAAAGCCATTCTAAACAAGTGAGTCTTTAACCAGGACTTGAACAGGGCCAGTTCAGTGAAAAACACAGGTCAATAGGTCACATTTTCCAGAGTTTGGTAGCAGGAACAACAAATGAACAACGGCTATAAGGACCTGGGTCCTTATAGCCGTTGAGAGGCTGAGATGAGTCCTGTGCATAGATTTGCGGCGCCCTATTTGAATGACCTAATTTTGAACAGAGACGCTGGACCCAGGATGCGTTTAAAGTGGTTTATTAATAACAACACTGGGCTATCACAGCGAATACTGGTTGATGCACAAAATGACATAGATGGGTTGTTGATAAATTGAATACTGAAAACCCAAACGGTAACAGAGAAGTAGCGGTCAACAGCTACCCAAACCCTTCCTCTCTTCTGTTTCCTGCCACAGGTAAGTGTGCCTTTTCCCTTACATTTACAGGCATTTAGCAGACGCTTTCATCCAAAGCGGCTTGCATTAAGCTTCCATACACCAGTGTTACAGCTGGAACACCACTGGATGGCAAGGGGGGTAAAGTTTCTTGCCCAATGACACAACGACAATATGAACTGTAGGGAGAGCGGGAATTGAACTGCCAACTGGTTATAGAATGACCGCTCCATACACCTGTGCTCACCACACACACACACACACACACACACACACACACACACACACACACACACACACACACACACACACACACACACACACACACAGATATTTAAAGATAATGTGTATATGGACAGATCCTAATGTGGTTACAATCAGACTAATGCATTTAAAGTTTGAATAGAACAAAAATGATGATAGTACGACAGTACAACCATATAATACATTCTAACAAGGCCTAAGATCAATCTGTATTGTTATCTGTATTTGACAAGTGGTTGAGGATACTGTATTGTTGTCATCCAGGATGCGTGACCTGTCTGCTTCAGAAAAACAGGAGCATGTGAAGCTGCAAAAGCAAATGGAGAAGAAGAACACTGAGCTGGAGACTTTCAGAACACAGAAGGAAAAACTGCAAGAGGAGCTCAAACAGGCCGAGGCAATGGTTGATGAACTAAAAGAACAGGTACAGTCAGAGCAAGAGAAAAGCTGACTACAGCTAATGAATGCATTCAGTTTGAAAAGCTTTGAATGTGATAAACTGTATTTATTCTCTGAATGATTAGATTTAACCAGATCTATATTTTTAATTTGTAGGTGGATGCTGCCTTAGGATCAGAGGAAATGGTGGAGACACTGACCGAGAGAAACTTAGACCTAGAGGAGAAGGTCCGAGAGCTGAGGGAAACTGTCACTGACTTGGTCAGTATATCATTACGTCTTCATTTACCAATATTGGACTGACCAATATAAAAAAAAAAAATCATGGTAACATTATGGAAAAATGTGTGTTTAATTTTGCAATGTTTTGCACATGTCGCTAGTCTAACATACAAAATTAATTAACATCTAACATTGGGTGGATAAAGTTGTTAACGGCCCTTTTGTCTTTAACTTAGGAGGCAATTAATGAGATGAACGATGAGCTCCAAGAAAACGCCAGGGAGACAGAGATGGAACTGAGGGAGCAGCTAGACTTAAGTGTAGCCAAGGTCAGAGAAGCAGAGAAGAGGGTGGAGGCTGCACAGGAGACTGTCGCCGATTACCAGCAGACCATCAACAAGTACAGAGAGCTTACCACTAGGCTACAGGTGGGGCACAGACAAGGACACTTCAGAAAACATGAGGTGACTCGTGTGCTTTAGTCAGAGTGTTTCCTCTGACTCTTTTCCTTTTCTGTACATCAGGACGCCAACAGAGAACTAATCAGTCAGCAGAATGCAAACACAGAGCAAGTTCAACAACCTCCTGCAGAACTGTTTGACTTCAAGATTAAATTTGCAGAGACTAAGGCCTATGCAAAGGTAAGAAATATGTGAAGTTTATTCACTTTAAGTGATCCATGTGTTTTTGTAGCAATTAAAGAAAAAAGCCTGTGCTTTTGTGGTCAGGCCATTGAGATGGAGCTGAGGAAGATGGAAGTGACACAGTTGAACAGGCAGGTGTCCCTCCTCACCTCCTTCATGCCTGAATCTTTTCTGCGTCATGGTGGAGACCATGATTGCATTCTAGTCCTGCTGCTCATCCCTAGACTCATCTGTAAGGTAGGATCGTTGTGCAGTTAGAACCTGTGCGTGGTGTGTGTGTGTGTGTGGAGCTAATGCGTGTGTTCTTTCAATCAAGGCTGAGCTAATCAGTAAGCAGGCCCAGGAGAAGTTTGACCTGAATGGGAACTTGGTGCATGGCCCAGGGCTCAGAGGGCCTCCAGGGGAACAGAGCAGCTTTGCCTCTGGACTGGTCTACTCTCTCAACCTCTTGCAGGCTACCCTGCACAAATATGAACAGTAAGAACACCACACATGCATCTACAGCTACTCTGATGAGCTCTAAAATATAATAGATGAAATCCTTGTCGGTCTTTGTGCTGCCTTCAGGGCTCTGAGCTCGTGCAATGTGGAGGTTTTGAAGCGTATGGGGACTCTCTACTCAGAGATGAGCTTCCATGAGCGCTCCCTAGATTATTTCATTGACCTGCTGCATAAAGACCAGCTGGATGAGACAGTTCAGGTGGAACCTCTGACAAAGGCCATCAAGTACTATCAGGTAACACACATTTAAACGGCTCACAGGGTTTCTTCATTCTACTGCTGTGTATAATTATTCATTTACTTCTGCTTAGTCCCATTAGGGGTTGCAGGTGACTGGAGCCTATCCCAGGCACAGTAACACATAGAGGACATGCAGACTCCTCACAGAAAGAATGTTATTTCTTTAAGTGCTGCTGAGTTGTTTCTGCTGTTTATAGTTTAAGTTTATAAAACCACTTTCAGCAGGAATGATCTCATAACTTACTCGTATGCATGGACCACAATAATTGTGACATTTCATATTCCCCTAGAGCTAAGTAAATTGTTCCCTAATCAAATCTAAATGTGTACAAGGCTTTATACCTAATTGCTGTCTTTAAATAAAACCCCATCAATTACTTTGAGTGGATACTGCAATCTGTTGTGCAGTTCTAATATGAGCCTATCGTATTTACATTTACATTTATTCATTTAGCTGACGCTTTTATCCAAAGCGACTTACATTGTTCTACAGTAATCACCAGTGTTACAGCCACTGGAGGCAAGGTGGGTTAAGTGTCTTGCCCAAGGACACAACAACAGTCTGAACTGTGGGGAGAGTGGGAATCGAACCGCCTACCTTCCGGTTGAAAGACGACTGCTCTACCTACTGAGCTACTGCCGCCTATTTATATATTTCCTGTATTTTTCATGTAGAAATATGTGCTACTGTAAAAGGGATTACTAATTTTCACTTGCAGCAACTGTACAGTGTCCACCTGGCTGAGCACACTGAAGACTGCACTGTGCAGCTGGCTGATCACATTAAGGTACTCAACCTTTCAGCTGTTGTGATCTAAACCATGATCATCACAATCTAAAAAAATGTTTCTGCTGCTCGCTGTCTGTGCAGTTCACCCAGAGCGCCCTGGACTGTATGGCGGTGGAGGTTGCTCGGCTCAGGGCTTTCCTGTCTGCGGGTCAGGAGAGCTCTGGTCTGGCTGTCCTGCTCAAGGACCTGGACACGTCCTGCTCCGATATCAAACAGTTCTGTAAGAAGATCCGTCGCCGCATGCCTGGCACCGATGTGGTGGGGGGCCCTGCTGCTCTCAACTTCGGACCACAGGTACATCTTCACCAGATGTCCACTCCTCAGGTGTACAGGGCATGAGTGTTTAGTTCCTGTGGTCTGTGACAGGTGTCGGAGGCGCTGACGGAGTGCAGACGTCAGCTGACCCGTGTGGTAGCTGTGCTGCAGGAGGTGGCCGCAGCAGGAGCTCAGATGATTGCTCCTCTTGCAGAGCAGGAGGGGCTCAATGCTCTGAAACTGGACGACATCATGGCCAAGGCTGTGGAGCAAGTATGACTTATGTTTGACTATGAAATCTCTTTTTGAGTTCTGTCAACCTTGTTCTATAGAATTTAAGCATAATATTTTATAGTTTTGGTATGTAATTCTTCATGTCTGATCTTAATACCACCAGCAGTATTTAAATCAGGCACTGATACATTTGATTTGATCTGTTCCTTTGAGAGTGGTAGTGGTGGTAGTATAAAAGCTACTTGTTATCTCTGGTACTTAGTGTGCTTCATATTGACCTGTATTTCTGTGGCTTGTGCTGTCACACAAGAATTACGTAAATTATTATCATTGTGTTCTCTTCAAGGTTTATGGCTCACAGGGCTTACATGCCTCTCAGAATCTGCATCAGTCCTGTAGCTCCGTCATCAGCACTATGAACAAGATGGCCACAGCCATGCAGGAGGGAGAGTATGATGCTGACAAACCTCAAGCCAGGGTCTGTAATTCTCAGGGCTTCTCAGTGAGGTATGGCACTCTTTACAGAAATGTTCACCTTGTGTTACATTCCTGTTACAGACCCCCCCAGTGGAAGTAAGAGCAAATACAGTCAGAGCAGAGATGACTGATGCTGAAGGTCTGGGAGTCAAACTAGAGGACAGAGAAACGGTCATCAAGGAGCTCAAAAAGTCCCTTAAGATCAAGGCAAGATGAACAAGAATTCCTTTAACCTTAAAAAAAAAAATAAGGAAAAGAAAATCTTACATTTCTTTATGGTCTCGCTTACATGCTCTCCTTCGCTTCACTCTTCTGTGACTCCAGGGAGAAGAGCTGAGCGAGGCTAATGTCCGTCTGAGTCTTTTGGAGAAGAAGCTGGACACCTCCACCAAAGACGCAGATGAGCGTGTGGAGAAGATTCAGACCAAATTAGACGAAAATGTCGCTCTGCTTAAAAAGAAGGAAAAGTAAGAACCATTTTCACAACCCTCTCATTGTTTACTGCATTTATTTGATCTAAACATCTGTTTTACACTTTTAAGGGAATTTGAGGAAACTATGGACGCTCTGCAGGCTGATATTGACCAGCTAGAGGCAGAGAAGACTGAACTGAAGCAGCGTTTGAATAACCAATCAAAGATGACCATCGAAAGCCTGAGAGGTGCACCAGCATCCGGCATTGCCTCCATTGTTCAAGGATCTGCTGTTGGTAAGTTTTAATCACGTTTATTGTCAGACTGGTTTGACATGAGCATGTTGTGTAAATGTGAATGTGTCACAGGTCTGTCTCCAGCATTGGCCGGGCCGCTGCAGGTGGTGGACTCTCCTCTTCTCAGGCAGCAGGTCGAGGCACAGAGACTGGGCATCAAGCATCTGAAGAATGAAAACAACAGGCTCAGGGTACAGCAGTGTTATTAAGAGTTAATCTGATGGGATGTATAATGGAGTTAAAGGTGCATAAAAGAACCTGTTCTTAAGTCTTGTTTTCAAGTACTTCACCTAAAAGCCATCTGCTAGATTTTCTAAACATTTGGCTCTATGCAGATTTGGCTGCACCACCCTCTGTCAAATTCATTTTTCTGAGAATATAATAACACAAAAACCTTTCTTTCACTTATAGTTAGTGGTTGGGTGAAGCCATTTATTGTCAAACAACTGTGTTTACTCTTTTTAAATCATAAAGACAACAGAAACTACCCAAATGACCCTGATCAAAAGTTTACATTCCCCAGTTTTGAATACTGTGTATTGACTCCTTTAACATCAATGACAGCTTTAAGTCTTTTGTGGTAGTTGTGGATGAGGCTCTTTATTTTCTCAGATGGAAGAGCTCTAGAAACCCCCAGTTCCTGTAAATTCTTGGGCTGTCTTGCATGAACTGCAGGTTTGAGATCTCCCCAGAGTGGCTCAATGATATTGAGGTCAGGAGACTGAGTCCAGAACCTTCACTTTATGTTGCTGTAGCCAATGACAGGTCGACTTGGCTTTGTGCTTTGGACTGTTGTCATGTTGGAACGTCCAAGTACGTCCCATGTGCAGCTGATGGGGGCTGATTTTCCTTCAGTATTTTCTGATTACATGCTGCATTCATCCAGCCTCACAACTTTTTTTTCCAGAGAGTCCTGTATTTCAGCTGTTATTTGTGGGTTTTTCTTTGCATCGCAAACAATTTTTGTTGGTCTACTTGACGCCGGACTTGTTTCAACAAAATTCCTCATTTTGAACACTGCTGATTTTAATTTTTCAATTTCTTGGATATCTTTTTATATTCGTCATGTTTTATACATTTTAATTACCTTTTCCGCAGATCTTTTAAAAATGATCCCCATGGCTTAGAATACAGAAACATCAGTGCAGCACTGGATGAAAGATGCACAAAAACTCACTGACCTTTTATACACACACACTGATTACAAGCAAACAGCTCACAGGTGAGGATGGTTACCTTTAGTAGCCATTAAAATACCAAACCAAAAAAGAGTTAACACAGTGGTTTGAAAAGGAATGGCTTCCTCCAACAACTAACTATGAGTAGAAAAAAACTTTTAGTGTTTTCATTCATATTCTTTGAAAAATTCTGCCAGGGTATGTGAACTTAATGTTTTAGTAGTCCAATTTAAACTGGTGATTTCTTTTCCTGCTTAATAGCATTTAACATTTCAGATGCTCAGTAGGTAGAGTGGGTTGTCCAATCTTAATGGTGAGTTTATTCAGAAGCAGTCTTCATCACAACTCAAAAGCAATTTATAATCTAAAAGCAAATTCTTGAGAAAAAGTGAAACATCGCTCAACCAATCACAATCTTGGCTGTTATTTTTTCTTCTACCAAGTATAAGTGACTACCAAGTATTACTGTTTGAATGTGTTTCTCTGGGTAACTTTTACAGGCCGAGAAGATACAAGCCCAGCTGGCCTCTTTGCCCCCACTCTGTCCACCCAAAGTCCCACAGATGTCAAATGACCCCTCAACGCCTCCAGGGGGACTCAACACTGGCATCTATCGTAGGACTGACCAGCTGCTGGCAACGCTGCTCAAGCTCAGTGCAGAGGTCAAAGTTGTAGACATCACTGGAAAGACAGCAGGTACATGTCACAGTAGTGTCCTTTTGATACAGATGTCCATTCAAAGCCTGCTTTATTGTTTTAACTCTGGCTTTCAGTGAGTGCCAGTGCCCAGCTGTTAGAACAGACAGCTCGACTGCAGAGTCTCAGTGATGCTCTGGACAAACTCAAGGTAACGCTCCATTGTCCACTTAAAAGAACATTCTGGGAGTTTTTAAGAAGGGTTGTATGTGCTACATGTGGACTGTCAGTTTGTCGTTCATCTATTTTACTGTCAGGTAACTGTTAGGGTGCGTTCAAGCATTTTACAGCAGTATTCCTCTGCACTAGCTTGTTCAAGGGAATAATATACTTAAGTGTCCTGGTCTGCTCCTCTGAGCGTGGCCAGAGGGCTGTTCCATAAGTCACTCAGAAGCATGACTTACAGCTCAAAGTCTAGCTGCATAAGTGTAACTCGAAGTCTGGTTGAGACATTATCCCTTTGACTCTGGAAATGTTTTTAAGGTGATAAAATGCAGATGATGTAGTTGACTTAATGTGTGAGATTTTAGAGTAAGAGACTCGAGGTGACTGTTGACACTTTCTCTTTGTTTCTGTTTCCAAAGATGATTAGTTCAGTCTTGTTTCTGTTCATTTGAAGTAAAATATTTTGCATCCACACATCAATCTGTTCAATGCAGCGACACAGTGAATGTACTGGTCCAAGTGCTACCTGGTTTAAGGGCTTAGTAAAAATAGTACTTTTACACCTCATTTGTGATCTAAAAAAATATAATAGTTCTCTAAATGTTTGGTCTAAGCCTGACCTTAAACCGGCTCTAGACGAGACTAAACTCCCTGCAGGAGTTTCCACAGTGACTGAGTCTGACTCAGTATGATTCTGTTTTAACAAAAATGGCAACAAAATGAGTCAGGCTTAACCAAATAATCCAAGTTTATCGAGTTAGCTCGTTTTATGTAGCAGCTCTACACACACACACACTAAAGTCTAGTAGAGGTAAATACTATACACAAGTACCAATTAGGCACATCTTCAGAGTTTATTTGTGATTTGCTGATTTTTCCTCTTTTTTTGGCCCCAGGGAGAAGTAGTCGAATATGTTGTGTCCCACCACCCTGGTGCCAAGTCTTCCTCTGACTTTGCCACATTCCCACATTCAACTTTCATCAAGGTAATTCATCATACTTAACTAAGTCTTAACTAATAACCATGACATTAAATTGTTTACTCCAGGCGAAGGAGGAAAAGCAAGAGGGAACAGTGTTTGTGGGCCGTGTTGCTATTCCATGCACTCGAGGAGAGGAACAGGTGCATCGGCTGGTCCTGTCCCAGCAACAGCTGCAGCAGGTCCACCGCCTGCTCATGGCCTGAGGAAAGTTACAAGTCTCCCATGCACTCGTCTCTTTCCACTAAAATGTGTCATTTTCAGAAATGTTCAGGAGTGTTGAATTCTAAGGTTGCTACATTTAGTCTTATATGATAAATGCTTACAGTACAATATAATGTAGTTGATTTTCACAATACAAATGTATTTTTTTTCTCTGCAACATTTTCACTTTTAATCTATTAGGTTTCACTTTGCATGTTGTATTTCAAAAAATAAATCAATATGAAGAATGAAAGACTTTGTTGTGTTGAAGGTGATATTTTATTAAGCAGCCGGAATGGAGCAGAGTGCACAGGGCAGTCAGAAGGCAACAAATAAATCCTCAAACATTTTTACTACAGGCTTGGAATCTGTTAAAAACGCAAGTAAAATAAATTTTACTTAAAATAATTTCCTCTGAAAAAAAAATTACAATTAAAACTTGCACAGAGAAATATTGTGAGATTCTGCCCAACAAACTAAATATTACTGTGTAGGGCAGTCTCAGTAGTGCTGCTCCTTGCGGCTGTAGTGCTGCTCCTTGTGGCTGTAGTGCCGGGGTCTATGGTAGGAGTAAGGAGCGTAGTGGTGTCTACTGTATCGGCTCTTGATCACATACTGATTCTGCTCTGCGTAAGGTTCTCGTTTGTGAGAAGGCCTGTATACAAAATCTTAAAAAAATAAAAATGTTACCATTAGATTTATGGTAAATGTGTCATGTGCACTTAATATAAGCAGTATTTATTCTTTTTAATAAATGATATGTACCGTTTCTGGTGTCTCTCCATCTTTGTGGGTGAAAGTCGTGCTGCTTTTTGCAGTGTCTGAGGTTCAGCACGCCACATGGCTCCTCAAAGCTGAAATAGCTTTGAGGAAGGGCATCACTGTAGAACTGGTCCTTGTACCAACCATTGCTTCTCATTTTCTGAGGCTCCTCTATAAACACAGCACTCCCTGCAAAAATCATTCCTTTACTGCAGTAAGAACTACATCTATTATTCAGCTAGTCATAAACTGCTCAATTATCTTACCAAAGTTTGTATATTTGCTTGGAGGGTGGTGAATATTAACTGGAGCTTCTACACAACAAAGACTTGTGAAAACAGCATAACTTCCATATTTTAACAAGTACCGAGTAAACCATTCCAATAGTCTGCCTAAATACTGCAAACATGTCATTAAATAGCTACAATGATTAAATTTATGTTCATAATGAAGACTATTAAGGTCAGTCATTTATCCTTTACATTTATCAAATACAAATGTTCATTATCGTACACCCTTTCATTAAGTTCAATTACCTGGATTTTTCATTCTCCTTACATTTTCTTGCTGCTCATTGATATTTTCTAAAATAACAAATTAACCTTAATATTAAAACTGCATTTCTCCAAATATTTTCCATGTCTTAAGACAATGATTGGGAGTGTTGTCCTCCTCACCAACAGAAGTCAGCGGGCAGGGCAGTACAACGCCCCAAGCCTGGGCCACATGTTGCAGAAGTAGAGAGGTAATCTTGCGATGAGCGATGGCGTTCCAGTGGACACCGTCTTTAGCACGATGATGCAGAGAGAAACGGAACTGAAAGTGGAGGTCCAACACGTCCATCCCATAGCCGTCTGCCAGAGTCGCACCAAAGAAGTTTGCCTCAATCACATCATAACGTAGCTGGGCAGATTTGTGCTGGATCTGTAGACGGTATCTGGTAATTAGAAAGTAAGCTCCAAGGGTAAAAAAACATTAAATAAAAGCAAGTGTATTTGCACAAGGGTTTGAGTGAGAGGCCACATCACCAGGGATGTCGCTGCCTCGTGTGAAATGCAAACTTACTTCAGGTACCAGAAATCCACCTTTTATCTTCTCTGCTAAAGGCATGGTCAGGTTCCAAATGACCAAGGTTTCCATCGGCAGAACCCCATTCAACTCATCAAAGAAGAGGTGGAGGTTCTCCTTGTAGTCATCAATCCATTGAGAATTGTATCTGCAAGACAATTACACAAATAGATTGCATAGATTGCAATAATAATTGCATGAAATTCACCAAGATCCCTTCAGTGCTATAAATTGAAGCTTGATTTTACAGGCATTTCCTAATTCTTTATGCAAAAAGCAAAAGTTAAATGTTGATTTAAAGCAACCCTGCGTAACACTCAAAGGCCACAGATTCATCTCTCTGCAAATTGGACTGTCAGTGGCACAATAATTGTTTATAAGTAGGAACTATTTAAGCATAAAGTTTGGAAGAACAACATAACATGTAACTGAAACAGTAAGTGTATTGTGTACTTAAATGACTAAAATGACTAAATGTACTTATAGGTCTCTGTAGGGTCCAGTCTATTGGCTTATTTTCTTCTGGCTTTTCACAGCTCATGTTGAAGAACCATCAAAATGATTTGAAGAATATTATTTTTTGGGCAAAAAGTTACGCAGGGATGCTTTAAGAAGTTAAAGGGTAAATATCACACATTATGGGACAAAGTGATTTGTCCCATAATCTGCTCATATCTATAATGCAACACAGTGATGTGTTGCATTATAGATATGAGGAGATAGTGATGTGCCCCATGGTTATTTTTAATTACAAAACATGTCATATAGTGCATCCCCTACCTCCTTCTAAAAAGGAGTGTATTACTGATCACAATCATCCAAACCTGGAAATATCCCAAACACAGGAGTTGATTATAACTACGTCCGGTTTAAGCCCACAGCGGAAGTCGTTGAGGATGCTCCGCATGTAGGAAGAGTAGATGCGCGTTATAAAGTAGAATCGGACCAAATGATGGTCAGACTGGAACTGCCGAACTTCTCTGTACTCTGTCCCATTGTGCAAGTGGCTGAGGCAACCCCCTTCCACCAGGCAGTCCTGTTCAATGCTCATCTCACCCTGACACAGACAGCACATAGTGGCAGAGCTGTGAGTTTTTTTTATGTTCATACTCAAGTCACTCTCTTTTCTACGGAATATGTATAATCGTAAACAATAAGAAATGTAAAAACAGTCTTTTAATTAATTCTGATTTAGTCTAGAGCTGTCATGTCAGTGCATCTTCTGGTTTACTGTACTTTATATTGCACGTAAAAATAGTTAATGAGGTATACTTATACAGTATACAGAGAGTGACCTTATGTTAAACTAGTTTAGAACGTTCTGTAATAACAGTTTTAATCATGGAGACAGTGCAGTGACAACCCACCTTGCTTCGGAGTTGATGTGCTGTTAGATACTTTTCTTTCTGCAACAGCAAAACCAGATCTTTGTACACTGACCGTTGTACTGTGGAAGGCACGGTGAAATAGGTTCAATGTGAATTAAATACGCCACATTAGATTTTTCACATTGAGATATTCAGCAGAAACTACCCACTTGAGTCCCCCAGCACTACAATAAACTTGTTGTGCAGTAGCTTAACGGCCTGCGGGTGGGTGACACTCTTCATCACCTCCTTCTGTCAATCAAAAAGCTCAAAATGAAAACTGCAGCTTTTTTAAAAGTGTCTTATTAACAACTAGCCAACGCTTAAATGGTGACTATTAAATTGATTAGACAGCAAAAACAAATTCATTCAATTAAGGCGAAATGTTTGAATATAACAGCACTTACCATAGTTGACAATACGTAGCTAATAAATAATTAAACTGGCTAGTAAAAGTGGGAAGCTAACGTTAATCTTTTAAAATCTGAAACTTTTTTGTTTTGTTTTTTTAATTTTTGAGCCCCACAATTGGCACCATACATAAAAAATAAAAATAAAAATAATAAACAAGATAATGGAGAAAATTTAACTGTCCATAAAATGTCTGTACGTAGATGACAGCCGTTAGCTCGACTATCCAAATTTTCCAGCGCACGAGCGCAGCCGTTAGTTCAGCAGGTGTCTGTCATCACCGAGGCTTTCAGGTTTGTGGGAAATCTCAAACAAACTACATAAAGAGATAAGGAAATAGGTAAAAAAATGTATTATTATTATATTGCTCAAGATAAATAAATTGAATAATTCAGCATACAAGCAAGAGCATAAACCAGCATGGCTTTATATTATTTATCACAATTTATATTTATTTATCACAACATGCAACATTTTAAATAGCAGTCCCTCGGTAAATTCAAATCCAACCCAGTTAATTTCATCAGAGGCAAAGAAACAATCAAAAATAACAATTATTTTATTATTATTATATTATCATTATTTTCAATTTGCTACCTAGTTGCCAATATGGTGTTGGATAGTTATTGTTTTTGCTTTAATAAATGTTAAATGTTTTTAACTGAAATAAATAAATAAGTATTATACTAAGTATTATACTGTTTCTAAAAATCTCAATTTCTTCATTATATTCCATCACTTCAAGCTGATCATTCTTTATGTCTTGCTGCTCCTCTTCGTTTCTCATTGTCCTCTTCCTCTGCTGCCCCTGGTTTCGTCTCATCCTTTTCCAATGCCTCCTCACATTTCTTCTCATCCTCATCCTCTGCCTCCTCACATTTCTCCACATCCTCTTCCTCTGCCTCCTCACTTTTCTGGGGGGTTGTTCTCTGCTGGAACTCACTGTATATTCCACTCAGAGCTGTGGCTGCTTCCAGAGACACTTTGAGGTGTCCAATCACCTCTGTCTCATCGTCCACACTCACAACTGAAGACAAACAGTAATCTATTTATTACAGATGATCTCAGGAATAAAATAATAATAAAAAAAAATACAGTATTTAATTGTTTCTTCAGTTATTTTTTTTTAATTTATTAGAAGTACAAAAATTGAATTTTCCTCTGAGTACTAAACTTTTGAGTATAAAGTTTAATGGAACCTACTGTGGATTTCCTGCTCTACCACATCATGGCCTGTCAGCAGCAGCTCTTTCAGGTCCACAAAGGCATGGCCTACGTCCACACACTCCTCGACTTCATCCATTGGCTCACTGACCACTGTAAATTTTAACCTGCCAAAAAAGATGCTCACTGGAATGAAATGCAATGTACTATACTGCAAATTTATTGTATCACTCTGCCAGGAATTCACACTCTGCAGATGAATATATCTGTTAAAGAAAAATTTTTACAAATGTACAATTATGTACATGTTCTGTAAATTCAGATAATACTGGGCAATTGACATCACATAATTTCAAATATGTGTGACTGACTTACTCAAATAATAAGTTGTACATTGAAATCATTAAGGCATACCTCCCATGGTTCGGGTCAGTCCCCTCCAACATGGTGTAAAGGTACTGCCTCAGAGGAGCGCAGTGGGAGCCATCCACATAAATCACTGGCAAAAAGAAGAATCACAAGCTTCATATCAGTCCACTATTGAAATATACCATATGTTCAAAACAAAAATTGTATTTATAGTGAATAGCGCAAGCTCATTGCTCCCCCATTCACTTATATTTGCCAAGCCTCTCTCATGGAACCCCTTAAAAAGTCCTTGAGTAAGGGCGCCACCATACAGTGATATACAGCGATATACCTCCGCTACAAAAGCGGAAAAATAAAGAGAAAACCAATGGCGACTTGACATGTATAAAAATTATGTTTACAGCCTGGAACAAAAGATGGCTCCAGTCTCTAGAGAGATTTTTTGATTATTACATCAGTTTATGCTATTTAAAAACTACTGTTTTACTATACAGTAAAAGCTGAAAAGCCCAGATTTTTATTTCCCTGTGATAACAACAATATAGGTAAATAGGGGACCAATGGGCGGAAGTTGTCCATAGTTTAATGCCGTCATTGATATTGACCTTACCACAGGGCGATAAAATGGCGTTTATGGCTGGGCTTTTCTGCAAAGTAAAACAATAGCTTGATGTTGAGTTGTGATGTAGTAAATACTTAGCTCTAGAGACCAGAGCCATGTTTTGTGCCAGGCTGTAAACAACTTTTTTACATTGTAAAGTTGCCATTGGATTTCTCCTCATATTTCTGCTGACAGAGGTATATCACTATATGGTGGCACCCTTACTCGCGGCCCTTATTAGTGATTCATTGAGAGAGGCTTGGTTTATAACTACACTTATCACTGCTCTGGAGTCTGTCATCCAGTATATTGTACTATTACTATTACTCTTACAGACAGTAAAACTGGTCCAGGTAACCACTGAGCTACTGGGCGTCAGTGCCTCAGTGGTTAGAGTGATCGTCCTTCAAGGTAGGCGGTTCGATTCCCGCTCTCCCCACAGTTCATACTGTCGTTGTGTCCTTGGGCAAGACACTTAACCCAGCTTGTCTCCAGTGGCTGTAACACTGGTAATTACTGTAGAACAATGTAAGTTGCTCTGGATAAAAGCGTCAGCAAAATGAATAAATGTAAATGTAAATGTAGATACTGATAGACACTTGTGTTGGAGACTGTTACTGGTTTGGTTTTGAATCCAAAGGTGTAATACACTATTCAATATTATTCTAATATTTTACATGTGTTAAAAGTTTGTGAAAAAAAAATTGGCATTACATTTCAGAATTGATCTTTATTTTCTCTCAAGCTAATATTATTAATCTCAACTTTGCCCCATTGTTTTTTGTATTTCTATCTTCTTTTCTTTTGTATATGATTGTTGTGGTATCTTCTCATTGTTGCATACACTGGACTTTGTAGTGAATACGGAAGATTAGGTGGAACTTCGAGGACCAAGGAGAACACAGATCCACACGGACACTGTGTTAAAAGTGAAGACTTTTAAATAATTAAATATAAATAAAATAAATAATGAGTAAAATGCTTAAGAGTAATGTCAGAGTTAAATGTATTTCAATGATGTTTTGGAAGTGTGAAAGAAAATGTTTTATGCAAAATGCAAAATGTTTTAAGTGTAAAAGACAACCAGGAGTTAAAGTTAAGTAGACCTAGAATCAGCAGGTTAGAATATAGGTCAAATTTTGTCTATGAGCAGAGAACAGGAAGTCATGACATGCAGTGACACACACAGAGCCTGGGACGGCAGGTACACACAAAAAGCTCACAATAGACAGGGCACTTGAAGTTCACAAAAGACCGTGACACTCTTGGAGTTCATACCAGGACAGGGACACACACACAAAGTTTTGGACGACAAATACACACAAAGCTCACAAGACAGGTCACAGAAGTTTACAGAAGACCCAGTGTCCTACTTATGAGAGTTCACAGAGTTAAAAAAATCTTGTCAGAGCGCATGTGTGTTGACGTCACGACTACACCGTGTCCAGATGGTATAAAAGGAAGACTTGAGACTCAGACAAATGGGTCTTGCTGCCTTCTTTGATTCAAGGACAATCCTGTATCAAAGCTAGAACGGCATAAACCCCACTTCTGCTCTTTCTTCTAAACTCTGTATCACTTTCTTTTGTGTTCTTTGTATGTGTTAAACAGTCTTCCCCGAAGGAATCTAATTTCCGGGTAGGGTTAAACAGTCTTCCCCACGGAGCCTAAAAACTTCGGTTTGGGTTGAATCTGAAGACGATAATACTTTTGTGTACTTTAAATCTTTACAACTAATTTCTCTCATTTCTATGCTCTAATTTCTATAACTAACTTCAACAACTCACTTGTAACGCACACTCTAAACACCTCAGAAACAACCAATTTTAATATTCAAGTTGAAGGCATATAACTAAGTTATATTGTAAGGTGTAAGATGTTATGCTGTGATCAAGGAAGTTAATTTACTGTAACTTTTGTTAAATCATTTTAATACAAACCTAGTTCCAAACTAGGATAAAGACATATTCACTCTCCAGATCGTTCTTTAAACTCATCACAGCCTCTCCCATTGGCACAGAGGTCTGATTCTCAGAATCAGACTCACAAACAGGCAGGCCGTCAAATCGTCCACTGGACATCAGAATAACAGGGAGATTCGACCGCTGTACATAAGCCTAAGGTAAGACCTCTATTAAAATCCTCTATTAAAAGATGGGACTGTCTTGAGGGATAGCGGTCATTAGAGGAGTCACACACTTGGGGCTTAATTTTACAGACGGAGCTGTTGTAGGGTTAGACCAGACTTTAACCAACCGACTTGCAATCGGGTCTGGCATCCACCTACAGTGATCTGTCAGCAGCAGAAGTCATTAATGTGTAGAAGCGAGTGCTGTGTTAGAGTCTCATAAAAATAGGAAATAGCAGGGAGTTAGTCCTTATAGAAGGGACACCTCCAAAAAATTTGTAATTAACCGCTTGACCTTTAGTGACCATTTGCGACAACTTTAATCATAACATTTTAGACTGAACATGGTTTTAAAAGCAGCTTAAGGTGATATATGTGAAATGACCTCTGGTGAAGTTGAAGTGAATTTCCTGGCCCTTTATGGGCTTACGGAGGGACATGGGTGTCTCTGTGGTCTCCATGGCGACGCCGAGAAGTCGATATTCCACATAAACGCGTTGCACTGATTTATCCAGTGCCACAGGTGAGGATGGCTCCAACGACAGTGACAGAATCTCCACTCGCATCTTGGCTCCTTTTCTCATTTGGCGTTTTGGGGGAATGATGATAATGTCGCTTTGTGTAGAACTTGACTCAGAAAATGCTGACAATTCTTCTTCTTTTTCTGTTAGGAAAAAGGTAGAGTATAAACAGTCTACAGAGACATTTCAAATGAGCCTTCATCTATATCATGTTTTTCACATGTCTTATTTTGTTAAGGCATTTGTTGTAGACTTCACAAGGACATAACGCAAGACCTTTACCCCTTGTTGAGTCGTTGTCTTAATAAAAAATAAAATACTAATGTCAGTATTTCCAAACCGGGGCTCAATTTGCTGAGAAACACTTTAGAGCTGTTGTTTCTTAGATCCTCACCAGTATCAGTTTCGTCTTTCCGCCTGATTTCAGACACCTGATCCACAGAGTGAAGCTCCTGAAAAGAAGAAATCAGATATTCCCATTATGTTTAGCTCATTCATGTGTTAGTAATTATGCATTTTGTTTACAGGCTGTAATAACGTGTTTTTACCTGAGCCCTGGCTTCACTTGCAGAGCTGGTCTGTGAGATTGATGTCAGTGACCTTCTGAACCGTGTTACCTCTAAATGCCTGAACAAACATGAGTGAGAGTACGTTTACTGTAGCAGAATCAGAATTGCTGTAAAATAAAAACGGATGTATTTACTTGCTGTCGGTTGTGTCCAGTTGTGTTTCTGACGTGATCCCATCAGAGTCGGGTGACCTTCTGGATAACCTCTTCCTGTCTGGTGAGGGTTTGACAGGGACAACTAACTGCGGTGAGCTTTTCTGTTTGAACGGTGCAGGCCGCGGCTGCAAAAGCACACTTCATTTATCAAAACTTTATTTTAGAGTGACTACAGCACACACAGCATAAGAAAAAGTACCTCAGTCGATTTTGTTTGCACTGTGGTGCTTGCTTCTGGCTCATCTTGCTTTGTCTGTAATAAAGGAACACAACACAAATATTATTCAAAAATACCATTATAAGATTATAAGATTTAGGGATATCCTGATAGCATACTGCATTAGCAGAGCATCATTTACTGTTTGCTCTACTTTATTATTCATCTCACGGTGAAACAGAAACTTCCATCTGCTTATCCATAATGAGGAGAGTACTCATATCGAAGGGGGTCGAATGAGTATGTGTGAAAGCACAGCCATGATACGATCACCTTGACTCTTGGTTTAGCGATGGGTTTGTGTGTGGCCTCGGGCTCCCCTCTCCTCCTCTTTTCCTTTTCCCGCTCGTCTTTTGTGCCATCCCATTTAACGTGACTCCCAGCTTCAGTTGGAGGGTGGAAAGGGTACTTCCACTTAATCATGACTCGGACCATGCCCCGTGGGCCACCTCCTGGATCCCTCAAAACATAGTCCCCTGACAGGGTATATAATCAGTAACGTAAATAATAATGTGATAAGTAAAGATGAGTTAAACAAGCACTTTGAGTGACGGCACACAAACACCTCTGATATCTCTGCCTGAAGCCAAACCTCGCAAAGGGACTGGGGTCTTGGCTAGATAGGTTGGAGGTATCTCCTCATCACTGTCATCAAACACATACACCCACAGACTGCTGCATCTGTAAATGCAGGTAAGTTCAAATGTAGAAGTAGGATCAGGTGGTCCATTGGGTGATATTACGTTGACCTTTGGCGCACTCAGAGCCTCAGATGGTCCTACCTGAGGTACTGTAGAACATCAGCAGTCACTGCCAGAGGGTAGCAGGTGGAGTCGTTGAACACAGGGTCAGCTGAGCACTGCACAGTCTGAGAGACGTGCGGTGGCAGGTCGTACAACCGATAATTCAAGTATGCATCAGGAAGCAGCCCCGGCCAGCGACCGCTCAGGCCCACGCAGCGCTCCAGTGTCACCACCAACTCATTGGGAATCCCTCCACCATAGTCATGCAACTCCTGCTGACAATGTGAGAGAAAGACTTACACTAATAAGGACTGTAGTCTGTAAGAACATTATGACTATTTAACTCTTGATAGGATTAAAATTTCCATTAATTTATTCCTAAATATTCTAATATTAGTTGGGAGTTTATGATGTTTTGTAACTCCAAAGAGTTAAATAAAAGATTTTTTTTTATTGAGATGGATTATGTTTCTGACTTTCAGGACCAGTCGGAGCTGCAAACCTACACAGTGTTCTAGAGTGTGACCAATTTCTCACTGGTACGTTTGCCGAAAAAGGCTAAATCAAAAAACGGGTATTGATAGCTCCCGTCTCTAACCACTGTTCCTTTACCTTTGTGAGCTACGTCAACAGTAAGATGTTAGGAAGTTTCTTATTGATAAAGGAAAGGAGCTTCAGTGGTGTTTCCGCAATTCAACTCCACTAACCTCTCAACAGAAACACGAAGGGAAGTTATGTTGACACACAGCAGCTTAATAAAAACTACACATCACAAAAATGAACTACAAAATGCGCACCTTATCCTCCACCAAGCGCTGCGTTTAACAAGGAAAATTTCACAAGGAGTGTGTGCGTAGCCCACTTACTCTCAGGCCCAGTTGGACTGCTTCCCTCTTTTGAGCTGGTTCGAAGAAGGCAGAGCGTTGGGCGAGGGGGTTTATATAGCCCCTGAGGGTGTGCCAGGACAATGGCATGATTGGCGCGGTGAGTGCTTTGATCTGTCTCTGAGGGCTGGCTGACGCCGGAAGTCACCACTAGAGAGGCTTGTAGGTGGGTTACACACTCGTAGAACTGTAGTTACATCAGAAAACTATAATTTCTACCTCGTGTGTGCTCCGCCCAACTACGAGCTTCGCTAGTGGTGACCTAACAAGGCAAAGGCCATAAGAGATCACTGCGCTCCCAGATGGACAGGCTCACAAACAATTGCCACAGGAACAAAACATGCGGAGCAATGCGGGCCCACCTCTCCAAAGAGTACTCTGCACGCCCCACCCAGACCGCCTTACCCAAGAGCATTCAACGTTGTCACCTGCGGCCTAACCAAGCTGTGTCTAGGACCGCCTCACCCAAGAGCATCCTGGCACAAGGTCAAGCCCCAAGACCCCAGTGTCTATGGTCGGGGGACAATGTGCCTCTACCAAGAGCACACAGGCCCCAACACAGCTGCACAGATGAAAACCCGTAACAAGACCCACCTCACACGGCCGTCCCACAGACGACATCAGCCACGTTAATAACACCAATCTGGTGTGCCACATTAATAAAACCAATCTGGTGTGCGACCCCGGATGCCAAGCCACACTTGTCGTATTTAAGGCCACCTCAGGGCATTCTGTCCGCCCCCGCATTGAGTGCCTCGCCCTAAGGGAGGCCAGATATGTGTCCTCCCACAGTAGGATCTCTGCCACCCTCCGGTGAAGTAGGGATGAGCTAGTCCTTCCCTGTCTGTTCAGATAGGCCGCAACCATCCTGTTGTCCGACCTGACCATCAGATGTTTTCGTTCCAAGCTCTCTGCACCGTTACCATCTCCAGTTAGGGGGCACATGGCACTCAGAGCTTAAATAGGCCAGCCATCCCACCGTCCAAAGGCCAAAGGCAGGGTCGGGTTTGGGCCCCCCCAATCGGCCCCCTCCCCATGGGCCTGCCTGGAAGGAGGCCACAGCCTTCCCTCAGCCAGGGGCCCTCCCAAAAAGGCTGTCTCAGAGGAACTGAGAGAGAAGAAGGGAGAGCGTTGGGGTTTTCTGGGAATCATTGTTACATGAAAGCATTGCTCCTTGGTGTTGTTTGAGTCATTGTCACTTTCAAGTCCTTCGTGTTCGAGTTGAGTCATCATGACTTAAATTACAAGTCCAAGTCCAAGTCATTCAAAAAAATTTAAGTTGAGCCTGAGTCTTCAAAGTGAGTTACAAATCTGAAAACTGTGGGAGCCAAACTGACACACTGAAATTTTAGTTTTGTATTTCATTTCATTTCATTAAACAGATTTAATGGAGTTTTGATTATGGCAGATTAATTAAGGCTGTTTTCTGAAAAATAAAAAAAATCTCAAAATCTGATCTTAGTCAAGGGTATTGTATAATAATTACACAAAGAAATTCTGATCATTAGAGTGTTTATTGAACACTTTCAAAATGGCAGTGAATAAAGTAAATGAACCTTTTATAATTAATAACTGGTTGACCCCCCCCCCAGCAATAACCTCAACCAGGTACTTCATGTAGCTGTGGATAAGACCTGCACATCATTGAGGATTTTAGTCCATTGTTCCTGGAAGAATGGCTTTTGCTCTTTGTCATATTCTTTGGACATCTCATGATTATGACCCTCTTCAGGTCAGTCCATAGCATCTTTATTGGGTTAATATCTGGGCTCTGACTTGGACACTCCAAAAGGTGTTTTGGGTCACTGTCCTGTTGTATCACCTTCTCCACAGTTTCAGCTGACGTACAGGCATCCTCACATTATCCTGAAAAATTGTTTGATATACTTGGAAATTCCTCTTACCCTCAATAATTGCAAGCTGGTCAGGCCCAAATCATTGTGTTTCCTCCACAATACTACATTTTTTTTGGTTGTTCACAAAAAAGATCAGAAATTTTTTTGTGTAATTATTTTTAGACACATTATGTTTGTCAATACCTTTGACTTAGATGAAGATCAGGTCACATTTCCTAGCCTGAACAGCCAGACAGCTTTCTCATTGTATTACATACAGAGACATCAATCTGGCATTGCGAGGTTTGAACAGGATTTTAAGGCAGGAAACTACGGATGTCACAGGAATGCCACCGTCCGATTACAGTTGTCAACAAACCACAGTGAATACCAGCATGGCTAGCAGGCGACACGTTGCTGTGTTTTAAAGACATGTCCAGGTCTTTAAGAACAGAAGCAAGCACAGTATAAAACAATTGCTTTAATGCGGCGGACGCCTTGACTGTTTTGGTTGAAAAAATCCCGCAAAACAAAATCCCACCTCCCCCGCTACAATTGGCCCGGTAAAAAGAGTCGGAGCAGAATCCAGAGCAGATTGGACAATCCCAGACCAATTTCTCTGTGTTTGCAATACAACAAGAAAGCAGTTCGGATGGCCAGGCTACACATTTAGGGGCTGGAATCTAAATAAGATTGTTGCCCTGCTATGACCTCATGAAACAGATAGCGGTTGTGCAGTGTTATTGCTGTGCATGACTTGTGAGTCCTTTGTGCTCAAGTCCGAGTCGAGTCTTGAGTCCTTGTGACTGAGAATAAACAAGTCCAAGTTCAAGACCGAGCCATAAAAAAGAAAGTCCGAGTCCAAGTCGGGTCATTGAGGCTTCCCCTCGAGTCGAGTCACAAAAATGAGCCTGATGACTCAACTCAAATTCGAGTCCAGAACCCCATCTCTGCCAGGAGTATGAGTGTGTGGGGGTAATCTGGTATCTGTACAGTGTTCTAAAAACAGACTTTCATGCGCTTTTTTTTACTTATACTAGTCAGTTTTTTTTTTCAGGACAGTCTGGTCCCTTCCTCACAGCGAATCCCTTCTCTCAACAATTTTGCGGAAGGACCAATCATAAACTATTTATCTGCAGCAGGGTGTGGTTTGCTGGCCACGTCGTACACAAGTAACTCGGCTCACGCGGCTAGTACAAAACATTCAACATGGTGAACAAGCTACCGAGAGGCCATTTATTTCTGCTCTCAAGCAAAGTATAAAAACAATGAAACCGCTGTGGTGTTCGCTCTTCTGCTGCCCATGTTAACTAGCCACACTAACAAGGCTTCCTTGTTGACATACGGCTGTGTGGTTCCCCCTTTTTTTTGCGTCTGGCGTTTCTCTGATTGGTTAACATTTCTCTTGTAAACCCTGCCCTTGAAATCAAATGGAAGCTACAGGGTACCAGACTAACTTTTTTGTATAGAATAGGAAAAGAGTTACTTACAGGCTACTGAAATTAGTTTTAAACCTGATTTAACCTCTGCTGATAGGCTACTGCTCAATAGTCAGAACTTTCAGGAACTCATTCAATGAAAACCACTGGTTAGACATTTGATAAATGACACTGAAATCTTAAATACTTTTATTCAGTTATAATAATAATAATAATAATAATAATAATAATAATAATGGAATTATATAGGCTCCCCAGGTGCTTTACAGTCACACACTGGTGGTGGAGACATGGCAGCCATTTTGCACCTACGGACTCTCCAACCTCCAAACATACTCACACATTCAGACACCAGAGCCACATACACTGGAGGAAAGGTGGGATAAATGTCTTGCTCAAGAACACAATGACAGTATTAAGTGGGAAGAGCGGGAATTGAACTACCAACCTTCCGGTTAGAGGATGACCACCTGCACCACTGCGCCCCAACCGCACCACTTAACACGTAAGTACTTGAACTCATTTTGTACAAAAGTGTTTTACCTCTTGAGCAGTGTCCTGCCAGCTGAGAGATATCTGCGCAGGGACTCTCTGCGTGCTTTCTGCTCCAGTGTCTGCGGGTGAAGCTGGAGGGTACAGACGAGCCCAGAAGTCCACCACACCAACTATGGCCCCCTCAGAACCTTAGGTGAAGTGAAAAGATAAAAATTATAGTGAAAAGTTTACCAGAGCTCAGTGTTTGCTCTTCCTCTGTACCTGTGATATTGACGTGCCCATGATGCTGCTCCCCTCTCCTCTCCATTGCGCTCATCAGTGTCATGTGTCCACTTCCATGTGTCACAAACTGGACCCCTCCTAAAGCTTCGTGCAGTTCAACTCGGACCACGGTGCCCTGAGCTCCCAGTCGGCTCAGGTCTCCTGCTGTCAGAGCGTACCGGGACGTAAAGCCGTAGTTGGGGTGGCTCCCCGACACCAGAGGAGTGGAGTGGACTTCAAAATTCAGCAGACTGTATGTACAGAAGGTGACAATATCTCTGCCCCCCTCCACTAGTGGACGCAGACTGCCCAGACATTGAAGTCCCGATGGGGTGAAGGTGGCGGCCTGAGTGGATGGACACCAGATCAAATGAAAATATGAAAAAGATAAAAGAACTGAAAGTACAGTATTTTTACTTTAAGGTGAATCTCCAGCAGTGACTCCCCAGCTTTTAGCTGAGCAAACATCAGGTCATCCTCAATGGGCGGAACCCCTCCAAGCTCTCCAGCGGGCCACGTATACTGGATCGGTATGGTCCGCTTGTAGTTCCTGGGACTGTAGGCCAACTCCTTCAGCTGGGCTGGAGGAAACAAATAACAAAGTAGATCTTTGAATGAATTATTAAATCGATATGACCCTTTTAATGACAAGTTTATGTCATTCTGATTCTAAAGATGACTAACATTAGAGCCACAGCTGTGCACCAAACTGTTCACTCCTCCACAAGCTCAGGTGTGTAACTGTTGGAATGATATGACTGCAAGTATTAAAAGCTTTCCTCTTTGTTGTAGTAACTGGATGTAAAGGAGCTCAAGTGGCTTTAGCTACTTTTATGGAGGGTGCCACGGTGGTTACCACTCCTGCATCACAGCAACCGGGTTCAATTCCCAGCCAGGACAGGGCCTTTCTGTGTGGAGCATGTTTTCCCCATGTCTGCCTCCGGGTGCTCCAGTTTACCTTACCAAGGAAAACATGTACAATAGTCCCCCCCATGCACACACAGGGCCAGAACTCCCCTGCAAATGGGATTTGTAATCTCTGTGGGATTTTCCTAGATAAATAAAGGTATATATATATATATATATTTTTTTTTTATCATAACAGGAAAATGGGAAGATTCTATTTTCAATTTTGAATTTTGTTCAACTGATTCTACTGTACTAATAAATAAAGATGTGTTAAGTAGTTTTAATGGACTTTATGTTCATTTGATACAGTCAAATGGATCTCAGCACAGCCCAGAGTTACAGATTATTGTGGCCTCATCAAATGAAGAAAGGTCTCTCCTCAGAGTTACTGGTGGTACCTTGTAAAGTGTTGACCTGCAGAGTCCTTTTGGATAAAAGTTTGTCCTTCTCTGCCCCTCTTCTTCTGCTCTCCTCCCTCTCTCTCTCCATCCTCTGCTTGACAATCTTTAACTCTTCCTGTTGGAGAAAAAAGTATCACATAGACATTTTGAACACAGATGTGTCAGATCTGTGAAATGCACTGGACCTGCAGATCTTTTGTGATGTGATGCTCGAGCAATAAAAGGTTTCTGGTTTTCTGTAATTCCAATACAGTCTCAGCATGTGAGGCCTGAATATTCTGGAGCTCTGTACTGGACTCCTCCATCTTCCCATCAGCTGTGAGAAAGCCCAGCCCATTTTTGTTCTCCTGCTGCATCCTGAACGCCTGCAGGTCACAGTTTTTACATTCATCCTCCTTCAGAATTTACTACAGAGCTGTATTATAATAGTACCTACTTTAATCTGAAAAAGTGTCTCGCTGAGCTCCTCAATGCTCAGGTCAAACCCCTACAAACAAAGACACACAGAGGAATTGAACAGAAATAGGCTAAAACACTCTTTTTAACTTTATGTATTTCTTTATTGATTTTTTGGAAACAAAAGGATAGGGTAATCAATAATACTGAGAGCAAATAAACAATATCAAACAAACTTTCTTAATTTAATGTTTTGGTGTTTTACCTGTATCTTTTAGAATCTCAGAGCCATGTTTTAACATGATGGAGTAATTCAGCCTTACAGCCACTAAAACCTCTTTGAGGCAATTCAATGAGTCAGAAGATTTTGTGCTAAAGGTTTAATCTCTTGTTCCAAAATCAACCCATTGCTCTATATCCTCCCTAAATGAATGAATGGTAGGTTAGCAGCCAACATTTTGTTTCATTTAGGTTTTTAAACTGACAGCTGCAGAGGGTTCCAGGCCACTGTTGTGAGGCTAACCTTGGAGACTGAGTCCAGTTTGTGCTGCAGAGAAGACACCTGCTCTTTGTACTGCTCCACTTCTTGCTGCAGCTGCTCTGCTCCGGTCGCACCAAACTCTACAACAAACAGAAACTAAAACAGTTACACTCTGACTAGACAGTGACTCTGTTTTAACATGACTCTGTTTTAACATGTACCAGCCTGCTGCTGCTGCTGTAACAGCTCCTTCTGTTGACTCAGTCTCTGGTTCTCCTCCTCCAGTCTTTCTCTCTTCTCTCGCTCCATCTGCAGTACTTCCTTCAGTCTGGAGATTTCTGTTGCATACATGTCTTGTCCTTGTTCTTCATTCTTCTCTTTCACCACTCTCTGTGGTTCCATCTGCTCATCCAGGTTGCTTTGGACTGATAAGGTTCTGAAACGGAGTAAGTGTGTATCGACATGTCTCTGTGAAGGTTCTCAGTCTTCCAGGTCATCTTGAAGAAAAGGTTAAAGCAAAGCATCTAAACTCAGTTTTCAAAGTGAAGACATTTTGTTAATTCCAAGAGACTTTTTCAATTGTGAGATCAACTGGTAGAAGAGCTGAACTTATATCTCTAGAGGGAGGGGTCTGACCTGAAACTAAACCTGCAGGGACCAAGCTGTTCTGCTCTCATAGTCGTTAGCTATGAAAAGACAGTGTGACTCCTGATGTGAGAGTCATTAAGGCTCAGGTAAGTCGTTAGTTACACTGTTCCATTCAGGTGTTGATGTTGATATAGAGTGAAATTGCTTTTATTTAGGTTTCAAATAACTGTTGTAAATACTAGGTAGGAATCTGAAGCCACCACCTCTGTTCAGAGAGGGCTTTCTCAAACCATCTGGCCTCTCTGGCCAAAATTTGAACATTGAATGCCCTTTCTCTTTGAGGTAGACTGCAGACTTAGGTCCTCCAGGATTGGCTCTCCTGTGCTGATACATTCTCTTGTGAAGCTGTTGGTTTTATTTCTCCAACATAACTGTCCACCTCCACCTCAAAGAGAAAGGGCATTTCTTTGAGGATAGCAATGTCTGAATTTTGTCCAGAGAGGCCAGATGGTTTGAGAGAGGTGTGAAGAAGCCATTTTTGTTCAAATGGAAAAAGCCCTCTCTGAATAGAAAAATGGCCTCAGATCATGTTGCCTAGTATTTATAACAGTGTTCTGAAACCTAAATCAAAACAGTTTCACTCTAGAACAACAACAACACCTGAATAGAACAGTGACACTAATGACTCACCTGAGCCTTTAACGACTCTCACATTAGGAGTCACACTTCACTTTCATAGCTAACGACTATGAGACCAGATCAGTTTGGTACCATCAAGTTTAGTTTCAGTCAAACCCCTCCCTCTAGAGATTTAAGCTTAGCTCTCTTACCAGTTGATCTCAGAATTGATAAAGTCTCTTGGAAATTGAGACAAAAGTCTTAACACCAAAAACTGAGTACAGATGCTTTTGCTTTAACATTTCTTGTATATTGACACACACACAGAAAGAATGTATGAAAAATGAAACTAGATCTATAACTTTAGATGGTCTCTGGTGTTACCTGTTGAGCAGAGTGTCGTAATTTCCTTTAATAAGGTCCCTCTCTCCCTCCAGGTCAGAAATTCTCTCCTTTAACTACACACAACAAATCCTTCACAACTATTATACTCATACGCCATCTACATACAGTATTATTTAAACCTAATACCATTGTTGGTTCAATGACAAGCAGAGCACCTTCATTAGATGTCATTAGGTGTCACTCATTCTTGAGCTGGCTATGGACCCCTTTGGTGTCCATAGCCTAAAGACTCTTTGGGCGGTTTGTGTCTTGCCCCGAGTAAAGTTGTTTTTCACATTTTGTCCTGTTTGATTTTGAAATGTAGCCCATGTCTATGTTTCAGATTGACTTCCTGTCCTCGTGTTCTCCCTCCACTCTGATTACCTGCTCCGCCCCAATTTGTTCCAACTGTATCTAGTTGGCTTCCCCATTATAGTCTGTGTGTTTAGCCCAGTGTGAGCTTTCCAGCGTTTCCTTAAAGGTTTTATAGTTTCTTGGTATTTTGGGACTTTGCCTGTTTTTAGATACTCGAGTTTGGATTGTGATTTGGCACCTTTGCCTGGTTTTGTATTTAACCTTTCTTTATAACCATCTGTTGGGGTCTGCTTTGTGAGCCATCTGTACCTATCTGATTAGGTTGCTCATGTGTAGCTATCACCTGGAACTATTGGGATGATTCCACTCTGCTTAAATTTTAGTACACAAACTACAGCAGCCTCAGAGGGTCCAAACTCTAACAGATTCAAACTAAAGGTGTAGGAAAGTTTGCATGTTAATTATTTTCCAGATAATGAGGTGTTTGCTTGTTTAAGAAATACCCACACAGACTGAAGGGGAGGGACCTTTGCTGCCACTGAGCAAAAAATATTATGTCAATACCTGGTCCTCCTGTATCTGAGCTCTACCTTGTCCAATGTCTGCAATGACAGAAGCGCAGAGGTCAGCTGTCCCTCCAGCTCCAGCGCTCTCTGCCTCTCCTGTTTTAGCTCCTCCACTTGCTGGAGGAGAGCCGTCTGACTCTGCTTCAGTGACCTCTGACCCTACACACGAGAGACTTGTAAACACGTCAGGTCTATGAACAGAATCAGTGGGATTGTGAAAGAGCTGTTACCTCCTCTAACTGGTTCTCAAAAGCCTGGAGAGAAATGCAGAGATGATCAGTCTTTTATAACTACAGCGTACAGGATTGGACAGAAAGCCCTTGTACCTCCTGCAAGTTGGAAAACCTCTCCTGTGTGACTCTGAAAGCGGTGGTCTTATCTGAGAGTTGCTTCTGGAGACGAATCAAATCCATGTTCTCTCTTATTGTTATTCTAAACACAAAGTAATACAATAAATGCAATCAATTATTTGATATGAACATGATATTTTAGTTGTTATGTATCTATAAATAGAGGTGGGAAGTAATGAGTTACATTTACTTGAATAACTTTCTGAAAAAAAAAGTACTTCTAAGAGAACCATACTTTACTACTTTTACGCAGTTATTTTATTTGTTTGTTGTTTTATTTGTTATTTTAGTTAGTTTTTTTACCATTTATTTGACACCAGAGAGGTGCCATTAGTGGATCTACCACATGATGTGTTTCACCAATTAGAAAAAGCCATGCGGTCACATGACCAAACACAAAGTGTGGCAACAAAGTGGCAGAAACTCTTCACACGTAGCAGACAGAATAAAAACGTAAAAAAGAAAACTTTCAGAGTCTACTGTTTCTAATGTTGAAACTGAAAAGGATGAACAGGCCTCATGAATAAAGCATGTCTTTTTAACACACAGACCTACTAGGGTTTCAAAAGCGTTATGTTGTGAAAGGTGAGGTTTGGGAAATTAGTGTTTCTTGAGCCTTCACTTGTTATTTTATATTTTTCTCTAATTACATTGTTTCTAAATAAATCAGACATACTTGAGTAGTCTTTTAACCATATACTTTTTACTCTTACTTGAGTACAGTTATAGGTTACTGTGCCCACCTCTGTCTGTAAACTACATCCATCCATCCATCCATCCATCCATCCATCCATCTATCTATCATCTTCCGCTTATCCGAGGCTGGGTTGCGGGGGCAGCAGTCTAAGCAGAAACACTGAGACTTCCCACTCCCCAGACCCTTTCTCCAGCTCTCCCGGGGGGATACCGAGATATTCCCAGGTCGGGCAAAAGTCCCTCCAGCATGTCCTAGGTCTTCCCTGGGTCCTAGGTCTTCCTGTTGGAACATGCCCAGAATATCTTCCTAGGGAGGCGTCCCGGAGGCATCCGTAACAGATGCCCGAGCCACCTCAGCTGGCTCTTCTCAATGTGGAGGAGGCTCTACTCTGAGCTCCTCCCGTGACATAGCACCTCACCCTATCTCTTTCGGTCATGACCCACAGCTCATGAGCATAGGTGGGAACGTAGATTGTCCGGTAAATTGAGAGCTTTGCCTTCCCGCTCATTTCCTTCTTCACAATGACAGAGCAGTACATCAACCACATTACTGCAGAAGTTGCGCCGATTCGCCCATCAACCTCCCATTCCAGCTTCATGAACAAGATGATTCCATACTAGAACTCCTCCACTTGAGGCGGGGACTCTTCACCAACCTGAAGGGGACAAGCCACCCTTTTCATGGCCTCGGACTTGGAGGTGATGATTCTCATCCCAGCCGCTTCACATTCGGCTGCAAACTGTCCCAGTTAATGGTCCTGGCTTGATGGAGCGAACAGGATTACACATCTGCAAGACGAGGCAAGACGATCTTGTGGTCCTCAAACCGGACTCCCTGCAGCCCCTGGCTGCTTCTAAAAAATTTGTCCATAAAGATAATGAACAGGACTGGTGACAAAGGGCAGCCCTGCCGGAGTGCAACATGTACCCGGAACAAGTCTGACTTACTGCCTGCAATGTGAACAAATTTCCTGCACGGGTGATACCGCATGCCTTCTCCAGATCCACACAACACATGTGGACTGGTTTGATAAACTCCCATGAAACCTCCAGCAGTAGACCCAGTATATAGACCTGGTCCAGTGTTCCACAACCAGGACAAAAACTGTGTGATCCCTCTGTAGTTGGAACACAGCCTCCGGTCCCCCTTCTTAAAAGGAGGTACCATCACCTCAGTCTGCAGGTCCAGAGTTACTATCCCCAATCGCCACATGAGGTTTTCCTCCACAACCACCTGATCCAACCAGGCTCGATAGAACTCCTTCTGCTTGAAGGCATCTCTTACGTCCATGTCAACCACAGGGTTCGGAATGAGGTGGAGAACACGGTCCACTTGGAATCAATTTCTCCACGCTCCCTCGGGATCTGGTTGAAGCTCTGCTGGAGTTGGGAGTTGAAGATCACTCTGACATGGTATTCAGCCAAACATTCCCAACAGACCCTCACAGTACTTTTCTGCATACCGAGTCTGTTCAGCTTCGTCTCCTGCCATCGGATCCAACTCACCATCAGGTGGTGATCAGTTGACAGCTACTCTGCACTGCCATTTGGCCCGTAAATCACAAACAACAAGGAGAGACCAATCCCCGACCCGAAGGCACAGGGAAGCAACTCTCTCATTCACTCCAACAAATGGTGGCTGAGCTGAGGGGCTATAAGCAAGCCCACACCAACCTGCCGCTTCCCACTGCAGGCAACTCCAGGGCAGTAGAGAGTCCAGCCTTCCTCGTTGTTGCGTTCCAGAGACCAAGCTGTGTGTAGTCTGTATCACTCAACTTCCCGCACAAGCTCAGGCTCTTTCCCTCCCAGTAAGGTGGCATTCTATGTCCCTAGCACCAGATTCTATTTCCGGGGATTGTGTTGTTGAGGCACCCCCCATTCAACAGCTGCCCAATCCACATTGCACTGGCCCCTTACAGTTCCATTTGCAGGTAGTGGACCCACGGGAGGTCGGCCCCGTGTTGCTCCTTCATGCTAAACCCTGCTGGGCCCCGTGGCGTAAGACTTGGCCACCAGGCGCTCACATGCAAGCCCCAACCCCGGGCCTGGCTCCAGGGTGGGTCCCCAGTTGTGCTATACTCGGTGACGTTACGGTCCTTGATATAATCCTCATCATAAGGGGGATCTGAACATACTTAGCTACATTTTGAAGCAAATACTTACGTTAGGGCTCTTAAAAAGATCATGTCATTATTTTATTGGAGGAGAAATCTTTCCCAATCCTAACAATTATTGTACTACTTGGAGCATTTCTGCATTGTTTTTGTGGCTCAGAGGCCACACTATGTTTTAAAATTTAACAGACAGGTCGGTAGAAGATTCAGACGAACAGGACGAATTTCTAAAATTCTAGTGCCAAGAAATAGAAGTCAAATGACAATTCTTTTTTGTTCAACTCACTGGCCAAGTCAGTGAGTTAAACTGGGCTGCTGTCTTGGCCAGCACTCCCCTGAAAAAGAGATTTGTAATCTCAGTGGGATTTTTTTTACTTATAAAAAATAGTCGTTGCTTTCTGAAGTATTGCTGTCTATACCATCCATTCATTCAAAAGCTCCATCGATTGGTACCTGCTAATTTGTAAGATGGCAAATAACTTTCTTTGGTGATCTCTTGAATAATAGATTGTCTTAATGGCAATAGCCCTCAAATGTTGCACTGACTGGTTGATAGTGTAATCAACTTGAATTGAAAAAGGATCTACTTAAAAGTGCAAGTTAAATGTTATAATAGAAAGTTAAACATTAGACTGTGAGTGCTTGTTACACCTCTGACTGTTTAGACTGCAGTATGCACCTGTGTTGTTCGGCCTGCGTCCTCCTCATGTTTCTGATGGTTCCCTCAAACTCTTTCTCCTTTTCTTGGAGTGTGTCCCGGAGCGTTTGCGCTGTCAGCTCCAGCTCTGCAACCCTGACCTGCTCGCTTACACCGCTCCTGCTGCAAAATGACAGTTGGAGATCAGTCAGCTCTGAGAGAGGTGAAGTGATCACAGTACACAACACCTACAGCCTGTCCCTGTCCACTCTGGTGTCGTCCAGTGAGGGGCGGTAGTGAGGCGGAGCTGTATGGGTCACCCTCCTCAACCCACCTTCTCCTTCCAGACTTTTGCCTATAACAATTACACAATGTAGAGTCAGTGCACTTTCCCAGCTCTCTCATTATTCATGCAGATGCAAACTGTGTCAGGGTTTTACCCAAAACAAACAATAATATGATTGTAAAAAAAAAAAGCAATAATGTCCAAATGGGCTGGAGGTGATGCCCCACTAAATTAGTAATTCTAGAGAAGTTAAAAAAAAATGGGAAGCCAATGGGTGCACGGCCATAATATTTGTGTGATAAGTTTTAAAATTTTATAAAAAATAGTGTAGTCTGTAGTAATGTCTAAATGCATGTCTCCATAACCTCACCTTTGATCTCCAACACAACTGGGCCACATTTACATTGGCCTTAACTTCTGCTCTAATTCGGGAAAAGGTTTTGGAGCTAATATTTCCTGTGTGTGTTTGTGAATTTCAAATGTACATACCTTTACTGGACCTGTACGGTGTGGCCCCTCCCAGCTGCATAATGTGTTGTTTGGCCAAGCAGAGTTTGTTGTGCAGCACCTGCTTTTGGCTGTCAAGCATTGCCACACGTGCCTCAAGCTCCTGAATGGTGTCTTCCAAGTAACTCACACCACTTGAACCAGGACAAGCTTGTTGAGTTCGCATCAGTCTGGTGGACATCCTGGGGCAAAGGACGGGGTTTCAGCACTCATTTTATTGGCATGAAGCAGTACTGTTTAATGTTTTGGTGTTACACCTGCGTATTCTTTGTTCCTGTGTGCGAGTGTGTTGTTTGAGCACACTGTTCTCCTCCTGCAGCCGCAAACACAAGTCTTCCAGATGCTCCCGGGGAAACCGGAACACACGCTGTGGATCGGCTAGAGGCAAGAACACCAGAGAAAATCTGAAAACTCCAGACATGTGACAAACCATAAATTAGTATTGATTTTTCTGGACTTTCATGTAAAAGCTGACTCGATTTTACCCTTTGTCTTTATGTAATGATGCTTCCTCAGGGCTTTTGCATCTCGGAGTGTATCTACTGAAAGAACAGAGAAGACACATGAACAAGCATGGGTACTTTCTCCTACCGCCCATGCATGTATATGTCAATAGGCAACTCTAAGGTGTCCATAGTGAATGGCTGAGAGCGTGAATGGTTGTCTGTCAGTGTCTAAGTGTCCCCATCTCTAAGTGTCCACCTGCCTAAGTCCCAAAGTTGTTGGGATTGGCTCCAGTCACCAGTGGAAAAAGGAAAAAGAATGAATAAATAATTTCAGAGCTGCGCTGCCTTGTTTATTTACCCTTGATTTTAATTTGAACTAAGTCTGAGTCTGCATTTTTAGATCCAGTGTAGGTCGCACCCACAGACCTGGCAGCACTGGCATTAGGTCTCCTCTCATTAGCCCCACATCTTGGACCGGCAGATCCCCCGCGGTCTCATCCACCACTGGAGACATAGTAACTCCTCAGCCAATCACTGAGTGACTGGTCGTTATGCGACAGTGCTGGTGTTTCAGGATCTAAATACAAGCAGAAATGTGAAGACTACAGCGAGGGTTTATAGGGCTCATATTATTTTGTATTTATTTAGATTGAATGACATATCTTTTTATAACAAAAAGACAAACTTTGATGATGCATAATTTATCTAAAGCCAGATGAGTCTCAAATAACACAATTTGTGGGTATAAAATACAATTAATGTCTACCAGGGCAGTAATATTTCCATCTCCATAACAGGAAACGTACCTGAAAACCTAGAACACCATATTTGTTCATCTGGTTTTATCACAAAATAAAATACCTTTACGAATTGAAGCTTTAAACTATCACGCTGTAAAATAATGTAACATGTTCTTACCTTCAGTGGCAGGTGTCTGTCGCTCTGCTCCAGCCTGGGCTCGTAATGTTTAGAGTGTCTCTGCCTTGGGCTTAAAAGGCATCCGTTTTAATCCTGTTTCATCCCGCTGCCTTCTACCCCTGCCTCTTATACAGTTGCAAGAAAAAGGATGTGAACCTTGTGCAATTGGATGGTTTTCTGAATAAATTTGTTTGAAAATGTGATCTGATTTTCATCTAAATTGGGGTATAGAAAAACATAATGTGTCTAAAAATAATTACACAAAGACATTCTAATCATTCATGTCTTTATTGAAAACACTCATTCAACATTCAAAATGGCAGAGGGAAAAGTAAGTGAACCCTTAGAATTAACAACTAGTTAACCCCCCTTGGCAGAAATAACCTCTGCCAGGTGCTTCCTGTAACTGTGGATCAGACCTGCACATTGTTGGAGGAATTTTAGTCCATTCTTCCTGCTGAATGGCTTTATCTCTGTCATATTCTTTGGACGTCTCATGTTTATGACCCTCTTTAAGTCAATCCATAGCATCTCTGTTGAGTTGAGGTCTGGACTCTGACTTGGCCTTTTCTGAAGCCATTCTGTTGTAGACTTGATCTGGTGTTCCACAGTTTCAGCTGACGTACAGACATCCTCACATTATCCTGTTTTCATAATGATATGCCATGCCTTTTCTACACCAGATGTAGCGCTGTGTGTTTTTTCCAAATAGTTCAATAGTTTCATCAGTCCACGAAACATTTTGCCAATACCACTGTGGAGGGTCAATAGTGCTCTTTTGTAAACGTCAGGTGTGCATTCATGTTTTGTATTCTTTAGTAAGCAGTGGCTTCCTTTGTGGTGCCCTCCTGTGGATACCCTGCTTGTTCAGTGTTTTATGTCTTGTAGACTCATGAACAGAGATGTTAGCAAGTTCAAATGATGTCTTCAAATCTAAGGCTGTCATTCGGGGTTGGTGACATGAAAGATCAGAATTTAATTGTGTAATTATTTTTAGACACATTATGTTTGTCAATACACTTGACTTAGATAAAGATCAGATCACATTTTTAGACAAATTTATTGGGAAAACCATGACATTTCAAGGTTCACATACAAGGTTCACATACAAGGTTCACATACTTTTTCTTGCTACTGTAGCTTTCACAGTATTATTGACATTCATTCAAAAATGAATTAACCCGTTACCTGGACAGACTGTGTAAATGTGTGCACAGATTTTGCAGCATGCCTGAGAGTACAGTCAGTCTATTGTACATTGTTCCATCTGTCTGAATGTAATCTGCCTCAATGCCCCATCTGCTCCGGGGCTAATCTCATCAGTGCAGTAATCAGATTAGTTAGTAGCAATGCACAGTCAGTCAGTGTGTGTTTGAGTTTGTGTGAGTGTGTGTGTGAGTATACATATACATATACATACATATATATATATATACATATATATATATATATATATATATATATATATATATATATATATATATATATATATATATATATATATATATATATATATGTGATACATTGTGTCCACTGTCCAGGCAGTAAAGAGTTGAAGAGGCAGCATTCCTGTAAGGACAATGTTGGGCAGGGTTCGTGTCTATAATAGAACAGATGTTCAACATGAGGAGTAAAAGACTTTCTCATCAATACAAATGCCTAAAACTTTGTAAGATGATGCTCAATTACTTATCTCTCTGAGGTCTGAATGCCAACATGTTCTACAATGTGAGCATGTTCTAATTATGATAAAATAATATACCATTCAGCCCTGGTTCTACATACTGTTTTATTTTCTTATATTATAACATTGTCAAAATCCAAGCTTTCACTGCCAGGACGAATTATTAATGGTGATTTGTTACTTCCTCCACTGCTGCTCATCTCTGGGTTGAAAAATGGAAACATGGCCTCAGTGAATTTGGACTGCGTGAAAGAATAGATATGAGTCTTGGCGTCGGCATCAAAGAAAGATATAGTTCCATCTTCATAATCTAAAAACACTCCAATAACGTGTGGTTTGTGAGGAAGGCAGAGCAGCTGGGCCTCTCGTGCACACGCACAGTACTCACTGCCCTTCCTCAGACACACCGTCCAGTAGCCATCCTCTGGGCTCAGGGTCACCACACCCTTCCTCTTCACTGACTCTCGAGCAACTCCTAAGTCCCACGCTGCCTTGTCACCCACCTCCACCTCCCAGTAGTGCCTCCCGTTGGTGAAGCCCTGCACAACAAAACACAACACTTACTTTTCACTTTAAAATTCCACAGACACAGAGAGGCCTACTGAAGAGCACAGACCCTGTCGGCTAGAACGCATGGGGCTGTGTCGAAACGCTCAGGCAGGTCCTCCAGATTCTGCTCAACATCTCCATCGCAGACCTGCCTCCTATCGTCTGACAGCACCAGCCACGAGTTTGCTGTTCTCTGGTCCAGATAAATCTCCACTGAGAGAGTAAATATAAGTATTGTGAATGTGTGAATTCAGAAACTCTTGTCCCTCTCAAAGCTTTGTGATTATATACTAATATACTTATACTGTACATAAATATGTTTAAATGTATGTGTCTTGTGTTTTACCTTTATACTGCTTCATCTTCTCATATTCTGAAATTAAAAAAGAAAGGCTGACTGAAATAATAGCATTCATCCATCATAACAACAGAAATTTATATTATTCCATGATGAAAAGATAATAACCATTACTTAATAAAAGGTGTGTGGAAACTTGCCTTGGTTTGACAGTTGTTTCAGAGCTAAATGCAGCTGATGCTCCAGGCCGGCCACAGTTCTCCTGACAGCTCCCAAACATGTGTCTGAATAAACAACCATTTTAGAGCTGTGTGTTGGGGGTGGAGCACTCAGAGCGGGGAACCGCTGAGGAAAAACATCAGACATGAGGAACATGTCATTTAGGCAAAATAATCCATGGTACAAGCTTCAAACACATTTAGAAGTTATACATTACTACTTTAACTACATAACAAGGAAAGAATGTAACATTTAAGTTGTGCCCCCTCGTGTTTTAACTTGGTGGCTGCAAACCTGCACCACATGGAGGTGGTCTTCAGTGTGAGACAGCTGCTCTATCTCCTGCCTCTTCCTCCTCAGCTCACTGATCTCCAGCTCTAGCTCTGTGATCAGCCTTTCAGCCCTTTGCTCTGCGGTTTCCTGTTTCCTGTGAATCATATCCAACAGCTCACTCCGGATTCTTTCCATGTAGCTGAACAGAGCCGAGAAGATCTCCATGCTCTGCTCAATGTCCTTTTGAGTATGTTCCTGGTGAAGTAAAACATAAGCCCTATAGGAGTTATAACACTTACAGTTAGTGTAAAAAGTATGTCAACCTTTTGCAATTTTATGGTTTTGTGAATAAATTTGTTTTAAAATGTGATCTGATCTTTATCTTTAGGTCAAGGGTATTGACAAACATAATGTGTCTAAAAATAATTGCACAAAGTAAATTTTGATCTTTCATTTCTTTCTTGAACACACTTATTCAACATTCAAAATGGCAGTGGAAAAAGTAAGTGAACCCTTAGAATCAATAACTAGTTGACCCCCCCTTGGTATCAATAACCTCAGCCAGACGCTCTCTGTAGCTGTGGATCAGACCTGCACATTGTTGGTGGAATTTTAGCCCATTCTTCCTGCTGAATGGCTTTAGCTCTGTCATATTGTTTGGACATCTCATGTTTATGTCCCTCTTTAAGTCAATCCATAGCATCTCTATTGGGTTGAGGTCTGGGCTCTGACTTGGCCTTTTCTGAAGTCATTCTGTTTTGGACTTGCTCTGGTGTTTTGGGTTGTTGTCCTGTTGCATCACTTCTCCACAGTTTCAGCTGATGTACAGACAGACTCACATTATCCTGAAGAATTGTCTGATATACTTGTGAGAAGAATTGTCTGATATACTAGGGCGGCAGTGGGTAGAGCGGCCGTCCTTTGACCGGTGGGTGAGCGGAACAATCCCAGCTCGAAACATCCCAAAATATAACTCCACTCTCCCCCACATACGACAGTATGTGGGTTGAAATTGCCTCCAGTGAAGTTCTGTTACACTGGTAATAGTTTAATGTCTGTAAAGCGCTTTGAGTGCCTACTACAGTAGGTGGAAAAGCGATATAGAAAAATAAAGATGATTATTATCATTATTATTATTACTTGGGAATTCATCTTTCTCTCAATGGTTGAAGCTGGACAGGCCGACATTATGATGTTTCCTCCACCAGACATTACAGTTGGGATGATGTTTTCATGATGATTTGCTGTGCCCTTTCTACACCAAATGTAGTGCTGTGTGTTTTTTTTCCCCCAAATAGTTCAATCTTAGTTTTTTCAGTCCACAAAGCAGTTACCAATACCGCTGTGGAGTGTCAATGTGCTCTTTTCCAAACTTCAGGCGTGCAGCAATGTTCATTTTAGTAAGCCGTGGTGTCCTGCCATGGATACTCAGTTTGTTCAGTGTTTTATGTATTATAATGAACAGTGATTTTGGCGAGTTCCAAGGATGCCTACAAATCACTGGCTGTCATTCAAGGTTGTTTCAACTCATTGATGAGTCCTTGTTGTGCCCTTGATGTAATTGTGACGGGGGTCCACTTCTTGGTAGAGTAGAAACAGTCCCAAAGCATCTCCATTTGTTTGTCTAACTGTAAACTGGTGAATTTCTAAAGTCTTGAAATAACTTAGTAACCCTTTCCAGCTATATGTAAAGTAACAATTCTTGCTCCTTGCTCCTCTGAAAGCTCATTTTGGCGAGGCATGGCTCACATAAGCCTGTTCTTGTGCAGAGCAAAGTCCAAAGGTTTGAGGTTTTTTTAAGTACCTGTAGTCCACACCTCCAAAAGTATTATCTTAAGAAGACTCCAGGTGTGCTAAAACCTGACTCTAATTAGCTTTTCTGAGGCCATTAACTAAAGAGTTTACAATTTTTTTCCACAAGCACTATGAGGTTTTTTGGTTGTTCTTAATAAAGACACATTATGTTTGTAAATACCCTTGATTTAGATGAAGTTCAGATCAAATTTGAAGATAAATTTTTTCAGAAAACCCTGAAATTTCAAAAGGTTCACATACTTTTTCTTGCCACTGTATATACTGTAGAGAGAAAGAGGACAAGCTGAGTCCAGAGAGGACAGACTGAGTCCAGAGAGAGGACAGAATGAGTCCAGAGAGAGGACAGACTCCCGAGAGGTAGGGTGCACTCACTTTGCTGAGCTTGATACGGTTTTTGATCTCCTCAACCTTTTGAAACCTGTCCTGGATCATCTGCGTAAAATCTTCGTGGGTCTGTTTAATCTGAGCCTGTTTAAAGAAGTCAGAACATGTCATTCACTTTCCAGTCAAAGGTTTTAAGCACAGAGCTGATGAGAAGGGACAGCACCTTAATTTCCTGACTCTGGCGCTCCACTGGCACCACGTGGTGGGAGCGGTGGTCCATTTCCGTGCACAGGACACACACGCAGCGCTGGTCGCTCTTGCAGAACAGCTCTAAGAGCCTCTGGTGCCTATTACAGATTCGTCTCTCCAACATGGCCACCGGGTCCATCAGCTTGTGGTACCTCAGAGTGGCCACTCTGTTGTGTGGCTCCAGGTGACTCTCGCAGAAGGAGGTCAGGCACACCAGGCACGACTTGAGGGCCTGGGTTTGTTTCCCGATGCATACGTCACACAATATAGTTTGACCTTTGAGTGACGTTGCGTTGTTTGGTTTTCTGGCTCGGATCTGCTCTGACATCTCCTTGGCAAAAGTGTTTTCACAAGGTTCAGGCCGGCCGTCAAATAGAGCCTGACATTTAGGACATCTGATGACATGGCGTTTGTCCCAGTGGGATGTGATGCAGGAGAAGCAGAAGCTGTGTCCGCATGGGATGGAGACGGGATCAAAGAAAACGTCCTGACACAGAGAGCACTGGAACTGCTCCTCTGACAGGAACACACTGGGGGAAGCCATGTCCTGTTAAAAATCCACTTCAAATTGTTATTCTGCACTCAGTTAATATTATATTAAAAGGGTGTGTACACAACATTCCCTAAGATTCAAACAAGACCAAAGTCCAGCCATGTTGTCTCATAAATTACAACTCTATATTGTGCAATTTTTTTTCTAAGTCATATAGTCTTGTATTGTTCAGGGCTCTTCTGACAAATACTTAGTTTTGAAAATATTACTGTTTTCTGGCACAAGACAAAGAAAATCATGAAAAGCTAAATAATCTGTTGTGGGTCTTACCTTGTTGAGTGAAAAGGTGAGCTCTGAAGCAGTTCAGCAAACTGCAGCACAAGTTGTGAGTCTAAACTCCTCCCTGCAGTGTTATTGCTGCCAGAAAGGACTTTGTTTTGTGGCTCTGTGGTTTCACTCAAGATTAAGGAGCACGCACCGGCCTTGTGATGTGGTTGGCTTGTAAAGAAAACACTACTGTAATCTAATGTGAACCTCAGTAAATGCCCATTGTGAGTTGTTCCCATTTACTGACAATTGAAAATATTAGTTGATATTGTATTTTTATATTTAGTAGAAAATATAAGATTATATAAAATGATAAACTATTTTTATGAACATTATTAACTGAATAATGATATGCAGTTTTTTCTGTTGTACATTTTTGTATTGAGCCATTATTTTTGGTATTATATTGTTTGTGCTTATTATTCTCCTTCTTAAACACCCTCCATTGGCATTTAATCCCATGTACATCACATTTGATCTTAAATCTGTGTTACAACAAGTATTACAAATAGAAACAGCATCCTTCAAATAAATAAGTGCACTTCTTTAGGACAAGGCTTTAGACTCACCTGTCCTCTATTACTGGTGTCACGGCTCTGTTCATTTGGACACGTCAGTTGATAGCTGATGTTAGACAGAACTTTGAGACAGTTTTATGGAATATTTTGTAAAGCGCTATGAGTGCCTAGTAGTTGTAAAAGCGTTCTGTTAATAAGTTCTTTTGTAAATATGTCTTTCTGTCAGTTTCTGCTCGCTCAACAATAGAATATCACAGTATTACAATATAATACAATATATTGCCATTATCATAGGTTCTAATAAACAATTATTGTCCCGTGCCAAGTTTTGATTCTTCAAATTGTTTTTGGAAGAAATTCTCACACGAAAAGGGAAAATCACTGACATTCTTTTACTCTTACATAAACTATGGACTCACACAACCATGGTTAAAGAGGGCACTAAAATCTGCACTCTTCAACTTTGCAATTTGTCTGGAAATGTGCCCTATCAAATCCCTTTATTAATAATAATAATTATTATATACCGTTTTATATATATATAAATAAAATTGTGTTATACTCGAGACGAGACTTGAATTACTGGACATGATATGAAGCCTTAAAAATTTAAATAGGTGCAATATGTGAGTATAAGTTCTTCCCATTACAACCTTGATCCTCCAGTCCATCACAATTACAACTCTATGGGAAAGAAGAGTCTAATTTAATTGTAGTTTGAACTGTAAGGCTCTGCTTTTTTTATTTATTTTTTTAATTAAGGTCATTTCAAACATTTCAAACAATTAAAATAGACATTTATATAAAATAATATAAATAATATTCGGGTGATGTACCTGGGGCTGGACTTGGATGCAGAGGCCAGGCATGCTCAACTCTCCATGGAGAGACAGGAAGGCTGGCCCAGAGGCGCTGGTTTGGTCTTCTCCAACTGCACCCCATGTTTGGACAAACAGACACGGGTTCCACTGTCCCCTGTGGCGTAGTTGGACTTGGAGTTTCCTGACACCTCAGCTTCACAGAGGGAGAACCCTGCCCATCCTTGTGTTGCCCTGGACACCCTGGGTGCCAGGCTTTACCCAAACCTAGTGCAGATGGCAGTGATGGACCCTTGGCCCCTCCCCGATCAGCCAGACATGTTTTTGCTCTTACGGGGCTTTCTTCAACTGTATTGCATGTCAATGCTATTCTATTAATTTATTGGCCATTTACTGCTTTGCCATTGTATTATTTGACTAATAAGTGGTAGAAGAGAACGCTCCTTCGAGTTTCATGCTGCTACTATCACCCACCCTGTTAAAAATCATTTTTGTCACGGTGGGGGACGAGAAGCAGGACCCAAACGCAGAATTGGTAAACTGTGAATCAGGTTTATTTGTCACAAAAACACAATTTGACTAATAGGACTGTCCGACGTGGAGTGGAGGTGAGCCAAGCTGAAGGTCCGGGAAGGTGGCTTACGGAGAGACGCCAGTGGAGCAGACGAGTAGACTTGGGAGGAGCAGGTAAGGCTGGATCTTGACTGGAGATTGCAGTGGCATCTGAGTAAGACACGACAGGTGAGTAACTTTCTCAAATACCAAAAACACGAATATTCAAAAACACGAGGAGCACAACGTCTTCACTGACTGGGAGTAGTGTTAACAACGAACTGGCGCTGAGTGAAGGGAAGACTGGTGCTTTTAAGCAGAGATTGATGAGTTGTAAGTGGTTGCAGGTGTGCCAACTGCCCTGCCCTGATGAGGAGAGAGGAGATCACAGAGGTGAGGGGGAGACACACAGACAGACAAACACAGATCCTGACAATTTTGTAGTTATCTATCAACCCCCAGGTCAGCTTGAACTTTCTTGGAGAAGTTGGATGTGCTTATTTCAGGATGTTACTAGAAGACTTCAACATCCACCTTGAAAAGCCACAAGCTGCTAACTTCAAAAACCTGACCTCATCATTTGACCTCAAGCGGGTTTTCACATCAGCAATCCACAAGTCTGATAACCAACTAGATCTTATCTACGTGTCACCCCACTGCACACATATGATAATTTCTTCGTAACTCTCAACCTCAACCTATCTTCTCCAGACACTGGAAATGTTTTACCACTGGTCACTTTCCGACGCAACCTACATACACTCAAAACTCCGACCTGCTTTTCCTTTGTTGTCTCTTCTGCGCTATCCCCCTCTGAGGAGCTCTCTCTTTGAACACCAACAGCGCCACCGACACTCTGTGCTCCACGCTTACATCCTGCTTGGACAACTTATGCCCTCTTACATCTAGACCAGCCCCTACATCCTCGTCTGCCCCCTGGTTATCCGATGTTCTATGCAAGCATCACATCAGCCTCCCGCCAGCCTCTGAGAGAAAAGGGCGCAAGTCAAAAGATCCTACTAACCTCTGTCTTTACCAGTCTCTCCTCTACCTTCTCAGCTAATGTCACCTCTGCAAAAACTGACTACTACCATTCTAAGATCATCATCTCGCCTGTCTCGCTCACTCTCTTTAAATCCTTTTTCACCCTTCTTTGTCCACCTGCTCCCCCACCTTCAGTGAATTTAACAGCAGATGATTTTGCGTCTTTCTTTGTAAAGAAAACGGCTGCCATCAGCAGTCCATTCTCTGTGCCACCACCTGTCAAACCCTGCCCACACCCCTGATACGTGTTTGCTCCCCTCCTTCTATCCTCTAACTGAAGCAGACATCTCCAAGGTCATTAGTTCTAACCACCCTACCACCTGCCCGCTGGATCCCATCCCCACACATCTCCTTCAGGCCATCTCTCCATGTGTCGTGCCTGCTCTCACCCACATCATCAACTCATCTCTCTCCACTGGGTCATTCCCCACAGCTTTCAAAGAGGCCCGCATCACACCACTACTAAAGAAACCCACGCTCAACCCTACACTGTTAGAAAACTACAGACCGGTTTCCCTCCTTCCCTTTACTGCCAAAGCTCTGGAGCGAGTTGTGTTTAACCAGCTCTCCTCCTTTCTCACACGGAACAACCTCGTGGACCAGAACCAGTCTGGGTTCAAGAGCGGACACTCCACCGAAACTGCACTGCTCTCAGTCATCGAAGCCCTGAGACTGGCAAAGGCAACATCCAAGTCATCTGTACTCATCTTATTGGATCTGTCTGCTGTCTTGGACACTGTTAATCATAACATCCTCCTGTCCTCTCTCAGTGCAATGGGTGTCTCTGGAATGGCACTGCAATAGTTCAAGTCTTACCTCTCGGATATCTCAATACAGGGATACCACAGGGCTCAGTGCTTGGAGCAATACTCTTTTTCATATACAAGACATCCCTTGGCTCTGTCATTCATACACATGCCTTTTCCTATCACTGCTATGCGCATGACCCACAACTCCACTTGTCTGTTCAACCTAACGTTCCAACGGTCTCTGCTCGCATCTCGGCATGCCTAAGAGACATCTCATTTTGGATAAAGGACCATCACCTGCAGCTGAACCTTGCAAAAACAGTGATTCCGGCCAACCCGAAGACTTACCACAACCTCTCCATTCAACTAGGCTCATCAACCATTACACCGTCCAGCACTGCCAGAAATCTGGGAGTGGTAATTGATGATCAACTAAACTTCACAAGTCATACACAAATCCTAGTCCAGGCTCTTGTCTTGTCCAAACTGGATTATTGCAATGCTCTTCTGGCTGGACTCTCTGCTGCACAACCAAACCTCTGCAGCTGATCCAGAATTCAGCGGCAAGAGTGGTCTTTAAAGAACCGAAGAGAGCGCACGTAACTCCTCTCTTCACTAGGTTGCACTGGCTCCTGGTTGACGCCCGCATCAAGTTCAAGGCTATGCTGAAAAAACATCTCTTCCATCAACACCTGACTGACAAACACTGAATTCTACTTCCTTTCTACTGATTCCTTTTCTTCAAAAAAAAAAAAAAAAAAAAAAGCACTTATACTTTTTTGTTACCTTGTGTTGTTAAAATTGCTTCCATTGTTTTCCTCACTTCTAAGGGGCTTTGGATAAAAGCATCTGCTAAATAACTATATGTAAATGTAACTGTAGAAATTGTTCCTAGTTTAGTATGTGTTCTTAGAACACCCTCTATTGATTATTTGATGTAACTGCAGGCCATTTAGACCTATCCAACAATGACGTTTAATAGCAGATTTGGTTACTAATATACAGTACATTCTTTGTTTTTGTTGGCAGATAACCACACACACGTACACACTAAATGACAAAATTTATTTACCTGAAATGCTTCATTAAATCCTTCTGAACAACACATTTGGAGTGTCTATTCCTTCTGACAGAATAAGACTCAGTTAAAGCACAATCCAAGCACATTGTATCTTGCAGTTATAATCAAGTGTGATATGATATTAATATTTTTTTAATAAAGCACTTTTCTACCTAGTTACAGTTGACACCACTGGAAGCAAGGTGGGTTAACTGTCTTGCCCATGGACACAACAACAGCATGTAAGGGATGTTTTGGGATGTTTAGAGCAGGGATCAAACCGCTCACCTACTGTTCGAAGGACGGCCGCTCTACCACTAAGCTACTGCTCATTAATGGAAAAGAAAAAACAAAAACATCAGAGTAGCCTACATGAATTTGAACATTCACACAAGGGAAGATCCGGTTAAGATAAAGAAATAGGTCACGCACTAGGAGACACTTTATACTGGGACAAAGGTCAAGAATGTAGGTCAATTAGGTGAATGATCAGTCTCTGCCAAAAGGCGGGTGTTTTTCTACCCCATCCAGTTTTTTCCACATAAATTTGTAACATGACATGTATGAAATGTATAAAACCAAAGTTCTGCACTCAGCAGATCAGTACGGCTGGGGGTAGCGAGCTTGGGTCGTTATTGTTGTTGCAATAAAGACTCTATGGCACTATGAAACTCTTGTCTGCTCATGAGTTTTTGCCTCCAGTTATTCACTTTCAGACACAACATTTGGCGAGGCATATAGAGACAAGCTTGGCAAAGCATGCAGGGAGTCTAATTTGTCTAATTTAAATCCCTAGTTAATTTCTGGGTGTGATCCTCAGTCACAATATTATTAGCTTATATTTAATTTAAAATACCAAAAAGCATCGCTATAATGTGTAGGTGTAGACGTGTTCTAAATCTTCTCACTAGACCAATTGGGGTAGGCCCAGAGCCTCTCTTGGACCCGAGTGGTGTGCTAGGCGTGGTATCTGTTCAGTGTAAGGATCTCTATCTACTTGTGTGTCTGGCCTCTCCGGCGCAAGGGCCTGTTTGGTGTCCACAGACAGCTGAGAAGAGCAGCCCAAACAGCACCACCCCACTGGAGAAACGGTCAAAAGCCAGCGAGAACCCTAAGCGGCAAATGTGCCTAACAACAATTGCGTCTTTTTGCTGACACAGAAACAGTAAAGCTGCCTGCAACAAATATCAACAACAGACACAGGAAACTAATACATCCCACTATAATAATAATAATAATAAAAAAAAAAACAGAAGTGAAATGTGTTTAAGCCAGTAATAATAATTCCAAACTGATATCGGACCCAAAGTCATAGCCAAAGGGCATTCTATGTGGAGATTTAAATACATGCGTTCTTAAGTCAAAAAGTGATTAAGTACACCATCTACTCACTGACTTTAACATTGCCCTTCTTTGTCTTTCTGAAACGTGGCTAAATGAATTTTCTTCTTCTGCAATACTACCAGTAGCTGGTGTTGCGAATGGTCACTAATGGTCAAGCGGTTAGTTACAATTTTTGGGGGTCTTCCCTTCTGTGAGGACTAACTCCCTGCTATTTCCTATTTTTTATGAAACTCCAAAACAGTACTCACTTCTACACATTAATGACTTATGCGGATGACAGATCATTGTAAACGGATGCCAGACCCGATTGCAAGTTGGTTGGTTAATGTCCGGTCTAACCCTAAAACAGATCCATCTGTAAAATTGGGCCCCTAGTGTGTGACTCCTCTAATGAGCGCTATCCCTCAAGACAGCCCCATCTTTTTATAGAGGTCTTACCTTAGGCTTATGTGCGGCGGTCGAATCTCCCTGTTATTCTGATGTCCAGTGGACGATTTGGACGGCCTGCCTGTTTGTGAGTCTGATTCTGATAATCAGTCCTCAGATGGGAGTATGGAGCTAAAAGAGTCTCAAAAAAGATAAATGCACACACATGATTCACAAATGCACATACACGATTGACAAATGCACACACATGATTCACAAATGCACATACACGATTCACAAATGCACACACATGATTCACAAATGCACACACATAATTCACAAATGCACACACAAGATTCACAAATGCACACACATGATTCACAAATGCACACACAAGATTCACAAATGTATTTCTGATGCACACACAAATATATCGTGATTTACAAACTGCTTGCGGTCTGTGAACTTGACTGCATTTGTGTGTGAATTTTGAGACTCCTCTGACGCCGCTCGACACACAAATGCATTTTTTTAAACAGGGAATGATCAGCAACCAATCATATATCTCCCTTGTTTTAGCCAATCACAAGAACGCACCCCACGCGGGGGGTTGTTTACTTCTTTGCCAATCACACTAACATGTTCACACAGCGCGATATGCCTGTATATGCCTATATATATATATCATTTGAATAATACACAAAATAGTCAAACAAAAGATTAATTTGCTTGTCTAACAGTGAAGCCTTATGCAGAAGATTTTTGTTTGGCAATCGCTCTTGCTAGCTGCCCGGATGTTAGCATCAGCTGGCCGGAAATTGTGGCGTTAATACAAAAAATATTTATTAATAATATCCTTAAAAATATTACAGCACAAACATTAATACCTACAGCACAAACCAGCACAAACGAAGCACAAACTAATTAAACTATTTTGGGGCATTTTAAAACATTTTAAAGCATTTTCGGGGGCTGGGTGACCTCATATGACCATTAAAAGAATTATTAATATCTCAAAACTATAACGGCACAAACGAAGCACAAACGATCTAGATAATTTTGGAGTCAATCACTTTTGGTAGGGGGCCAACTTCACGGAGGTGCATTACCTGCCACACAGGCATATCGCGCTGTGTGAACATGTTAGTGTGATTGGCAAAGAAGTAAACAACCCCCCGCGTGGGGTGCGTTCTTGTGATTGGCTAAAACAAGGGAGATATATGATTGGTTGCTGATCATTCCCTGTTTAAAAAAATGCATTTGTGTATCGAGCGGCGTCAGAGGAGTCTCAAAATTCACACACAAATGCAGTCAAGTTCACAGACCGCAAGCAGTTTGTAAATCACGATATATTTGTGTGTGCATCAGAAATACATTTGTGAATCTTGTGTGTGCATTTGTGAATCTTGTGTGTGCATTTGTGAATCTTGTGTGTGCATTTGTGAATCATGTGTGTGCATTTGTGAATCATGTGTGTGCATTTGTGAATCATGTGTGTGCATTTGTGAATCGTGTATGTGCATTTGTGAATCATGTGTGCGCATTTGTGAATCATGTGTGTGCATTTGTGAATCATGTGTGTGCGTTTGTGAATCTTGGGTGTGCATTTGTGAATCATGTGTGTGCATTTGTGAATCATGTGTGTGCATTTGTGAATCGTGTATGTGCATTTGTGAATCATGTGTGTGCATTTGTGAATCATGTGTGTGCATTTGTGAATCATGTGTGTGCATTTGTGAATCGTGTATGTGCATTTGTGAATCATGTGTGTGCATTTATCTTTTTTGAGACTCTTTTAGCTCCATATGGGAGAGGGTGGTGGGAGTTTAAAGAATGATCTGGAGAGTGAATGTCTTTATCCTTGTATTGAACTAGGTTTTTATTAAATGATTAAACAAAAATTACAGTATGAGACTTAACATGAACAATGAATTTCCCTTCTCACAATATGACATCTTAAACCTCACGATATGACCTTAACTTGAGAACCAAGATTGGTCTTTTCTGAGGGTCTAGATAACGAGACAGAGGAAGAAGTATCTTACTTCAACGTTAAACTTGGATTGAGATTAGGACTCAAAAGGGGATAGTACAGTAGAAGAGTAAGGTTTATGCTGTCCATACTTTGATACATAGTTGCCCTTGAATTAAAGAGATCAGCAAGACCTGTTTGCCGGAGTCTCAAGCCTCTTTTTACATCATCTGGACAGGGTGTAGTCGTAACGTCAACACACATGTGCTCTGACAAATTTTTTACACACTGTGAACACTTGTATGTGGCACACTGGGTCCTCTGTGAACTCCTGTGCCCTGTCTTTTGTAAACTTTGTGTGTATTTGTCGTGCACAACTCTGTGTGTGTGTCCCTGTCCTCCTGTCCTTATGAACTCTGTGAGTGTCACTGACTTCTGTTAACTTTGTGTGCCCTGTCTCTCTGTGAACTTCTGTGTGCACTTGTCGTACCTGCCTCTGTGTGTGTCACTGTATGTCATGACTTCCTGTTCTCTTGCTCACAGACACAAAATTTGACCTATATTTTAGATTCCTGATTATAGGCCTATTTAGATTTAAACACTTGGTTTTAGTTTACACTTAACACATTTTGATTTTCCACACTTTCAAAACATCATTGAAATATATTTAACTTTAACATTACTCTTAAGCATTTTACTTATTATTCTTTATTATTTGTAAGTCACTTTTTAACACAGTGTCCTTGTAGATTTGTGTCTCCCTTGGTCCTCGAAGTTCCACTTAATCTCCCGCATTCACTACGCTGGTTATAAAATGTTTTCGAAAAGATATACAGGGTTCTAAGCGAGGGGGAGCTGTGATTTATGCCAAAGACACTTTTTACTTATAATAAATTAGAACTTCTAGGTCTAAATGTAACTTTATGAGTAAATGTCCTTCATTCTTATAGTCATTTATAGACCTCCTTCATCAAATGTTATGAATGATTGGAGACATTATTTAAGTACATTTTTCGAAAGGAAGTGATAGTTATGGGTGACCTAAATATAAACTGGAAAAGTAAGCAAATCAGGAAACATTAAAAAAAAAATGACAAATGAAATGGATATGACTCAGTTGATCAATGGTCCTACAAGGATAACAAACTCCTCCAGCACACAGATTGATTTAGCTTTTAGTTACAGGCCAGAGAGGATTCTAAATCATTCAGTATGTTAACCGTTTTGTCAGATCATAATCTCAATGGTGACCAGAAAATTAAATAATTAACGGTTTAAGCCCTTGGCTGCTACTGAGGTACACAAAGAACATGAACAAAACTTCCAAAAATTAATCCAGCAAGTCTACTGGACAGAATTGCTTTCTGGAATTCATTCAAATTGGGACTGTTCACAATTTTCATCTAAAATACAACAAATGATTACACTTTTTAAATAAAAATTAGCACGGACACAATAGGAAAAGCAGGGATAATAATAAAAGTGATGGCTGTGTGCTGTGCCTTATAAGAGGTCCCACACTCTAAAAAACTACAAATTATGCCATTTGGGTGGGTAAGAACCGATAAAGCTAATGCAACCAAACAGCTGGTAGATGTAGGCCTATATATTTCTCATATCTATTTCCAGACATTTTACTAGTTATGGTATATTAATGTTATTTTACAAGGTAATGTTATTAATTTATTTTCAGAAAAAGACAGAAAAATAAATTAATATGTTCATCATTCTGTTTGTACTGTGAATAACATAACCCCCAATATACGCTCACCTAAAGAAATTATTAGGAACACCTGTTCAATTTCTCATTAATGCAAGAATCTAATCAACCAATCACATGGCAGTTGCTTCAGTGCATTTAAGGGTGTGGTCCTGGTCAAGACAATCTCCTGAACTCCAAACTGAATGTCAGAATGGGAAAGAAAGGTGATTTAAGCAATTTTGAGAGTGGCATGGTTGTTGGTGCCAATCGGGCCTGTCTGAGTATTACACATCTGCTCAGTTACTGGGATTTTCACGCACAACCATTTCTAGGGTTTACAAAGAATGGTGTGAAAAGAGAAAAACATCCAGTATGTGGCAGTCCTGTTGGCGAAAATGCCTTGTTGATGCTAGAGGTCAGAGGAGAATGGGCCGACTGATTCAAGCTGATAGAAGAGCAACTTTGACTGAAATAACCACTCGTTACAACCAACCGAGGTATGCAGCTAAGCATTTGTGAAGCCACAACACGCACAACCTTGAGGCAGATGACAGCAGAAGACCCACCGGGTACCACTCATCTCCACTACAAATAGGAAAAAAATTGTTTAAATGCCACGGTGAGTCCTTTAGGTAAGTGTATAATGCCATGATATGCAAATTAAATGCTAATTAAATGCATACAATTATATCATTCATATTTTGGGCCATATCTGACATTTTTCTAGTTTAGAGTAAGACTCTATCTCTTAACATTTTCCGAGCGCATTTTGCAACACTTCTACCATCATATAATTAGGGCAACTACAGTGAACAGTGATTGTGTCAATTTACTCATCCCATTGAGGTGGGTTCATGAATGTGTCTAAAAGGAACACATAGCAGGCTTTTTCTTTTTTTTCCCCCTGAAACCCATTAAAGTACACCTTTAATGGGTTTGTGAATTAAAAATATTTCTGATAAAAACAATACGCGAATAGCTTGACCGCAGTTTTTTGCAGATGAACTAGTTCAATTAACTTGCCAGATTTATTACCAAGTAATGACCAGTAGGCTAACCTTTAGATTAACACATAACTATCTTTGTTCGTTAAATTACAAAGATAATGTTTGCTATTGTTGCTATAGTCTCAATTTATTTATCATTTATATTATATATTACGTATTTCTTTTATCCTACTTGTAATAGTGTGCATGAAAGATTCTTATTAGTGCCTTGAAACTAGTGCTACTGTTGTAGCTAACAGCTATCTTCAACTGTTGGATTTCCTGTGTGCACGTGAAGGCAGCAGGAGGCATGAGCTGAGTGTAGTGAGCGCGAGCCGCGAAGCAAAGGAGGCGGCGGCTGAGAGACCAGCATCATGAACAACATCACCGCTGAATAGCACATTTTACTCACGGCCACAGCATCTCCTCTCGCCTTGGTTTTTAGGGGCTACAGGAAATACAAAAGGCGTTTGTACTGGGGACAGGATGGACGGGAAGAGACAGTTTCTTTGTGGCGTTGTGGAAGGTAAGAGGCTGGGAAACTGACCCCATCATGGCATTTCTTACCTCTGAAAAATAGATGGCTCAGGGAAGACGAAGCTATTTCATTTATCTAGGTTATATAGTCTACATTGTTTTGACAATGAGGGCGAAGGTGAGCCTTGGGAGTGGCTGTGTATGCGGGAACACTTGCAAGATGTGAAGCTCTGGGTGGCATTATGACGTGGAGGAGAGCAGTCAGGCATGAAGTGAGCTTCTAAGAGCAGTTCAGTAATGCCTGTCCGAGGGCAGCATGCATTAGTAAAGGAAAACACAGCTGACAATGGCGACTGCTAAAAATGGCGATAATATTTTTGTCATGTACCCTCAATAATGATAACAGCAGAATAACGTGTTAATTACAACAAAAAGTTACCTCAAGGCCCTTCACAAGACACAAGCCTAGTATTTACAACAGTGTTTTAAAACCTAAATCCAAACAGTTTCACTCTACAACAGCAAAACCTGAATGGAACAGTGTCACTAAAGACTCTCCTGAGCCTTTAACAACTCTCACATCAGGAGTCACACTGTCCTTTTATAGCTAATGACTATGAGACCAGTACACCCTGGACCAAACAGGGTTAGTTTTAGGTCAGACTCCTCCCTCTAGAGATATAAGCTCAGCTCTCTTACCAGTTAATCTAAGAAAGTCTCTTGGAATTAGAAACTATGTTGGTCCAGCTGGGGTGAGTTTACAGAGGAGAGACAATGAGACAGGACAGACTCTGTCCAACTCTGGGCCAGAGACACCTGCAGAAAAAGCTCTCTTCAGCTCTAGATGGAGAGGGACAGAGTGAGACAAAGGAAAACAACAATGAACTAGTAATAAATACCACAAAGGTAAACTACAGGATGAGAAAGAGAAGAGAATAGGGTTGGATGATAGAGGCTGTGACACACCTCCCCCAGACCAATAGACCTTAAATAGATCTAGTACAGCTCTCCTGCAGCTGGGAGTTGGTGCCATAACATAGAAGTTGAAAGCTCAAGGCTTTATCTCCTGTTCTTCTTATAGAATTGAAGGCACCACGAGTAAACTTGTATTATGGGACATCCGAGGTCTGTTAGGCTAACGAACAAGATGGTCTGTAGGATGTGGTGAGACTTGGCCATTACGGGATTTGTACGTCAGAAGAAAAAAACAGAAGGCTAGTAAAGATAGGGCAGAGCATGTAAAATACGTTTCAGTCAGAACTCTAACTGTTGCAGTCTGAAGAGCTCCATTGTTTGAACATCCTGATAGGAATAACAACCCTAAAATCAAAACAATGCATGTTCAATATGATGAAAACCCCCAGTATTCATTCAGACGTATAAAAGTTGATTTATTTTGAGCTTACTGGCAAAAAAGCTGGTGCTCAGTTCATGTGACCCAAAAATCTGATCGGATATACGTAACTATAACTTTTTGTTGTCTTCTTGTTATCAGAAGACAGAAGATTGAATTACATTTCAATCTTGTCACTCAGAATTAACTGGAAATATTAGTCAGTCTGAATAATTAGAAATGTCTTGGACAAATTTGTCGTTGGTATGTTTGGTACAAAGGCAGAAATACATGTTCACTAATAAAGAAAGTATGTTACAGTCACACCTAGTTCTCTTTTCTGTTTCTTTAGTTCTTTTGTGGTGGCATCCAGCAGAGTCAGTGATTGGTCCATTTATGTTACTGTGGTCCCAAGCATTCTGCAAGAAATATTCATAAACACACAAGACATTCCATACAGTGCATTTATAGGCACACACTATTCTCTGCATTACATTAAAAATTGTCATTCAATTATTTCAGACTATGACCTACTTACTGTACATCTGTACTGTCGCCTAATTCAAGAAACACAAAGGAGGAAGTGGGGCACTGGAGATGCTCCTGTTTCTAAAATTAGAAATTGTGATGGAGAGTAGCTGGAGACGAATTATGTTTGTGCCAAACACAGAAAGGATGTGGCCAAGTGGGCACTGTTAACAGATACTGTTGGAGGAATAGGCTGCATACTGAGTACATCCATTATGGAAGTAAAGCTAATAAGATGCCTGCTAAATCAGTGCAGACCCTGTACATGAAAATGCCTTCACCTCATCTTGTCCACTGTGAAAATGCACAGAAATGATATGCTAATAAACTACCCAAACTTAATGTTGATTGCATAGGTTAGATTTGTCAGGTTTTAATCTATATTTGATTTTGAATTGTAGCAGCTCTTTTCCATTGCTTCTTTGGTTTAACAAACAAATGTAAGAAAAACTGCAAAAACAAACAGACTTCTTTTTTCTATGGGCAGGTTTTTACGGCAGACCATGGTCTATGGATCAGAGAAAAGTCCTCTTCCATTGGTAAGTGTCTCGAGTAAAAGTTTTGACATTTGAGTATAAAGTGTATTAATTCTCGAATATATGGTGTAAAAACGTCTAAGTGCTGCCCTCTTCAGGTTGAACTGTGGAACTGTACTGGAATTTTCATATTGGATTTGAGAAGGCCCTGTGATTTAAGCAGGCTCTAACAAGCACTACCCATGCCCCTTGTACAAGTTCACCCTTGAAATAGGCTCATGCCCCTGGTATAAAATCACCTTGTTTCCATTTTGGAATTTATCATCATGCTAGCTATATTAGCATATCTACTTAGCATAGCCATTTATATATAGTTGTGCTTATAGGTTTATACCCTGGCAGAATTTGTATTTTTTTTTATTTTTCAGAGAATATGAATAATAACACAAAAAACTTTTTTCACTCATAGTTAGTGGTTGGGTGAAGCCATTTATTGTCAAACAATGTGTTTACTCATTTTAAATTATAATAACATCATAAACTACCCAGATGACCCTTATCAAAAGATTACATACCCCAGTTCTCAATGCCACCTTTAACATCAATGACAGCTTGAAGACTTTTGTGGTTGAGGTTCTTTATTTTCTCAGATGGTAAAGCTGCCCATTCTTTTTGGCAAAAAGCCTCCAGTTCCTGTAAATTCTTGGGCTGTCTTACATGAACTGCAGGTTTGAGATCTCCCCAGAGTGGCTCAGTGGTACTGAGGTCAGGAGACTGAGATGGACAGGCCAGAACCTTCACTGCTGCTGCAATGACAGGTCGACTTGGCCTTGTGCTTTGGATCAATGTCATGTTGGAACGTCCAAGAACGTCCCATTTGCAGCTTCAAGGATGATGAGTGCAAATTTTTCTAATGACGCGCAAATGAGGGCTGCCGAAATGTTGATATGTGTGGCCCAGTACACACAGACAGCTAGCATTTTTAATTTCTTGAGTTATCACTCAATATTCCGTCAGTTATTTCTCGTACACGGGCTGCTGTATTGTAGCAGAGATGCACCACTCTGGACTTGACTGAACATCAATGTCATAACTTGCAAAACATCGCATTTTTTTACTCAACACGGACTCAAAAACTGTCTTAAAATTGTGTGTTTTGTGTGGCAAGTTTGCTAATTTGATTAAACGCGAAAGCGCGCACCATTACTGTTGTTCATTGCTGCTTCCCGGGGGAAACCGAGCAGAGGAGACAGTGTACCACAGGCTGCAGCTACCAGACCAACCCTTTGACAGATCACGCGGCTTAAAAGACTAGCGCTTTCACGGAGGATATAATAATTGTTCAGGCTCAAATTACAATAAAAAGTGGTGACTTGGTTATAGACTATGTTATAGTGTTTTTACTTACTACTTCTTATTTTAAATAAAAGTGTGTATATATTTGAATCTTATTTCCAAAAGGACCTGGTTACTGTACCTGCGTAACTTCACATCCTTCTGCTGCTATCTATCATCTTTTAGGTTCTGTCTTTGAAAACGGCATAGATTTACTTTCCTGACTAAACATTAACAGCTGCTGTTAACTTTCAAGATTCTTTTAAATTTTGGAACGGCACATGAAGTAATAATTAGCCTGTGTAACACTGGCTCTTGCATTTCACCACCTTAGCTCCCAATAAGTGCAATCTACAGTGTTCATCAAACGCCAAGCATGGAAGTGATACTATACCCACTCTACTGGCCTGGCCATAGCTGTCTGTCATCTGCAACATTCGACAAAAAGGTTTCACTTGAAAACTCCTGGGTGACTGCATGATGGTTTGACCTGCTCCTGGTGAGGAGTCAGTGCCCAAGGATGTAGGGGATGGATGGATGTTTGAATATCATTTTTTAAGAGCGCACTGTAAAGTAAAATGTGAAAAGTTTCTGTCCAGACATTATGAGCATTAGTGAAATGTCAAGTCATTTCACTAATGTGTTATAATATAATTGGACAATTTACAAAATTTTGGACCTGCCTTTTAATGAATGTGAATTTACGCTGACATTTATATTTTAATATTTCTGTTAGTTGAATATATATCAAAAATTATATCATTAGAAAAAACTGAAATGCTTACTGTAAGATAATAAAAAATAATGGAAAGGAATTTTGAGCAAGGGTGTAATTTAGACATTCATTTGTAAATGTTTATGTTGATAAATGTTCATTTTGAGTTTTATAGATGATTTTATATTGCTTGTTTTTTAAACAATTGTTTTGTGTGTAACTCCAAGTATAAAGTTAGTCGGTATATATATATATATATATATATATAAAGTTTTTTCATATAACAAATATATTTAAAAATCCACTGGTAGTATACCCCTCTGTAAGGTCCTTCTTTAGGAAACTCTTCCCTGATTCTGGTTACAGCACTTGAAGGTTTGACCCCTACATTCTAGCCAAAGCATCTCCTAGCCTGGCATACCAGACCGTTTTTCTTTTTTCAAAAGCAGAACAGTTTGGTCCCTTTCTCATGGCGAATCCCTTCTCTCTGCAATTTTGCGGACAAACCAATCACATAACTCGGCTCGCGTCTCTAGTCCAAAACATTCAACATGGAGGCCATTTATTTCTGCTTTCGCCTCAGTTTTGAATAACCAGCAAAGTATAAAAACGATGAAACCACTCTGGTGTACGCTCTACTGCTGCCCATGTTAACTAGCGGCACTAACGGGGCTTCCTTGTTGACAACTGGTTGTGTAGTGTCGCCTTTTTTTTGCCTCACATTAGGCATTTCTCTGATTGGTTAACATTAACTTGTTTAACCCCGCCCTTAAAATCAAAAGTAAGCAACAGGGTACCAGACTAACTTATTTGTATAGACTAGGAAAAGAGTTAGTTGTGTTTAGCCTGACTATAACTGCTGAAAGAGAGGTGGAGCACATATATTGATCTCTTTTTCCTGGAACTAACCTGTTTAAAAGCGTCTCACCAAATAGTTGAAGATAAGTGTAACACAACAAAGTTGGGTTGAGTGCTCCTGCCTCAAAGCTGAGATGGGCTGTTATGCAGCTTACTCACCAACCTGTCACACCCGTGTATTACCTACAAGTGGCTCAGTGGTAGAGCGGTTGTCCCTCAACTGGAAGGTTGGTGGTTCGATTCCCACTCTCCACACTCTTCATTCTGTCATTGGTGTCCTCGTGCAAGACACTTAACCCACCTTGTCCCCAGTGGTGTTTGAGCTGTAACACTGGTCAATTGAAGCTTAATGTAAATCGCTGGGTATTGATTGAATAAAAGTGTCAGCTAAATGAATAAATGGGAAATATTTCATACCTATACCATGGGTATCACTCTACAACAAACATACTCTTCCAGGGACAGTGAGCTGCAGTACCCACAGGTGCACCTGTTTAGACAATTGTTTGTTTTACTCTAGAGGGAGACCTGAAATTTCTTTTTTTTTTTTTTTTGTAATTATTAACCAAAATTAACCTAAATGCATAGGTTTGCAATTTCAGAAAGTTCTTTAGCATTTGTTGAGCATAAGCCTAAATTGGCCATAATACTAATAACGCTAATACTACAATTCTCTCTTTCGCTGCCTCGTTAGGTTTGGGAGTTGTTGAGACCACCGGTTGAGCCAGCAGCTTAAATTGATAAAGATCTGGCCTATTGTGCGCAAACAATTAATCCTTCTCCACTTCAGTTGAAGGAAGGGGAGAAAAAAACTTGGAAGAAAAAGCCCTGTAACATACTCGCGTCTCTACAGTCTCTATCAATAAATCTGTCAATGCAGGTTCATGCCTTCTGTCTCCGCTGGGCTCTGCCGACTTTTCCATATATTTTTTAATATTATCAATGGGGGGAGTTAGGCTCTGACCAGGAGTTTAGTTACATTTAAAAGTAAAGGGTTTAAACAGCTGCAGAAAGTAAGAGGGATTTTGTTTATACCTCCAGGGCAAGCGGATACATTCGGCGCACAGTGCATCTCAGTGGATGCATGAAAGTGGCTTTAGCTGCCAAAGGAATAGATAGACGTGCCCGCCCGAATCAGCAAAACAAAATAAAAATAATCAAAGCATTTTTCTAATTAAATTTCTTGCTTTATTTGATGAATCATTTCAGCCCTATTCTGAGCACTGGTATGTCTGTCCAGAGTGAACCAGAGGCAAGGTTTGTGTTGTTCACATGACGCCTTTAGGCTACACAAGGCCATTCTGCAAAAGCACTGATGTAGAATGACTCTCAAAAATAAAGGCCTGGCTGATCTCGGCCCGATGGCTCAGCCCTCGATGACAGGCTTAGGAAAGGGAGAGGGAGGGCAGAAATGCTTTTTGTAATGGTGAAAATTCTGGCTCTGCAAGCTTTTACCAGCTTGTACTTATAGATTTCAAAATTAACATTCTAATGAGGTTTCTTGACAAATGAAACCTTCCAGACTGAACAATTCCCAGTTTCACAGAGGTAGGAGACAGCCATACTGACATTCAAAAATCACTAAGTAGTGACTTCTAAGATTTCTTAAGCCTAACAACTGTAGCAGTGTAGTACTTTTTAGAGCCTTTTTTTTTTTTACCAGAGACATAACAAAATGCAAGTACTCAGACAAACAGGACATCATTTCTTTATACACTATTTTTGACATTTATTCATTAATTAATTTTTTTCTGCTTAGTCCCTAAGCAGAAAAAAATGGTGGTAGGGACACTTTAGAGTTGCCAGTTGACCTGTACATGTATGTGTTTTGGCGGTGGGAGGAAGATGGAGTACCCAGAGAGAACCCACGGTAACACGTTGAGGACATGCAGACTGCTCATAGAAAGGCAGAGGATGTTTGATATCCTTCTTGTTGTGAGGCAGAAGAGTTAACCACTCTGGCATATTATTTGACATTGTCCACAATTAGAAACTTGAATTAATCAAATTCATTTGATGTATTGCCCAGCCCTAATACAGTTACATGAATAAAAAGCCTTGTTTTAAGTAAGGATACTTACACTTGTGAATAAATATTAATTTATTTAGAAAGTCATTTTCTACTGTCAATCAGCAGTTAATTGCGGGACTAACACTCAGAGACTAACAACCACCTCACTGTCTCCCATTCGGCAATTCACCTACACCTGCATGTCTCTGGGCAGTAGGAGAAAGCATGAGTGCCTGGGAAGAACCAACTGTAACAACAGATTCAACACAAAAAAATATGGTTCATCCTTAGCATATACACTGTAGTTATACATTTTCCAGTTAATTCAAGGTGGCAATATTGAAATGTAATTCAGCCCTGTTGGATACTGTAACACAGCCAATAGTTGTATTTTTACTGAGTCCATCTCTGGAAACAATTGCTCCCATGGCAATTCACTTTCCATGGTTCCTTATAACGCATATGACATCATTGTAGAATTTGGTTATTTTTGTCTTGACTTTGACTTTGAGTTTAGTCATCGATGAATAGACTTCCCAATTCTATGTAGCATTTGTGGGCTGCACCTTTATTTATAGATGGATTTTTTTAGACTTGAGTGTGGTGTGGGCAAATTCTGACCGTTGCATAGGTTTTGAAGTGTAGGTGTGGGTTGTTGTTGGTGGGTTGTAGAGACAACCTACACACCATCTGTCCATGAAATTCAGAGAAATGAGATTGAGTGCACATTCTGCCCTCAATCAACAAAAGCTGCCAATAAAGCAGCCTGCTGTAATCATGGCTTTGACTACTATACATGATGGGACACATAGATATGGTTTCACTCCTTTTACTATCTGCTATTTATACTTTAAAAGGTAATTTCCTGTAACGGCGCTGGAGTTTTTGTGCAATTGATCTGGTTCCATTTTCCTAAGCTGTCCTTTTTTTCCTTCCCTTTGAAAATTGCAAACACAAGCATAACATTTTATGGGCATACAGTTATCTGTTAATGCTTGATTATAAAATTACGCATAGTTTTGTAAAAAATGTATCTTTAACAAATTAAAAACACCTTTCCCTGTTTTCTTCTTTTGTGTCAGGATGCAGCAGTGGGGGTTGAACACATACTTGTATGGTCCCAAAGATGACCTGAAACACAGACTGTTGTGGAGAGAAGTCTATTCTTCAGATGAGGAAGGTATGAAAATCCTATGCTCATTTTTCTACTGGCCCATCAGGAATGTATGTATTGTTAATTCTGACTGTTTATCTATGTTTTCTCAGCTCAGTTACGTACTCTTATTGTGGAGGCCCAGTCCAGAGACATAAGGTTTGTTTACGCCCTGTCTCCTGGTCAGGACATTGTTTTCTCCTCTGCTGGTGACTTGACACTACTTAAACGCAAGCTCAGACAGGTACAAATCACTAATGTATAATCTAATGTAAGGTTGTAATGTAGTCCTTCTAAAGTGCATGTGTGTGTAGGTGTCAGAGCTGGGTTGTCAGGCCTTTGCTATTTTGTTTGATGACATCGACCACTCCATGTGTCAGGCTGACAGCGAAGTCTTCACTTCATTCGCTCATGCTCAGGTTTCAGTAACTAACGAGATTTATCGGTTCCTGGGGGAACCTCCAGTCTTCCTTTTTTGCCCCACAGGTAAGATTATAGGCACTATCATACAACAACAAACAATACATTAACAATACATCTTTTTTCAAGAAATGTCTTTAGAAAAATGGACATGCATTTTAGCAGTGCAAAGTATGATAAAGAATTGATCTACATTTATTTGACACGTAAGGAAGTGGATGAGTGATAAATTATCTAGTTTTGTTTGATGTCAATCTGAAAGAATCTATATTATGCTGATGTATTTTTCTTGGATGGAATCTGCCACTATTAGGCTACAATCCTAAAAATTACTGATGGAAAGGTGTTAGATTATACCACATTACCACATTGTATTTGGTATGTTAAAAGGCCAAAAACATTATGGGATACATATCAGTCTCTTTTGCAATGTAGAATAGCAGAACTTTTCATAGAAAAAGTAGGTTGCCTAACTTGGCTAATGTATTCTGAACTGTATCTTATGATGGGGCTCGGCAATATGGAGTAAATATTATATCTCTATATATTAATTCTAGTGCTGGGCAATGATTAAAGTGTTTAATCACATTTAATCGCACATTGTTCTGTGATTAATCGCACAAAATACACATTATACACAAAATATAAAAAAAATGGTCAATAAAAAAAAAGAAAAATGTGTATTGAAAAAAAAAGTGTATTGCATACTTTTATTTTACTGCTATATGAACAAAAATGCAATACACAAACATACAAGTTTGCAAACACTTTAAACAAACAAGGTGCTTTTTACAGCAGTGAAAAGTTAGTAGCAGTTGAAATATTTCTTGTAAATCTTAACTTAAACATTAATGTAATAAAATTAAATATTAAACCAAAAATATGTGCCAATGCCAGGGTTTTAATATTTTGTTTAGTTTCTTATAGAAAAACAAGTTATGTCAAGAACCTCGATCATAACATTATAACAGGCCGGGCAACAATGCAAATGTCTGTTTTGTGTTTTCATTACAGTCAGAGCATGTGAGTGCAGTTCCCGGTGATCATCAATATAATGCACTGTAACGCCGAGCTAATTATGGTTGCCTAGCGATGTCCAGTAGTCTTCGGTGAGGGCAACAGTTGGTGCACGTTGTAATGCCGTCGCTTTTGTTGTCTTTTCATACAACTTGTGTATTCTTCTAGTGGGGGTGCGTCATGAGGGCGGCTCATACTGCAGTCATTCGTTGCGATCCTAAGAATGTTTTTTAGACTGACATGTTTCACAATACTAATCGGCCAACGTTAATGTGCAATAAAATAATTGTTGGCGTTAATTCATTAATGTGTTAACGCAATAATAACGCATTAATTTGCCCAGCACTAATTAATTTATATGTGGATATATAATATAGCAATATATTTTTCTTTAATTTTAAGTCTTGACCCCTCCTTGAACCGCAACCTTATCATGGTAGAGGGGTTTGAGTGCCCGAATGATCCTAGGAGCTATGTTGTTGGGGGCTATATGCCCCTGGTAGGGTCTCCCAAGGCAAACAGGTTTTAGGTGATGGGCCAGACAAAAAGTGGTTAAAACCTCCTTATTGATAGGTAATCAAGGTAATATCAAGGTCCGTGACGTCGCCCGGTATGGCGCAACAGGGGCCCCACCCTGGAGCCAGGCCCGGGGTTGGGGCTCGCATGCGAGCGTCTGGCGGCCAGGTCTTCACTCCCCACATCACTCCTCCCCACATCACTCCTTCAGCCCGAAGGAGTGATGTGGGGCCGACCTCCCGTAGGCCCACCACCTGCGAGAGGAACCGTAAGGGGCCAGTGCAAAGTGGATTGGGTGGCAGTCGAAGGCGGAGGCCTCGACAACCCAATCCCCGGACATGGAATCTGGCGCTAGGGACATGGAATGTCACCAAGCTGGCGGGGAAGGAGCCTGAGCTTGTGCGGGAGGTTGAGAGATACCGACTAGAGATAGTCGCTTCCCTGCACCTTCGGGTCGGGGATAGGTCTCTCACTGTTTTTTGTGTTTACGGGCCAAATGGCAGTGAAGAGTACCCAGCCTTTTTGGAGTCTCTGGGAGGGGTGCTGGAAAGTGCTCTGACCAGGGACTCCAGTTTTACTGGGGGACTTCAACGCTCACGTGGGCAGCGACAGTGACACCTGGAGGGGCGTGATTGGGAGGAACGGCCCACCGGATCTGAACCCGAGTGGTGTTCTGTTATTGGACTTCTGTGCTAGCAACAGTTTGTCCATAACAAACACCATGTTCAAGCATAAGGGTGTCCATCAGTGCACGTGGCACCAGGACGCTCTAGGCCGGAGATCGATGATCGACTTTGTAGTGTTCATCTGACCTCCGGCCGTATGTCTTGGACACTCGGGTGAAGAGAGGGGCGGAGCTGTCAACTGATCACCACCTGGTGGTGAGTTGGATCCGATGGCAGGGGAGAAAGCTGGACAGACTCGGCAGGCCCAAACGTACTGTGAGGGTCTGTTGGGAACGTTTGGCAGAGCCCCCTGTCAGAAAGATCTCTAACTCCCACCTCCGGCAGAGCTTCGACCAGATCCCGGGGGTGGTTGGAGACATTGAGTCCGAGTGGACCATGTTCTCCACCTCCATTGTCGATGCGGCCACTCAAAGCTGTGGCCGTAAAATTTCCGGTGCCTGTCGTACACTGGAAGTAAGGAATGCCGTCAAGCTGAAGGAGACCTACTGAGCCTGGTTGGCCCGTGGGACTCCTGAGGCAGCTGATAGGTACCGGCAGGCCAAGCAAACTGCAGCTCAGGTGGTCGTGGAGGCTAAAACTTGGGTCTGGGAGGAGTTTGGTGAGGCCATGGAAAAGGACTATCGGTCGGCCTCGAAGAAATTCTAGTAAACCGTCCGGCGCCTCAGGAGGGGAAAGCAGAATGGAGGTGGGACCCCACTCTTCCACTGAGGAAGCAGAGGCAGAGGGCTTGGAGGTGGACTCGTCAATCATCCAAGCCGAAGTCACTGAGGTAGTTGGGAAGCTCCTCGGTAGCACCGAGGTGCAGTTGGACGAGGAAAACATCATTTAAATCAGCTGATATAAACCAGCTTTTAGCTAACAGCAAGCGATCTCTAATCATGAACAGCAGCCACTAACAAAGTAATTAACAAAAACAAATACATACTGGCTACATACACAGACTAACCAGAAACAATCTAAATCTTCACTAATTTAAAATAGTTAGGCCCTCGCGAGTCTCTTTTCTGTCCATAAATATCCAGCAGCTTCTTCTCCAGTGGGAACAGCTAAACAAGACGTAAGCGAGGTCAGACACGCCAAAGCGAGCCGACATTGCAGAATGGAGGCAGCTGATAGGTCAGTTATTAATCTTAATATCTTGAGTTATGTGACAAATATCAATATAACAATTACGGGAATAATACAAATGTGTTTAAACAGAGACGGCATAGTCACAAAAACACTCACTTTGTAATTGGCGCCAATTTTTTTAATGGCTCTCAATAGGGGTCAATCTTGATGGAGCCAACCCCTACTTCCTAATAGGCTTCCGACTCGGAGGCGGGCTTGCTACGTCCACCCCTTCTACCGTCACTGAGCTGTAACTTAAGATCTTTCTTATTTTACCAGATTACTGGTAAACAACAGCAGGTTGGCCATTGGTCTTAAAAGGACCCAAACTTGTGTTGTGTGTTGTATAGGTCTATTAATAAATAATATGGTCATAAATGTTCACTAAACAGAAGCTCATAGTCTCTCATATCAGCCAATAAAATATTCAATTGTTAAAGAAAGCAGGCAAAGATTAACCATAATTTGCTGATTAACGTCCTCTCATTCACTGGCATCTGTTGTTGTCCACTTAACTTATTGCCAAACAATGCACAGCTCATCAGGTTACAGCCTGTGAATGTAACATTTTCTCCTCTGTGTGTAGAATACTGTGGATCTCTGTGTTCCCCGAGTGTATCCAAGTCTCCCTACTTACAGACTGTTGGAGAAGATCTGCTGCCCAATATCTCAGTCATATGGACAGGTGAAACCTTTACTATATTTTATAAATCTGTTTGACAAGAATTATTACTTGCAGTTTCATAAAACCGATTATTTAAAAATCAAAGAAACACAGTGTGTCCAACCCACTCTGATCTGTATGCAAATCAGGACGCAACCACCCCAATCTCCACAAAACAAAACCAGGATTAGTAGCCACCCACTCACATATGGCTGTACAGTATAAACACATGCAGGCATTTTGCACCTCCACACACACACATTACATCACAATGTAAATTATTTCAAATAAGAGACAAACATTGTTACATCAATCCTGGTACAAGGAAGTCTAGTCAGCATGTCAAAGTTAACAAGGGGAGTTGAAAATATGACATGGTGTTATTATGTGAAAGCCGTTTTTCTTAGTGGTTTTCTATTACCAAACTTTTAACCCTTTCCTATTGTGTCATAGGAAATAAAGTCATCTCTAGGAAGCTGTCGGCGGAGTGCCTTGCTGAAGTGGAGTCCGTCCTACAGCGCCCCCCTCTCATATGGGACAACCTGCACGCCAACGACTACGATTCAAGGCGACTTTTCCTGGGGCCGTTCAAAGGGCGTGACCCTCAGCTCAGAAGGCATCTCAGGGGCCTGCTCCTCAATCCCAACTGCGAGTTTGAGGCCAACTACATCCCACTGCACACACTGGGGAGCTGGTGCAGAGTAGGACAGGATGAAGACAAAGGTAAGGCAAACACCAAACAAAACGTATCAGGACATATTACCACTTTCTACATCTAGTCTCTGTTGTTTTGTAATCTTTTATTTTTGGTCAACAGTATTAAACAGAGGGAAGTGACATGGAGCTAGATTGAAAAGCCAGGTTTCTTTTTTGGCAACTTTCGGCATGTTCTAGTTTAAGTTAGGGTGCATCAGGGTCTGCTTCCAACTTGAACTTAGGTGAAATACAAATGCCACACAGACCAAAGGCAAAAATAAATAAATAAATAAATGAGCAAGTGAGGAAACTTGGAGCTCATGGGGACTTTATGGGAAAAATGAATAAAACATGTGAAAGTGCATTTAGCGCCAACATTGTTTTGGTTCCTTTACAAAGTTAATGTCCGTCCAAATTGAGTAGCCCTTACATTCCTCTGGTTATCGGCTTTGTATTCAATGCCTTTGTTTGCTGTGACGTTTTACCACGCTCAGAGAGAGAGGAGGAGGATATACATTAGAATACCCTAACAATGTCTTTTAACAGCAGTAATGTAAATGTGGCGACAGAAGAGGTAAATGTGTGGTAATGGCTTGGATGGCTGTCGGTGGAAGAGAAACACTATGCAGAAAAAGGATTGTCAAAGATGAGGAGTGGATGGAATTTTAATGACTGTGTGCTGGGAGGGGGAGGGGCTGCTATCTGTACTAAGAATCTGTACTACTATCTGTACTACACTATCAGGCAATAAAGGAAAATAGCAAATTGGCTGTATGTTTGCATAACCTGTCATTTCTGCTGGTGCATACACTCTTACTTACATACATTGACTATAGAATCCACTGTGGCATGGCACAAGGGGGGGACATGCAGATTCCAAAAAGTCTGGTTCAAAAAGCAGATCTGGAGATCTAGAGCAGGAGAATTGTTCGCACAAGATATCCACAAAGAAGTCACAAATTAAACCAAGCAGTTCTGTATACCAAAGTGGGGTAAACTGATCGGGCAATGTGTGGTGGACTGAAGCAGGCTTTTGAGCAGCTCTGTCGGTGTCGGCTTAATTGCTAAATTGGGTGCAGCTGTACAGTAGGCATGTGTGACCATTCCCTGTAAGTGGCGCTGAAGCAGCAGACTCTCTGCCCAGCACACACCCACAGACACTTGAGAGTAAGGGGGGGGGGAACAAAAATGTGTAACAGTATTTGCAGCTGACAAAGATAAAAAGCAAGCTGTGTTATGTTTTCTGATACTGTATATTGTAGATGAGTGGGAGTACTGCCCTGAGCAAGCCTTTACCATTGCACTGCAAGACTGGATGGAAGAGCTAAACCAGCCTGTACAAGCAGGTAGTCCCACTTTGTGCTTGTCCTTATTCAGGCTGAATAAATCTCATTAGATTGTTGATATTTCATTCCAATTCAGACTCAGTGCCATAACGAAAACGTGTGCTGTCGACAGCGGTGGATTAATTCAGAACATTATCTGTGTGATCATTGCAGGTCGACAGAGCAGGCAGACAGATCAGTCCTCTGCTCCCTTGTCTCGCTGCAAAACCCCAGAAAGAGCCGACACCTTTACCTTCAGAGGGACCACTGTGGACAGACCCCTTCCCATTTTCCCATTAGACTCCAGTTCACCTCCCACCTCACCCACAAAGGACAATAGGGAGCGGGAGCGCAACGATTTGGGTGAAAAGAGGAGGTGGAATCATGCTAGTCCTGGATGTAGGCCTGTAGCTGCTATAGGAGGTGGACAGGGAAAGAAAACCCAGAGCTGGGGTTTCAACGATGGGAAAGGTTTATTAAGCGAGTCCCAAGTGCAGTTGTTAGTTGGTCTCCATTATTTGCCCCATGAGCATGGGCCTGCTGCCCAAAAACTACTGCAGGATCTAACCTGGCTCAAGTCAAACTGCCACCTGGTCAGCGCCAACAGCAAAAAGTCAGCTCCTCAGAAGGTTAGCGTCTGCATTTATGTTGATATATAATAAGAGAATTTTATAAGAATGTAATGTGTGTGTGTTCAAATTTAGATGGATGAGTGGCGCAGTCGGGCTTCAAGGTTCCTGTCACTGTGTGAAGACATAGCACAGCTCCATTGCAGCGTGGTGGGAGGGGCCAACAGGGCAGTACTCTATGACCTTTATCCATATGTGTGGGACCTGAGGAATACTGCCCTGGTGGCAAAGGCCTTTATATGCTGGCTGGGTAAGGATGGAGAAATGCCTTGTGCAGAAATATTTAAATGTAGCTTTTATTGAAATATGTTTGAATATGTTTGCTGTACTCTGACTCAGATGGACGGGTGATGAGTGACAGCTCCGCTTTGGGCTCCTGGAGGAACTGCTTCCATTGTGAGTGCAGTAGTCCTGTGTATTTCTGTAAACGGTTGTTACAGCATGACATTGTCAGCATTGAATATGTGTGCATTAATTGTATTGATCACATAATATACAATACAGTAGACATGTAAAGATATCAGATATATAAATGTACTATAATCTAATTTTGAAAACTAGCAAAGAGAAAAATGTGAATTAGGTTTTTGAAAAGGTTAGTTTTTATCTGCCATGAAGTTACAAAAGGTGCATCTTGGGTTACTTGACTGTAACCCTGTTCCCTTAAAAAGCAGGAACGAGATGCTGCGTAACATTAAGCTATGGGGAACTTTCTTTGTGAAGCACGTGTGTCAAACACACCAAGAATTGGCTCATATAACCTCTGTTGGTAACGCAGCTTATCAGAGGCAGCTGTCTGATTTAGCGCACCTGAACGCGAGTGACACAGAGGGTATAAAAACATATGATGCGAAAGATTCTTCAGGTAAACTTTGTCTGAAGAATGCCCGGACCCGCCCAGTGCGGCATTGCAGCATTTTGTTCCCTCTTTTTAAGGGAACAGGATTACAGTCAAGTAACCCGAGACATTCCTTATCAAATGCTACTCTCGATTCCTCATAGCATTACGCTATGGTGAATGGCCAAACTATAAAATCTGACAAATGTGTGTGGGGAGGACCAGCCTGCCGCATCACAAAGTTAATGCAGAGGGGCACATTTTGTTTAAGCTGTTGAAGCTGCAACTCCCCTAGTGGAATGAGCCCTTACACGTATGAGCGAAGTTTGACCACGCGCCTCATAGACCAGTGCAATGGCATTCCTCACCCAACGTGACATATTATGTCTGGTGGCTGCAGCCACCAGACATAATCTCCAATCCTCAAGAGAGGTAAAGGCTGCCAGAAAAAACATCTTTAGAGTTAGAAGCCTGACAGACGCTGACTCTACCGGTGCAAAAGGAGTGCTTACTATGCCCTCAAGCACAATAGCTAGGTCCCGGAAAGGAACTGTAACTCTAGTGGGCGGCCTCAATCGCTTGGCCACTCGAATAAAGCGGGCAACTAGAGAGTGTTTCCCTATTGAGATCCTGTCAATCAGGGCGGCCACAGACCCTGAGTGTGCTAGGATTAGTGCCCGAGGACAGTTTGTCCTGCAGAAACTCCAACATTGAAACAATCTGGCAGTGAACTGTGTCTATATGGTGTGTAGCACACCAGGCTTCAAAGACACGCAATTTGAAGGCATAAGTTCTCCTAGTAGAGGGAGACCTAGCACTCAAAATAGTCTCTACAACAGGGGCTGGGCGACCGACGTCTTTCATTCATGACAGGGGGACCAGACAAGTCTTTGGGACTTCCAGATTCAGACCATTGACAGAATGGTAATGGCGAACCAACCAGACATCGTGGTGGGGACAAACAGCGGAGGAAAGCCGTTGTGGTTGACGTGGCAATACCAGGTGGTCTCAACATCAGAAACTTTTTTTTTTACCTGGGGTGCCCAATCTTTTGATCCCCACTGTGTGTGTATATATATATATACCTGAAGATATAACCTGAAGAGGCTTCTGTTCTGCGTCATGTGTGTCACTCGCGTTCAGGTGCGCTCAATCAGACAGCTGTCTCTGATAAGCTGCGTTACCAGCAGAGGTTATATAAGCCAATTCTTGGTGTGTTTGACACACGTGCTTCACGACCGGTCACACAAAGAATGTTCCCCATAACGTAATACTACACAGCATCGAGTGTAGCTTTTGATAGGGAACCCTTGTGAAAAAAAGCAAACTCACCCAAACATGAATAAAATCTACAAATGAAAACCAAAATCAATGGGGTTGAAACTGACATATAGACACTGCATGTTCTACTTCTATTTCGGTATGGTTCTATTTTGTTACTGCTTGATTAAGTAGAATATAGAATGTCAATCCAGACCTACCTACCTACGTATGGAAAAAAAGTCAACCAAATGTATGCACTTTTCCATGACACATTTTAGCTGGGATTCTGCAGCCCAGTTAGTGCTGTAGCCATTTATGTTTCAAATATTCATGCTCTCCAGCATTAAAAGTGAAATAGAAGTTGTTTCAGCTCTTCATCTCTTGTACAACACTAAATCTTTATGCCTGCATCAGTATTTTAATACAGTCATTTATATCTCTCCTTTTCATTGTCTCTGACTGTGTGATATCACTGGGCATGTGGCAGGGTGTGGGAAGACCACAGGAGCCAACGTGATGGGAGTGGACTCTGAGCCGTGGGTTTTCAAAGGGGGCGTGTCTGGAGAGGTGCAGGTAGGGCCTCTATCTATGTGCTGTTAGATTCTGTTTTAATATTATGGAACATTATCTTATGCGCGTGTTGCATAGATGCTGCTCCCCATCGGCAGCAGCAGTGAGCTCTTCACACACCCCCCGCCTCTGTTCCCTACCTCTCGACTCTACAACATCAGGCCATACCACAGCAAGGACAAGGTAAAAACATACATATTTGCGCACACTTTTAAGAAACAGCAGACTGAGATACATTTTCAATGGATAAAATGTCAGGAGCCAACAAGAAAAGAAAAAAATATATACAGTCAAGCCCAAAATTATTCATACCCCTGGCAAATTCAAATGTAAATAAAAGCTTAGAAATATTTTTTTCCCAACAATGCCTCTTGTACATTGTCTTATTAACCTCTGGAAGACGCCTGTGTTTTTTCCAATCAAGAAAAACTTGCTGGTTGAATAAAAGTAACTTTAACTCAAAATTTTCCAGGGGTATGAATAATTTTGGACTTGACTGTATATATATCAGCAGATGGTGACTACATGTGTGTCACTATGTGGGTTGAGTGGGTTGATATTTATCTGCGCTATGTATCAAGCATTTAGGCCACAGCAGATCACAGTAACAACAACAAGCTAAGCCAGGCGTAAGACTTTGTTGCCTGTCACATCTCTAAAGCAGCAACACCTACAGTACATTATGGTAAATGCAATATAGACATGGACATTATTTAGTTGACAAGATGTTTCTCTACTTAAGTATGTTTATAAATTATATATATATATTTATATATAATTATATAAATTATAAATAAATTAGCAATACCACAGACCGAGGTGATTGTGTATCATTATGATGCTGAATGTTGCTGCTTTAATTAGCGACAAATGCAATTATCACCAAAAAACAGACTCTTTACGCAGTCTTGCTTCTTCTTTAAGATGGCTATTCAGTTTGTTTGTGAATAATCTCTACTAAACAAAATGTACACATAATTGAAATTCACAGCTCTATACATGTGACCCATCTCTGTTAGAAACATTATTTAAATCTAAGAAGGGAAAAATGGACACATTATTTAAATCTAAGAAAGGAAAAATGGACATCTTTTTCAGCAGTGAAGTACAGCTATTAAACATTAACGGAATTTAAAATCTTCATTCCAAGCTTTTAGGATTCAGGCCCCATCACAGCACCGAGACTGCACTTATCAAAGTCTCAAAGGACATCCATCTGAACACGGACGCGTTTAAAGTCTTAGTTCTGTTGGACTTCAGTAATGTGTTTGATACAGTGGACCATGGAATCCTGTCACAAAGATTAGATGAAGTAAAATAAGCCATAACTTTAACAGTGTTCAAGGGGAAGTTAAAAATCTTCCTATCTAGCCCTGCCTACATTACAACTTAAAGTGTTTTTTCTCTGCATTCTTCGTCTCACTCACTAACTTACTCACTTGTCTTTTAAAATGTTAAAATTTTTCTAATGTTATTTATTCAAAATCTTGTAAATTGTTTTTTATTTCTGTAAAGCACTTTCAGTTACACTGTGTATATAATTGATTAGTTTTTTCTGTGCACTCGTGCATTTAGCTACCCTTGTGTTGTTATATTTGCTTCCATTGTTTTCCTCATTTGTAAGTATTTTGGATAAAAGCGTCTGCTAAATGACTACATATAAATAAATAAAATTGCCTTGCCTTTTATCTAACAAGGAAATAAATCAAGAAAATAAATAGATATAAACAGGCAGCAGAAGGGAACTTTGAATTTCCAATTGTGCAGAACCAGGTCCAGAATGATATCAGAGTTGCACAATGCTGATAATATCATGTACAAACTCGATTCCAAAAAAGTTGGGACACTGTACAAATTGTGAATAAAAACATAATGCAATAATGTGGAAGTTTCAAATTTCAATATTCTATTAAGAATACAACATAGATAACATATCAAATGTTAATGACTCATTTTGAAATGTTATACCAAATATTGGCTCATTTTGTATTTTATGAGATTTTATGAGAGTTACACAAAAAGTTGGGCCTGAAACGTTAAATGTACATAAGGAACAGCGGACCAATTTCCAACTTGGAAACGTTCTTGGGTATAAAAAAGAGCCTCTCAGAGTGGCAGTGTCTCTCAGAAGTCAAGATGGGCAGTCCCCCAATGCTGCTGCGAAAAATAGTGCAGTAATATCCGAAAGGAAAAATTGCGTTTGAAGTTTTCATCACCTACAGTGCATAATATCATCCAAAGATTTAGAGAATCTGGAACAATCTCTGTGCGTAAGGGTAAAGGCTGGAAAACCCTACTTGATGCCCGTGAACTTCGGGCTAAAGGACGGCACTGCAACACAAACAGGAATGCTACTGTAATGGAAATCACAACATGGGCTCATGGATACTTACAGAAAACATTGTTGGTGAACACAATTCACCAGGCCATCTGCCTTTGCCAAATAAAACTCTAAAGGTCAAAAAAGTAGCCATATCTAAAAATGATTCAGAAGCACAGGTGTTTACTCTGGAGCCAAGGCTCATTTAAAATGAACTGTGTCAAAGGTTAAAACTGTTCTGTGGTCAGACCAATCAAAAATTGAAGTTCTTTTTGGAAAACTGGAACGCCATGTCATCCGGAATTAAGAGGACAAGGACAACAAGTTTTCATCAGCGCCCAGTTCAGAAGCCTGCATCTCTGATTGTTTGGGGGCATAAGTGCGTGTGGCATGGGCAGCTTACACATGTGGAAAGTTACCATCAATGATGAACAGTATATCCAAGTTCTAGAAAAAAACATTTGTTCCCATTCAGACGTCATCTCTTTCAGGGAAGACCTTGCATTTTCCAACATGACAATACCAGGCCACATTCTGCATCAGTTACAACATCATGGCTGCGTAGAAGAAGGATCCGGTTCTGAAATGGCCAGATCTTTCACCCACAGAAAACATTGGGCTCATCATAAAGAGGAAGATGCAACAAAGAAGACCTGAGACAGTTGAGCAACTAGAAGCCAGTATTAGACAAGAATGGGACAACATTCCTTTTCCTAAACTTCAGCAGACTGTTATAAAAAGAAGAAGGGATGCAACACAGTGGTAAACATGGCCTTGTCCTAACTTTTTTGAGATTTGTTGATGCCCTAAAATTTTAAATCAATTGATTTTTCCCTTAAAATCATATATATTCACAGTTTAAACATTTGAAATGTCATCTATGTTGTATTCTAAATAAAATATTGAAATTTAAAACTCTCACATCATTGCAATCTGTTTTTTTTTTCACAACTTGTACAGTGTTCCAACTTTTTTGGAATTGGGTTTGTAATTGTTTTACATATTTAAGGTGGAATTGTATCGAATGGTGCGTCAGCTACACCTTCGAACTCAGGGCAGTCAGGAGACTTGCACTCACCCTGACGTGATAGGAGACAGGTACGTGTTTGGCAAAGATAAAAGCACCCTTGTGTCCTCTTGCTTGTTTCTAAATATACTCATCTGTCTGTGTTCCCTGGTAGGTGTCTGGGCCCGTGCCTGGCGCTGTGCCCCGAGTACAGCTTCATCCTGGAGGATGAGCTGGGGGTGTGTGGCTCTGTCCTGGGCATTCTGGATGTCCGCTCCTTCTCCAAGAGGTGCCAGGCCAGCTGGATGCCTGCAATGAGGGACAAGTACCCCCCAAAAATGGGCAGCTCACATCCTAGCACAAAGGTAGTACAATAATGATGTAATAATATAAAATAGAGCAGTGATTGTAGTTGAGTGCAATATGCCACTACACACATTTGTCTTTAATACAGTGTAAAGTAGTTGTACAGCCTGTAGATGTGCAATAGAACAGGAGGGTTGTACAGGGTTCCAACATTGTACAGGGTTCTCACGTTTCTTGAATTTCAAACATGCAAATGCAAGGACTGGAAAGTACTTGAAAACAAAAATGGGTCTTTGAAAGTGATTGATTAAAATCTTAATAAATCAATTTGGTTTAGAATGGTGCTATTTCTAAAAGATGTTTATACATGAGCTGCCAAAAACAGCAAGAAAAGTGATTTACATATATATATATATATATATATATATATATATATATATATATATATATATATATATATATATATATATATATATATATATATATATATATATATATATATAAATGGCACAGACCTTAATAGAGAGAAATGTGAGCCTGTAAATACACCCAACAGGTGTAACTCTAGCCTGTAAGTCTGAAAGCACAGCTAACATCAACAGCTAATGGTTAAAACAAAATCCATTAATGATTCCATGGTATCATTAATAGACTTATTGCATAAGTTATGTTTTTCAGCTTCTAGTCATTTTATTGTGCATTATACCTTATATTTACCAGTTGTTATTTTACCTTATTAAACTTGAGATATGTCATGCATGGGATTGAAACCATAGGGTTTAACCAAAATCTAAATTTAGCTCTCAGCAACATTAACTTAATCGAAAAAGTGAGCAAACACTAACCAGTCGGTTAACATTAAGCTTCCAAGTTTGGAGCAAATCTATGCACGATTCCACGGTAAACCAGAGATGTTTGCATTAATTGTTTTCCAAATTACAGTACATAGCATGCTGCCTTATATTTTCCAATTTTCAGCTTCGTATTTATTTTTTAATACCATTGCTTTGGCACCCTCTAGGTGTTGTGCCCCTATGCGCCGCATATAGTGCATACCCCCTTTTGCGCCCCTGAGTAAAGTAAAGTGTGCAGTATTGAGAGGTCTTTGCAGTATTGAGAGGTCTTTCAATTACTCGGCATATGCTGGGGTGTGAATAGGTTCTTGATTAAAAGAAAATGGGGCTTTAATTAAAATTTATTTAAAATTTTTAAATTCTTGAAATTACTCATGTTCAAAAAAGAGTTGGAACCCTTTGACACAGCGCTTTTTAAAAACGGAACAACCCTGAATGGAGCGTTTGTAGTTGCTGCTTAGGATCATGTCCAATAAATATTTTTTTAAATAGAGCCTCTGATTCATCAAGATCCTGCTTCACATCAGTACCCTGCTTTACACAGTGCTCCACAACAGGATCATGAGACAGAGCCAGAGCCACTGCGCTCTAGCGAACATGCAGTGCTCTAGCGAACGTGCAGGGGGTGTGGCGCTTGTGCACGCAATGAACCCCTTTACTTTTATAAATATTGAGCCAAATTATGAAAACAGAAACAGCGTCTTTTCTATTTAAACATAAGTCCTTTTTTAAACATGCTGCATTTAATCCCCTCACCGTGTGCCAAGTTTCCAGAAAGTGTGTATGGCAGGATCAGAGCTGGTGTAGTTCTACACGCAGTTTGACGTCTAGTTGGACTTTTATAGATCACATATAACACACAAGTTTCAGCCCTTATTTTGAGCGTTTGTAAGCTTTATAAAGCCGGGAGCCTTTCAATGAATTTTAAATGGTCATTTAATAAGAGCTCATGTAATGACAATAAAATGTTATTATTAAAACACCTCAATGGAAGAAGGATAATTCACACAGATGTGAATAACATGGAGCATCCCATTGTACTAATACAACATATTTGAAAATAATAGCGATGATGTGCCATGCCTATCATTTCTAATGTTGAGAGACACTTTTCTTTTCAGCACTATAAACCTCAAAACCGGAAGTATGTCCAAGGCTTTGTAAAGACTTTTAAAACGATGTATCTCATGACTAGCATTTGAGTAACTTGAGGCAAAGCAGTAATCAGCTTCCATGAGCAAGATGAACAGTCATTTTCTGGCATCTGTGCGGTATTTTTTGCCCACCATCTGCGTCATGAAAGCTGTCAGTCACATATCACTCCAATAAAAGGCTTTTTGTACAAATTTGAAAAAGAAATAGTTTAACCATGTTGAGAGGAACTATTCTAGCTCCAGTGCTGTGTAAAGAGAAGCAGGATTAGGGAGTCAGCAGTGGGTAAACCTGTGTGTTTAGAGTCAGAATAGTGACAAGTCACTAGACTTCTTTCGTTTAACCAGGGCAAGATCACGATCTTAGCAGAGACGCTGAGACTTCCAGCTCTTCCGGTGGAATATTGAGGCATAGTGCCTCCAGTGTGTCCTAGGTCTTCCCCGGGGCCTGAAAGGCGACCAGGAGGCCGAGCTCCTCACCCTATCTCTAAGTCCACCCTATGGAGAAAACTCATTTCGGCCGCTTGTATCCGGGATCTTGCTCATGACCATAGGTGAGAGTAGGAACGTAGATCAACCGGTGACTCGAGAGCTTTGCTTTACAGCTCAGCTCCTTCATCACCCCGACAGACCGGTACATCGACTGCCTTACTACAGAAGCTGCACCGATCCTCCTGTCAATCTCCCGCTCCATCCTTCCCTCACTCATGAACAAGATACTTGAGGCAGGAACTTGAGGCAGGAGCTCCACCAACCTGAATGAGACAAACCACCCTTTTCCGGCTGAGAACAATGGCCTCAGACTTGGAGGTACTGATTCTCATCCCAGCCGTTTCACACTCGGCTGCAAACCATCCCAGTGCACACTGAAAGTCCTGGCTTATTGAATCGGCAAAAAGCCGACATAAAATCATGGGGTCCCCAAACCTAACACCCCCCAACCCAAGGCTGCACCTAGAAATCCTGTCCATAGAGATAATAAACAGGACCGGTGACAATGGGCAGCCATGCCGGAGTCCAAAATGAACCAGGAACATGTCTAACTTGCTGCTGGCCTGTACTGATCCTCTTGTACAGGGACCAGACAGCCCTTAGCTTAGGGCCCCGGACCCATACTCCCAGAGCACCCTCCACAGAATGCTGCGAGAGGACGTGGTCAAATGCCTTATTCAAACCCCCAAAGCAGATGCAGACTTTTTTGTGCAAACTCCCATGCACCCTGGAGCTGATGGTCCAGTGTTCGACCGCTGGGACAAAAACTGCATTGTTCCTCCTGGATCCAAGGTTCGACTATCGGACAAATTTTCCTCTACAGAATGTTTCAAGCGTGTCAGCTAAAACAGCCCCACAACATCCAGAGACTAAGCCCGGCCAACAGGCGCTTGCATTCAAGAGGGACCCTGGCTGTGCCATGCCGGAAAATGTTTCATATTCAGAGGGAGAGCAATAACACTGGTTTTGGTAAACATTGCCAATGCTGTCATGGTTTTGTGACACAATTCCACTGAGCCATGAGAAAATGTTGTCTAATTTCACTGTAGGACCTGATCCAGTTAATGGAGGAGGACCAGGGCGAGTATCCAGACTCTCTGCTGTACCACTTCCCGTCTCAGCTGCGACTGGATGCCCTGCCCGAGCTGGTGGATGTCAGCGTCAGCCGCACTCTGCTGACCTCCCTGCTCACTGCACTCAAAGCCAACGGTGAGTGTGTGATCACCAGAAGAACGCAAAATACTTACACTACTGGAATTAGGAAGAAGTTAGAAAATGGTTTGGGGGGATTCTGCTGCTCTCCACTCACATCTTTGAGGCTAAAAGTAAGGTATACTTTTATCGTCCAACTTAGGAGAAATTTGTCTTGGGCATGTGGAGCTGCATTACATCAGTCACAACATTACAACAAACAACATGGCATGATGTCATGTTTTGAAAAACACTGAGAAAGAAAATAAATAGATTAAGAGATATGTTATAGAACCAGATGCCGATAAATAAACAAAAAAAATGTAAGAATAAGTTTAAAGTGGATGTAAGATAAAGTGCTGCTTGCATTTCCATTCATTAACCCGATAGAAGACGGAATGAATAAGTACTTGTATCGATTCAGTCGGGACCTACGCAGTCTAAACCTGCAACTCAAGGCCTTTCAAACTCTGAACTCAGAACATGAGTTGAGTCACTTAAAATCTTCTCCTCTGTTTAAGGACCTTTTGTAAAGGGCTGGTAACGTGTGTGCAGAGTAATCTTGTTTTCCTCTTAATACTCCAACAATAATTAGAGTAGTTTCAATCAGACTGGAGAGTTTTATTCTAGACTGGGCTGATAAGGTTACATACACATGAATACCGTAACGTACTACACTTTCTTAAATAGCTTGATTGAATAAAAGAATAATTTTTACATCTCCTCACAAAATACATATCTTGGAGCAGAGGTGATCAACATGGACCTGCTATGCAAAAATAAATTATTGATGTAGACGCCAAGATATTTATAAGATGGTGTGTTGTCAATAAAAACAGGACTTTGATCGCCAATAGATTTAGAATCAAATAGGAGTTCCTCTTTTTGGTATTCACTATTAAGTGGTGAGCCTTACACCAGTTCATAAATTGTTGTGCCTCACTGAGGTACACCAACGTATCCTGGTCCTTATGTAACAGGCCAAGCATTGCTGTTTCATCAGAATATTGAATTATATATCTGTGAATGAAGAGGACCCCCTCGAAATCGAGATGATTCATCTCAAGGGATTGTTCCTCACAAAAAAAAAGTGAATAAATTAATAATTTCAGGTTTAGTTTGAGCAAACTTTGAGTTTTCCATGGTTTGGTTTTGAGGAGGTTTCATTGCAATGGTAACTTACACAACACAGCTACCCTGCTGTGGAGCAGGTTTTGTTTGTCAAAGTCAACCAATCAGATGTGAGCAAAGTCACATGGATCTGATGCTGCATCAACTTCATACCTTTTATTCTTGGACTTTTGTTCTTTTGGTTCAGAGAAAATAGGCTACTTAATTAAACTCTGCACAAAATAGAAGACATCAGTTACACTTTTTAGTTAAGCTTTTTCCCTCGTTAAATGTCTTCTTCTTTATTTTGAATTTGAGTCACACATTAGTTGTTTTACAAAAAGTGTAAATAGTTTTGGATTTATCATTTTCATATATTTTTTGTAAGGTTTGTAGATTTTGTATCTTTTTATTTACTGCTTTTGTTTTGGTGCAGGTTCGCAGGGTGTCTTCTGTGAGGTACAGCCAACAGATCGGCAGCGGCTCGAGTTCTTGACCAAACTGGGCTTTCTGGAGATTCTGCGAGGAGAGGCGAGGAGCCGAGAGGGAGTGGTGCTGGGACGGCTGCTCTGAGCACGCCATACAAACCACCAAACACACCAGTCACAGTCACTCACAGATTTAACTTAAGCTCTTACAATTAGAAAATTGGTGCAGCTTTGGTCTGTACAGCTGCTGGCACAATGTGTAGAAGCTGCAGTTTACCAGAAGAAGCAGTTTACCAGATCAAAATATTCTTTGCTCTGCTAATCTGAGATCTAGTTTCAATGTATTGAAAGGACAAAAGTGGGGTAGACTTAATAACTCATGCCCCTCTTCAGACCTGGCTTTAAGATGTGGTTAATGTGTGAGGGTCTTTAAATGGCTAGCGTTAATGTGAATGTACCAGATGTGTGTTATGATACTTATCTGTAATAGATCAGACCAGAGAGGACATTTGAAGGAGAGGGTTATGTTTAGCGATGTTTCTCTTAAGAATTAAGGTAGCTAATTTGGTAGAGCGCATATCAATCACACTGGAGACTGCATATATATACACACCTATACACACATATACATATATATAAATACACACATACAGTATATACGTGTGTGCGTGTATATATGTACATGTACGTACATGTGTGTGTGTATATATATATATACACACCTATACACACATATACATGCATATATACATACATACATGTATATATACACAGTTTCAAGAAAATGTGAATCTCACACAAAAATTCTGATCTTTCATGTCTTTATTGCACACATTCATTCAACATTAAAAATGGCCGTGGAAAAAATATGTGACCCCTTGAGTTAATGATCTCAAAAGGAAAGGGTTATGAAGTTATTTCAAAGACTTTAGAAATTCACCTGTCTACAGTTAGACAAACAATCTACAAATGGAGACGCTTTGGGACTGTTGCTACTCTACCAAAAAGTCAAAATTACACCAAGAGCACAACGAAGACTCATCAGTGAAGTAAAAAAACAACATTGAATGACAGCCAATGATTTGTAGGCATCATTGAAACTTGCTAACATCTCTGTTCATGAGTCTACAGTACGTAAAATACTGAACAAGCAGAGTATCCACAGGAGGGCACCACGAAGGAAGCGACTGCTTAATAAAAAGAACATTGATACACACCCGAAGTTTGCAAAAGAGCACATTGATGCTCCACAGCGGTATAGTTAAAATGTTTTGTGGACTGATAAACTATTGAACTATTTGGAAAAAACACACAGCGCGACATCTGGCGACATATCATTATAAAAACATCATCCGAACTGTAAAGTCTGGTGGGGGAAACATTATGATTTGGGTCTGCTTTGCTGCTCAGTGCCTGGGCAGCTTCAATCATTGAGAGGAAGATGAATTCCAAAGTATATCCGACAATTCTTCAGGATAATTTGAGTTTATCTGTACGTCAGCTGAAACTGTGGAGAAGGTGATGCAACAGGACAATGACCCAAAACACCAGAGCAAGGCCACAACAGAATGGCTTCAGAAAAACAAAATTCACCTTTTGGAGTGGCCAAGTCAGAGCCCAGAGAGATGCTACGGATTGACTTAAAGAGGGACAAACACATGAGACGTCCAAAGAATATGACAGAGATAAAGTCAATCAGCAGGATGAATGGACTAAAATTCCTCCAACAATGTGCAGGTCTGATCCACAGCTACAGGAAGCGCCTGGTTGAGGTTCTTGCTACCAAGTAGGGGTCAACCAGTTATTAATTATAAGGGTTCACTTACTTTTTCCACTGCCATTTTGAAAGTTGAATGAGTGTCTTCAATAAAGACATTAAAAATCTGATTTTTTTATGTGTAAATATTTTAGACACATTATTTTTGTCAAGACTCCTGACTTAGATGAAAATCAGATCACATTTTAAAACAAATTTATTTTGTTTTGAAATTTTTTGTATTTGAAATTGTATTTGTATATTTGAAAACGTATTTGAAATTTCAAAAGGTTTACATACTTTGTCTGCCACAGTAATATAATCTCATATAGCCTAGTTAACAATTTATCTGGATTATTTTGACGTGCTCTGAACAGTCTGCTGTTTACATTACATTAACTCATTTAGCTGACACTTTTATCCAGAGCGACATAATATTAAGCCTGTAATTACCAATGTTACAGAACACCTCTGGTGGGTTAAGTGTCTTGCCCAAGGACACAACAACAATATGAACTGTGCGGAGAGTGGGAATAGAATTGCCTACCTTACGGTTGAAGGACGACCGCTTTACCACTGAGCCACTGCACCCCTACAGTCCCTGTCATAGACACTAGACACTAAGTGGAAAAACGCTATATAAATACCAAAAAAAAAAAAAAAAAAGACTGAGGGACCACAACTACAAAAACTAAATTGTTTACGTCAATTTCATTTTCAATTAAAAAATTAAAATAAACAGGTGGCGGTGTTATGCACTAACTGACCAAAAGTTTTAAAATGTTCTACAAATAAGAGACTCGAAGTAAGGCCAACGTTAGCAAACAGCAATTATTTTTTTCTTTATTTTTTTCTTTCTGAGGAGAAAACATTAGTCCACAAACAAGTTTAAGATTAAAGAAAAATAAAATAGGACTATTGTATTTTTAAAATTTTTATTCTTGCTAAAATTAGTTACATTTTGCATCCCTCCCACAGCCGCAGATCCGGAACTACCATACTCCTTCGTTTCAAGTGTGGTCCATTTGATCCAAATGAGTATTGGGACACCACTTTGTTTCTTGTGAATGCGCGAAACGAGGGCTACGGGGTAGGGGTAAGTTAGAGAATTGGGATTGTGCCTAAACCTGCTCTGGACCAGACTTAACCGCGTGCAGAAGTTTCCACAGTGACTGAGCATGACTCAGGATGAGCTTGTTTTAACAAAAGTAGCCTCGCTTATTGAGTTATCTAGATTTATGGAACAGCCCTCTGAAGTGGTGAGTGGCAGATAGAGCTGGAAACACAGGAGCCATGGGTAAGTAAACATGTAAAATTAAAATTAAAATCACAGAAAGAATCTGCAATCAAACAGATGAAATTCAGCTGAGTCTTGTTGCCACTATTCAGAAGGCTCCCCGCACAAACACAAAGACAAGGGGATGGGAACAGAGAAAATGAGGTCACAGGATGTGACAGACAGGTCTGATCCGTGCAGACTTAAGAAGACAAATATCACCATAGGTCAGGTTGGTCACGTGTTTGGACAGGCATAAGAGGGATTGTAATGCAAGGTCTGAAGGGGGCAACAGTTTTTTGTTCTGTTGGGCATTGCACAGAGCATTAAACCCTATGATTAGACATTCACATTAGATATTAGACATTAGACCTTCTAATATAACTTTCTTAAAGTTTTAAATGTCAAATCAGCACTCCTGTTGGGTTTGTCCACAGTGGGACCCAATCCTAAGGTTTACAGGTAGTTTAGGTTAACGTTTACATGCATGGATTGACCAAATAGAATCACATGACAGAAATTACAGAGAAACATTTAGAAAGACATTCCTTCCCATTTCAATGCAATACTCTGAGGAGAATATTTTATATCAGTGTACTTCTAAATAAAAATGCATGCACGTTCAGTTTTTCAGATTTCTGTGCATGAAAATTATGCAGTAAGATATAGTCTCAGATTGGAAATGAATACCTCTCCCTGTCAATAATATCTCTTGCATTCATTTTTGTCTTGAAGATGTGTGTGCCTGCTACAAACAGGACGGCTGTCATTCTGCCTTGACTCAGCCGCACTCAAACACCAAAAGCACAAAACATTGTCAAAACTTAAAGTACATCAAAATCTGAATGTCCATTTTTTTGTAACAGAACTGAAAAAAAGACACTTATATTTTTATGTTATCCTTTTTATTATTCACAGTACAGCACTTTTGTACAATTAGTTTTTATCAATCATTGTCCCCAACACAATGAGAAATGCATGAACACTATAAAAAGTGTGAATGTATGTTTATGTGTATGTTTAAAACGATTTGTAAAAAAGGCAACAGCACTATGACCACAGCTAAAGGTAATAGTAATAACCTTTGCCTTAGACTTTGAGTAATAACCTTGCCTTTACTAACAACTCCATGTGTTCACTCAGTGTTGTCTCACTCAGATCACATTCATGTTTTCGTCCGTCTACAGGGTTCTGAAGGGTTCAAATTACTGCACATTGAATTTGTGCCCCAACTCTCAACTTTTATGAGTATTTCACCTCGATTAAAGTTTTTTTTTTCCCTTTCAGCAGACTCTGATGTGTTTGTGTTGTTCAGTTGCACAGCAGTAAAATAAACGTTAAAATGACATCAAATTGAAAAATAATAAAACATTCAATTCGTCTTTCAATGTGTATGTTTGCACTGCAGCCTTGTGGGCAATAAAAGCATTAGCAGATGGTATGTTTCACTTTGACTAAAACAGCTGGACACTTCATAATTCTAATCATAAAAACTTTTAAATTAATTGAAAATTTCAAAAGAGTGGAAACATTCAATTTTAGTGTCTGTTCCTTTAAGGTCCCTGCCTCAAGCCTTGAGTGGTCTGATTGGTCTGTACATGCACTGTTGAGATTGGTCACCTGCTCTTTTCTTATTGCCCAAAATTTAAACATTAACCAATGATTTTTGTAAAAGCCTGGAGCTGAATGAACAGCCAGCTTCAGGAAAAAAGCTTGATGTGGAGCTTGGATATGAACACAAGTGTCTCCAAGTAAGATGCACCTTTAAACTCAAGTGCACTACACGTCGGTGCTCTCTCGGTCTGGAGGGCTCCTGGCCTCCCATTGGCTGTGGGAGTGCAGGTTATGTTCAGGCGAATTCACTTGACCAATGGGAATCCGGTAGACTTTTAAAAAACCATTCATTAACATCATGAGTGTGGCCACTACAGTTGCTGCCCAGCTGCATGCTGGGAGACCCACCTGTGGATGGAAGGCAAAGTGTGTGCATGCATTATACTATTACATATTATAATACTTAAAGTGGAATTGGTTCACACTTACTGATCCCAGAAGATTGCTTATAGCGATGTCAGCGTAGGCCGAGAGGAAGCCTGGAGACAGAGACAAGAGCATGTATATTTTCATAATAAAGCATAAAGATATAATAAATAGCTTCAACTTTTACAGTAACTCAAACAAATTAAAGCTCATTCTTCCAGTTACAAAATATATTACTGATGCATAACTGAAAATGTTCGCAACTTAAAGCACATGTCAGTGTCTGTCTGTCTCTAGTGACCAACTGAAGAAATAGACAGAAAATACAGAAAATGTCTCTGAAGGTTCTCAGTCATCAAGGTCATCTTAAAGAAAAGGTTAGGTTTATCAAGATGAAGACTATTCGTCTCTAATTCCAAGAGACTTCATCAATTCTGAGATCAACTGGTAAGAGAGCTGCGATTATATCTCCAGAGGGAGGAGTTTGACTAAGCTAATGGCTTAAAACTTGACTAGTGAAAGTGTTTCTGGGTCTTTTTAGACAGACGCCTGAAGATATGAACCACTTCTCACTTACTTTTATTTTACTGCAGCATATCTTTATGAACTGTGAGTGTGTTTTACCACTGGAGATGGCAAACAGGTGAGTCCTCCTGCTAAAGGTGAAAAACAGTCCTCCCACTGCCATACAGCCCAGAGCGCCGTTAAAACCAGACAAACCTGAATACAGAGAGGCGTGGCGCACTCCTACTGACAAACCTGCAGCAAAAACGCAAACACATACAGTAAATACACAGATACAAAAATAGTGTGTCAGACTCATTGAATTTTTTGGAGAAACCTGGAAGCTTGCCAACACTGCAACACTTCAGTTTACCACATGGTGCTGCTGTACTGCCACTGTTGTGAAAATGCCTTCAGTGATACGTAATCTGCTGTAACCAGGTTAGAAAAATAAGCCAAATAGTGTCACTTTTTCCCTTTCAGACAATAGAGTCACAAAAGCTAAACCCGAAGAGAAGAGAGAGAAACAAGCAGGGCCACAACACCAGAAAAAAACAGATTTATAATTTTTCACATTGCAGAAGTAAACATTTTGTTCTGATGGAGGCCATAAGGAAGCCTCAGTCAAATGTGTGCTGACTGACTGTTTTTCTAGAGTCAGCTACTTTAGCACTAATTAAATGGGTTTCCCATTTAATTAACCTCTTTACTGTTTACTCAACCTCCCTGGTAAAGTCTATGCCAGGGTACTGGAGAGGAAAATAGTCGGGCGACAGTCGAGCCTTGGATTCAGGAGGAACAATGTGGTTTTCGTCCTGGTCGTGGAACACAGGATCAGCTCTATACCCTCTCCAGGTGCTGGAGGGTTTTTTGGATTTTGCCCAACCAGTCCACATGTGCTTTGTGGATTTGGAGAAGACATTCGACTGCCCCCCTGTGATTTTGACTCAAAGGGCTGCCCTTTGTCACAGGTCCTGTTCATTATTTTTATGGACAGGATTTCTAGGTGTAGCTAAGGGCCAGAGGGAGGCCAACGATTTGCAGCCCTTTGGCTGGGATGAGGATCAGCACCTCCAAATCCGAGGCCATGGTTCTCAGTTGGAAAAGGGTGGCTTGTCCCCTTCAGGTTGGTGGAGAGCTCTTGCCTCAAGTGGAGGAGTTCAAGTATCTTGGGGTTTTGTTCACAAGTGAGGGAAAGAGGGAGCGCAAGTTTGACTTGCGAATTGGTGCAGCTTCTGCAGTAATGCGGTCAATGTATCGGTCTGTCGTGGTGAAGAAGGAGCTGAGCTGCAAGGCAAAGTTCTCAATTTAACGGTTGATCTACATTCCTACTCTCACCTATGGTCAGGAACTTTGGGTCATGACCGAAAGAACAAGATCCCGGATACAGGAGAAATGACTTTCCTCCTCAGGGTGGCCGGCGCTCCCTTAGAGACAGGGTGAGGAGCTTGGTCCCTCGGGAGGAGCTCAGAGTAGAGCCATTGCTGCTCTCGATGTGGAGTCTGGGCATCGTTCTGGATGCCTCCTGGACGCCTTCCTGGGGAGGTGTTCCGGGCATGTCCCACGGGAGGAGGGCCCAGGAAAGACCTAAAACACGGCCAGGTCTGGCCTGATTATCTGGTTTCCCCTACAACTAAAAACATGTACAATATTCTTCCCCCACACACATGGGGCCAGGACTCCCCAACAAAACAGATTTGTAATCTCAGTGAGATTTTCTTGGATTTTCTTCATCATAACTATTATTAAAGTATAAAAATAAAAAATGACAAGTAATAATAGACGAGGACGGAAAATTTACGACTCCGCCCGTAAAAATTACGGAGAGTGAAAAAGTCTAGTGCGACCTCTGAACCAAGCATAAATGTGACATAAAGTGTCATAAAGTCAGTTTACTGCAACATTTGCTCAAATGTAAACTTGATGTTTTCAGACACCATATTGACAATGTTCTGTAAAAGTTTGTTTTGCTATTAGCTTAGCATCGTAAGTGGCGCATTAGCTTAGCAGCTTGTTTCCTGTTAACCCCGATGTATTTAGTTTTTTATGGGAGTTATGCACTGCCAGGGGTTTTATTAATGCACAAAGATAATGGTTATGTGTTACTGGATTTGTAAATGCAATTAAAAGCAGTCCGCAGATGGAGAACAAAACAACGCAATCATATTAACCATCTCCATCTTATTTTTGTGTTTTCAGACCTGTAAAATTCCCCCCCAAAAAATATTTTAAATACCTGCTACATTTGCGGGGTTACAAAATGGAGCAGAGTATTTTCTTCAATTACATGCAAATGATTTTGGCCCATGGCTCACTAATACATTTCCGTTTTGGCCCTCCAGAGGAAAAAAAGTTGTCTATCATCTTGTGCTCTATATCATCTTGAACAAGACAAAGTGTGTTGTTATACTATAAAAAATAAAACTATCTCCTAAATGTCTAACTAATTCTATATACAGCAGTCATTAGTAACTGAAATATTTATGTTCTTGTAATACTGGACAATGATAACCCACTGGTCCATTTGAACTTGGTATGTTCAGTCAGTGTAGTGGTTATAGAGCAGAGGCAGTCTGTGAGTATTGTTTATGTATGTGTGTATATGATATGGGACAAGATATAGGCTTATTTTTTCCACCTGTGTTTACATCAGTTTTTAATGTGTTTATGTGGTTAATGTGATTGAGCCTGTTTTATTTGAACGCTTCCATTTTGTCTGACTATTCTATATTTGTTTGACTGCACTAGATTAATTCGCCAGAGTGTGCTGGTTGATGAAGAATATTAATGTGGCTGATGTCTCTCTTCTGACTCATGACTGAGCTATACTCTTTGACATTAAAAATCTTTGTAGAGCGCACAGGGGGCATGATGACCCAGTTAAATCTCACCAGGGACAAAAGAAACGACCTTTTCTCTGCTGGCCTTCGGCAACAGCTGCACTATATCTGTCCAATCACAAAAGAAAAGAAAAAAACACTGCAGGTAGCAAACAGGTCCCAAAGGTTCAGCCCGGACTTCATTAGTCCAGACTCCAGTGAAATACAGGAACCTTCACAAATAATGTTTATTCTGTCAGAAATAAAAAGAATCACTGAGCACCACACAACACATTTATGATATACAACAATGACCAACAAGCTGCAAAAGTAATAGCAGTAAAAAGCTTTTCTCTGATATTAAAGCTTTAAAAGATCTTTGTTTCTGAGTGTTTTATGAAGACTGCTGCTCTGAGATGAAATAAACTAATCAACTAAATTCATTTATGTCCCATAATCACACTTTCTCCCACAGTCCCCGCGTCACAGGAAGAGGTGGAGGGACGGGTGTCAGGTTTTATGTCTGTTTTATATTGTTTCCAGTTTATATTGTATTTCATGGACTTTATTTTGAAATGTCTTGCCCTTGTGTCTCTGCTTGACTTCCTGGTGTCTTTCCCTCCTGTGTGATTACCTGCTCCGCCCTAATATGTTTCACCTGTCCCTTGTTGTCTGTGTCTATTTATACCTGTCTGTCCTTCCCCTCAGCACCAGGTCGTTGTCGTTGTCGTTGTCGTTGTCGTTGTCGTTGTCGTTGTCGTTGTCGTTGTCGTTGTCGTTGTCGTTGTCGTTGTCGTTGTCGTTGTCGTTGTCGTTGTCTCTGTCTCTGTCTCTGTCTCTGTCTCTGTCTCTGTCTCTGTCTCTGTCTCTGTCTCTGTCTCTGTCTCTGTCCTAGTCCATGTCACCCGTAAGTCTTGTCTCTGTTCCTTTTGTTTCTTGTGTAAATTCCTAGTTTGTGGTTTTTTGTATTCTTTGTTTTCTCTGGATTTTTTGTCTGCGTGTTCAGTTCTGGGAGAGTTTTGGTTTTTGGGATTTTTTGTATGGATCTGTTCCTCTTAAAATAAATTTAGTTTAACGTTTTCTTGGAGTTTTGGGTTTTTTGCATTGGAACCTTCCTGTTCCTGAGCCCGCGGCCTTGACAGAATGACCTGGTCTTGACTGAGACTCCGCAACCCCAGAGCTCCAGCATTTTTTTTTTTTCTTTTTCCCTGCCTGAGTCTTCGTGTCAGCCCCCAGAACTGTTTCCAGAGTCTTCGTGTCAGCCCCAATACTGTCTCCAGAGTCTTCGTGTCAGCCCCCAGAACTGTTTCCAGAGTCTTCGTGTCAGCCCCCAGAACTGTCTCCAGAGTCTTCGTGTCAGCCCCCAGAACTGTCTCCAGAGTCTTCGTGTCAGCCCCCAGAACTGTCTCCAGAGTCTTCGTGTCAGCCCCGTCCAGTTCCTTCCAGCCTGGTCTTGTGTTGTTTGTCCTCCCAGCCTGGTTGTGAGTTTTTTTTTTTTTTGTTTTGTCCCTGCCATGGTTCCGAGTTTTTGTCCCTGCCCTTGTTCCGAGTTTTTGTCCCTGCCCTTGTTCCGAGTTTTTGTCCCTGCCCTTGTTCCGAGTTTCCGTCCCTACCTGGTCCTGAGTCCGTCCACCTGCAAGTCCCGTCCGTGTGTTCCCGTCCCGGCACAAATTTTTTCCCCCTGGTGCCTATCCCGGCATCCTCCCCTTCCACTAGCGCCATGTCCGGCCGACCAGTGTCCAAGGGCCGGACCCGCCGCATCTGTTCCCCCCCAAGCCGTTCCTGAGTGTGTCCCTGTGCCAGTTGTCCAGTGGACTTGTTCCCCTCCGACCCCCGCACCCAGGAAATGTCGAAAAGAAAGGATTTTGGGTTATAGGAGTTTTAGGCCGCCCAGTGGTCGGCCTTTAAGGGGGTACTGTCAGGTTTTATGTCTGTTTTATATTGTTTCCAGTTTGTATTGTATTTCATGGACTTTATTTTGAAATGTCTTGCCCTTGTCTGTGTCTCTGCTTGACTTCCTGGTGTCTTTCCCTCCTGTGTGATTACCTGCTCCGCCCTAATATGTTTCACCTGTCCCTTGTTGTCTGTGTCTATTTATACCTGTCTGTCCTTCCCCTCAGCATCAGGTCATTGTCTTTGTCTCTGTCTTAGTCCATGTCACCCGTAAGTCTTGTCTCTGTTCCTTTTGTTTCTTGTGTAAATTCCTAGTTTGTGGTTTTTTTGTATTCTTAGTTATCTCTGGATTTTTGTCTGCGTGTTCCGTTCTGGGAGAGTTTCTGTTTGTCTTAAAATAAATTTAGTTTAACGTTTTCTTGGAGTTTTGGGTTTTTGCATTGGAGTCTGTCCCTGTTCCTGAGCCCTCGGCCATGACAATGGGACTACTTATCCCTACTGACTGGACGTTCAAACAGCTTGCAACCTTGTGTGACAACAGCTCCTTCGAGTTCCATGCTGTTACCATTACCCACCCTGTTAAAGTCATTTTGTAGTTTTCTATCAACCCCCAGGTCAGCTTGCACATTTCTTGGAGGAGTTGGATGTGATTATTTCATCCTTTCCTGAGGCTGGTACTCCTCTGGTGGTATTAGGAGACTTCAACATCCACCTTGAAAAGCCTCAGGCAGCTAACGTCAATAACCTGCAGGTCTCCACATCAGCAACTCACAAATCTGGAAACTAACTAGATCTTATCTACATAAGGTACTGCTCCACACGGCACACTCAGGTCACGCCACTGCACACGTTTGATCATTTCTTCGTAACTCTCGACCTCGATCTAACTTCTCCAGACACTGCAACAGTTTTACCGCTCGTCACTTTCCGACGCAACCTGTATTTACTTAGTCCCTACCACTTTTCCTCTACCGTCTCTTCTGCGCTTCCCCCTCTTGAGGAGCTCTCGCTTTTAAACACCAACACTGCCACTGACACTCTGTGCTCCACGCTTACATCCTGCTTGGACAACTTATGCCCTCTTACATCTAGACCAGCCCGTACATCCTCGTCTGCCCCCTGGTTATCCGATGTTCGTGCCAGCCTCCGGTCAGCTGAGAGAAAATGGTCAAGTCAAAAGATCCTACTAACTATCTACCAGTTTGTACTCTCTAATTTCTCCGCTGATGTCACCTCTGCAAAAACAGTCTACTACCATTCCAAGTTAATTAACTCACCTGACTCACGCACTCTCTTTAAAACCTTTTCTGCCCTCCTTTGTCCACCTGCTCCCCCTCCTTCATCAGAGTTATCTTTCTTTGTAAAGAAAACAACCGCCATCAGCAGTCAGTTTTCTGCGCCAGCACCTGTTGAACTCATTCACACCCCTGATACGTGTTTGCTCCCTTCTTTTTCTCCTCTAACTGAAGCAGACGTTTCCAAGGTCATTGGTTCTAACCACCCTACCACCTGCCCTCTGGATCTCATCCTCACACATCTCTTTCAGGCCATCTCTCCATCTGTCGTGCCAGCTCTCACCCACATCATCAACTCATCTCTCTCCACTGGGTCATTCCCCACAGCTTTCAAAGAGGCCCGCATCACACCACTACTGAAGAAACCCACTCTCAACCCTACACTTTTAGAAAACTACAGACCGGTTTACCTCCTTCCCTTTACTGCCAAAGCTCTGGAGCGAGTTGTGTTTAACCAGCTCTCCTCCTTTCTCACACGAAACAACCTCCTGAACCAGAACCAATCCGGGTTCAAGAGCGGACACTCCACCGAAACTCCTCTGCTCTCAGTCATCGAAGCCCTGAGACTGGCAAAGGAATCATCAAAGTCATCTATACACTGATATTGTATACACAGTGTCAGTGTAACATTGACACCGTTAACCATCACATCCTCTTGTCCTCTGTCAGTGCAATGGGTGTCTCTGGAATGCCGTTGCAATGGTTCAAGTCTTACCTTTCGGATAGGTCATTCTGGAGAATCCTGGAGAAACGAGGTCTCTGAGTCCCAACATCTCAATACAGGGGTGCCACCGAGCTCAGTGCTTGGACTGCTACTCTTTTCCATATATGTGACATCCCATGGCTCTGTCATTCAGAAAAATGTTTTTTCCTATCACTACTATGCAGATGACTCACTCAACTCCACTTGTAATTTCAACATGACGATCCAACGGTCTCTGCTGGCATCTCGGCCTGCCTGAGTGACATCTCACTTTGGATGAAGGACCATCACCTGCAGCTGAACCTTGCAAAAACAGAACTGCTTGTGTTTCCGGTCAACCCAAAGACCTACCACAACATCTATATTCAACTAGGCTCATCAACCATTACACCGTCCAGCACTGCCAGAAATATACGAGTGGTAATTGATTAATTAATTAAACTTAACAAGTCATGTTGCCAGCACCACCAGGTCCTGTAGATTAATCCTCTACATCATTAGGAAAATCAGACCTTTCCTATCAGAGCACTCTACGTACGCCTGCGCTCCCTCAGTATAGTCTGTGACTGAGGAGAGGCAGGTATGTATCAGGGGAGCTCTGTAATAAAGAGCAGAAAATATGTAGAATTAAGAAAAGTTTTGAGTTGATATTGATTGTAACAAGTTCCTAGAACTAGAATAAGTAGTTATATGTATGTTTTCATCAATAAGAGAGTTGAATAAGAGTATTTTCCGCATTATGTTTTTTTTATGTTGCGGCTTGCGTGCTAAATTTGAGCATGAGTTTTATGTTGATAAGTTCTCTACATATAATTTCGGTGGATTCTGTCTGTATAAATTTTGTTAGTATTATAGATATATGTAGCTTTTGTTTTTATGTTAAATTGTATGTTTATAGTCATTTTAGTGTTTTGTGTATTAAGTTGAACTGCAGTCACTGTTAGAGAGGACAGTATTTAACGTGTCTTTCTCATTCATTCTTCAGCTGAGAGGAGAAAAGTAAAGCTGAGAGAGTGTATGTTGACTGTCCTCTTCTAATAAATTACAGGTATGTAAAAGGGAAAAAAAAAACCTATATGATCTAGAAGAATGTTGATCATTATATTAATGTTAAAAAGTATTTATTAATGGGATTATTTTATTTTTATTATTTCTTTTTGTATGTGACTGAGTTTTAATAACTAAGATGCAAGATGGTGTAAAATCTATGTCAACTGAAATTTCCTGAGTATAGTCTGTGACTGAGGAGAGGCAGCTGAGAGAAGAAAAGTAAAGTTGAGAGAGTGTATGTTGACTGTCCTCTATGGGGCGCCGTTTGTAAAGCGGCTCACGCTGAAAATAACAGCAACATTTTGTCACATTTAGCTTCAAACAATGTTTAAAAAACTGGTATGAATTTTTGATGGTCACTTTTTTTATCACATTTACAACAATATTTGTCAACTTAAAGATATTTTAAATAGTTAAATCTAAATATTAAATGTTAAATCTAAATATTAAATGTTACACCTAAATGTTAAATATTAAATCTGGAAGTAAATGTTACATCTAAATGTTAAATGTAAATGTTAAATCTAAATATAAATGTTAAATCTAAATTTAAATATAAATGTTGAAGCTAAATGTTTCGTGCGAAACTAAATATTTAACTAATATGCAAATTGAAAATGCCGACAACCGGAAGTGCCAAAATAAAAGCGCGAGGAGGTCAGCGTGTGTTTATAGCATCGTGTCAAATAAGAAACGAATAAAAACCATCTCATCAGCATGAGTTGAGCATAGATAGTAAATAAAAATTTGAGGACATAACATTCAGTCAAAGTGAGACCCCTTGTGGCCGGCTATTATGGCTACAGGTAATCATAAGTCCCGCACTTTTCATAAAAATGACACTAGCATTCTCTTTAAATACAGTTTCTCCAAACGTGTTTATTATTTTAGGTAGTTATTATCACGATTAACCATGTCCAAGAGTCAATTTCCTCGGATGAGATGTTTTTTTTATTCGTTTCTTATTTGACACGATGCTATAAACGCACACTGACCTCATCGAGGTTTTATTTTGGCACTTCCGGTTGTCGGCAGTTTGAATTTACATATTAGTTAAATATTTAGTTTCACACGAAACATTTAGCTTCAACATTTATATTTATATTTAACATTTATATTTATATTTAACATTTATATTAACTTTATATTTATATTTCTATTTAGCATTTACATTTAACATTTAGATTTAGATTTAACATTTAGATTTAACATTTACATTTAGATTTAACATTTAGATTTAATATTTAACATTTAGGTGTAACATTTAATATTTAGATTTAACATTTAATATTTAGATTTAACTATTTTAAAATATCTTTAAGTCGACAAATATTGTTGTAAATGTGATAAAAAATGACCGTCAAAAATTCATACCAGTTTTTTAAACATTGTTTGAAGCTAAATGTGACAAAATGTTGCTTTTATTTTAAGCGTGAGCCGCTTTACAAACAGCGCCCCATAGTCCTCTTCTAATAAATTACAGAATCCCCCAAAGAGCTTGATGCCAGTGGATTGTTTGTTGTGCCGTATAGAATACGTTACACTGTTGCAATCACTAAATTCTTTCCTAATGATGCATCATAGTTTCAGGTGACAGCTAATGATTGACGCTTGTCTTAAGCATTTGGATTTTTTGTTTTAAAAGACAGCCTAAACTATAGGTGATCTCAACCTCTTACTGCTATAGTTACGACGGATGTATTCTTAGACCCTATTTTAATACTATGTTGTAAATTATAATATACAATATAAACTATATGAGTGTATATATAGCCTATATAAGACTGGTGATATGTTCTGTTATAACTATAACCCTTATATAATTATATATCTTATACATCTGTGCCCCAACAAGTGTGGTGTGTCCCAATTGTCAGGGTAGCCTGTAATCTTAGGCCTACCCTTTTCTTTGGAGGGCCCAGGGGTAGGTCTACGGGCAAGGGGTGAGTTTGAAAATTGGGATTGGGCCTAAAGGAATACCTTGTCAGTGACTGGATTTATATAATATATATAATATAATAAATCATGTTTTTTCACAATCATGTTCTGGTTTTGTTTTAATAAGGCCTGTCACGACCTCAGATTCACCAGGATCTGTTCAGTGAGTGTCTAGAAACTCACTAGAGTGGAAATGACTCAGAAAACAACTTAGAAAATGCAAGTTCCCCTTTTAAAGTTTTCACTTTACTACCAGTAAGTGCTTTTTAGAAGAACAATCTTTTTAATATTTTTATTAGTGTATATTTTTTATACGTGTAGTTTACAAAACTATCACTATCAATATTTTAGTGTCCTTTATAATTTGTTAAACTTTATGCTACAAAATTTTATGTGATGCACCTTTGAGATCAAGAATTTTAATTCAAATTTGAGCTTTGTCTTAGATGTTTTCTAATCAGAATCAGAATCAGAAAAGGTTTATTGCCATTGTCGGTGAACAAGATTCAAAAACTAGAACTTGCTTTGGTGATAAGGTGCAACATGAAGGGCATGCATAAAATATAAAATAAAATAAAATAAAAATAAAATATACAGACTAAAAACTTGAATATATACACACAATTTACAGTTGTTGGATATGGTGCAAAATTTACAGTGCAATGGATAGTTCTTGATATTATGTGCTTAATAAAGTGACAAGTGTTATGAAGTGTTAAAGTGACAAGTATTATGAAGTGTTAATGAGTCCAATGGCAGAGGGGAAGAAACTGTTCTTATGGCAGGAGGTTCTGGTCCAAATGGACCGTAGCCTCCTGCCCGAGGGGAGTGACTTAAATAGTCCATGTGCAGGGTGAGAAGGGTCAGCTGTGATCCAACCTGCTCATCCCCGAGTACTGGAGACGTGAAGGTCCTGGAGAGATAGAAGGCTGCAGCCGATCAGAGCGCACAATCCGCTGCAGTCTTTGTCTGTCCCTGGCTGTGGCTCCAGCGTACCACACGGTGATGGAGGAGGTGAGGATGGACTCAATGATGGCCGTGTAGAACTGCACCATCATCTGCACTGGCAGCTTGGCTTTCCTCAGCTGCCACAGGAAGTACATCCTCTGCTGGGCCTTCTTGATGAGGGAGCCAACTCATCATCGTCCGAGATGAGCCCGATTAGGGTAGTGTCATCCGCAAACTTAATCAGTTTGGCGGACTCGTGGCTGGAGGTGCAGCAGTTGTTGTACATGGAGAAGAGTAGAGGAGTCCGAGACATTCTTTCCCAGCACACGCACAGGGACGATAATGGAGGAGTTCAAGCAGGTTGGGACTTCCAGAAAAGTGTTAAAAATGTCTGTGAATACAGGAGTCAGCTCATCAGCACAGTGCGTCAGGCTACCCGAACTGACTTTTTACAGACTTAATTCCATCCAGCCATCTTCTTCCACTTATCAGGGGCCGGGTTGCGGGGGCAGCAGTCTAAGCAGAGAAACCCAGACTTCCCCCTCCCAAGACACTTCACACAGCTCTTCCGGGGGGATACTGAGGGGCTCCCATGCCAACCGAGAGACATAGTCCCGCCTGCTTCTCCTAGGTCTTCCCCGGTGAGACATCCCCGAACACATCCTTAGGTAGGCGTCCAGGAGGCATCCGAAACAAATGCCAGAACAACCTCAGCTGGCTCCTCTCTATGTGGAGGAGCAGCAGCTCTACTTTGATCTCCTCCCGAGAGACTGAGCTCCTTACCCTATCTCTAAGGGAGCGCACAGCCACCCTGCGGAGAAAGCTCATTTCAGCCGCCTGTATCCGGGATCTTGTTCTTTCGGTCATGACCCAAAGCTCATGACCATAGGTGAGAGTAGGAACATACAGTAGATTGACCACGACAGACCGTTACATTGACCGCATCACAACAGAAGCTTCATTGATCCGTCTGTCAATCTCAGGTTCCCTCCTTCTCTCACTCGTGAACAAGACCCCAATATACTTGAACTCCTCCACTTGAGTCAGGAGCTCTCCACCAACCTGAAGGGGACAAGCCACCCTTTTCCGACTGAGAACCATGGTCTCAGACTTGACGGTGCTGATCCTCATCCCAGCCTCTTCACACTCGGCTGCAAACCGTCCCAGTGCACACTGAAGATCCTGGCCTGATGGACCCAACAGGACATCATAATCGGCAAAATTAGACACAAAATCCTGTGGTCCCAACACCAGACTCCCTCCGGCCCCTGGTTGTGCCTAGAAATGGGAGTTGACCATCTTTCTGACAGGGGACTCAGCCAAACGTTCCCAACAGACCCTCACAGTACGTTTAGGTCTGCCGAGTCTGTCCCGCCTTCTCCCCCGCCATCGGATCCACCTCACCACCAGGTGGTGATCAATTGACAGCTCCGCCCCTCTCTTCACCCGAGTGTCCAAGACATACAGCCGGAGGTCGGATCAAACAACTACTGTGTCCTGGTGCCACGTGCACTGATGGACACCCTTATGCTTGAACATGGTGTTCGTTATGGACAAACTGTGACTAGCACAGACGTCCAATAACAGAACACTGCTTGGGTTCAGAACAGGCGGGCCATTCCTCTCAATCACGCCCCACTGTCGCTGCCCACGTTGAAGTCTCCCAGTATAACGACGGAGTCCCGGTTGGAGCACTTTTCAGCACCCCTCCCAGAGACTCCAAGAAGGCCGGGTAATTTACACTGCCATTTGGCACGTAAGCATAAACAACAGTGAGAGACCTAATTCCCCGATACTACCCGATCCTATCCATCCGGTTCTGGCAACTTGACTTGTAAAGTTTAGTTGATCATCAATTACCACTCCCAGATTTCTGGCAGTGCTGGATGGTGTAATGGTTGATGAGCCGACAGACAGATCCAGTAAGATGAATACAGATGATTTGGATATTGCTTTTGCCAATCTCAGGGCTTCGATGACTGAGAGCAGTGCAGTTTTGGTGGAATGTCCTCTCTTGAACCCAGGCTGGTCCAGGAGGTTTTTAGTGAAGAGTATTCCACCACTTCCTGTCAGTTCCCCTCAGATTAGTCTCAGAGACACACCGCCTCAAGTCTATCTTTTTAACTGTGAACAGCTAATTGTCTTTTGGTGCCCAGCATCAGCCCACAGGCTCATTCAGAAGAACATTCTTGTAATAGTTATAGTTAATATGGCTATGCAATTAATCAGATTTTCAATTTTAATTTTGGCTCCCAACAATAATAAAACCTACAGTCAAGCCCAAAATTATTTATACTCATGGCAAATTTTTAATTAAAGTTACTTTTATTCAACTGGCTACTTTTTTCTTGATTGAAAATTACACAAACATCTTCCAGAAGATAATAACACAATGTACAAGAAGCATTGTAGTGGAAAAAAATATTTCTCAGCTTTTATTTACATTTGAACAAAAAGTGGCATGTACAAAAATATTCATACCCATCTCAATAATCAATAGAAAAGCCTTTATTGGCTATGCCAGCAATCAAATGCTTCCTATAATTGATGACCAGCTTTTTGCATGTCTCCACTGGGATTTTCATCTTTAGAGATAACCTCCAGCTCTTTCAGGTTGGAGGGTCTTCTTGGCATCACCTTGACCTTTAGCTCACTCCACAGATTCTCAATTGAATTCAAGGCAAGACTTGGGCTGGGCCATTGCAAAAGATTTATGTTTTTGTCTGCTAATTATTTCTTCACCACTTTTGCTGTGTTTTGAGTCGTTGTCGTGCTGAAGTGTGTCACGGTGGATCAGGACTCTGCACAGTTGGTCGCGGCCTCCGTACCCGGCTCCCCCGCCCCTACTGATTCGCAGAGGGAAAACAGGTGTGCGGGAGCGCCGGCGGAGCAAGCCCAGCTGATCCGAGTGGATAATCAAGAGAGAATAAGAAGCACCGCAGCCTGCTCCTCGACGCCAGATCGTAACACTTACTACCGTTAATAATACGTCTCGCGTTCGAAAGTCTTGTTCTATGTATATACTTACCTGCTTTTTTCTGTCCACCTCAGATTCTTCCTGTCCTGCCGCCAGTCCAGTTCCCGCTCCTCCTCGGTCATCTCAGAGCCCAGCTAGTCCTTCAGTCAGTCCCGCTCCAGCTCTACCCGGTCCAGATCCTGCTACACCTCGCTATCCCCGAAGAACCCGCCATTCTTAAGTTGATTTGTTCAATAAATCTTTTTTTGTGAACTTACGTGGGTGTCTGCGTTTGGGTTATCTGCCAGAACATAACAAAGTGTCCACTGGTGCCCAAGGCCAAGTTTCATCATTGTGGCCAAACAATTCCATTTTTGTTTCATCTGACCAAAAAACAGACGACCAGATGTCTTTGTCTTTGCCCAGATGAGCATTTGCAAAGGCCAAGCGGGCTTCTGTGTGGCTTATCTGGAGAAGTGGCGTCCTTCTTGGTCTGTGTCCGTGGAACCCGGCAGTGTGCAGTGCCCGTTGGACTGTCTGCCTTGAGACGTTGCCACCAGCAGAGTCCAGATTCACCAGGATGGCCTTGGTAGTGATCCTTGGATTCTGTTTGACCTCTCACTATTTTCCTGGCCAACACTGTTGGCTTCCGACCACATCCTTTGAGATTTTCTACAGTGTGGAATGTCTGGTATTTTTTAATATTAGATTGCACTGTAGCCACTGGAACTTGAAAACATTTATATATGGCCTTATATCCTTTCCCGACTTGTGAGCAGCCACAATGCGCAGGTCTTTACTGAGCCCCTTTGTCGTAGCCATGACTGTCCACAAACCAACTGCAGAGAGCTGCTGATTTTCACCTGTTGAGTTGATTAAAACAGCTTTTCTCAATGAATCAGGGTAATTTAGGATGCTTTAGGACAGCTTGGACTATTTGTAATGATATAGAACTTTAGATTTGTCCATAGACTGAAAGTTTACAAAGGGTATGAATAATTTTGAATATTTCACTTTTTGTTCAAATGTAAATAAAACCTGATCATCTTTGCACATCTTATTAACTTCTGGAAGATGCCTGTGTTATTTCCAATCAAGGAAAAACCTGCTGGTTAAATAAAAGTAACTTTTAACAACAGATTTTGGGCTTGACTGTACGTAATCAAGAATAAACAATTATTTAGTCACATTCTGTTTTGTTGTTTGTTTGGCTTGAACACATTATAAAAAACATTATGTGCAACACTTGTTTTGGTGGAAGTGCATGGTGTGCATGGTGGAAGTGCATTAACTGTTAATTTTATTTTATTTTTTATTTATAATGCTATTTATTGATGTTTAAATATATTATTTATTTTTAGGAGAATTCACTGTTTTGTTCAATAAATACAACTGTCAGATCCACTCCATTTCTCTCAGGGATCCACTATACTTTTCTCCTCTCTTCTTCACCTGATCACTGCCACCTCTCCTGTCCACCTCTGCCAGATCGTTCAGCATACTTTGTTTGAATGTTCCAAGCCCTTGTTCCAGACCTGAAATCTGATCTTAGTTCCAGATTGGCTCCAGCCCTTGTTCCAGCTTGGTTCCATTCCCCGGCTCGACTACCGCTCTACGGTCCGACTCCAGCTCTCGGCCCAGCTTCCCGGCTTGGTCCCAGTCACCGGTTTGACTCCAGTCCTCAGCGCAGCTCTACGGCTCGGACTCAGTCCTCGGCTCAGTTCTTCGGCTTGGTCCCAGTCACCGGGTCGACTCCAGTCATCGACTCAGCTCTACGAATCAGTTCCAGCCGTCGGTCCAGCTCTCCATCTTGGTCCCAGATGCAGCTCAACACCAGTTCTCAGTTCTTACCTTCACTGTATTTGAGCATTTGAGTCCTCAGTTACACCTTACTTCAACATATTTCAATGAATCAATTACTTTTTGATTTTTTTTCCAATAATTGAGCAGCCCTATTTACTAGCACTGCTGGTATACTTTTGATGACAAGAATCCTAAAACTGAACTTAATAAAACATAATATAATGTCACATAATAGAGGTAAAAGTGTCTGCTCAAAGCTTCTAGAAAAACAGTATTGTTCAGCTGCAGGCAGGCTTGCTCTTCTCACTCTCTGAGCTCCTATCTCTAAGGGAGTGCCCAGCTCCACCCTGTGGCCAAGATCTGGTCTGTACAGTCATGACACATACAGCTTATGGACATAGAACAAGATTGCGTCTAGCACCACATCAACATTGACTGCACTGCTGTGGATTACTTACTGAACCACCCATCCATCAATTATCTATTACATCCTTCCCTCACAGTGGAGGTTCCTTCAGACCTGGCTTTTTCCCAACGTCCAGAGGCAGTGAATTGCTGCTTAACTGTGATACTGAGAAAGTCTGGACTTCATTTGTCAGACTGGTTGACCTCACAATGACAGTGGCATCCCTTGATTGGAAACATTTACTAATGTCTTGACAATATCAGTCGATTCAGTTCTGTTGACTCCAGGCACATTAGCACTCACCCGCCAATGTTCCGATGGCTGATCCTAGCACAGCGTGGACGGCCAGCAGGGGGGAGTAGAGCAGAACAGCCCCCAGGATGAGCAGGGAGGGGCCCAGGGCATCACACGCAAAAATCTGCCCCACACCCAGAGGGATGCCACGTATAACCTGGACCAGAGACAGAACAAGTTAGCACTAGCACTGTAACACCTGATGTGTCTGACTATTGCACAGCTTCCCCCTGTCACAGCACTCTGCTGTTGAACATGGACTGCTTTCCCAACAGAATGTGAGGAGTGAGTTTCCATGGATACGTGATGGTTGCATCTGCCCATTGCTGACATTTCTGAGCCATAAAACGCTCATTAATTACACTGCAGCTTCACAGCACACTATGCATTTTCCTCTATACATGTGTGTTTGTAAAGCTAATGTATGAGTGAGTGCATGTGGCAGAGCGCGTCAGCAGAGTGAGAGCTGCAGACATTAAATATAAATAGGACACACGTCATCTGCACTCTCCGGAGAGACATGCAGCAGAGAAGCAGGAACAATAGGAAAATGTGAAGATCTGGAAATGAAAAATGGGTGACACTTTAGAGAAGAAGGGAGCTACCAATTTTAAGAAATAAAAATAATTGTTTAATCTCCCTGGAATACTAGCCAGATGCAGAGCAGCATCGGTGAAAAGGGCCAGATGAGATGGAAAAAGAGCAAAGAGTTGTATAGAATTTCTTTTTGCCTTTTATTTAACAGTAGATAGGTTGACAGAAAAAAGGGTGTGTGAGAGAAAGGAATAACATCGAACAAATGTCCCAAGCAAGATTTGATTCTTGTGTATTTGGCACGCACTCAACCGTCTGGTTTGTAAAAATGCTACAAAGGTTTTTTCAGTGATACTCTACTTTAGTCACAGACAATGATCCCCTTTCCTCCAGGACTATAAACAACTCATCATAATTCACTGTCGTCTGACAATGGGACGCACAACCAACACATACCGCTCCCAACAACTTAACACACATCATACATACTGAAATGGAACAGAAGCAGCGGACATATGTCTATATATAACAATTATCAAGTCAACTTCTGTGGCCTGGGCGTTGTTAATCAGCTCCACGCTGTGTGACTGGAAACACTAACTGATCCATTAGGCATTCACACTGTGATGACTATTATGATGCAAACATGAAAGTGAGTTCTCTGAATCTAACACAAATGACTTCTCATTCATTCCCATCACATAATAATCTGTGCCAGTTTCTAATCAGAAGCAGGCAGGTTATATTTCTGTCAGAACAGTGCAGAGAGGCCAGCTGGCAGCCAAGTGCAGCTGCTGCTGAGAGTCCTGGTCTGCTGATGAAGAGCTCAGGGCTTAAGCAGCTCGTTAAAAAGCAACAAGTGAAACAAAGCCTTAGTTTTATTGCCTTTACACTTCTGCCTTTATTGAATACTTTCAGTCTATATCTGTAGTTGGATGTGTTAGCATTGCTTTCACTTCAACACACAGATGATTATTTCTTTTAAACACTGCATAACTCCATCAGAGGCTGTTGCTAAGTAACTGCTGAGTCATAGTCATTGTTTTTCCATCTGGAGACGAGACACTAACAAATGGTAAATGGTTGTTTATATATTGTATGTATATATATATATTATATATTATATAAATGTTTATATAGCGCTTTTTTGTATCCTTCTTGGGCAACCAAAGTGCTTTACATCCTGCTTCCATTCACCCCATATTCACACCTGGGGCCTTCAGAAACTCACCTCTGCAGTCACACACATACACCAAAGCTGTAGCACTGGAGGCAAGGTGGGTCAAGGGTCTTGCCCAAGAGCACAACAGTGTTCCCAGAACCAGGAAGAGCGGGAATCAAACCACCAACCTTCTGGTTATACGTCATATATTTTTATATATATGCCAAATACACCTGCATATTTCTCTCACAGGGTTTGCTGATCCTACTCCTCGTGTCCCCACAGAGTTATTATTACACCCACACCACTCAATTTGAAATTCAGATTTAAAAACAGCTCTAACCTACAACTATGTGTTAGCAGAAAAGTATTTGACAAGCTGCTTACTGGGCACTGCCTACTGAATTTACCTCAAATTTTAAACAGAAAAATGCATCAATTTGCACCAAGCAGCCGTTATTTCTGTTTGTCTAGAACACTGATTATGTATTATAAGGCTAAATAAATATATTAAATAAATGTAATTGCATATAAACCTTAACAACTATATTTATTAACAATGAACTGCTCACTGCATAAAAGTGCATAGATTGCACTTCCATTATTCAATTCTCACAGAATTTATACTAAAACTTACAAGGGTACAAATATGTATTCTTATGTGGACATGCAGATTGCTCGTAAGTGACTTCTTGTAATGTGAATTTGAAGAGGTGTATTTATTTTGTGCTTTTATGTGCATTAGGTTCTTGGTGTAAATGCATTAATGTGGTCATATATATGCAACAGATTTATCATAAAATGCAACAAACAAAATAATCACAACAAAGTGAGTTTGTGCTGGCGTGTCCCTGTACCTGAGCTGCACTGAGCCCTGTGGTGTTGACCTCCACTGCTCCTGGTGGGATGGCCCTGTGTTGGGGGAAGTAGGGGTTGTCAGGTCCGGTACAGAGGAGGAACAGCTCTACGGTTATGTTAAATGGAAAGACAGCAACGGGTAAATCCCAGCGGTCCAGCACCGGAGAGAGACCAGCCAACAGAAAAACACTGCACACGAGAAAAAATGAGCTCATTGTTGATGATGTAGACAAAAAATGTGGTGTTTAATTCATCTTTTGTCGGACTGATCTTTTGTTACAATATGAAATATGAACGTTCACTTATTATAGGTACAATGTCATATGTTACTGTTCTGTGGCATGCACAGGGCCAAATGTACCCAAGGTCTTATGTGTTAAACTGTACATGCATGTTTCATAAGTGTCATATGGCTAGATTCCCAATAAATTCCATAGATTTGTGCACATAGCAATGGCATTTATATGGCATTCAGCCGTGAGTATATTGTATACTAGCTGGTTTCATCTACAGTAGATATAACTCTGTCTGTCTATTATTGGCTCTGTGTTTGACTGACCATGTGGCTGACCCCAAACACACTGGCAGCAGGAGCCACCAGTACCAGTCCCCAGCCGAACTGAAGACTCCCATGAGCAGAGAGACCAGCATGCCGTTAAATCCATGAAACCCGGCGCTCACCTCGCCCCTGCAAGAACACATCAGCTTGTCTCTAATCAAAGCAGCTTCACTATCCAGCACCAGCACGGTGTCCTAATGAGCAGTTACTCAGATGATGCAACATTTGTTCTACACGTCGGTCTAATAGTGATAAAAGTAAAGCTTAGTTGGTATTAAACCTTACCAGATATGAAAGCCACTGTGGTTTGATCACTAAGAGGCGAAAGCCTGTTGAGTGGGAGCATTGTGTTGAAAACTGTGTGTGCTCTCACCTGTCCTGTCCTGTGATAATGGCCGTCAGTGTAGACAACAGTACTCCCACACTTCCCAGCAGGCCTTGCCAGGGGGAGGCCCAGAAGAGCGCAGCCAGGATGAGAGCCCCACTGAGCGGGTTGTTGGCCAGAATAACCCTGGAGACCCCTCGGAGGCCCCAGACCAGCAGCTGCAGGCCAAACCATTGATCTGAGGAGCCAAGAAGAGAAACACTCAGCACACACAGCAACTGAAAGCATTTGGACCGACTGGTGCCAGTTCCGAGTTTTTAAGGAAAATGAGAGTTTAGTGTTGACACACTTCAGTATTTATTAGAAGCATAAAGTTTATTCTTTTAAATCTCTTTTAATGAAAGGAGAAGGGTGACTAAGTAGTTTTGACTAATGAGTGCATTTGACGTAATGTAAAGCAGTATTAACTAAAGCAATATTAGAGAATCACAGCTCATTTACCTCAAGTAAAGTCAAACTAAAATCAGTCGCTGCTGAGCTAACACGTTTATAATACTGCTACATCCAGCTCTGAACCTGCCAGTGCTCACCTGCTCCACACACAAACATGGAAAGGGATTATGTAATCATTATTTAATCAACACTGCTGACAACTTGCTGTTGTCTTGGCCAGGTCACTCTTGAAAAAGAGATTTTTAATCTCAATGCATTTTTATCGGCAGGCAGTAGCTCAGTGGGTAGAGCAGTCGTCTTTCAACCGGAAGGTAGGCGGTTCGATTCCCACTCTCCCCACAGTTCATACTGTCGTTGTGTCCTTGGGCAAGACACTTAACCCACCTTGCTTCCAGTGACTGTAACACTGGTGATTACTGTAGAACAATGTAAGTCGCTTTGGATAAAAGCGTCACCTAAATAAATAAATGTAAATGTATCTGGTTAAATAAACGTTAAATAAAAAAAAAATAACACAAAGCAGCAGGATGATTTATTTGTTAGGATGATTATAGAAGATATTAGACATTCTAAGATTAAAAACATAATTATGTCTATATAATCTGATCTTCAAAAATTTAGCGTTTTGTCCATAATAACAATTTATTGTTGTTAAAAAAAAAAAAAATAACAGCCTTCATACAATTTTAAATACTAATAGTTCCCATAATTGTACTTGCTCTATGGTAATGGTATAACAGCTGTAAAATGCACCAAGATACTGAAATTACACATTTTCTGGTGTAGGGCCAACATTATCTTATGACTTTATTTTGCCACCTGTGTATAAACATGTCTATTGCCTCCTAAGTTCACTCAGCAGCCACTAAAGCTCTGACCCAAGAGTCAACTCTAGTTACAGTAATAGGTTAGCTTGTGGTGGGGAAGCCAAATGTGAGATATTTTCATGAGGCCCAAAATATACCTCTGATAAAACAAATACCTGTATCCCACTGCCGTACACTTTCCTTTACATTTTCTTCTACATTTAGAAGAATTTGTATTGTTTTCTTTATTTTTTTATTTACCAATCCACTCTGTTTGCTAAAGTTTCTCTTCTGATGGAATCAAAGGATTGAGGAATATGTTCCTAGTAATCACAAATATACACATTTACTTTAACTGGTTTTCCCAATACGTCTTACCCTCCACATGTTTGTCCAGGTGCAGCATGTCTCCAGTGCACAAAAGCATTTTCTGAAAAAATCCAGGCTGTTTCTCCCTGCTCCTCTCCATTTCCACTTTAGCTTCCATCCACATCCTTTAAAGTGCTCCTCAAACTGGTCTCTTTCTCTGTCCTTCGCCTGTTGTTCTGTCCCCTCAGTCTTTTGAGTTCATCCTTTTTTTTACAGTGACTTATAAACCAGTTGAGTGGATAACATATTCGCTGAGCTCTCAGCCAAAGTCCAAAAGCCCACTGTGCTCCTCTCACTCCACATTTTACAATCGCTGCACGACTCTGTTCCCCCCTGTGTCCCTCTCAGTCCTCTCTGTGTTCCCTCTGTGTCTCACAGATGTCTTTACGTATTCTATACCTATCCACCTTTTGTTGCAGCTCGAGCCTCACTGTTTGTCTTTCCTTTATTTGGAAAGCCATTAGTGGCCTCTGTTATCTTCAGTTTATTTTAAAGGTGAATTATGGGCTGAGGCACAATGCAGCTAAAGAATCTTAACTGCTAAACGTTAAGTACAAAAAATTACAATAGTTTAAAAAGGTTAAAAGGTAGGTGTATGTGTAGTTTTTGACCACTTTTTTAAATGGTGCCTAATCATACATTTTTGCAATCATATTGTTCTATTGTAGACTACATTTTTGAAGCCCCTCCCCCAAAGCCCTGTATGCTCTGATTTGTTCAGAGGACCTGCTCCACTGTCAACTTTCACCTGAGCAAGGCTAGCAGAGCTCATTAGGTTACAAGAAGACATAGTGAGTAATTTGGAAGAAAACTCTTTTCCTGCACAGATTTATGAGTTCACAAACCCAGTTCAAAGTTCAAATCCATCTTGACCTGCTCCAAGTAAAGTATATGTGTCTGGCTCGTTGTGTCCAATAATGTGGCAGCACTGACAGTCTGGGTGTGTTTTAGGGTTCAAGATGTAGAGACCTTTTACAGTTACCAATGTAAATAATATGGAGCTGCTCTGATTGGATTAATCTGGGGTTCATAAATCCAATCACCAACCAGGTATTTATTTAAAGTATCTGCCACTCTGCAAACGCTTCCAACAGGATTCCTCCAGATGTTTCTGTGGAGCACAATGGCTTCAGAAAAATGCGTAGGCGGTTCGATTCCCGCTCTCCCCACAGTTCATACTGTTGTTGTGTCCTTGGGCAAGATTAACTTTGAATGGAAGCTTCATGTAAGTCACTTTGGATAAAAGCGTCTGCTAAATGACTCTTAAATGTAAATGTAAAAAAGAATATGACAGAGCTAAAGGCGTTCTGCCAGGAATGGGTTAAAATTCCTCCTCAACGATGTGCAGGTCTGATCTACAGCTACAGGAAGCGCCTGGTGGAGGTTATTGCTGCCATGGGCGGTGCCATTTTGAATTAGAGTTTTTTGTGTAATTATTTTTAGACACATTATTTTTGTCAATAACCCTGACTTAGATGAAGATCAGATCACATTTTAAGGGAAATCTATTCAGAAAGCCATGAAATTCCATAATAATTTCTTGGCAAACTAACAGGAACACAGCAGTGGCTCCACAAATTTAAACCCTACAGCACTTCAGCTTGTTTTGTAGCATATGTGAATTCTGCGGGCATGCCCCTGAGCTTGGCTGCCTGACTGCAGTGGAGGAGAAGCGGAGAAGGCGTATTCAGCAGCAGCGCAGCCACTGCCTTAAAATAAAAAAGGAGCGGGGCTCAGGTCAAACAAACACAAACTCTTTCCTGAAGAATCCTTGTACAAATTCATCTCAGTAAAATACAGGACCAATAATAGTTTTGTATTTATTTTGATGTGTTTATTTTCCATGCATGTAATGTCTCTGGAATGTAATATAATGAAAATCAGACCTCACGTCAAGAAGGGCTGTTCTAAAGCAAGAGAAGACAGGGTCTGTCTCTGGGAAGTTCAGTGCCTCCGGGACTCTGAGGTGAGATCCAGTTTCCTTGTCTTTGACTTGCCCTTGAACACAACACCGTCTCTGCCACATCACTGTTTGGTGTTCTGTTTTGATGAGCTCTGCTTTTTAATACAGCGCTCTGTCTTCTGTATTTCAGCAGGATTTCAAACAGGTTTGTCCTCGTGTTATTTTGTGTAACTGAGATCTCCAGATGTGTTGATACGGTGTGTTGATATGGTGATATAGGTAAAAAAAAATCTAACCCTTTTTAGAAATTAGAAAGACTAATGAAAATGAAAACTGCCCCTAATGTGATTACATACAAGTCTTTTATCTTTTATATTATCCTAATATAGTCTGTGTGTGTCAGCTTTGTGTGAAAGGCCTTTATTTTCTCTCCGGTCCCAGCATCAGATCAGCACGTTCAGGCTTCCTCAGAGTGATTGTGATATAAAATTATCAGAGAAAAATAAACATTATGCAGACTCTCTATTTCTGTTTGAACAATGTTCTCACTTTTATTTTTATAACATTTCTGAACTAAAACAGTGTTTGTCAGGTATTTTTTTAATGTATAAGCTGGAGTAACATTGCTACTGAATAAAAATATTGCCAATGTTATGTGCCTCAACAAATTTAAGAAAAACAAGAAAACAAGTAAATGTGCAAAGACAAAAAGGACTAGAAACATTCCAGTACAGCAGCAGCATAACCAGTTGTTTTCCCATTTAATTTAAGTACGAGTGCACTAACCCTTAGTGTTCATATCTTATGCCTTCACAGTATGGTTTGACCTGGACCAACAATTCTCTCATAGTACTTGTTGGAGTGTCATATTTTGGATGTTGTGTGTTTTATTTCAATGTACTGTTTTTTATATTCAAGTGTGGTAAGATATAACAATACATTTAAATTTTTTTAAATGGAAAAGACTACAGTTACATTTATTCATTTAGCAGACGCTTTTATCCAACACGACTAACATTGTTCTACAGTAATTACCAGTGTTACAGCCACTGGAGGCAAGGTGGGTTAAGTGTCTTGCCCAAGGACACAACGACAGTATGAACTGTGGGGAAAGTGGGAATCGAGCTGCCTACCTTCAGGTTGAAGGACGACCACTCTACCCACTGAGCTACTGCGCCCCATTGGTTAAGACAAAGATATAGGTACCAGGCACTGGGAGACATCTTTTTAACTGGGACAAAGGTCGAGTAAGGGGATGACCTGTCTCCACTAGAAGGAGGGGGTCTTTCTCCCTGTTATAGTAATTTTTCATTTCCTATAGTTAATAATTATTGGATGCTCCTAGTTCTCTTCAGGTCATGTCAAATCTGATCATGTCATATCCTTCATGCTAATCTAAACATGAACTAGACACATGTAGACATAACTTGCCATGGACTAAATCCTGCACCTGGGAGCTTGTCATGAGGAGTGTGTGAGAGATACGCCTCCTGCAGCTTTTATAGCATGATATAAAATCTCATGCATTGTTTACTTTTCTGAGCAAACCTCATCTTGTACCATTGTGACATGTTTGTACTTTGCTTCTTCTTGCAAGATCATTCATTTTTAAATAATATGCTGTCTCTGTGATCTCTCTGGATAATGTGGACAAAGAATCCTTATAACACGCCCTCATGCAGTCCTCATAAATCTGTAACATAACATGTAAGAAAATGTATAAAACTTGAGTCCGCGTGCAGCAGGTCAGTATGGCTGGTGGTCAGGTAGTTGTTGTTGTTGCAATAAAGACTCTATGGCACTATGAAACTTTTGTCTGCTCATGAGTTTTTGCCTTTGGTGTTTGAAGACTGGTGACATTTGGTGAGCCAGAATTCAACAGAGGATCCGCTTTACTGGTCAGAGCTGCATTCCTCGACACAGACCACAAAATAGTAAAGGTAAGCCTTTTATTTCTGCTAAATCAAGGTGGAAGCAAAATAACAACCAAAAACATTTCCGCCTAGAAATTAAATTATGAAATAATCTTTACTTTTATAGCATGTGGCATTCCCACTTACTTGGGTAACTGAATTAGTCATCGTTGATTTCATTGTATTATGTAACATGGACCACAACACAACATTGTGCTTGAAAGCTATCATACCTGTCCATCTCCATTGGTTTTCTAAGGCGTTGATCCAAAGAGGCTGCCTGTATTGCAGGATATTGGTCAAGGAACCTCTCAAACATAAGATACAGAGAGTTCTAACTGTCATAGTAATTGTATATTATATATTATGCTCTCATTCCTGCTCTAGTTCATATGCTTATCCACATACAAGTACGAATTAATGTCTTTAGCTATATCTCTGTGAAGTTTAAGGCACCTGTATTCCTGCTGCCCACCCAGTTGGGCTGCACCCTGGGAAAAATCAGATCATATAAATCATATGAGATGGATTTGAATGTTTATCATTTATCAGTTCTTTATCATTTGGTTTAATTGTATTTTGCCTTGAAAAAATGTTTGGTTGAAGTTAAAAAAAGATTAAGATAATTTACTATACTTAATAAGTTAGCTTATGTATAATTCCAATGCTAGATGCAATATGTTGAAATACATTGGGTTAAAATGTTGCTTTAGAGGATATGATTTTGAATTTGATTTAAAGGAATTGTTCGTAAACTGTGTTTTAAATATTATTAAACCTGTTAATCTTGGAAAAGGCATTATGATTGTTAGGCTGCGCATACTACTTGCTATTTTCTCCTCGGCCTGCTCGAGTGCAATTAATAAAAGCAAAGCAAATTGAGTGAGTTGTCCCAGCGTCCTTTTATCCGAAGCTAGCCTTTTTCAAGTTTTGGCAAGAGCTGAAAGAACTGGGAAAACTTGACAATCTCCTATTGGGGCCATTCTAATCCAAACAAGACAAAGACATCACTTTGCACTACATCTAATCACTGTTCAGGAACACTCTGTCCTGTACACTTAGTGACACATACACATAAACTTATTCACATCTGTCACTGACACGTCAGCTCATTACACGTCCATCCACGACCCTGGAGCTGAGAAGCATAATGTACAGGTATAAAAGCCTCATGTGTTGTAAACATGTTAAGAAAATCAACATGTACCATTGTTGCATGTGTCTGATTTGTTTCATTCTTGCAAGAATTAAACCGGTCTTCCATTCCTAAATTTACCATGTACGGCCTCCGTCATCTCGTTTGTGATCCGAGCCGAATAATTATTTTAACACCAATGTGTTCGGGTATTGAGAAGGAGGTCTACAACAAAGAGATACAAAGATACTTTTATTTATCCCAAAAATGAGAAATTCTATTGCCCAGTACCTCATAACCAACATGGACAAGTTTTAAAATATAAATAATTGCCCTGTGAATAACTGGCCATTGTCCAGGGCGGGGCAGCTCTTTCATCCCTCTGATCCGGCCCCCTGTGGCTTTTAAAATAATTTATGAATATTAAATTTAAATTTATTTTTATTTTTTTCTTATGTTGTCGCTGTTACTATGCGTCACAAATGCCAAAGTGCGACACTCGCCAGCGCGCAATTTCTTGAACTTTTCAAATCCCAGCTAGACTATGGAGAATTCTAAGAAAAGTGTGTGAAGAAAACAGAACGTTCAATGGAACGTGGGCCGATTAATTTGCTTTCACTGCTGACGAGACTATTTTACCAGTATGCTAAATATGTAATGAGGAGATATGCAGATGTTTTCCAACATAAACATCGCGGAAGCCTTACAGATGATGGCTTACAATCCTGTGTAAAGATGAATGTGACAGCAAACAGCCCTGATGTGCAGAGGCTGTGCGCTGATGTTCAGGAGCAAAAATCACATTAACCAATTATGACAAATATTTTAATTGCCTATTATTTTGCATATATTCATATTTCTTCATTGTCCTGTGAAATAGTCCTTTTATTGTTCAGATTGGCAGCTGATTGCATTGCAGTAAAAGGATGACGGCACATGGCGGTTTTGGTTTGCTGCTGGTGGATCATTTAAGTTTGGCATTTTTTTTTTCTTTTTTCATAAATACAATTAAAACTCAAATAGACATTGAGCACTTTACTTAAAAGTATCCTTCAACCGAACTAATTTTTTTCGGAGTTCAAAATGTTTTTGTGGCATGCAGAAATGTAGTTACGTTTTCTCTGCAGTTATTCATTGATTTCATAAATGCAACACATTGTAGTTTATTTATAATTAGCATTAAGGGAAAAAATGTGCAGTGTCATGCAGTGGTATTTCATTTTAAATGTAAAAAGGGTTTTGTGGCTCCCAGTGTTTGTTTTTTTTTACTGTAGAAAACAGGTCCAAATGGCTTTTTGAGTGGTAAATGTTGCCGACACCTGGTCCAGGGTGTACCCTGCCTAAGGCCTAAAGCTGCTGGGATAGGCTTGAGTTACCCGCAACCCCTAACTGGACTAAGAAGTAGAAAAGCACTATGCAACGGTCCACAACAGCTTCCACTGGGCCCAACCTCCTGGCTGCAACAGATCCTGTGTTTTTAATGAGTTTGTTCAGACATTTTGTATTTTTGTCCAATCTGCTGCTGTCCCAGCACACCGCAGCATACAATATGGCACTAGCCACCACTGATTGATAGAACATAAAAAGCAAATCAGAGCAGACATTAAATGACCTAAGAAGGAGGAATAAAAGTCTACTCTGCCCCCTTTTAGTAGATGGCAATAGTGTTAGCAGACCAGTCCAGTCCAGGGTGTAACCCCAAGTACTTATAATTCTGGACCACTTCAATATATGTGCCTTTTATGGTAACTGTCTGAGAAGCAATGGGCTTAGACTTTTGTAAATCAATAATCATCTCCTTAGTCTTAGAGTTGTTCAGAAGGAGGTGGTTATTTGCACTCCATTCACTGAAGGCCCTGACACAGTCCCTGTATTCCCTCTCCAATCCCAGTATGACACCTGCCATGATCAGAGGTGTCTCCTGGGGCCTAGCACCTATGTCAGATCTTCATAATCTTGGATGGTTCCTTTTTAAATTAGACCAAATTAGATCTGTGGTCAAAACTGTCTTCTTCCAGCTGCGCATCCTAAGCAAATTTAAGGCATATCTGCCACCAAACTTCTTTGAGAATTCTTTTATTCATAACTTCTCAGTTGGACTACTGCAACTCCTTGTACTGTGGGTTGGACCTGTTGTCGCCTGCAGTTAGTCTTCTAACAGGTACAAGGCGTGGAATCTTTACACTGGCTTACTGTCCGAAACAGAGTCAATTTTATTTAAATGTCTTAACGGACTGGCCCCTATTTACCTCTCAGAACTGTTCTCCATTCATGTTCCGACCAGAACAATGAGGTCAACAAACTAACTGATTTTCAACATGCCAAGAACATGTTTATAAACCAAAGACGATTGCTGAAGCTGCTCCTCAACCTTGGAACAGCCTGCCTCTTTTATATTAGAACATCCCAGTCCCACAATATTTTTAAGTCTTCTATAAAAACTTAATTGTTTGCACAGGACTTCAACACAAGTTGAGCAGGACTTTGACCATTGCTTTTATTTACTAGGTGCTTGCGTAGTTGCCAACTTTTAAAGCTTTGTGATTTACCAAATTTGAATTGGAGCATCAATTAGAGCATGTCACTCTTATTCTCCCCAATTAACTCCCATATTAAAGATGTCTAGACTGAGTTTTTATCAATACTACATTAATCTTACGTGTCTTCACTTCCTGCTCTCAGACAAGGTGGACGTCTCCTCCTGCTCCTCCTGCCTCTGTTGTATGCTTCTTTTGTCTCGTCTCCTCATACTAAAATTCTCTTATTTCTCTGTGACTTTACTGCTTGGTGGGCTCCTAAGAACCGAAAATGGATCTGAATACATCATCTCAGGACGCCTGGAAGAACTGGCAAGTTCTGTGTTTAGAAGTTCTGTTTGTTGAGGATGTATATCGTTTTTGATTTATGATAGTGGGTTCCTGCTCATTGGTCTGTGGACCGCATTAAACTATCAAAAAATTTGTAAGACAGCTTCCTTTAAACCAACTCAGCCGCTGTCGGCTGAAATTAAACAGTGCTTCTGTGACGTGAGTGACATACTGAAGGGATTTACAACAGAGAGACGCACAGTCCGAGGACCTGACTCGACATCTCAGCACAGACCAAGGACATACAGAAAAGAGTAAACAACATCTAAAGCACATCCATAAGCTGCTACATGGTATTACAGGTCTGACCATGAAACAGGACACATCACGGTTACTCCACAAAATGGATGCACGCACTTGACGCTGAGAACCCAAACTGATTGATTATGATCCGGATAAATTACCAAAGATCAATATATATAAATTATACAAATTACTGTCTCCCTTTCCTATGCCCAATGTCCCTTCTCTCGATAAGAAGTCTGGCCAGCAGCTAGGTCTTATCTTATCCTGTTACTTCCTGTACTCTCATCAAGGACAAGGCTACTCAGCTCACTCAACCAGCACCGCCAAAACATCGCCTTAACATCTCACAGACGCCTTCCCTTGCTATCCTATCATCAGCCCAAACCAACCGTCTGCCATTTGACATCTGTCTGACTCTTTATTCTAATCCCCCTGTAAAAAAGCCACTGAAAAATCCCATCACGTGACCACGTGTGCTGTTATCCTGTTGTTGTCTGTTGAAGTCTGTATATTTACGTCACCGGGTCCCGCATGTGTTTTTATCATTTTTATGTGAGGACTTTTTAAGGTCACATGACTTGCAGGTTTTAAATTGGGTGGCACCCCATCCCACCTGGGTGACGACATGGACCAATAGGAAGAGCGTCGACCGGGTTCTAAAGGCCCAACGAAAGAGGGATGGGGCAGCAAGAAGGAGGAATTTTATTGCCCGTGCCTTGTTCTTGCCATTGAGCTGACTTCTTAGCACTTGCCTTACTCGTTGGAGGTATTTGGCAGTTGCTGTTTTCCTTGTTACCTCTTCAAGGTTGCCATTTGCCTGTGGTATTCCAAGGTACTTGTAACCATCCCCAATGTCTGCTATTGTTCCTTCTGGTAGTGAGACCCCTTCTGTGTGGACTACCTTCCCTCTCTTTGTCACCATTCGACTACACTTCTCAAGCTCGAATGACATCCCAATGTCAGAGCTGTAGATCCTGGTGGTGTGGATCAGTGAGTCGATGTCCCGCTCGCTCTTAGCGTATAGCTTGATGTCATCCATGTAGAGGAGGTGACTGATGGTGGCCCCATTCCTGAGTCGGTATCCATAGCCAGTCTTGTTGATTATTTGGCTGAGGGGGTTCAGACCTATGCAGAACAGCAGTGGGGACAGAGCATCTCCTTGGTATATGCCACATTTGATGGATACTTGTGCAAGTGGCTTGCCATTGGCCTCAAGGGTGGTTTTCCAAAGCCTCGAGTTTGCAATGAAGTGTCTTAGAGTCCTGTTGATGTTGTACATCTCCAAGCATTCAGTGAGCCATGTGTGTGGCATTGAGTCATATGCTTTCTTGAAATCAATCCAGGCAGTGCACAGGTTGGTGTGTCAGGTTCTGCAGTCTTGGGTGACTGTTCTGTCAACCAGGAGTTGGTGTTTGGCTCCTCTGGTTTCTTTTCCGATGCCCTTCTGTGCTTTGCTCATGTATTGATCCATGTGCCCACTTATCTTAGCCGCGATGATGCCTGACATGAGCTTCCATGTTGTGGAGAGACAGGTTATTGGCCGATAGTTGGATGGGACTGTACCATTTGTGGGATCCTTCAGGATCAGGATTGTACGCCCTTCGGTAAGCCATTCAGGGTGCGTTCCATCCCTTAGCAGCTGGTTCATTTGTGCTGCAAGGCGCTCGTGGAGTGCAGTGAACTTCTTTAGCCAGTAGGTGTGAATCCTGTCAGGGCCCGGTGCTGTCCAGTTTTTCATATAACTGACACTCTTTCTTGGATGTCTGCCGTTGTGATGGTAACTGGATTATGTTCAGGGAGGTTGCTGTGGTCCTCTCTCAGAGAGGCCAGCAATTCTGCATCGCTGTTGTGGGATGCCTCCCTCTCCCATATACTTTTTCAGTATTGTTCAGTTTCCAGCCTTGGTGGGTCGGCTCTGCTGTTATTATTCTGCCACTGAGCATACACTTGCAGGTTGAGTTGCGCACAGCCAGTTTATTCTTCTGGCTTCATTCTCTCTTGTGTACATACATGCATGCAAGAACGAACTAGACCTAAACTAGTCCCAGGACCACATGAAAACCAGACCATGACTATTTGTTTCTGATTGGTCCACCTTCTGCAGTGACTGTTTATTCCAGTGTAATTTTTAATGGAGACTGTTCCAAATTGAAGCTTTTTGTCCCAGGTCGAAATATCTACATAAGGTTTATTAGTTTTACTGTGGAGCTTGTCACCTATGTGTTACACAAGGTGGTTTAGGAACAGTGCAGTTGTTTAGACATTAGTTGACCAGATAAAAATAAAGTTCTTCAACATTTGTGCAAAAACTCAACAAAATAACAGTAATAGTAACATGTATAATATTCTGTCTGATATAAGTTCACTAACTTTATCTGTTATCCTGCCGACAGTAAAAGCTAAGATATGTGAGTTGTTGAAGAAGCTGCTCAACTAAAGTTAGCTATTTTAGACAAACATTACATTCGATAATATATCAGTCAAAGTTAGCGTTAGCTCTAATGGCCGTATTGTGTTGAACAACGCTTTATAAAACATGTCATTGTCAAACATTAGTCGCCCTCTTCTCTCCCATGTCTCAGGACTTCTCTTTACTGCTGTGGCTGTGTCAGCACTTGAGAGTCAAACATAGTTTACTCTCAATAAAGTCTCTCAAACAATAAACTTGCAGAAGTGTAACTTTTCTTACCTTCTCTGTAAATGTTGAAGTCCTGTGAACCGCTATTGCTCTGCTTACCCAGTCGTGCACGTACGAGTGCACGACAGCGAGAGCGAGCAAGACACTGACTGCAGTTCTCCTATCGGCCACTGGTGTCAGTAACTGTAAGTTTTTTTCTGAAAGTTACGCAATGTCCCTTTAAGCCCTTTCTGACCTTGTTCCAGCCCTTTAAGCTAGTTTTTCCAGCACACTCTGCCTTTCAGCTTTCTTCTGCATATTTTACATTATGCAGTCACCTGCAATGCAAATATTATAGTTGTTAATAATTAGTGTAATTTAGGAACTGTACGTAGACTACAGCTATAGCCTAGGCGCCCCTGACATAAAGCTTAGCTAACACTATATTAAAACAGCAGTTAAGCTGTGGCTCGGTACACTACTAGTCAGAAATTGAAAAAATGACCTTCTCAGAATATGGAGTAATGTGGCTAGTCTTCTTGTAAAATAATACAGGAACATGTTGTGGAATTCTGGTAAGACCTCGTATACAACAATTTACTGTGTTGGCAACAATTTTACTGTAAAATTACAATTAATAATACAATAATTAATAGTACCTGTAAAAGGCTGGTACTTTAATAGTTGTAAAATATTACAAGAAAATACTGTAAAATCCTGGTAATATTTTACAGTGTACAGTGTTTTATGCCACACACTCACTTTAGGATCCTGGTCCATTTGTTCTGATTTGGCAGCCACAGCCTTGTGGCGCTCTGTTGCCATGGCAGCAGAAGTAATGACGAGGCAGGAGCAGACAACCTGTTTTTAACCTGCTCTGTGCGTATATATATCACAAACTCCTGTGTTCTTTGGGACCAACAGTAAAGACAGCCAACAGCATCTGAGGCGTTCACCCGATGCTATGACAACCCTATTCATTTACTCATTCGTTGAAGCAAATGTTATTAGTTGTAGGTTGAACTCTAGGGAATATTTGAGTTCCGCCCTGAGTTTAACCAGGTTAAAAATCCAATTTAGAGATGTTTCGCAGGTGATAAAAACAATTTTTGAACAACTTTCTTGAATGAGCCTCCAAAAACATGGTCTGGTCAAACACAACTCCCAGGTTTCTGAGGCTGGTCTGAACAGTGGAGCTCAAGAAACCAGCTGTGATGATTAAATTAGAACTTGTCAATACACATGTACAAGTACAATGCAACAAAATGCAGTGTGTGATGTGAGGGATCTCTTTATCAGGTGCAATGATCAGAGTTTCTGTCTTGTTTCAATTTAGCTGTAAATAGTTTGCGGTTAGCCAGTTTTGGATGCCAGATAAGCAGTCTAAAAACATGGATAGAAAGTGAATCTCTGAGTTATTAAAAGAACAGTACAATTGAATATTGTCAGCATAAAAGTGATATAACCCAAACAACTACAAATAATCTGACCAAGGGGAACCAGGTATAAAAGGATGACATGACAGACTCAACACATCAGACATTATGAAACATACTGTACATAAAACATCCAATCAACAATAAAAAGACAAAACATTTACCCCAACAAGGTGCTCAAGAAGCTAACCACTTTGGGTTAGAGCCCATTATACGCATTCATATTGCTTGCCATCTCTTGTCACACTTGTTTTAAGCTTGGGCTGGAGAAGAATGTGTTTGCCTTTTACAGGCTAACATTAAAATTTGTCATGTCAAATTGTTAGATTAACCATCCTAGCAGTGTTGCCAACTTAGCGACTTTGTCGCTATATTTAGCGAGTTTTCAGACCCCTCTAGCGACAAATTTTCCAAAAAGCGACTAGCGACAAATCTAGCGACTTTCGCGACTGGCGACTCTCTGAAGTGGAAACACACATCGTTCTTACTCTTCTGAATGAGCACCGGGTGCTTTGTTCACCCCTCCACGTCCAGACTGCAAATGAATTGCGCATGTGCAGCAATTTGCCGCTCATGGACTCTGGCCCTGGCTTACATTCAGCACGTGAAAATGTAAAAATGTTCTTTGTCAAAAAAAATAATTAAAATCACTTCACAAAAATAAATCGCTGCATTTTATTTTACTCACACAACCTCTAACAACGCTGGTCCACTGTATGTACACCTCTATGTGAATCAAGATAAGCTTGCTAGCATCAATCCTCCATTGCTTTGAGGATTACCCATAATCCCTCGTCATTACTAGCATTCGCTGCAGGTACACTTTGTGACAGTAGGTGGCACCATACTCACATTTAGTAGGATTTAACCTGAACCTATGTTACACTTGTGTGCTTATCACTTAATTTAGATCAGAAATGAGAAGAGCTTTATTGGGACATTCGACTATATCATAACAAAATACAGTAAAAGAGACCATGTGTGAGCACAAATTTCTCAAGAATGCACACTAGGCAGGGAGAACGCAAGAAAGTATGCAATTTAGTATGATGACGCGATGACGTAATGACGTCACGAATATGCTAATTTACGCATGACGTCATTTAGCGACATTTAGCGACTTTTTGGCTAGGCTTTAGCTACTTTCCTTTGAAAAGAGTTGGCAACACTGCATCCTAGATGTTGTCATTATTTCTGCACAAACAGTTGCGCACTGCACTTTGAGAACGGAGAGCTCTATTTGGACAGTAGAGCACAGGGTGGTCTTTAAAATAAGCTGGCTGTTAAAGCCTCTGAAAGTAAGAAGATGAGTTGTGGTCTGATATTACAAAGTGTTATCAGCTGACAACAGCCTGATTCTGTTGACAGAAAGCCAATGGAGAGGGTTACATATGTCTATTAGTCAGGGTACCCGCGGGGTCTTAAAAGCATTGAAAAAGTCTTAAATTTGATAATCTAAAATTAAGGCCTTAATAGCCTTGAATTTGGTATACAAAGTCTTGGATTTCGTTACAAAGATCTTATTTTTTAACTTTTCTTAGGATTAAGTTCATACCGTAACAAAATGAACTGTTACTAGTGTAGGCTAAATAAAAAATAATGCAGCGTAATTTTGAGTGCACCTCGCGGTCCACGTCATAGCAGTAAGCGTGAAAGCTCGCGCACCCGTTATAAGGTTACTAGGCAAGTGAGGTAAATTGCAGAACAAGATAGTAGCTAGCCTAGTTTGTCGGCTAAAATGGTAAAGTGTCGGTTTAATCCGCTGTGGACAAGGAATCCGAATTACGTTTGGGTCAAGCCTGTGCCAGGAAATGACCGCGAGGCCTATTGCTGTTGGTGCAGGAAATCTTTTAAGCTAGCGACAATGGGTGTTACGGCCCTGGACTTCCATATGAAGGGTGCCAAACACACCGCGTGTAGCACTGTTCGCCAGCGCCAACCACCTATTGGCCCGTTCTGTGCACTGCGGATCTCTTCGGCTACTGAAACAGCTCTGACTATCAATAATGAAGACATTTCTACAAAAGAAATGCCACCACAGCCAAGGAACATTCTATCGTACTGTGGCTCAACACCAACTCTGCGGGCAGAGGTGATGTGGGTCCTTAAAACAGTGTCTGAGCACCACTCTTACACTTCAAGTAGCCTACTTGTACATAATTATTTTCTAGGGTTCAAAATGTATACAGATTTTACATTTTCCCCTCATACTTCTATCAGAATGGGTACGAAGTTGGCATTGAATTTCATTTAAAATGGTATTAAAAAGGTCTTAAAAAGCCTTGAATTTCATTTGGAGGGTCCTGGGGGTACCCTGATTAGTTCAAGTCAGAACTCTGTTATATTAGTACTAACTGAAAGAACTTTGTTCACATCCTGATGATAGCAGTGAGCTACAGAAGTCCAACTTGGATGTGACAAAGGCATCACTTTTTAACCTAATCATGAAGAGTTGCACAGAGGGAAACAGGCACTTACCTGTGTGATATGGGACTTGAAGGACAAGGTTTGCTAACAGCAGAGAGTTAAAATACTCTGGAATTCATTTGACTTCCTCAATAATCTTATTTGAAACGATGAGTATGTCATTCCTGACTGTAAAGCCACCCTGACTAAATGATCACTTAACTTGAGTTTCTCTTGACCACTGAACAGTGTAATCAGAGCAGGAGCTTAGAATACAAGTCTTCTTTTTATTCACTTTCCTGGATCCTGTTGGAAACATTTACATTTATTCATTTAGCTGACGCTTTTATCCAAAGCGACTTACATTGTTCTACAGTAATTACCAGTGTTACAGTCACTGGAGGCAAGGTGGGTTAAGTGTCTTGCCCAAGGACATAACGACAGTATGAACTGTGGGGAGAGCGGGAATCAAACCACCTACCTTCCGGTTGAAGGACGACTGCTCTACCCACTGAGCTACTGCCACCCATGCTAATCCATGCTAATATATGATGGCCAATTTATTTTCTCTGTCATTTTTGTATTTATATTTTTTACCATTATAAAAAATGTTAAATTCAAATTAAAAAAAAAATTGGATAACCATTTAATACATATGGATTATTATCAAAATTCAAAGCACTTTACGGAGTCCATTATTCATTCACTCCACAGTCACACACTGGTGGTGTTAAACTACTTTTCTATATAAACAGCTGCCCTGGGACAGGCTGACAGAGAAATGGCAGCCAGTCCGCGCCAACTCCCAAATACACTCCCAAAAACAGCAGTGTCACAGCTGGACCACCACTGGAAGCAAGGTGGCAAGGTGACAGTATAAACTGGGGAGAGCGGGATTCAAACTTCCAACCTCCGGACATAGGACAACTTCTGACAAGTTTACAGGTGTAGTGTGTTCTTTTTTTTTTTTTAACCCCAAACAGGATCCTTTTTGACTACTAGAAAAAACAAAAACTGTGTCCTGAGGATTTCTTCCTATAATTACAGAATAATTACAAAATATAGATGATTAGTCATTTCATTATGTTTAGGACCTGCTATTGCGTGTAGAGTATGAATAATTCCACCAGGGGGCAGATGTCAGGTATAAAATTTAACAGGTTTTTCAAGAAAGTGTTGATTATGTGGGCTCAAAAAATCCTGAAGCAAATATGGTACAAAAAGGTTAAGAATAAAATTACTGTGAAATGTCAAAAGATATAGTTTGCTGGTTTTGGAGCTGTGCCACATGTGAGGCACATTCTGAGCTGCAGTTGCCTACTGTAATGATGTAATGGTCCTTTAACAGGTAGCTGACTGGTGCGTCTCTGTGAAAGGTCCCCTGAGCATGGGGTTTTAATTGGATGGCTGTAGGCGAGCAGTTGGAGTAGCTGAACGCTGTTCAGGTTAGTACTCAAGTGGATGACATGCAAGGTTTAAAATAGCAGCCGTCTCAGAGAGTGCTCTCGGGCAGAACCACTGAGGAGACAGGACTGACTGAACATCCGTAGACGTCCGTATGATGCAACTCCGCGCAACAGCAGGCTGAGTTATGAGGATATGGTCTTGCTTATCTTTAGCATTGACCTCAGGTTTTACTCTGTTCCAAATGCAGCTGTACATGTTTAATATTTTGGAACAGTACATTCCTCTTGAAATACACCAGCTCTTTGAAATGTTTTACCAGACATTTACTAAAAGACACTGATAACACACAAATAAAACACATTAAACTGATCCTGATCTGTGCAGACTAGGAATGTCTGATGGATGTCATTAGAACAGGGGTGGGCAAACTAAGGTCCGAGGGCTGTTAAATCTGGCCAAGCATTTATTTTAAATTTTATCGATAATCAAACACTGCAGATATATTTCCTTTTACTTCAATATTCTGCAGTGATCAGTTAATTGCACTATAGGACATGCTCCAAAATGTAAATACCTTTCCTGTAGGCAAAAGAAACATGTTTTTATCGAGTTTCCTGTGTTGGCCCGGCTCTCCACAAGAGTCCCATATTCTAATGTGGCCCTTGGGGAAAAATAATTGCCCACCCTTTCATTAGAGTGTTCATGACTGAGAACACAGGAACAATACTGTTGTTGGAGTTTTAAACTGTCGGGCATTTCACTAAAACTTTGTTTTCAACTTTTATGGAATAAGAACTGGCTTCATCGCTCACAGCATTGCAGTGATCAAAATCAGTTTCCTTTAGACCTTTTTGACAAACACTGTAGCAACAAGTGCAGACACTTCCTATTTCATAATATGAGCATGCGAGCTGAAAAATATATTTTTGCAGCTTTAGCATTGTGTGCTTTGTATTTTTCTTAGTCTAACATAAGGCTAAAGTCTTATAACAGAGCCATACTATATAATAATAAGCCCAACATACAAAACACAGCCCATTTTGACTTGAAGTGGGCCGGACCAGTAAAATAATAGCATAATAACTTATAACTCTTATACTTATAACAAATGTTGTGCAGAGAGTTACATAATTTTCACTTTCCAAAATTCAGGACTTCGGAGACCTTTTATATAAGGGAGGATTTGATTCCCTAAAGAAATGAGAAAAAGGGGGCAGAATATATGACTGGTGAGTGACTTGTGTGCTCTCACAAAATCACTTAGCCCATATTAAATTCAAGCATGACTTCATCCCACAGCAGCAGCAGCCATTACATCATCCAATCTGTCCATAAGAGCTGATGATGTGAGCCCACGGGACACACATTCAATAAAGACAGCACGCTTCATTGTCAGAACTTGCCATATTTTATAGTAAGGTACATACATTTAAATTTCCGCCGCCTTTTGTGCTCACAGTAAAGGGGACAAACATGGACAGTAACGTTTCAGTGGCCGACACACAGGCAGGCTTTATCCAAACACATACTCCACTGAAATGTCCCCACTTTAACCTTTCAGTAATGATATGAAATGCCACTGACATACAAAACATCTTCCACAAATTAAAAACAAAAAACATCTACATCTGTAAGCATCAAAGCATAGTTATAAAATAAGTTTTACTAATCCACATTTGTACAGATTCAATGGTGCATTTTGGTTTGTTACAATGGAATCAGGTACTATTCATAAGAGGAAGAGCTGAGGAAATCAAAAGTGGCAGGAAGAAAACAGCAATATTTAAGTCATTCTGCACTGCACACTGTTACTGTGACAATAGTGGTTGCCATGGAGATGTATGTGTCCAGGTGATTTTCAGTGGCAGTCTTTGGGATTATTCAAAGCTACAGGCTTCATTTGTAACGCCCTGCTCTTTGAAACCCCTTGAACTTCAAGACTCATGATTAGTTGCAGAATGATGACATCAGTTTTAATGAATGAAATGCTGCATTCATGTGCTCCTCAGACGGTTGGACTTACAGGTGTGTTCAGGTGCCAACCCAAAAGTCCGAATGACCAACCATTACTAAAGTCATTTATCAGCGTTTCACATTGGCTGGCTGTTGTAATCAAATACTCAATCACATACTTATCTCATCACTTCACGAATCCAACTAACGCGGACAACAACCAGTGGCAATAGGAGCAAGAGTCAATGTGTAATGTACAAACGAATAAATGTTGATTAAAAAATACCTTTCTTTTGTAGTGTTCTTTTAATTAAAACTCCACAACTTACCTTTTTTTCTTTTTTTTTTATAAATATGTCAAAGAAATAATGTCATAGCTACGGTCACTGTCATTTGTGAGAATGTTCTTGAGCATTTTTCTGAGACAGTGGTTTTTCTGAGGGTCACATGAATGCAGTGTATGTCCCGGTCCTTCCCCTGTGTTCTCCTTTACTCTCTCAGTCCAATGTGGGTTGTTAAACCCTGCCCCTTCTCTGATTGGAGGGTTTAGACAGACTGGTCCTAGTCTTCAGACATAGCGTGCCACTTTGCGATTTGTCGGCGCGGGTGGTCACAGATCTCCCTCCAGTGCTCCCCGGGGGTCCCTGGTGATGAAGTGCCCAGCAGCAGGCGTCCCAGGATGGTGTTGGGGTTCCGAAAGTTGCTGGTGTCCGAGTCCATCAGCAGCAGCTCCACACTGATGTCCCTGAGGTCTTCGTCCGAGGGTAGGTCGAACACAAACAGCTCGTTGAAAACCGGGTTAGGCGAGCACTTCTTCACGTGGGTCTTTTTCTTACAGATGCGTTTCTTACCATGGTACATGTTCACCTTCACGTACGGATCTGCAACAGAAACAGCACAACCTGTTATCATAGCGCCTGCTGTTGGGCTGCCTTCAGGGCTAAACCTGCTTTCTTGTGTTTGTTTTTTTATTTTATTTATTTAGTTGGGACAGTGCATATTAATGAATATGTGCATGTGGCAGAGTGGTTAACACTCCTGCCTCACAGCATGAAGGTCGTGAGTTCAAATCCCGGCTGACTCAAACGTTCGCCGACTCTGGTCTTTCTGTGAGGTGTCTGCATGTCCTCCACGTGTTACCGTGGGTTCTCTGCGGGTACTTAAGCTTCCTCCCCGTCCAAAGACATGCATGTACAGGTTAATCGGCAACTCTAAATTGTCCCTAGTGGATGAATGTGAGTAAGAGGACCCCCTCAAAAACGAGATGATTCATCTCAAGGGATTTATCCTCATGAAAAAAATGTGAATAAATAAATAATCATACACATGCGTGCAGACTGTAAATGAACATAGTTGCTCATTTTCATCAGTAGTTTTAAGGCAGATAAAACAAAGCAACACAAAAAAGAGTGCACAACAATGACAAACATGAGACACATAGATATACATTAGGACAGTTTATCCTATTTTTGTTTTTGGACACTGTTGAAACTAGTTTACATTTCTACTCAGTTAAGTGAGTTAAAAACAGCACCCTGTAATAGTAATGCATCAGAGAGCTTAAGTAGATGAGATGAGATGCAGGGCTGGTGAAATGACCCACATTAGGAGTGACGCGTCCTGCCAGGGACAAATGCTAAAGTCCACATGGGCCGCTCTAGAAGAGCATAAATGTAAGCAAAAGCATATCATTAGAATGTCATGTAATTTACAGCTGACACCAATATAAAATAAAAGTATTGTGTCTCATTGTGGTCCTAACATCTTTCACACTAGACTAATTTACTAGAAGCCTCATCTTTGGAGAAATGGATGGATATTTATGAAAGTATAAGAAAGTAGTTGTAATTGGTTCCTTTCACCAGTGTAATTAGGGAACAAACTGCCCATCTCTGCAGCAGTTGCAGGATTCCATATCATCTCTGAGCCCAGTCAATACGGAGGTGGATGCGGAAATGATGGATGCAAGTGATGAGGACAAGAGCCTGGGCAAACTCTAAAGTGCTCTCTATCGCTCCCTGATCAGATTACTGGCCATGTGTTGGTATGACTATGGCAGCAGCATTCAGAGCAGTGTGTGTTCTTATGTTAGGTCAGACTGTAGAAGCACCTTTGGGGCCGCTGTTGTCGGTCTTGGGCAGGTGGCGGGCTTTGAGCACCACAACGCTCAGAGTGTTGGTGGTGGACTGGTAGCACAGGGAGAGCAGGAGCTCACCTCGGCCTGATGACTTCTGGAGAAAGAAAAACCAAGAAAATGTAAAGCATAGAAGAATGAATATTGTGCAGGAATTATGTTGATAGTTAGATGTAGAGTCATATAATGCATTGCAATAGTATAGGTCAGTTTAAGCCAAACAGTCCCAAACTATAATTTTATGCAAAATGAGTTGCTCAGTGCTCAGTGTCAAACCACTGGCGTTTTAGGACCACCTTGAATAAATCCATAAATTACAAGAATAAATGTTATGAAACTTTTTTGTCTATTATTGATATACAGTCTATAATATATTCTTAGACTGATGGCTTCTATCACTTTTATCAGTGCTGTGATAAAACCTTCTGTGCTTCCCTGAACAGACTGTTAATGTGCCGTTAACACAAATGTAATCTGTCTTATGTCTGATATTAACAGTAAATATGTGTTAATGTTCTGCACATCCACACTCTGAGACTGGCAAAGCTGCCATCACAAATTGTGGCAATGATGACAAGAGGAATGTAGACAGCTCCAAGAATCATCTGATATTTGTGTTTGTGTGTTTAGTTACAGATACAATGATGTTATAATGTATCCTCTGCTCTAGTTGTCTGTACTTTAACTTTAAGATTTAGTTTCGGGAAGAAAACAGATGGCCTGTGCTGCATGTGACATCATATTGATTTCCTGAACTGCTCTGTGCTCAAACACAAGCAAAGTTAGTTAGAAAAAAAAATCTATTGTTCAGACACAAAGCCCCCATCCTGCTCCTGCTCTGTGGGTATTTTGTGAAAATACACCTTTGATCTAGAACACATATTAAAGATAATTCTTTTCTTTTCCACCATCAGGAATATTTATTCATAACCTGATACCTACTCAAAGTGTCTTTGAAACATTAAATAAGGAAAAAAAAGTATTTATTTTTTGAAATGCTAAAATGCCATATAAGCCCTCTTCAAAAGTACATGTATGACTTGGAAGCAGTTTTATTTGGTGGGACCAAACCGGTTGAGACAGGCTGGACCCCTCCCTGCAGCAGGGCTCTCCTGAGACGCAGTGAGAAAAACATGTCGGACAGGAGAGCCACAAGAAGACACTGTATCGCTCCCACATGACACACATACAAGCAGCTGAACTGGGAGCAGAGGGCTTTTCCATTTCAGGGAAGCTGCCCTTGCTGTTCTTCAATAACAGTAATGTTTAGGGTATTTTCGAAAAACAGACACATAACAGTAGGGCTACAAATCACTTCCTCACACTAAAATGTAATTCTTGATATCCTGCTCCCAGTAAGAACAATACAGCGTCAGAGATTCTGTGATAAACAACACATTCCTAGACAGTGATTTATGACATCTATGTAACTGAAGATTTGTCTGAAATCAGGTCAAATGCACAGTCCTTGCTCATTTCTACACAACTAACAGATGGCTATGTCAGAGACAGAGCTGCCTTAGAAATACACAATGTCTAAATCTCTGTCACAATAGAAAACAATAATCACAATATAATTTTACCATAATAAACAGCAGCTTTTGGAGAAGTATAATGTACTTAACTCAAGTGCTTCTCCCCACATTACTATTATCAGTGTCTAATTGTGGGGGCTTTGTCTTTTTTTCACAAGATTTAATCTACGCTACTTATTTCTATTCAGTCAAAATATTGCCATTAATTTTTTTTACCAGGGACTTATTGGACAGGAGGTGGCCTGATTTGACTCATTTCTATGATAGACCTGGAGTAGTCATGGTTACATTTATTAGAACCAGTAAACATAGTTGTCGGAAGATAGAAACGTGGAAATACCTGCTCCCAGTGAGAGCTTTTAGAAGTATAATGTATCAAGCCACACATCTGCAGTTGTCACCACACATTACACTTGGTCAGGGAACATATACAATTCAAGAGCACAGTTAAAATGCACCAGACAACTTATTCTGCTGCTGCCATAAACCCTGGCTCAGCGCTGTGCTTTCACAGGCTCATTTCAGCCTATCCCATTACCACATTACTGTAAAACAGCCCACATCCTGCTCGCCTCAAGGAAATGAGCTACAAAACATCCAACACAATTTCCAGCCAGAGCATTATTTATTGACAACTGCCAAAGAATCAGATCCATCAGGGTGTGGCTCTACAGAAAATCTTTACAATACACAGACCAGCCAGGATTTCTTGCCATAGAAAATGATTAAATGACACAAGCTAAGTATTAAATTACATAGCATTTATTATACTGTATAATTTCCAATTTGAATTCTGGAGCTGTTTTACAAAAAAGAAATCCAATGAAAAAAATTCTAATTCTACTACTTTTCTCAAAGTATTTCCTCAAATATCCCTTATAGATTAATTTGAGTGCCGCTGTTTTAAATATCCTCTCATTTGTAAATAGCTTCATAAAAATTATGAACCCCTACTTTTGTAAGATTGGAGCCCTTCGTTTTCTTTGCTACAGTTGTCAAACTGTGGCGGTGCAAATTGCTTTTAGAGACTTGAGGCACTGACATTGAAGAAAAGTCATTGAGGACTTTATGAGTCAAAGTTTCAGTGCAATCATTGCTGTTGGGGTAGTTTAGAAAATGAAATGAACTTTTATAAATAATGAACACATCGAGTTGATCTCACCTTGACGTTCCTCTTGATGATCTCGCGGCTCATCAAGATTCGGCCTTCGGTTAGATCGATTCCAGACAAAGGGACGAGGGTCTCTCCAATGACCTCATCGCGGGAAAACCTGTCAAAGCTCAGGACCATGAAGTGAAGGGACAGCTCGGAGACACGGCCCAGGGAGATCCCATAGAAGCTAAAGGTCTCATCGAAGGCCGGGTCCAAAGTCTTCCGCAGGACTCGGGTCTTGACGCGGTGCTTTTTTTCCGGCAGCAGGGTCAGTTTTATGTAGGGGTCAGAGGTCAAGGACTGCTCGTCGGTTGGGGTCAGACCCTGGGCTTCCTGGATTCAAAAAGATGTAAAAAAGCCTTAGTCAAGACAAAGAATATATGTATATATTCAATGAAACTGGTACTTTCACAAATTACTTTTATACCTTTTACTGTCATTTGAGTTCAGTATGTGGGATTAACTGAAAAATATGGAAGTTCCATTTTCTTTTTGGATAATCTAGATTTTATAGACTTTATAATAGACCTTAATTTTACTCTCATATAGTGTAAACGCGTGGCATTTACAATATTTCAATTTACTTGAACTTTACAGTGCCTACCCAATCTGCAGCATTTGTTCATGCTGACAATAAAAGCTTGGAGAATGTGATTAATACATTACAAATACAGATATTGATTTTTCCATCAGAATGGTGGCTGTTGTGACATGGAAAAGCATTAGTTGTGAGTAAAAATAAACTAAACTTAATTAAATCTTTTCAGGTGGCTGTTGTTGTTATATTCATGAAAGCACGTTGGTTGAATATTGAGTAATGATTTTGAATTTCTACTTGGGTTGAGTAAATGTTTTAGAACTGGACTGATTCTGAACTGTGTCATTACTGTGGAACACATATCTTTGCACTTTTAGACTAAATTAACAATACACTTTATAGCCTCTGAGTGTCATATAGCCTCATCTTTTTGGCACATTCATAAATGTTAATAGTTACAAATGTCCATTTTAGGACAGTAAAATCCATAATAAATCAGCTACGTACCTTTATATGCACAATGAAAGCCTTCTTCTCCGGCTGGTACTCCAGGGAGAAGTGCAGCATCCCCAGCCCGCTGTCCCTGTCCTCTCCCGGGGGCTTTTCCAGCGCTGGGGTGGGGGCCTGGCTGGACATGGCGCTGGACGGTGATGCCAAGTCTCGGCGGTCCATCGCACCAGGCTGAGTGAACCCTGCGTGGGGCGAGGGCAGCTCCAGTTCGGGAGAGCTGCGGAGCTTCTGGTGATGGTGGTGGAACGGTTTGGTGGTGAAGTTCCCGTTCAGGTCTCGTTTCTCTAGGTCTAAATGCATGGCAGGTCTGGAACCATTCGGACTTGGAGCCATTGTTGGACTCAAGGGAGACACTGTATGGCAGTTTCCGTTAACGTCAGTCTTAGTGGTTTCGTTGTTGTTGTTTGTTGAAGCGGGAGAAGCAGCAAAATTCCTTTTGCCGCTAAGACTCTCAGGATATATATCAACGCCTTTGAGCATGTGCACAAACTTGTAGGGAGGGGTCTTTTGTGATTTTGTGCTCTTACGTTGGCAGCAAATCCATGCAAACGCTGATGCAGTGAAGACAAGGCCAAAGACACTCACCAGGGCAACACCAGCTGGCATCACCACTGTAAACACAATAAAAGAAGAAACATTAGACTCTTACACAATCTCAAACAGATTACACTCTTGTTCGGAGACACCTGTATCCTTTTTTCTGAGACTAATGGTCTGACTCTGAATGACAAAGCCGTTCTGACTCATTAACAATATGCTCAACCCTGATGAAGACAGTGAACAGAAGGCTGCTGCAGGCTAAGTGAATACAGAATGTCAGTGAGCCCATTATTGACTAATTATTATTAAAACCTTCTTCCAAGAAATGTCTATATCTTATATATACAGTATTATTGTTCAGAATAATAGCAGTACAGTGTTTCTAACCTGAATAATCCAGTTTTTAGTATATTTTTATTGATACATGGCAAACCAGTAGGTGCAGTAGATTCTCAGAAAACAAACAAGACCCAGCGTTCCTGATATGCACGCTTTTAAGGCTGTGCAATTGGACAATTAGTTGAAAGGGGTGTGTGGCATTCAATCACTAAGGTCATAAATTTTGTGAAAAGTTGATTGGAGAGGGGAAAACCTATAAAGACGTGCAAAAGATTATAGGCTGTTCAGCTAAAATGATCTCCAGTGCCTTAAAATGGAAAACAAAACCAGAGAGACGTGGAAGAAAACGGAAGAAAACCATCAAAATGGAAGATCAGCTCCAGAATGATCAAAGACAGTCTGGAGTTACCTGTAAGTACTGTGACAGTTAGAAGACGTCTGTGTGAAGCTAATCTATTTTTAAAGAATCTCCCGCAAAGTCCCTCTGTTAATAAAAACGCATGTGCAGAAGTTTACAATTTGCCAAAGAACAATTCAACTGGAATAAAGAGAAATGGAGGATTTTTTTGTTGACTAAACTTGTTCTTTTTGGGTCCAAGGGCCACAGACAGTTTGTGAAACGACCCCCAAACTCTAGATTCAAGCCACAGTACACAGTAAGGACAGTGAGGCAAGCATCATAATATGGGCATGTTTCTCCTAATATGGTGTTGGGACTATTTATCACATACCAGGGATCATGGATCAGTTTGCATTTGTCAAAATATTTGAAGAGGTCATGTTGCCTTATGCTGAAGAGGACATGTCCTTGAAATGTTTGTTTCAACAAGACAATGACCCCAAACACACAGTAAACAAGCAAAGTCTTGGTTCCAAACCAACAAAATTAATGTTATGGAGTGGGCTTAATCAAATCTAGAACTTGTGGGATGATATCAAAAATTCTGTTTCTGAAGCAAAACCAAGAAACGTAAATCAATTGTAGAATGTTGTTAAAGAATCATGGAAACAGCTGAGAGGTGCCACAAGTTGGTGCCACACAGATGTGAAGCAGTTTTAAAAAACTATGGTCCTACAACTAAATATTAGTTCAGTGATTAACAGGATTGCTAAATCCTAGAAAAAAAACATTTGTACAAAATAGTTTTGAGTTTATACAGTCAACGGCAGACACTGCTACTTTCAACTAATGGTCCAATTGCACAGGCTTAAGAGCGTGTATATCATGAATGTTGGTTCTTGTTTGTTTTCTGAGAATCTACTGCACCTACTGGTAACTTGTTTGCCATTTAGCAATAACAAAATATACTAAAAACCTGGATTATTCTGGTTAGTCACATTGTACTGCTATTACTTTGAACAATACTGTATCTGTTCTGCTTTTCCTTTCCCAGCTGCTCAGTGGTATTTTTTCCTTTTTAATTCCATTATTGGAAACCCATATACTACTATTTTCCATAAAAGCTTCAATCTTTAGTTTCACTCCATTGAACTGTGAGTCAACAGCTATCAAACGGATTTCCTCTGAGTTAATAGGCTTATTTTATTGTCTTCTGAAAAAAAGAGAGCACTCTGGTTAACAGTCAGAGGGGCCCATAACCAGGCATCATTCAACAATACAACAGAATTTTTTATCATATAATGTTTTTAATATGTTATTATGATTGGTTAAATGACTTCTTCCAAAAATACTTACCACAAATACAAACACAAATGAAACGTTAAGTCAACCTTTTGGTATTTTCACTGCTATGAGAGTCTCAGTGTTACAGAATAACTTACTTACATGTGAGCTGAAACGCTGATTTACACATGTACACAGTGTATTTGATTTCACAGTGTTGTGGGTGGAGCAGTCAACAACAGCTAACAGATGGAAATGCCGACGGGAGGTTGGTTATGGAACAGCCTGCCCCCAAAAACAGTTTTTTTCTGAGGTTGAGGGCTTTATACAGTTTTATAAAAAGGATTATATTAATAAAATTGGACTTAATAACCTAAATATCAATATTGGATTTTAAAAAGTAATGAAGATAAACTATTAAAAAATGTCTTCTAGCTTTGAATAAAGGCTCCAACCCATTGTGCCCCCCAAGTCTAATTACAAAGTGAGATTGACTTAAAAATACAAATTAGTACAGTTAAGCTTCTGACGCCATAATGTGGAAATGACTCATAGGTGGTAACGCAGGTCTTTTTCATATTTTAACATATGTCTAACGTTAGACGCATTTGAATGTATCATTTCAGTTACTTGCCCCTTTTCCTGCTATTAATTATTTTTTACTCATCAAATAGCCTTTATCCGTGGGATAGGACGTTTTTGCTGTAGACCTACATTTTGACGGTTGACTTATATATTTACAATATTGATATTCTCTACTTTACTTTGTCCCGGTTCATTGCTTCAATAAGATAGAGCTCTATCGTTTCAAAGCATTCATAGCAGAATAAATTAATAAAATGTTCCCTTACCGAGCTGCGCCCCTTCCTCTGCCACAGGAGCCATGTTCGCTGTCCAATGTACTGAAACAATCCCTCCGCCCGCCTTCTCGCAAAAATCCCTTCGTGTCCTCTCGCGCTTCTATCTATCTCTGTAGGAACTCGGTTTTGATATAACTAAATAATGTATGTGGTTTGTCTGTTCTTAATAATTCACAAAGCCGTGTCGTGAAGAGGAGGACAGGATGCTGTGTGCTGCTCCGCCGCTGATGATCAGTAATGCGTGAGTGAGTCTCAGAGGCGGCTACACCCCGGTTTCCTCTCTGTCCTTATTTGTCTGGGATGCTCTCGCGCCCCTCCCGTTCGCTGATGCTGAGCTCATCCACGCTGACGCTGCCGTGACGCAGGCGGCCTGTAAAAATCGGGGCTGCTGCCACTTTCACTGATGGATGGGGATGGAAGAAAGGGTCTGTCTAGGCTGATACAATGGCTTTATACGTCTATACCTCGGGTTTAAGACACGTTTTACAGAATTCAAGTACTGCCGATTGGCTTAGTAGGCCTACTCATTAGATAGGCTATTTATACATAGACCTGCAGAACCTGTCGCTTTGAGGCCCACAGTGATTTGCCATAACAACATATCATAAATACAGGCTGTTAGTAAAAAATGCTGCTGAATAACATTAGTAATCATATAACATATCTTTTTTCAGTATTATTTTATGTTTGTAAAATATATACTGGGAGTGAAGACATTCTTTGAATACATGCAATTGTAAATGGTCCCCCACTGACCTCTAGTGGTTGTAGTAACAATGTACTTAATGTACTTTGTAAACTGTCCCAAAGAAATAAAGTAATCTAATATCACTGGGGAGAAAAACTGGCTTGGGAGTTTGTGACAGAATGGCCCACTTAGTTAACTGCTGGGTTTGTTTTTTAAAAAATATTTATGCATTTATAATTGAATTTAATTTAAATGTGCTTTAAACGTGCAGATGTGTTTGTAGTCTGGGAATAAACTGCAATAAAAGCAAGTGCAGTATTCACAGAGACTGGTGGCTTCTGACACAGGCTACAGGCTAGAAGTATTACTATTTTGTTATTATACAAGAAACGTGTTGTATCTTGTACATGTTAAAAGCTGACAGTATTTATTGTGTATTATGTATTTTTTTTTTAGTTTCACCTTTTCTTGCAACTTCAATAAACCTGTCGAGTCTTGATGTCAAGGAACTTAGCAGGCTGTCAAGATATATTCAAAACATATAGTGAGGACAGTACAATAGATTATAATAAAAAAGCTCTAATATTGATATTGATATTGATACATAATCCATCTGTATAATATGTTCATAGTACACCTACCTCTATATCATGCTTATAGTATTTAAAATCTGTAAATTATGTCCATAATACTTATCTGTATAGTTATTGTACATATTATAGACCTTGTATATTCTGTACTTACTGCTTATTGCACTTCTGGTTAGATGCTAACTGCATTTCATTGCCTTGTACCTTACATGTGCAGTGACAATAAAGTTGAATCTAATCTAATCTAATCTAATCTATGACGTGTTGCTAAGGGCCACTCTCTTCTCACACCCTGGCTCTTCTAATGTCCGGTGCCCTGCGTCACTTCTGCTCTCTTTGTCCACTCTGCCACTAACCTGGAACCAGAACCTGGAATTCTCTATTAGCTGTCCTGGCCGATGTTCGCTGGCCTCCATCCGACATCAGTCTCTGGTCCTGTCTCCATGCCGGGAGCAATGTATTTTGAATTTTCACACATTTCTGCCTAAAATCACCGTCAAATGTAATCTGATCTTTGTCAAAATGACACAAATTAAAAAACAGTGTCTGCTTTTATTAAAACCCCCCAAACATTTATAGGTTTTCATATTTTCACTGAGGATAACATGCAAACAATGACAGAAGGTGGAGGAGTAACTGAAGCTGTTGTGTCCAATACTGACCGCTCAGCCTTTGGCACAATTGTATGGAATAAGTCATGAACGCACTGCCGTTTCAATGCCATAGAGTCTTTATTGTTCACAACCAACACAATAACGACCCGAGTAGACACCCAGCTCTACTAATTTTTGTACAGCAAACATACACTTTTTATACAGTTTTGATATGACAGTTTAGTGATAACTCTTTCTGTGATCTTTGAAGAGCCTTTGAAGATCTTTATTAACTCTGTGATGTCATTCTGTAAGGCGTTGGGGCTTTCACACCTGCTAGGCTCCTCCCATCTCTGGCCTTGAGCATCAGGCTCCCATGTCTCTATCTTGGCCTTCAAAGTGTGTGTGTGCTTTAAACTTATCATGTTTTAAACCATACTCTTCTGACATTAAGTTTTCTTTGTTTTACTTTAATATGTTTCTAAATGTATTAACATCTCTTACTTGATTACAAACCATGCATAATTATAAACCATAAACACATAACATAAACTCATCATAAATTAATAACTAACTAAGCACACAGAAATAAACACATAACATGACAAATAATTAAACCACAAAGCATCACATTTAATATCTGGTTGTCCCCCCCTTTGGCAGCAATAACATCAACCAGACGTTTCCTGTAGTTGCAGCCTGGCACATCGATCAGAATTAATCTTGGACCATTCCTTTTTACAAAACTGTTGCAGTTCAGTCAGATTCCTGGGATGTCTGGCACAAATTGCTGTCTTGAGGTCATGCCACAGCATCTCAATGAGGTTCAAATCAGGACTTTGACTTGGCCACTCCAGAATGTGTATTTTGTTCTTCTGAAACCATTCTGAAGTTTATTTACTTCTGTGTTTTGGGTAATTGTCTTTTTGCAAAAAAGCATTATCCACATTATTCTTTGTGTTAGACTGAAATTAGACTAGAATGCTTAGACTGCTGCTCCCACAACCCGGCCCTGGATAAGTGGTAGAAGATGGATAGATGGATGATCCTGTTGCAGCATCCATCCTCTTTTTAGCTTCAACTGTCTGACAGACAGCCTCAGGTTTTCCTGCAAAACATCCTGATAAACTGATACTTTTTCATGCCACTGTATATGTATGTATATTCTTCTCAGAGCTCATCAACAACAGCAGTAACAACTCACGTGTCCTGTTTGCTACAGTGAACAGATTAACAAACCCTCCAGCTCCATTTCCTTCAGAATTAGTTTCCAAAACTAAATGCAATGAGTTTGCATTGTTTTTCAACGACAAGGTTCAAGGCATTAAACATGCTACATCCCGCTCTCCCCCGCATACTGTCGTTGTGTCCTTGGGCAAGACACTTAACCTACATTGCCTCCAGTGAAGTTCTGTAACACTGGTAATAGTTTAATGTGTGTAAAGCGCTTTGAGTGCCTAGTACAGTAGGTGGAAAAGCGCTATATAAAAATAAAGATTATTATTATTACAGTCCAAAGGGCAAACAACAACACTTCAGACATCTAGGAGACCTTTGGTTGAGTTTACACATTTTACAACCATTAATTACAGAACAATTATAAAAACTGTCTCCAGCCTGAGTTCATCCACCTGCTGCCTCAGTGTTTTACCCACTAGATCTTTAAAATCATTTCTAAGCAGTTTGTTACCACAACTCACTGATATAGTCAATAATTCCTTACAGTTTGGAACATTTCCAAGGGCCTTAAAAACTGCTGTCATTAAGCCTCTTCTAAAGAAGAGCAGTCTTGATGCTACAGTGCTCAACAACTATCGGCCCATATCAAACCTGCCATTTTTAGGGAAAGTCATCAAAGAAGTTGTATATCAGCAACTTAATGACTTTCTATTGCTTAACAACTGCTTTGATCCTTTTCAGTCAGGTTTTAGGCCCCATCACAGACTGAGACTGCACTTATCAAAGTCACAAATGACATCCGTCTGAACACTGACGCGGGCAAAGTCTCTGTCTTAGTTCTGTTGGACTTGAGTGCTGCGTTTGATACAGTGGACCATGAAATCCTGTCACAAAGATTAGAGTAATGGATAGGTATCTCTGGAACTGCTCTTAAATGGTTTCAGTCCTATCTTGAAGACAGGAAGTACGTTGTTTCGGTTGGTAACTGTGTATCAGACCAAATGGCCCTGACATGTGGGGTTCCACAGGGGTCTATCTTGGGACCCCTATTATTCAATCTTTACATGCTCTTTACTTATTCATGCTTTTATCTACAGCAGATTACTGTAATGGCCTGCTCACTGGTCTCTCAAAACGAGGGTTAAGACAGCTGCAGCTTATTCAGAACACTGCTGCTCGGGTTCTAACTAAAAACAGGAAGTACAACCACATCAGTCCAGTTTTAAAATCTCTGCACTGGCTTCCTGTTGTTTAGAGAATAAACTTTAAAACAACACTGCTGGTTTACAAGTTTCTTAATGGTTTAGCACCATTCAAATATATTTCTGAAATGTTAGTTGCTTATGAACCTTGTCTGACTCTTAGTACATCTGGAACAGGCCTTCTGCTCGTGCCCAGAATTAGCACTAAACCTGGTGAAGCAGCGTTTAAGTTTCATGCAGAAAAAAACTGGAACAGCTTCAAGTTTGACAATGTTCAAAGGGAGGTTAAAGACTATCCTCTTTAGCTCCTCCAACATTACAACTTAAAGTATTTTATCTGCACTCTTCTTTTAATTTAAATTAAAATTTTCTATGTTTCTACATCTAAATCTTGTAAATAGTTTTTTATTCCTGTAAAGCACTTTGAGTTACTCAATGTATGAATTGTGCTGTATAAATCAAATTGCCTTGCCTTGCCTTGAATCTGACCACGATTACAAAAAGACAAATCCTTAAAAACCTCCTAGCAAGCATCAGTTTTTTCATCAATGTCATCCCTATCCTAAGACATTGAGGGCTCCTGTTTCCAAGAAACCTGAAGTAACACAAATAACCATAAAAGACCTAGGTTCATATTACCTGGAGGCATATTGACAGGTTTCTAATCTTTCCCAGGTGGGAGCTAGGAGAGTTGCTTACTGGGGTCACATATCTTGACCCCATTTATCCACACAAGACTACCACACAAGAAGAGAGCCCCCGTAACAAGACCTAATGACAAATAAAAATAACTTTTTTATTTTGCCTCATTTTTTTCTCATTTATTCTCATTTTTCTCCACCTTGGTCATTATCTATAAGTATCTAAACATGTATCAAGTTATAAAAGATTGCTTATAAGGCGCTTTGACCTTTAGGCTATACATGTTACATTCGTATCCAATCATGTGTTAAAGAGATACATAGTCAAATAAGGCACATTATAAATTCTCCCACAGCATACAATGCAAAGAAGACGACACATGAAACCAAATCTAACTACCAAAAGAAAAGGAGAATCAAAACTGAGTTGTCTCTAGCAGCATCAGCCGGGGCATTAGGTGGCAGTGGCTCAGTGGTAGAGCGGTCGTCTTTCAACCGGAAGGTAGTGGCTTCGATTCTCACTCTCCACACAGTTCATACTGTCGTTGTGTCCTTGGGCAAGACACTTAACCCACCTTGTCTCGTATGAATGTGTAAGAATGTTCGGTGAATGTATGTGGTGATGGTCGGAGAGACCGTAGGCGCAAAATGGCTGCCACGTCTCTGTCAGTCTGCCCCAGGGCATCTGTGGCTACAGTTGTAGCTTACCACCACCAGTGTGTGACTGTCTATTAATGAATAATGGACGGCCTGTAAGCGCTTTGAGTCCCTTGGTCCCTCGGGAGAAAAGCGCAATATAAATCCAATCCATTATTATTAGGAAGTGGAGCCGTCATGACTCAGAGGAGAGAAGGAGCAGCTCCTCCCCTACATGGCTTTCATTCACATTAAGTCATCCCCCTTGTCTTGAAGTGACACATGTATTGGGCCTTGTATCACTGTCATGGCTAAGATGTCATATGATCTGAGTATTATGTATACACTATTGGAGAATATGGATCCATGTGTGTCAATGCTCCCTGAGCTCAGTGATAACATGGTTCAGGAGGTTGTCAGTTTTCTCCAGTGCTGTGTGGTGCTTCTGCTCTTTTCCTAATTTAGGTCCAACACCATTCAGTCCTAATTCTGTTGGCATTTTGCGTTCTCAATATACTGTAGCTCTGATGGGCATTGATCCTTCCGCACTTTTTAGTGCAACGCCTTTACCTATGAACCAAAGAAAAGAGAATCAGTTTCTGATTGTCAAAATGTATTTTCTCCTATTCTACGAGAAGAGTAGAGCAGCACCTATTTTATTATTCAGACTCACATTAGTAAAGTACATGAAATATTGACCTCGTTTATTTAAACTATTGTCATTATGTCATTTCTTCTCCTCTCGGTGCTATAACTTAGATGTTCTGGTCAAAGGGATAGGGACTGGCAACAGATATGTCTCTGTTTTAATCTATTATTGTGAATCAGAAGTTACCAACTATCAACTAGATTAGCTTATTTGGGTTGTTTTTATTGATAAAAGGCTAGGTACACTGAATAAGCATCTAATTTGCATATCAAAGTGTTATATATTGGCGGTTATGTTATTTACAGTATATACAGAATTAAGAACTTATTATAATAGCTTTTTTTTCCTAGTCTTTTTCTGAAAAATAAATGATTAAAAATACTGAATAACAGTAAAGCAAAATTAGTTACAATAGAATAACTATAACTTTTAATGCATAGGAGTACTTGAGTAAATGTACATCGTATTAGTTCAAATAAGTGGCCTTTTTTCAAAATGTTTTACGTATGCCTTTTGTGAGCAATTGTGTTTGATTTGGACAGACTTAATCTGTGTTTTTGTTCTGCCATGTTGCAATATTGAGGTTGTAACGAACAGCTATGGCAACTCTGTGCTTCCAGTGTCTCATTGCTCGTCGTACCTCTCTGACATCCAGCCGCTAACCAGGTCCCGGCGTAACAGAGGTGTTCAATTTCTTTTCTACATTAGGAAGTAAAACCTCATAAATAAACTTTATTTTTTTACACTGACCTACAATATCTCTTTGTGTTGAGGACTTGTGCGTCTTTGAGCCAACATTCAGTACAAGTACTTTTAAAAAGGGACACTTTAAGACTTTTACTCAAGTTGTATTTAAACTGGACTTGTAACTTGTAGTGGAGTAATTTTTACAGTAAGGCATCTGTACTTTTACTCAAGTATGGCTTTCAGGTACTCTTTACACCTCTGTTCTAATGTACCATAACTAGTAAAATGTATAGGAATAGATATGAGAAATATACACATGTACTAGGTGTTTGGTTACAGAAGCTTTATCTGTTCTTATCCAAATGGTATAGTTAGTTTTTCAGAGTGTGGGACCTCTCATAAGGCACACAACACAGCCATCCCTGTCAATACTATCCCTGCTTATTCACCCCATATGCACAGAACAAAAGAACACCATGAACGGTAACTAGAACAAAACAAAACAAAAAAATTATTACCATACAGACTTCCAAACATGAGGTCCGTAGATTGACCCTTACTGAGCTCACTCTCCATGGCAGGGGCCCCTTTTGTCTAACCTGTTACCGAGTCCTGAGTCTTCTGTCCTCACCTCCTGTACTAGCTTGTCAATTGAAGCAGAGAGGTGTTAAGTGTGAGGGTTTCCCAGGCGGCCATCTGTCATTGGCCTCTGTTATAACTCTCAGGGAGCTGTTTGTGGGGAAGTTACCTTCCTTGACTAAAAGAAATTAATACAGACACAGGTTTATGTTATTTCTGTTGAGTATTCAAAGCCATATTTTGTTGGCTGGACTCCTTAAGACTTTTTTCAAACATTGATAACATTGAAATTGATCAATTTCAATGTTAAAAACGTATATACAAAAGTGTCCCATATTATCAATCGAGGTGTCCCACTTTCATTTGATATTAATTAAACTAGGTGTAGTCCTTGTGAAGAAATGTTAAAGAAACAAAGGCTACAAAAAAAAAAACACAAAAAGTGCTCATCGAAAAACTTTTAGAAATGCGCATTTAACATTTGCCTAAATGCCTCAATACTATACAGCCTAGCCTATACAATACAACCCAAGATTACCCAAGTTCATCCTAGATTTTAGAGAGGTGGGTATTGTATAACCAGGAGCCTGAAAGTAGAACTTGAAGCTCATACACACATAAAAATTGGAGTCAGCTTGAACTTGAATGCATTGGTGTAACTATGAACAGGGCGGAGAAGGTTGTGCTGGTCGTATCTACTCCCTTCCCTGATCCAGATAAAAGTTCTGTCCTTCTCTCTACTCAGCCCAAGCCACGTCTTACGTCCCTGCCCTGTTGTGGAGCATCAGCTGGAAAAAAACAGTATGTCTGAGAAAAACAATCTATATATCTTTGTGAGATGTTGCGCCGCAGACAAATGAAAAACATCTACAAGAGAGTACATTTTTAATGTAGGTTTCATATTATGTTGTGTCAATTTGAGGTTCTTTACATCACAAAGTGTTCCAAAGAGAAGGAGATGCCAGAGCGGTTTACAATAGATTTATTAAAAGGAAGTTAAAAATCTTAAATAAAAAAGTTAAAAAATCTTAAATAACTAGAAAGGAAATTCCTCCTGTCCATTAGGCCTTATCAGCCTTATCAGACAGATCTATGCTTCAGGTGGGCCAGACAACATCTAGGCGCCCTCACGCGTGGAGTGGGCGGTCCGGTTCCCAGGAACTAACCCTTGGCCTGCGTTGTCCCCTGCGACCCTGGCTGTCCTCCCAATGCCTCGGGTCTGCAGCGGCACAGCGTGGCAGAGTATCCCTCTCTGGTCTTGACTCGGCTCGTCCCGCTCGTCACTTATTCATTATTTTTTAATTGTGACTGCAGTGTTTTAACTGTGTCTCACGTCTGCTTCTCTTCACATCAGAACAGCAAAAGTGTTTGACAGTTTTTTAGCTTTGCTAAGGCAAGATTTTCTGAAACATAAAAGTATATTCTCAAGTGACAGAATGTGAGCATCACCTTTATAAACCTGTCCATCCCCATGGTGTAAAAAATCTGTAGCAATTTGTACATTTTTACTAAAGCAAGGCCTAAAATCATATTCATTTGTAGTATGTGGGTTGTGTTTAAGGTCCTGAGAAACTAGTGACCAGTGTGATTAATGTGTTTAAGCACTCAACAGCTTGGTTCAGAGAATGGCATTTAGTCTTATAACAATTGTGATATCACAGCCTTTTCTTATATGAAAATTGGATAACTGATGGATTCAATTGTTTTTTATTTTTTTCTGATCTGTTTGTGCTCTTGTAGGTGGCATGTACAAACTGGAAAAGAGTCTTAAATGTGCTACAGAAAAGTGGACCGTACCCACACCCACTGTCTATATCCAAAGATATGATCCCTGAGAGGAACTAGTTAACCTTACTGAACAGCTTTCCTCCAAACAAGATCAAGGTGAGTCCGATGAGCGGCAGTAAAAACCAGTCACAGATTTCTTCAATCTGATTTACCATCTTCTTCAGGTGAGACTGAGGCACTACACCAAATTCATTTTTGTGTGCCTTTTTTCGGCCTACAGAGACAAATTTTGTCTACACAATGAGTGCTTCTACCAGATGTTTGCCCGTTATGCCCACATACCCAACCCTCCACACAACCAGGACAAGGCGTACAAACCGGCCCTCCGCCTGTCCTTTAGGCACGTAGTTTAGTACGTGCTGGACTTGCAGACGGAGAGGAACAAACCCTTTGAGTCGCACTGGAGACAGATGCCCCACCCCTGCCTCATAGAGTAGGTCTGCACAGTCACCAGGACATTCGACTTTCAATCAAATCAAATATTTGAAATAGGACTGCGACAAACCAAGTACAAAACCTGTCCAAGACATTTAATCCACTTTGGCTCCAGTGGCTGTTGGACTGGTGTGTAAATGTGTGTGAATGTGGGACAACAGCTGGAAATGAGCCTAAGACTACAGCATGTTTACATTCATGTGGCAGTGTCTCATGCTCATTCATCAATATGCACAGAGAAATATCAAATAAATAGAATCAATGAATAAAATAGAACTATAGCAAGAATAAACTTATGTTCCATTTAGATAGAACATAGATATAGATAGATCTAAAATAGATTAGAATACAAATAGAAAATTCAGGATTATACGGAAAGGGAATAAAACCTGGCCCCATGTGTGTTTGGGGGGACTGTTGTACATGTCTTTGGTGGTAGGGGAAACCGGAGTACCCGGAGGAAACCTACGCAGACACAGGGAGACCATGCAAACTCCACACAGAAAGGCCCTGTTGTGGATGGGATTCGAACCCAGGTCCTTCTTGCTGTGAGGCAGGTGTGCCTCAGGGCTAATGGAACCCTCCATCATCCAGGCCCCACTGCTCAAAGGCTCTGTCCGCTCAGTGGCATTCCTTCTGGGCCACACATCCTCCAGCAGTGCTCCCTGGCTGCTAGAGCCCTCCATCATCCAGGCCCAAGTGCTCACTGACTCTATCCGCTCAGGGGAACTCTTCCTGGGCTACACATTCTCCAGCAGGATGTGTAGCCCAGGCTGCTCACCATCAGCCCTCCATCATCCGGGCCCCACTGAACACAGACTTTGTCCGCTCAGGTGCACTCCTCCTGGGCTACACATCTTCCAGCAATGCTCCCTGGCTGCTGGAGCTCTCCTTCCTCCAGACGCCAGTGCTCACTGACTCTGTCCGCTCATGGGCACTCCTCCTGGCCCGCACATAGTCCAAGCAGTGCCCCAGAGCTGCTGGAGCCCTCCATCATCCCTGCCCCACTGAACACAGACTCTGTCCGCTCAGGGGCACTCCTCCTGGGCCACACATCCTCCAGCAGTGCTCCCTGGCTGCTGGTGCACCAGGAGGCACTGCTGGAGTATGTGTAGCCCAGGAGGAGTGCCTATGAGTGAACAGAGTCAGTGAGCAGTGAGGCGAGAATGACAGAGAGTTACAGCAGCCATGTAGAGCTGAAGAAGTAGCCCAGGATGAGTGCACCTGAGCGGACAGAGTCAGTGAGCACTTGGGTCTGGAGGATGGAGGACTCCAGCAGCCCTGGGGCACTGCTGGAGTATTTGTGGCCCATGAGGAGTGCAACTGAGCGAACCGAGTCTGTGAGCAGTGGGGCCTGAATGCAGAAGAGCTCCATCATGCAGGCCCCAGTGATCACTGACTCTGTCCACTCATGGGCATTCCTCCTGGGCCACAAATACTCCAGCAGTGCCCAAGGGCTGCTGGAGCCCTCCATTATCCAGACCCCAGTGCTCACTGACTCTGTCCGCTCAGGGGCACTCATCCTGGGACACACATCCTCCAGCAGTGCCTCCTGGCTGCTGGAGCTCTCCTTCCTCCAGGCCCCAGTGCTCACTGACTCAGTCCGCTCATGGGCATTCCAATTGGGCCAGACATACTCCAGCAGTGCCCAAGGGCTTTTGGAGCCCTCCATCATCTGGGACCCACTGAACACAGACTCTCTCCGCTCAGGTGCACTCCTCCTGGGCTACACATCTTCCAGCAGGACGATGGAGGACTCCAGCAGCCCTGGGGCACTGCTGGAGTATGTGTGGCCCAGGAGGAGTGCCCCTGAGCAAATAGAGTCAGTGATCACTTGGGCCTGGATGATGGAGGGCTCTAGCAGCCAGGGAGCACTGCTGGAGGATGTGTGGCCCACGAGGAGTGCTCATGGGGCACTGCTGGAGTATGTGTGGCCCAGGAGGAGTGCACCCGTGCACCCCTGAATGAAGAAGAGCTGCATCATCCAGGCCCAAGTGCTCACAGACTATCTGCTCAGAGACACTCCTCCTGGGCTATACATCCTCCAGCAGTGCTCTCGGGCTGCTGGAGCTCTTCTTCATCCAGGCCCCAGTGCACACAGACTTGGTCCCTCCTGGGCCACACATACTCCAGCAGAGCCCTAGGTCTGCTGGAGCCCTCCATCATCCGGGCCCCACAGCTCAAAGGCTCTGTCCGTTCAGCAGCACTCCTCCTGGGCCACACATCCTCTAGCTGTCCTCCCTGGCTGCTAGAGCCCTCCATCATGTAGGCCCAAGTGCTCACTGACTCTAGCCGTTCAGGGGCACTCCTCCTGGGCTACACATCCTCCAGCAGGATGTGTAGCCCAGGCTGCTGACCATCAGCCCTCCATCATCCGGGCCCCACTGAACACAGACTCTGTCCGCTCAGGGGGACTCCTCCTGGGCTACACATCATCCAGCAGGACGATGGAGGGCTGCAGCAGCCCTGGGGCACTGCTGGAGTATGTGTGGCCCAGGAGGAGTACCCCTGAGCAAATAGAGTCAGTGATCATTTGGGCCTGGATGATGGAGGGCTCCAGCAGCCAGGGAGCACTGCTGGAGGATGTGTGGCCCACGAGGAGTGCTCATGGGGCACTGCTGGAGTATGTGTAGCCCACGAGGAGTCCATCATCCAGGCCAAAGTGCTCACAGACTATCTGCTCAGAGGCACTCCTCCTGGGCTACACATCCTCCAGCAGTGCTCCCTGGCTGCTGGAGCTCTTCTTCATCCGGGCCCCACTGCTCAAAGGCTCTGTCTGCTCAGCGGCACTCCTCCTGGGCCACATATCCTCCAGCAGTGCTCCCTGGCTGCTAGAGCCCTCCATCATCCAGGCCCAAGTGCTCACTGACTCTATCCGCTCAGGGGCTTTCCTCCTGGGCCACACATACTCCAGCAGTGCCCCAGGACTGCTTATGCCAATTAAGCAACTGATGTGGAGAAACAACAGTGTACTTACAATGCCTAAAGTTATAAATCAACTTTCTTATTCCAATATTGCTTCTCTCTATCTTTTTTTTCAATTGTTAACATCTGTATTGATGAGGACATCACCACTGGCAGGAAATACATAATAAACTACTTTTACATTTATTAATTTAGCAGACAATTTCATCCAAATCGACTTACATTGTTCTGGAGTAATCACCAGTGTTACGTGTCTTGCCCAAGGACACAACGACTATGACCTTATAGTATGAACTGTGGGGAGAGCGGGAATTGAACCACCAACCTTACGGTTAAGGGATAACCGCTCTACCACTGAGCCACTGCGTCCCAATTATTTTATTCACAGAAAATCCTTGCTTGTAATGAATTTCAACTTTTATTAAAATATTCTTTAAATGAAAAGGATGATGCATTCACATGTAACATAAATAACATATAACATATATTTTTTATATTTTATCTTTTATTACCATCATATACCATGTTGCAAGAGTAGTAGACTATGGAGAAGGACCGAGTCTTAGGCTGTACCAGACAACATCCCCTGTCCTTAGACCCTCCATCAGGGTGAGGAAAAACTCAAAACCCCAGCCGTAAAATGAGAAACCTCAGGGAGAACCGCAGAAGGAGGGATCCACTCCCAGGACGGACAGGCCGTGAATGTGTCCGGGACAGTCATTAGCATAAATAGAGTCTATAATAATATCAATATGTGCACAGCAGTGAACTAAGCAGAAATGTAAACTATAGAGCCAGAAGATAGAAGCATAGTGTGTCATACTTTTCCCAGCGGCTAGGCCCAGAGCAACTAAGCTCATCTATATGTCGGGACCATAAGCCCTGTCCAAAAATGTAAGTCTCAAGTCTAATCTTAAATGTAGAGACTGAGTCTGCCTCTTAAACGTGAGGTGGGGGCTCACATGGGAGCTCAGCGCTAAAGAGTACAGAACTAGTAATAAACCTAATCTGAACAAAACACGCACACTATGCTCTCCTTTAGAATCTAATGAGCACAACCCCGCTTTCTTTTTGAAGAAGATGCATAAATCTGGGTCTGGCCTAACGTCTTTAGCGGTGACGGCTACAGGGTGTGTCAGTATAAAATGGGCACAGGCAAATGAGTACAAAGCATAGCCCTCTGTTGGTTACTTGAACATTTGCAGGTATGTTTGGGGATCTGCAAAACTTTGTAGCTGACAGGTCAGAAAGAAACTTATGTGGAGAAACAACAGTGTATTTATAATGCCTAAAGTTATAAATCAACTTTCTTATTCCAATATAGTCTTGCGTCTCTCTATCTTTTTACAATTGTTAACATCTGTATTGATTAGTGCATCACCATTGGCAGGTAATACATAATAAACTACATTTACATTTATTAATTTAGCAGACAATTCCATCCAAATTAACATTGTTCTAGAGTAATTACCAGTGTTACAGCCACTCGAGACAAAGTGGGTTAAGTGTCTTGCCCAAGGACACAACGACAGTATGAACCGTGGGGTGAGTGAGAATCGAACCGCCTACCTTCTGGTTGAAGGACGACTGCTCTACCCACTGAGCCACTGCCACCCCATATTAACACATTAAAAACTAATTAATTTCGGAGTGTGATGTTTGTACTATGTGCGTCTGGACACTTTCAAGAGATTACTAAGCCAGAGTCCCACATTATGCAACGTGATCAGATTTTTGAAAAATCATTGATTCATCAAAAACCAGACCTCTATGCCATGTGTGACACTAGCTCAGTGCCTTGTATGGTCAGTCTAAGAAACACATGCAATAATCACCTCTTTTTACCATTTTCAAAAAGTGAAGACCTCAGCAACACAGATTTCAAACTAATTTGTAAACGTGATTTGAGAAAAACCTAATAAAAAGAAATAATATAAAATGCACATAAAAAAAACCCACCATGCCTTGTTTAGTTTTAAATAAGACATAGTGTAGTAAATTAAATAGGTGCCAAATCTAGAGGAAACATTTACATTCCTCAGAATTAGTCTCCAACATCCATATTACATCAACATCCACAACAGAACACAGCTGTTAACTTTTTTCTGACCCATCTGATCACCCGTCTGAACCTGCCTACCCTTTTCTTATTTAGGGAAGTTTCCAACAGGATCTCCTGAGCGCTAATGTTACTGCAGCGCTCAGGGTCAGTCAAAACCACGGGCTCAAGGTCTACTTGACCACCAGGACATGAGTCAGGGTCCTCCTCTACTTCACCACCAGGACATGAGTCAGGGTCCTGAGTGGGCTTTACAAATTCACTTAAACTATCTCTGTTACTAGTACAAGAACACTCCGGCTCAGGCAAAGCCTCAGCCTCAAAGGTCTCAGAATGAGCCGGTGTCCCAGGTAAATTAGAAACAAAGTTAACGTCTTGGCCAGAGAGCTGATTTTCAACCAATAAATAATTAGATTGATCTGAGAGGTGGAGGCTCTCGGCCGTTACTTCACACGTCTCCTCCTCGATCTTATGTCTGTGAGAATCAGAGGAAGATTCTTCACAACTATGTCCTAAAGACACTAAAACGTTCTCTAGGTCACTGCAGCTAGAACTTTTCTCATGTCCTAAAGACTCAGAGACTAAATTATCTTCTAGTCCACAGCTGCTAGAACTTTTGTCATGTCCTAAAGACTCAGAGACTAAATTATCTTCTAGTCCACAGCTGCTAGAACTTTTCTCATGTCCCAAGGACTCAGAGACTAAATTGTCTTCTAGTCCACAGCTGCTAGAAGATTTGTCATGTCCTAAAGACTCAGAGACTAAATTGTCTTCTAGTCCACAGCTGCTAGAACTTTTGTCATGTCCTAAAGACTCGGACACTAAATTATCTTCTAGTCCACAGCTGCTAGAAGATTTCTGATGTCCTAAAGACTCGGACACTAAATTATCTTCTAGTCCACTGCTGCTAGAAGATTTCTGATGTCCTAAAGACTCGGACACTAAATTATCTTCTAGTCCACTGCTGCTAGAAGATTTCTGATGTCCTAAAGACTCGGACACTAAATTATCTTCTAGTCCACTGCTGCTAGAAGTTTCCTCATGTCCTGAAGACTCAGACACTAAAGTATCTTCTACGTAACTACAGACAGGGACATCATTAGAAACTGCATTTTCCTCTTGTCTATTTTCAAGAGTTGCCCTATTATTCTCCTCGGTCAATACAGTCAGTAGACTATCACCCATTTTTTCGACTTCCCCCATTGAAATTGAGCTTAATGTACTATCAGACATTTTAACTTAATTACTTGAATTACTTAAATAAAAACTTGAAATAATCAGACAATTGTTTCCTTTTCTGCTGGTTATCTGCCTGTGCCAAAAGTTTTAAACTATTTAAATGCAAATACAATCTACCTTGTTTAACTTTGCAGCGTCAATATTTTCCAACAGTGAGCGTGCAACAGACCGCAGGTCCACTCCTAAGATGAATTACCACCAGCAGCTAAACCAGCCAGTATATACAGTCTTCTGCCGTGACATCACTAGGCACACCTTTGCTGCCGTGACATCACTAGGCACACCTTTGATACTGACATCGCACACTTGTTGCTATGGTAACAGTAATTCTTCATTTTTTTAAACTCAGAACTGTATTTATTATTATTTAAAACTGAAGGACAGTTTTAGAACTCCCAGAAGTGTACAATGTGGACTCATAATATGAGTATGAACATAATTATTATTAATTATTATTATGAGACTTCAAAAATATTAAAATAATTCAAATCTTTCAACTTTGAGCAGTGTGTTCAGAAACAGGTTTAATGTCATTGGTCTTATTATTTACAACAGACCATGTGTTAGCCTTATCAGATAAATCCACTACATCTGAATTCAAATAAAATAAAGGCACATGATTTAGTTCATACTGACATTTATTACATTCTTTTTCCAGTTTTGTATTTTTTACAAAATTGACGAGGCACACTTTTACCAAACACAAACTGATCTGATAAAAGCCACAGCCGTTTGAAGAAAGAGGTCGAGGATTAAGACAAAGCTAACATCTGTCTCTGAAAATCCTCTGACACTGACATTTTACCAAAAAAATACAGTAGTGAGAAACTGTTATGGGATATGTACATCTCCATTAATATTAATATTATATATTATGCCCTCACTCCTGCTCCAGTTCATATGCTTATCCACATACAAGTATGACTTAATGTCTTTAGCTATATCTCCTATTTGGTGCCAGGCTAATCCAAACAAGACAAAGACATCCTTGTTGCACTACATCTAATCATTGTCCAGGGACTCTGTCCTGAACACTTAGTCACACACATCTATGACTGACACATCAGCTCAATACACGTCTATCCACGTCCCTGTATGGCGAAATTATTGTGCCACGTCAGTGAGCGCGCAGTTTGACTTTTGAGTGCGTGCAATGGGACTGTTGCAAGCACATACGTAGCCTTCTGAAGAGAAAATAGTAGTTTGCGTTCACAAATATCTGTTTTGTGCGAGCTCAACTCTTCCTACTCACGGACTCAAACTCAGCCTTTGCGCGTCACACGATTGCTCCTCAGTTCTCTTCACGCAAAACTTATTTCTGCTCAAAACTTGCTGGAGGTTCACTTGAGAGGTGGCACACGCCCATTATGATTTAGCGAGAACCACAGCTTCTGATTGGCTGTCTTCTGTCCGATCTGATCGGATGGCTGATCATGCGGGTTATCAATAGACTTAGAAATTACAGAGTTCCTTGGATGACAGGCAAAATGTCTTCACCTTCAAATCTACATCCAGATGCTTTCTGTGAAACATTTCCCTACAGGATGCTACTTCATATTTCCCACCACGCCATTACAATTAACTTTTCAGACATAGCATTAGATTTTTGTGGCTCCTCAATACATAACGCCGCTAAACTCCACTGATTAAAATTTTGTTATGTCATGATACATCGACAATTGTTGTTGTACATTGTGCTTTTGCACTTATCCAGCTTAACATATGATTGTTGTGACTTTTAGCATGTAGTTAGCCTTTAGCTAATGTTGAGCTACGTTCTCCTATAAAAAAAACGATAAATAAACAGCTAGCCTATGAAGCCAGTCGCTAATGTTCTCTCCCAATACATGGACATTAAAAACATGTTTTCTGTTGGTGACATCTGCTAAAACCATCTTGGTTCTGCACAATTTGCAATTTAGGTGGCTAATGCTAATTGGGCCACTGAAAATATAACTTATTGAACCCTAGATACAGGCGCAGCTTATGTTTTTTATTGACACTAGCAACTAGCATCATACAGGCACATGTCTCCTTTAGTAGAGCATGTTTTAATTTAGTTTTGTAGCATTAAGTCAATTAACTATGTTTAGTAAAGTGTCATTTGGTCTGATAAAATAACCTATCTATCAAAACTGTCACAAAGCAGCACTGACAGTGACAAAACAGTGACATCTAGTGGTTGCTTTGAGAATAATTTACTTCAAACAAGTGTTTTACCTTAATAAGCATCGAGTGCTCAAAGCTGCGGTCCTCCATCAGGTCTGACAGAGCTGGGGGTTGAGCCTTAGCTAAGATAAAATCTGACAGGTGAAATAAAAACACGTAATAAAGCCTGGCTGATCATTATTATAACCCCATTGCATTTTCCCATCAATAACTTCTTTATGGGTGATATTACTAATAGAAAAAGGTAGTTTAAGTCAGGTGTGGATGTGATGGCATGTGTTGCAGACACATATGGTGTATGTATACAGACAGACTTCTGTAACATGAACCCCCCCATCCTCACAATTCCATGGCCCCATAACCCAGATTTATATGGGCTCAGGGCCAGGGGGAAGCTTTTAACACCGACGCCTGAGCTAGTACTTATTTTAGCAACTACTGTGCTAAACCAGTCGTCCTTTGTGCATCAGAATGAACTTGTACGAGACATTCAAGACAAGCTGTTGACTTCAAACTGTCAGAACTGAGACAAAGGGAGAAAGTTGGAAAAAGGATTTTTACATTTATTGAATTGCACCAAAAAGCCTCCAGTGTAAAACGCCTGTTAGTCAGTTCAACTTTAAAAATGCAAGAATTCATTAAACATCACATTGTTTTTGTTTCATGCCATGTCTTTTTACTTACCATTATTAAATATAACAAAATGTCCTTCTTCAGGACAATTATAGACATTATTACTGAATACAGTAATAGAATGGGATAAGTACTATCCCACATAGTCAGTGGGATTGTGAGAGCTGTTGTAGACTTCTGTACGTTAATGAAAGACTGAGGAAGAAGAAGGTGTGGAAAACATTTGACTCAATAGGACCCACATGAAATCTCTGAGAAAATCAGCAAAAAAACTGAGGTCAAATACACTCACCTTTGCCGAAGAGGCAAGAGGCCACATGCAGCAAAACATCAAAGCCAGCATTGGAGCCTTCATTTCTGCAATCAACCAGACCTGTAACATAGAAATAACGTTAAAATAATAAAGTAGTAAGTTTATATATATATATATATATATATATATATATATATATATATATATATATATATATATATATATATAAACTTACATATATATATATATATTAGTGTTGCGGAAAGTTTATTATACAATCGTAAAGTGGAGTCTCTTACCTTTAGTTTAGTGTCGTCAGTGACTCTGTGTGTGGTCACTACTGAACGCATCTTGAATATTTAAGCCCTTCCTTCAGTCAGTAGGAGGGTTTTTTCTGTCAGCTGACAGATGTCTATATCAGATAGTAATTGTGAATTTCAGCTGAAACATTGTGCCTATATATGGTGTCTTTACACTTGTGATCTTTTAGTTCAGACCTAAATAGAAAACAAGTGCCCATGTTGAACTGCTCACACCAGAGTGTGAAGACCGCCTCTGTTCAGTGTCCATCATTAAAGTCAGTTTTGTTTTTTGTTTACCACAAATAAATTCAGGTAATATTTTTAGATGACACTTTATTTTACACTACACTACATACATTATATCTACCTACTTGTGTAACACCGTGTAATATAATAGTACTATATAGTATATAGTACTACATAGTACTCTAAGCAGACGCTAAATGACTAATGTTTAAATCTTTAATCTCATCTCTACCATGTCACACAAACTCAATACAATATCTGTTCTTTAACAGACTATTTATAAACTTTATCTCATAATTCAAAAGCACATTCACCTACTGTAGATGTCTGTTTCATTTTTGTTCCGTGTCTGTGTCTGTGCGTCTTTATGTGTGTGTATGTACTTCTATGTCCGTGTGTGTGTGTACATGTGTGTTTATGTTCCTGACCTGTTCAAGGGTCAGTCAAAGGTCCTTCTCTTGTCTGGACCTAGTGTCGGCCTCCTCTCCTGTTCTCAGTGCCCTCTCCTCTGCCACGCCCACCACAGCCCCGCTCCCGGTCTCCATGGCAACCATGGCAATGGTGCATTTTTCCTCGGAAAAATACATTACATTCACATTAAGGTCAAGTTTCGCACAATTTCCAAATTTAATCTACACATTCCTCTTTGGTCTCTCTAAATAGATACAGTTTAAAATAAATACAGATAAACATTTGTCTGGAATATGTTTATATTACCGTTTGTTTTTCTGCTGTCTGTCTGCAGCGTCTCAGCCGAAAGGAGCAGGTGTGTGGGGGAAGGGCAGAGGAAGTTTGGGGTACACTGGTTTGAGCAGAGAGGCCGAGACCTAAAAATCTCACAGGACATAAAAGAAAAATACAAATGATTAGTGTTTTGAAGTCCATGTGTACTTTCCTTTTTAAAAAAAACGTATTTTTCCTTTCACAAAATGGCTTCTCCCCTTTCCTTTTTTTTTTTTTTTTTTTTTTTTTGTTACACCGGAAGCCTAGAAAAATATCTTCCATAAGCTATTTTTAAGCAATTTTTCTTTCTCGTAATTGTTTAAATCACCGCTTTCAACTCAGTTCTCAAACTTTTTCTACCATTAACCCTTTGTTAATGTTCACATTCTTAAACATTAGACATTCAACAATGGCCCATTCATACAACATTAATTCTAATACACAACTTCTTTTAACTGCTTTTAACTTTAGGTCAACATTATACATTATATTATTCTCAAAAGTATAAGCCCCTCACTCTCGTAGGCTTTTCTTCTTATTCAGATGGATCAAATCAACCGTACAATTGTGTCACAATGTTAGATTTTTCTGTTACTATTTTTCTAATTAACTCCTCGCATGCAGGTATTTGTAATTTACATAAATTCATATCTCACTTTCTACTTTTCCTCAGATGGATCAGATTTCATGCATTAACTTATCACAAGTTAAGGCTTTTTCACATTCAGGCTGTTCATAATGTTCGATCTCATTATTCAGACTGAATCAACTTCTTCCGATAAAAACAATTGTATACATTCAATCCACAGTCGCATGCCAATCACACTCTCAAACACACTTTTATCTTAACAATATTACCAAAAGTTAGCTAACCAAACTTCATCAAAAGCCACTTCACTTCATGGATTTTTTTTTAAACTTTTATCTGCGTCACACACTCTGACGCACTAATTCTCTGTAAATCACCGCTTTCACACGCAGTGAATATTCTCTGCAGGCTCTGCTATTACCAAGTCTCATAGACTTCGGATCTATTATCTCACTTAAAAGTTGTTAGGCTAAGAATCTCAATAATAATCCATACTCGAGTTACCTGTACATTTAACCAACATTCGTAGTTAATGCAAGACTTTTTGAATGTGGGTATTAGGATACATGGCTATTAAACTAAAGCAAATTATGCACTCTCTAGACCAGTTATGTCCAGACCCATATACTTTTTATCATAATTGGTAATCTCATCTCGCATAGAGTCGCACGTGATCATTCGTGGGAGTATCAGTTTCAGAGATTCCATAAAACTTACAAAGCACAGGTATCTAAACATGCATACAATCCAGGTCTATGCACTCTTTACCACAGATTAACATCAGCCTTATCCCGTTAAAGCCTCACTTATAAGATTCTTGATCAAAACACATACTTGTACCCCCATCTCATGGACGGTCAGCGTTTAGCGATCTCCTACAGTAATGATAAGTACATGTAAATATTCTCAGATATACACATGTAATCACCGAACAGTTTAAGTAGAAGCAGCCCAAACCACTACTTCCGGAAGGTTTGCTTATTCACATTCACACAAAATAAATTAAACAGCTGTTTACCTGAATCAAAAACTCCAATAGTCCAGTTGTTTCGCAGCCGGACGTCTTTAAATGTCTCTTTGTTCAGATATCGTCACTGAGTCTCACACACAGATAGTGAAGGTCTGGCCCGTACTATTTAAAAACAATAGTCTCAGGACTTACAGAGAAATGCTTTGTGCATTTCCCCCGTGCACGTCAGTTTCACTTTTCCGCATGAGAAGCATCAGGTATTGATATCCCGGACGAGCCCCCAAATGTTATAGGAATATTTTATATCCTTATATTTAACCAGAGAGACACGGAGACCGATTATAATTTAACAAGCAATGGTCAGGTTTTAATCTTTGCAAGGAGAAGCAAAGCAGACACAGTAACAAGGGTACAGCAACAGGTTTGCTTGCAGATGTAAACTTAACATGAGATTATATACAACACAGTGACGTCCTTGGTGAGAGGCGTTCACAATGGTCCAGGTGCAAGAGTCCTGTGACAAGCCATGTCTCACCCTAGTTATGTCTACTTCATGCTTGGATTAGCACGAAGGACATGACATGAATTTGACATGACCTGAAGAGAACTATAAGTCCCAGTAACAATAAACATTAAAATTAAAATTCTTATAACAAATACCCACTGCACAGTGACAGACTTCTCCCCGACCTAACAGCTCAACACATGGCTGAGCAGGTTTCAATTCAATTGAGTAGTTGACCTAGTACTAGTCTCGTTGTTTCACTTTTTGATAAAAACCCCCATGGTTGATGGAGCCATTACATTCATTGATATTTTTGGTTGAGAGCCAAACTGACTCACCTAGAGTGTAGGGTGGAGCTGAGGATCGATGACGGTCTGCCAGGCACTTATTCTGAACGGTGGAGCGTTGCAGGGCCCTCCGGGTCCAAATCCAGCGGCATCTCAGGAGGTGCGATGGTACAGTGACTTCAACCTCCTCAGAAAATAGCGGTGGCCGGGAACCTGGGGCACATTCAAAGGGAGAGCGACCCATGGCCACTAAAGTTAGGGAGTTGTAGGAATACTCAACCCAACCCAAGTGAGAGCTCCAGGTGGTCGGATGGGCACCCACAATGCAGCACAGTCCAGTCTCCAGGTCCTGGCTGGCTCTTTCAGTTTGGCCATTGGCACGGGGATAGTAACATGAAGACAAGCGAACGGTGGCCCCCAACGACTCACAAAAACTCTTCCAAAGCCGCAAGATGAACTGGGGCCCATGTATTCAGAACATATGCTGGACCAGTAGCTCAGCACTCTCCAGGTCTGAGAGGAATTTGGGAAGGGCAAAAAAAATGGGCAGATTTAGAAAAACAGTCTACAATGTTCAAAATTACTGTGTTACCTCTCGAGGGAGGCAGTCCGATAACAAAGTCAACCGTAATGTGGGACCAGGGATGAGGAGGGACGAGGAAGGCTTGCCGGAGGTTTATTGAGAGACTTGTTCTGGCTGCAGATAGTACAAGCAGCCAAGTACTTTCAGACGTCATCCTCCATAGTCTGCCACCAAATGATTATATGATCTACTACACCCGCACTACTGTGGCAGTAGTATTTAACACTTCTTGTTCTGTCTCCTCCTAGGGTGACCCCTTACAGGACTCTGTTCCAGTATGATGGAACATCATTCATCCACCTTGATGCTATTGATAAGTCTCTGGGGTCACTTTGTGGTGGAAGAGGAAAACAGTTGCACCTACTACAGTTATAAGAGTCTATAGCTCTCCAAATTTACTGCGCTACATTAATGTACATGGTTGAGATCATCTGTATTTTCTGGTAATATTCATTTACAAGACACTTACCTTCATCACACATCACATCATAACTACTGTCCCACTCAAACTTCCATTCATCCATCCATCTTCTACCGCTTATGCTGGGCCGGGTCGCGGGGGCAGCAGTCTAAGCTGAAACGCCCAGACTTCACTCTCCCCAGACAATTCCTCCAGCTCTTCCGGGGGGATACCAAGGCGTTCCCAGGCCAGCCGAAAGGCATAATCCCTCCAGCGTGTCCTAGGTCTTCCCCAGGTTCTCCTCCCAATGGGACATGCCCGGAACACCTCCCTAGGGAGGCGTCCAGGAGACATCCAAAACAGATGCCCGAGCCATCTCAGCTGGCTCCTCTCGATGTGAAGGAGCAGCGGCTCTACTTTGAGCCCCTCCCGAGTGACCAAGCTCTTCACCTTATCTCTAAGGGAGCGCCCCACCACTCTGCGAAGAAAGCTCATTTCGGCCGCTTGTATCCGGGATCTTGTTCTTTCGGTCATGACCCAAAGTTCATGACCATAGGTGAGAATAGGAATGTAGATTGACCGGTAAATTGAGAGCTTTGCCTTACAGCTCAGCTCCTTCTTCACCACAACAGACTGGTACATCGACCGCATTACTGCAGAAGCTGCACCGATCCGTCGGTCAATCTCACGCTCCCTCCTTCCCTCACTCGTGAACAAGACCCCAAGATACTTGAACTCCTTCACTTGAGGCAGGAGCTCTCCACCAACCTGATAGGGATAAGCCACCCTTTTCCGACTGAGAACCATGGTCTCGGACTTGGAGGTGCTGATCCTCATCCCAGCCGCTTTACACTCGGCTGCAAACCGTCCCAGTGCACACTGCAGGTCCTGGCTTGATGGAGCCAACAGGACATCATCTGCAAAAAGCAGAGACGAGATCCTGTGGTCCCCAAACCAGACTCCCTCCAGACTCCCTCCAGACTCCCTCCGGCCTCCCTCGGCGTTGAGGCTTTCATCCGTTAAACGTGATCGTAGGTTGCTCTTGATGTTTTTTAGATGTGAGAAAGACTGCTGACATGCATACGTAGAGCCAAACATTGTCAATACAGCAATACTCACACGCTGCAGTGTGTGGTATGTGACAGGAAGCAGGTTCCAAGTTTTGACAATTAGCTGGTCTGCGGGTTGAAGTTTTTTAATTTCCATCCACTTGTGTTTGGTCGCCAGCTCTGCTTGTTGACGTGCAAGTCTTTCCAAATCTTCATTCAGTAACTTGAATTTATTCACCCACATTTCTGAGGCCTCCAGGTCTGCAACTTCTACCTCAAAGTCTCTGATAGAGACACCAGGGATGTAACTCAGGTTTGACTTTGTTGACTCGTGAGGATGAGTTATGAACTTAAAAAGATGAGTGTGCTCACGAAATTCTCCAAAGCGTGCTTTGAATGACTGCAGGTGATTAGATGTGAAGTTTTTCAAAGTGTAGTAAACGACCCATTTCAATATCCACAATAAAGAGTTCCAGCTTGTTTTCAAATGCAAACACCGCTTGTTGAAGGGATAAGACTGTATTTCCAATGTCTTGCATTTTCACATTGAGCTGGTTCAGATGTTCAGTCATGTCCACGAGATAGTAAAACTTAAGGAGCCACTCATGGTTATCTAGCTCAAGATGCTCGACGTATTTCATTTCAAGAAAAGTCCAAATTTCGTTCAGGCAAGCCGCAAAACGGCTGAGCACCTTCCCTCTTGACAACGAACATTGCTGTGCAAAAGCATACCTGGGTAATTATTCCCAACTTCATCCAGCAGTGTTTTAAACTGGCGATTATTTAAAGCTCGGGCAACAATAAAGTTGACCACCCGAATGACCACATCACTTGACCAAGCTGCTCACCGCACATTTGAACACAAAGCGCCTCCTGGTGTAGAATGCAATGAAAACTTAGGATGGGTCTATTTTCATGTTTACAAAAAGAAGAACAACACATCCATAAAGCCCAGATGATGATTATATGTATACTGAATGTTTATGTGATATTAGTGAAGCTAAGAACTATGTGTCCACCATATTTACCAGTGCCAAGCCAACAGTGAGTGTTGTAGGTAATATAGATGCTGTTCTAATATGTAGTAACCAGTGTTGGAAGTAACGGCGTTAGAGTATAACGGCGTTACTAACGGCGTTCAGTTTTTCAGTAACGGAGTAATCTAATTAATTACTTTTCCCATCGTTGTAACGCCGTTAGCGTTACTGAGAATGTAACATGTCGCGTTACTACAATTGGGTTGAATAAAGCGCGAGGTGTCATGCTTTGGCTACACATCAGCTGCTGCTGGAGAGAGCAGGGTGTGTGGGCGGTGTCCTGCTCACGAGGTCTCACTGCACGCGCTGACTTCCACGAAACACAAGACAGCGTCAGAGACAATGGCGAGGAGCCGGGGAAGTTCAAAGGTGGCGTTCTCAAACTCGAAATACCAGCACTACTTCTCGTTAATTGAAATTAAAGGCAAGAATGTTTCTGTAACATGCTATGCCCAGGAAAAAAGAACTCAAACCTTTTGAAGCATCTCACATCAACACATGCTAACATGACACTTGTTGCTGCTGCCAACCCAACCCCAAAGGCAGCTCGCGTGAGCTCCTGCAAAATTGAGACAGTCTCTGTTAAAACAAGCAATGCTCAATTTTATGTGTCAGCAACAACCTCTGGTTTTGTTTTTAGATGAGGAGTATTTTATAATAGATTAATGTATTATTCATTTTCTGAACATGTCTGAACAGAATGAACATGTTAATCTACAGAGAGTTTGATTGTGTTCTGTTTATTGTGCAATAATTTACAGGTTCAGAGATTTGTACTACTTAATGGCCAGATCTTCCTTTGTTTCTTTTTACACAGGTTTACATTTGTGTGATTTAATTTAGCACTTGAATTTTATTTTTACCTGTTATTTTTATTCTTTAATCAGTTCATTTAAACATCTTTGATATTTAAGCTGTTACGTAAAAACGTTTATAGAACATAAAAAATAACTTCAGTTACTTTGCTGAGTAACTGAGTTACTAACTCAATTACTTTTTGGGAGAAGTAATTTGTAACTAATTACTTTTTTATAGTAAGATGACCAACACTGGTAGTAACTGTATTGAGACATATTTAATATTTTTCCTGTTAATACAGGAGTGTGTTAATACAGTGGTTAATGTGATTAGTTTCTGTTCTCTTAGAAAAAACACTTCAGTTATTTGTGCATGTTTATTTTGAGCAGTTAGGCACTGATATAATCTTGTTTTCATGCACTCTGTACTTTAAAAAGGAGACAGTGAATTATTGTAACTGAGAAGACAAGGTTACTGTTGAAGTTGTAAATATTGTGTGAATACAAATTTGCATTTTTATGGTTCTTAAAACCCCTTTTATTAAAACTGCTCTTCTCTTTATGTCTTGGAGAGTAGTAAAGAAATTAAAGAACCCTTTTTGTAGAGTTGGGCTCTTCTCTTGTGTGCTGTTCTTGTGTGGATGAAAGGGGTCAAGGTATGTGACCCCAGGAAGCAAGGCTTCTAGCTCTCATCTGAGAAAGATTAAAAACCTGTTAATATGTCTCTACGTTAATATGAACTCAGGTCTTCTTATGGTTATCTGTGATAGTTCAGGCTTCCTGGAAACAGGGGCCTCCCTCTCTACATCAGGAAAAGGATGACAATGTTGTAATTTACCCAGATCTGGAATAAACCTGAATGAACAAATCTATCGGCCCTGCTACATTTTTGATTCTCTCTGCCTCCCAGCCTACAATAAAAATAAAGTAAAACAGTGCTATGCCTGTGAAATATTTTTATAATTTTTTTTCAATTTAAAAAGTCATAACACATGCTTCCATATTTGCCTCAACAACGTTATCTATCCATAGAAGTTAAAAGCAAAGATAAAAAAAAAGAAAATGTGAAAGCCAAAGTTAGCTATTTTTACTCCTTTGTTCAATGCATTGCAGTTTAGATTATTCTGAACTCCTGCACTCTGTAGCACAAAGATTGTTTTACAATTATTCAGTTCATTGTAACGTTCCTTCTTAATTTCAGTTATCTTAAATTTCTCATAGGGAGGGATGAGAACTTCTGCCTCGGTAGGGTAACTGGAATAGCCGTTGAGTTCCGCGCCATAGCAGGTTTTGATGTGAAAACAAGTCTCTGTTCCAAAGTGGGTCATATCTGTCTTTAAAAAAGTGGAAGCAAAATAACCAAAGCGGATTATTTGGTTGACCTCACCAGTGAAGGTGACTTTGTTTCTCCGGTAAGTAGTACGGCAGGTTTGGTCGTTGAGGATCTTTATGGCAGAAGTGAGCCAGAAGTGTAATGCGTGGAACTTGAAGTTGTCAGTACCGTATTGTGATTTACCGTTTCAAACTGTTTATTAAATTGTTCATAGATTTGTGGCTTCCTTTGTTTGGAGAGGTATAGGTCTTCTACTGTGTAAACACATGTTGCTTGCAGGTGATCAGTAGTTTATTTTTTGTCATTTCCATTAATCCTATTCATATACAGTGCATTATTTAGGCACAATTTTACTTTTGAACTTGTCCAAACCTTTCCAAAATCTGTGTTATCACTCTCTTTTTGGAAGTATCTATGATAAACTGCAACTGCTATATCATTGTCACATCCGGAGTACATGTCATCGACTGATTGGGCCATCATAGTCAGCGGGATGGTGAGAGCTGGTGTCAACATCTTGATCATGAAAGTGCAGAAAAGCTGAGGAGGAAGAAAGAGGGAGACATTTGACTCAATAGGACCCACATGAAACCTCTGAGAATATCAGCAAAAAAAAAATGCTTCAAATACACTCACCACTACACCCAAGACAATAAGCCCAATCACCAAAGCAGGCTTTGGACACATTTCTGCAATCAACCAGACCTGTAACGTTCAAACGTAGAAATAATAACACTAAGCAGTTAATAGACTGTAAATAGACTCCAGTCCATAGGAAAGCTTTTTTCTGTCAGCTAATAAATTTCCATTTCAGATAGAAGTGTGAAATTCAGCTGAAACATTGAGCCTTTATATGGTGTCTTTACACTTGTGGTTCGACCCTAAATAGAAAACAAGTGCACACTCAGGTTCACACATTTGATCTGTACGCATCAAAGTGTTTTCAGTTTCCATCATTAAAACCAGACTTCCCTTTTTTATTTTGGGCACCCCCGGTGCCTTGCCACCGAGGAGCTTCCCAACTACCTCAGTGACTTCAGCCCGAGTGATGGACGAGTCCACCTCTGAGCCCTCGGCCTCTGCTTCCTCATTGGAAGACGTGTCGGTGGGGTTGAGGAGATCCTCGAAGTATTCCTTCCACCGTCCAACAATATCCCCAGTTGAGGTCAGCAGATTTCCACATCCACTGTAAACAGTGTTGGCAGGGCACTGCTTCCCCCTCCTGAGGCGTCGGACGGTTTGCCAGAATTTCTTCGAGGCCGACCGATAGTCTTTTTCCATGGCCTCACCGAACTCCTCCCAGACCCGAGTTTTTGCCTCCACAACCACCCGTGCTGCAGCCCGCTTGGCCTGCCGGTACCTATCAGCTGCCTCAGGAGTCCCACAAGCCAACCAGCCTCGATAGGTCTCCTTCTTCAGCTTGACGGCATCCCTTACTTCCGGTGTCCACCACCGGGTTCGGGGATTGCCGCCACGACAGGCACCGGAGACTTTGCGGCCACAGCCGAGTGGCTGCGTCGACAATGGAGGTGGAGAACATGGTCCACTCGAACTCAATGTCTCCAGTCTCCCTCGGGATCTGGTCGAAGCTCTGTCGGAGGTGGGAGTTGAAGATCTCTCTGACAGGGGACTCGGCCAAACGTTCCCAACAGACCCTCACAGTACGTTTGGGTCTGCCAAGTCTGTCCCGCCTTCTCCCCCGCCATCGGATCCAACTCACCACCAGGTGGTGATCAGTTGACAGCTCCGCCCCTCTCTTCACCCGAGTGTCCAAGACATACGGTCGGAGGTCAGATGAAACAACTACAAAGTCGATCATCGACCTCCGGCCTAGGGTGTCCTGGTGCCACGTGCACTGATGGACACCCTTATGCTTGAACATGGTGTTCGTTATGGACAAACTGTTGCTAGCACAGAAGTCCAATAACAGAACACCACTCGGGTTCAGATCAGGGGGCCGTTCCTCCCAATCACGCCCCTCCAGGTGTCACTGTCGCTACCCACGTGAGCGTTGAAGTCCCCCAGTAAAACGATGGAGTCCCCGGTTGGAGCACTTTCCAGCACCCCTCCCAAAGACTCCAAGAAGGCTGGGTACTCTGCACTGCCATTTGGCCCGTAAGCACAAACAACAGTGAGAGACCTATCCCCGACCCGAAGGCGCAGGGAAGCGACCCTCTCGTTCACCGGGGTGAACTCCAACACATGGCGGCTGAGCCGGGGGGCAATGAGCAAACCCACACCGGCCCGCCGCCTCTCACCGCAGGCAACTCCAGAGTAGTGGAAAGTCCAGCCTCTCTCGAGGATTTGGGTTCCAGAGCCCAAACTGTGGGTGGAGGTGAGCCCGACTATCTCTAGTCGGTATCTCTCAACCTCCCGCACAAGCTCAGGCTCCTTACCCGCCAGCGAGGTGACATTCCATGTCCCTAGAGCTAGATTCTGTGTCCGGGGATTGGGTCGCCGAGGCTCCCGCCTTCGACTGCAACCCAATCCACATTGCACCGGCCCCTTACGGTTCCTCCTGCAGGTGGTGGGCCCACGGGAGGTCGGTCCCACGTCGCTCTTTCGGGCTGAGCCCGGCCGGGCCCCGTGGGGGAAGACCCGGCCACCAGGCGCTCGCATTTGAGCCCCAACCCCGGGCCTGGCTCCAGGGTGGGGCCCCGGTTGCGCCATACCGGGCGACGTAACGGTCCTTGTTTTTAAAACGTCCATAAAGGGTTTTGAACCGCTCTTGGTCTGGCCCGTCACCTAGGACCTGTTTGCCTTGGGAGACCCTACCAGGGGCATAAAGCCCCCGACAACATAGCTCCTAGGATCATCCGGGCACTCAAACCCCTCCACCACGATAAGGTGGCGGTTCAAGGAGGAGTTTTATGTTTAATACATTGTTACTATTCTCACTCTCACACACCCACAGAGGTATCTTGACTCCTGTCTCTGGTGATTAGTTGTGTATTTAGCTTCTGCAGAAGTTTAGGGACATTTTTAGAGTAGTTCTAGAGCACTAAAACAGTGTTTTGCACATTTTTAAAAATAGTTTTATGTTATTATTATATACCTTTATTTAGGTGAGAAATATACAAGTTCCAGACTAAAAAAAACCTCAATCCAAAACAGGAATTATATTTACAGTATAAAATATATATAAATGTGTTCATGTTCTGGATTTAAACCTGACCTCAGATGAACTTAGAGCAGAACTAACCAAATGTAAGATAATGTAATTTGCAGATGCATTTAACTGCCACATGAATCTGTAAATAAGATGTGTACCACAGCCCGACAGCATTCACAAACATTTCACTGGTGCTACAGCTGAGAGGGGCCTTCAGCAGCAGTCTCATACTGTCATTATAGACAACAGTAGACAACATTATTATATTATTAATTATAGACAACAGACTCTATTGACTGGCTCTTTTATAACAGTGCATAGATTTATTTTCCAACCCTACTCTGTCCTTGCTTGGCCAGACGCAACTAACTCTTTTCCTATTCTATACAAAGAAGTTAGTCTGGTACCCTGTTGCTAGCTTTCCATTTCAAGTGCTAGGTTTACTGGAGTAATACCAGGGCCTGTGTCGGGGTGCAGGGTTGTTTAATAACACAGCAGTGGGCTGTTAGCGGCCGGTCACTGGCTCTACAACTAATGCATAATCACTATAAAGCCAGTGCCACTTGAGTCTTAGGGCACATCTGAGCTGAGGTCAGCTGCAGTTCTGCTGCAGCAGCTTACAAAACCGGTTAAAACTGAAGCCGACATTAAAAGGTCACATGAAGGATCAGAGGTAAACACTCTTGCTGCAGTTTTAGGTCTGTATGTGTGTTGTTTGTCTTATTTTTGTGGTATTGAGTGAAAAGTAGCTTTCGTCAGAAATAGAGCTCATAAACAGAGAGAATTATAGCGCGAGAATTATAGGAATAAAAAAAGTAAAGGGTTGGTTTTATGAACAACTTTTTATCTTGATTGTTTCTGTTTGAAAACCTTCAGTTTCTGATGTTGGGGCCACAATTTTCAGGTTAAATATAATAAATAACATCATCTAAAATGCCCCGAATACAGGGGATTACAATTTACTCCCCTGCTGTTCAGTCCCACATACTTGTTTAACTTAACTACACACTCAAAACTCATATCATCCTTCGTTTAGTGACTTTTGCTTTTAGCTAATGAACTGCTCAGCTACTAAATCTCTGACCTAAATATTGTTGAGAGCTAATGTTTTTGGGGTTTTTATTGTAAGATTCTTTTACTTTAATACATTCATGTTTTATTACGATGTTTACATTTAACGTAAATGATTGTAGTTGATGTCACAGTTGTATCTACAGCTACAATATAATGCTTTTTACTTATAGGTATCTAACCTTTTTGTTATTTTATTCATGAAGTTGATTTTCAGTGAAATATTTGTTGTGAATGTGGAAGATTAGGTAACACAAATCCACAAGGACACTGTCTTAAAAGTAAAGACTTAAAAATAATTAAGAATAAGAAGTAAAATGCTTAAGCGTAAGACTAGATAAAGTCTTGGAACGTCTGTGCCTCCCAAAGCAGCAGACATGCCGTGGGGGATGGAAAAGTAACTCTGACTATGGGAAAGTTTGAAACAGTGCCATTTAGTGAAGAAGAGAGAGTGGTATGGAACCCAGCTAATACAAAAGTACCCCATAGAGGAGGATTTGCAAAAGCAGTACAATAAGGTTTTACATAAGAAAAACTATAATGAAGTAATGAGATTTACAGAAGGAATGGAGCTTCAGGACAGAACAGCGGTGCTTCAAAAGAATGACTTAGAACGAGCAGACACAGTGCAACTGGTGCTACATGTAATATATGCATTATGCTCAGCACGCTGAAGCCTCAATCTTACCAGTATGCTTACCTTAGATCAGTGACACGCTCACTAGACCCGTACAGCTAGATATGGAGCACAATTATCTAGTGATATTCTTACAGTTTTCACTCAGCTGTTAAACCAGCCCACACCGTTGTTCCACAAGCGGAAGTCTGCACTGCAAGATCCGGTGACAAGAAAAACAAAAAACACAGAATACTAGGTGCAGGCAAACACAAAAAAGGAGTTTAGCAAACTGTAAAAGTATTGTATGAATAACCAAAAGACATTAAAAGAAGAAAAATGGTCCATAAGAGAGTAGATAAATTGGAATGGGTAAAAGTCTGGCATTTAGATAGAACTACATTGTACATCATACATGTGTTTTGAAAAGTTTAGCACTCAGTGAGCTTCAGAAGAAAGAAAACAAGACAACATATTTAGATTTCTTTGTCAATTCATTAGTATGATTTCTAAAGTTTGAGCATTTATCAATAAATATTCCCAGAAATTTTACAGATTCTATCTTCTTAATAGCGCTGCCATTTGTCTTGGTTCATAAATGTTCAATGTTCTTTCTGTATTCATTTTGAGTAAAATATAATAAAATTTGTTTTATTAATATTTTAATATAATTAAATTAGTTTAAAACAAGTGTACACTTTTACCAATTACTCATTTATAAGATTTTGAAGGTGTTCTGAGTTTATGTGTAACAAGAAAAAAATGAGCAAAAATGACCTTTTGTAGGATGTTTAAGGAATTCACAAAATCATTTATATATTAGATGAAAAGGTGCAGTGGTAGACTCATTCCCTGCGGGACATAGGAGAATGATCTGTGAATTAGACCTGAGATAAAGCTGGTACACGAGCAGCAAAGACAAAGCATGACCTCAAACTAATATCAGAAAACCACTTTTCTGCAGATTTAGGTGTCACAAGCCAGAGACAAAATAAGTTATTCCTAGTAATATTAGACAATGCTGGAGGTAACGGACCGATTTAATCAATAAAAAGAGCGACAGGTTTAGTAGTGGCATCAAAAATAACAGAGTACAATGACAGAAAAGGAGGCTCAGAGTTTGAGAATGGACAAAAGATTTCACTTTAAGAACAAACATTCAACACTCGTATTGGTATTATCCGGGGCCGGGTCGCGGGGGCAGCAGTCTAAGCAGAAAAGCCCAGACCTCCCTCTCCCCAGACACTTCTCCAGCTCTTCCGGGGGGATACCGAGGCGTTCCCAGGCCAGCCGAGAGACATAGTCCCTCCAGCATGTCCTAGGTCTTCCAGTGTTGTTTTAAAGTGCTTATGAGTTATTTGTGAATAATTATTAGTCCTTATTACAGCCTGACTAGATTTACAATCTACCAGTTTCTTTTCAGCCAGTAATGCAGATTATTTTATGAATATACCGTATTTTTTATGATATCTACAAAACTAACACAAAAACATAACACATGTTATTAATTAGGGACTGGGTTAAATCCAAAACGTATAATATAAAAATACAGTATATAAATTGTAGATTGTGCTCTCATTTTAAATATTACCCTACTGTGCATTTGTCATATACTGGGGCGGCAATGGTAGAGACAGATTAGATCTGTGGTGGTGATCAGTTTGGTGTTTACCGTCTGCTTCCTCCCGGCAATCGTCACAGGACTGGGATCAATGGTCATACAAGTGTACAAACCCAACAACTGTACATCCTTCAATCGCATGGTTCTGAGTTTCATGGTGGGAATTGCAATAACGTACCTCAACACTGCTCTGGACCCAGTCTTCTAAACCCCATTCTTGCAGAAACTGCTTCAGGCCATTTGCAATGTTTTCTCCTGCGTGGTCACCTAGGAAAAAACCTGTCTGGAGAAAAAAACTGTTTAAACTAGTTATTTTAAACACTTGTTTTAGTGATAATATTAGGTTTTATTGTGGCACAGTGGTGTTTAGGAAATGCACCTGCTGCATCAACATTATTAGTTTTCACTAAAACTAATAAAATCAGTCGGAATAGTGAGTCTACAGATAAAGGAACATAAATACAAAAATTGTAAATACTTAAGCAAAAGAATTAAAATAAGTCTGCATTACTTTAAGAGCATAGCGTATAAGATGGTTAGATACTTTCCACAGCACATACACACTCACGCATACGTGCAGCACACGTACGCCCCGTTTGGGGTTTTGTGGCTTCCTTTTTCAAAAAAAAATTTGTGATGCACAGCCCAGAGAGTTCTCACTCACTGCAATCAGAGTGGGATCTCTGAGCTGAACTCAATTTTCTTTTTCTCTTGTGAGGTATCTAATCGGAGGAGCTGATCTGGAGAAGGCCTTCAAAAAATGGTTTGTAAACCTCATTTCTTGAATTTCTAATAAAACCTTACCCAGACGGATTGACCACTGGGTAAACGCAAACTATAAAGTCTGTACATGTGTAACCAGGTAAAGCTTTATATATTTTATATCTGCATAAAGCCACATCATAAATAAACATATATATAATTCTAGTAAAAGTAGACATACACCATAAACATACAGTCATATGAATAAAACAAATCAGAGTTTTGTAAACTATAGCTTTTATTGAAAAAGAGATTTGTCTAAAACAATGACATATGCATTATTAGGGGGTTAGTGTAGATAAAACCCACAGGTCAGCCTGTCCTGCAGAGGTCACCTGTGGACACAGTGGGTCAGAAACAGAGTTTATAATCAAACAGGAAGGATCATTCCTAATTCTGAGGACATCTGGAGAAATGCTGCAGTATAATATGTAAAAAACACCACATGATTATTCAAATAGACAGGATGACAGTTCACTTTGGATCTTTTTTAGACGATGTGAAAAGTAAAAACAACAACCAACAAGTTTAAAGCAAATTTAAGCACATAGCACAAGCCCCCATTTACACACAGAAAGATACAATTTTGGGACATTTTTAAGCAACAAAGAAGAGAACAGAGAGGGGAAGGGTAAGAGAGTGATTTAAAGTATACTGGCTCTTTGTGGGCTGTATGTGGACACAGCAGTCTGGGGTTTTCTGGCTTCCTGTTTCAAGCCACTAAAGCCTCTAAGATAATACTTTTATCTTAAAGTGTATAAATTGTAAAGTTGAGAAATCTTCAGACACCAGCAGAAATCTACATCCACCAGCACAACTCTTCAGAAGGTAAGTTTGGATGGATCCTGGGGACCCCTTCAGAGGGCAACCAGGCCCACACACACTGAGACCTTAACTTAAAGTCTGCTCGTACACCTAGCGTTCCAGTTCAATAAGATTACTGGTTTAATTCTTTCATTGCGCTTTGAGTGCCTAGTAGGTTACTATATAAATAAAAAAATACAAATTTACTAATACAAAATCAATTTAGTACTAACATGCATCAGAATAATAAAATACAGCTTACATGAGTTTTTATAGAAAAAGGCAACTTATTCCAGTGTTTTCCAATTGGGGGTACCCAGAAATGAATGAATGAATAAATGAATGAATGAATAAATGAATGAATGAATAAATGAATGAATGAATGAATGAATCTGTTTACAAAACACAACGTATGCAACGTGCATTGAGAGTCAGTTGTGTTGTTGGAAATTATGCAATTTTACCTAACTGCGCTAAAAATTATTTATTCTCTGGAAATATATCTATTTTTGAGTGCCAATGTAAGATCTATTTAGCTAACGACTTGCAGGCCAACAGAATTTAGTTTTAAGTTTAGTGTTTGCAAGTTTCTCAGACTGACGCTGTCTGCATCTAATGGATTGGAGATCATTTCTGATGACAGTGTGCCTCATGAAATGTGAGTTTAGCTGCAATGAAACAATTTAACCCATAATAGTTCTCTTTACTTTTTGTGTTGAATAGTTAGGAGATTCCTTTTTTGACGTGTTAGATTTTATTATCAGTCATGTGTCTGAGACAGTGTTGCATTTCATTGCCTACGTCACTGAGTTCATCATCATCAAGCAGATAATTTTACTCTTCTGTTTAGCTTAGGATCATCTTTTATTTAAAAAGACAAGACCAAAGACTGTACATCCTACAAACACCTGGTTCTGAGTTTCATGGTGGGAATTGGAGTAACGTACCTCAACAGTGCCCTGGACCCAGTCATATACCATTTTCCAGCTCCCTCTTCTGCAGCACTTGGAAGAGTGTATTTAAAAATCTGAGACACTAGAGACTTTAGTCTTTATCATTGCCGGTTGTTTGTTTAGGTGTCCTAGACGAGATTACAAATTGGCGTCCGTCATTTGAAATAGACAGAGGATGTGGGCCTACTGATATTTTAAAGGTTTGTGTCTGTAAAGGTTCTAGGTCATCCAGGTCAACTTAAAGCTCAGCAAAAATAAATGTGTGACCACTAAATACAGCACACACTGATCCATTTATTTGTTGTTTAACACACTACCCTCTCAGTCAGTTGTTGGCCAGAATATTTTAGATTTGAAATGTTCTTTTCCTACATTTTAACTGCATAATGTTTTTATTTATTATTAGTTCTTGTCTATAATATAAACTATCCATAACTTTTTAAATTTTTAACCCTTCAAATGTTGAACCTGATAAAAAATATCCTTAAAATATATTTTTGTCTCTAATTCCAAGAGACTTTATCAATTCTGAGATCAACTGGTAAGAGAGCTGAGCTTATATCTCTAGAGGGAGGAGTTTAACTTGAAACCAAACCTGATGGACCAGGTTGTTCTCTTCTCATCGTCAAGAGTCATGAAAGGGAGGTGTGACTCCTGATGTGGGAGTCGTTAGGGCTCAGGAGAGTCGTTAGTGATCCTGCTCCATTCAGGTGCCAATGCCCCATACATATGCATATGTCCATCAGGTTTAGTTACAGGTCAAACTCCTCCCTTTAGAGATATAAGCTCAGCTCTCTTACCAGTTTATCTCAGAATTGATAAAGTCTCTTGGAATAGAGACGAAACGTCTTCACCTTGAAAACTGAGTCCAGATGCTTTTATTTTAACCTTTTTTTTTTCAAGATGTCCTGGATGACAGCTGTTTTACCTGAATTGAAAGCCAATGGTCTTTTCCGCAGTGAGGTTGGTCTCTGTCTCTCCTCTCTGACCTGATCCCGTCACAGAGTGGAAGGTCTGGCCCGTTCTGCTTTTAACAATGCAGCTTTGGGACTTGCGTAAAAAGTATTTATGCAGTCAATGATACACAAAACATTTGTGATAACTAAATTAAATATAAAGAAGAACACATTTAATACATGGACCAGATTTTGACACCATAGTTCATTCGTTTTAACTCATAAGACCTTGGAAAGTCCCTGTAAATGTAGTCTGTGTGGGAAGTTGATAGATGATAAACTACTACTTATACACAATGGAGGATACTAGCATTCAGGGTTTTTTCCATAGCATTGCTCACATTGTAAAGTGACTTACAAAAATTATTTCTTTCTTCATCCATATCTCTTCTGCAAACCACACGCTGGACAGATGCCTTCTCTTATTTTGGTGCTTTGGTGCTTTCCTTATGATTGTGTTAGTTATGTTTTTTACGTCATGACGTCATGTGTGGAGGATGTGAAAGTAACAAGGCTGTTTTGACAATGTAAGGAGGAGAAAGTACAGATATGTGTTCAAAATAAATAAATACATTTGTTCAACACTCAGCACTCTATATCAAAAACATCTGTTTGAATATGCAGCTATTTAACCCTAAACGTATCAAATATTTCCTGTATGTCTCCTTTAATTTTTGCTCTTTAACTTTTTTCTTTTTGCAGGGTTTGAACTCTGTGATTTCAAGTTCCCATTTCTTCAAAAAATCTCATCAAAATATCAAACAACTTTAGCACCTGTTATTGGCAGCCACCTGCAGAAACCAGAACCCCTTTCCTCTTTCACATCATCTTCATGATCGTGGAGGTCATCCTTGGTTTACTCGGCAACCTCCTGGCCTTTTGGATTTTCTGTTTCCGGATGAAATGTTGTAAACCTTACACCATTTTCCTTTTTAACCTGATGCTGGCTGACTTCCTGCTCCTGGTCAGTGTCCCCTTTCGGATCGACGCCTACCGCCGAAACGACAACTGGGTTTACGGCGAGATCTTCTGTCGAATCAACCTCTACATGCTGGCAGTGAACAGATCAGCGAGTATTGGCTTCATGACCACTGTGGCTTTGAACCGTTATTTTAAAGTGCTCCATCCTTTGCATAGCGTGAACCTGATGTCCACACGACACTCCACCTGGCTCGCGGGCTTAATCTGGGCCGTCGTTATTGTCCTACAAATCCCACTGTTGACCACAAAACTCATCCATGCATCCACAGGGAAACCTGACTTTGTGTCGAAGTTTCAACGAAAGCGACAGTTGGCCATTTGTTTTGCATTCCATCATCTACGTCACTGAGTTTATAATCCCGTGGATAATTCTACTCTTCTGCTCAGCTCGGATCATCTGTTATTTAAAAAGACAGGAGCAAATCATCAAACAGAGAAAGTTTAAGAAGGCGATTAGATCTGTGGTGGTGATCAGTTTCGTGTTTACCGTCTGCTTCCTTCCGGCAATCGTCACAGGATTGGGAGCACTGGTCATAAAAAAGAACAAACCCGAAGACTGTACATCCTTCAATCGCATGGTTCTGAGTTTCATATTCGGAATTGGAATAACGTACCTCAACAGTGCTCTGGACCCAGTTATATACATTTTCTCCAGTTTCATGTTCCGCAGCGCCTTGAAGAGTATCTTTAAAAATCTGAGAAACTGAAGTCTTTTGCCTTTATACGTTTTTGATTTATATTATCAGTGCAGGTGTTTTGTTTTGGCGCCCTGGGTAAGATTACAAATTGCAGCCCCTCATCTAAAATATACAAAGGATGTGGGCCTAATGATCTTTTAAAAGTTTGTGTCGGTAAAGGTTCATCCTGAAAATCTCATATCAGTCGATATCCGAATTAACAAAGTCTTTGACAAAGAATAAAATATCTTCACCTTTAAAATTATATACAGATGTCTTTGCTTTAACCTTTTCTTTTAAAGATTTGTTTTGAGAAGTTCAAGTACCTGTGGTGTCATTTAGAATCTTTAAAGTATTTTTGAATGATCCTGAGATTTGAGTTGATTTAGGAAACTGAGTTGATACATCTGCTCAGGTTAAAGAGGCCTATTCTTTTCAAAAGCAGTGCCCAACTGAGCTGATAAATGATATAGTGAGTAACATTATTTAGATGTTAATGAGTCGCTCAGTTCTAAATCTAAATGTTCTTCAAAAATAAATGTGTGACCAATAAATAGAGCACATTGCCCATTAATCCAATAATTTGTCATTTAACCCTCCTGCCTTGTTGTTTGTTTGGTGGCCAACATTTTATACATTTTAGATTTTCTGCTCCATTGTTTTCAGAACTAATGTCCACATCTAAGTGCAATGAGTTTGCTCTATTCATTAATTATAAGGTGCAGAGTATTAAACTAGCAAAAAACTCCACAACACAGATAACAACTGTACAGCCAACCACACACCTGTCACAGTCCAAAAGACCATCACCAGTCTGAGATCTTCCACATGCTGCTTGCATGAGTTACCCACTAGATTTCTAACATCTCTGCTCAGCAGCTTCTTACCACAGTTCACTCACTTAGTTAACAGCTCACTACAGGCTGGAAAATTTCCTAGAGGCCTTGAAAACTGCTGTCATTAAGCCTCTCCTAAAGAAGAGCAGTCTTGATGCCACAGAACTAAACAAAAATGGGCCCAAACTTGCCATTTTTAGGAAAAGTCCTTAAAAAGTTGTATACATACAACTTAATGAATTTCACCTGATAATCAACTGCTTTTCAGTCACGTTTTAGGCTCCATCACAGAGACGGCTCTTATCAAGGTGACAGATGGCATCATCTTCTGAACACTGATGCAGGCAGACTGTCAGTCTTAGTCCTTCTGGATCTGAGCGTTTGACACAGCTGATCATGTGATCCTGTTATAAAGGTTAGAGGACTGGGTTCAGGTCTTATCTTGAAGACAGGAAGTATTTTGTTGAAATTGGAAACTGAATCTCAGACCCAAAGGCCTTGACCTGTGGGGTCCCACAGGGGTCCATCCATACATGCTTCCTCTGGGCCAGTTACAGTCATACGCAGTAACAATGTGTCCTACCTCTTTAGCTGTGCCCTATGGAAACAGCTAGTCTTCCTGGGGTTCATTGGAAAGTAAGTTCACAGTTTGCATGATTACAAACCATTATATGGTAATACATATTAAAAGATCATTAAATTACAATATGTTAAAATTAAATTCCATATTGAAAATACATTCCAAGAACCTGTTTGATATAGCAAGGTTTGAGAACACGTTTCACATTTAAATAATTCAAATTGTACAACATTTACATTTATTCATTTAGCTGACACTTTTATCCAAAGCAACTTACATTGTTCTACAGTAATTACCAGTGTTACAGTCACTAGAGGACACAACGACAGTATGAACTGTGGGGAGAGCGAGAATCGAACCTCCCTTCCGGTTGAAAGACGACTGCTCTACCCACTGAGCTACTGCCGCCCCAATACATTCAATTAAGCAAAAACAGTCTCTTCTTAAAAATAGATTGTGTCATATATTTTTTTAAATATGAACCTGTCCTATGGTATATATATATATATATATATATATATATATATATATATATATATATATATATATATATATATATATATATATATATATATATATTTGTGTGTGTAGCTGTGTGTGTGTAGCTGTGTGAATGTTGAATAGGGCTCATGCTTTTACAACATTAGCATGTAGGATTGGGGTTTTCTTTGTTTTTAATGCTACAATCTTCGTATTAAAAGTGCTTTATACATAAAGTGACTGATTTAAAGAAGCCTTTCAAGTAGATACTTCTCGAACTGTAAGTGTCAGATGAAGGTTTGAGTGGGACAGTAGTTATGATGTGGCGTGTGATTAAGGTAAGTGTCTTGTAAATGAAAATTACCAGAAAATACAGATGATCAAACATTTACATGAATATAGAGCAGTAAATATGGAGACTGTGGACTCTTCTAACTGTAGGAGGTGCAACTGTTTTCCTTCCACCACAAAGTGACACCAGAGACTTATCATAGCATAAATTTGGCTGGATGATAGAAAAAAGGCGAGCGTCATCATACTGGAACAGAGTCCTGTGAGGAGGAGCCAGAACAAGAAGTGATAAACACTACTGCCACAGTAGTGCGGCAGTAGATCATATGAGAGGTTGAGCATCTACATATAACTTGTGTGAGTGTGTATGTACAGATACAACCAGTAAAAAGCACAAGTATATAAAAGCACATAAGTATGCTTTAAGTTTGCTTTTGAAAGCCTCAACAGAGTCAGACAGCTGCACTTTCACCAGGAGCTTGTTCCATAAAAAGGGTCTCTGTAAGAAAAGGCTCCAGCAGACTTCTTCTTAATCCAACGTTTAAAGTGGCCAGCATCTTGGGATCTTGCCGGCTTTAGGCATAGGCAGAATAGGCAAACACTAAGAGCGGGAGCTAACGAAGGGAGCCTCAACTGACCAGCAAAATGTGAACCGATGCCACAAGAGCCTGATCTGAGACAAGACAACAGCGGGGAGCACACTGACATGCTGAATAGCTGTTCTCTATGGCAAGCCGAAAGGGCCAAAATATAATAATAATAATAATCTTTATTTTTTAGAGACGAAAAAAGATGAAACGTTCACCTTGAAAACTTAGTCCAGATGCTTTTACTCAAACCTTTTCTTCAAGATGTCCTGGATGACTGAGAACGTTCACAGACATTTTTATATAGCGCTTTTCCACCTACTGTAGTAGGCACTCAAAGCACTTTACATACATTAAACTATTTACCAGTGTTACAGAACATCACTGGAGAGAATGTAGGTTAAGTGTCTTGCCCAAGGACACAATGACAGTATGCGGGGGAGAGTGGGATGTTTATGATGTTTTGGAATGTTTCGTGCGGTCGAAGGGCAGCCGCTCTTATATCCCAATATGTTCTTTTTCAATCACGTTGTATTTAAAATAACCCCCAAAAAATGCACAAAAAAAGCAGTGTTCAAACTGTCTGAACGCTGTAAAAAGTGTGCAACACCGTTTGCAAGTGTCCTTGAACACATCTGTGTGAGACTGTCATGCATTGCCATGCCTCCTGGCAACACCACATTGCCTGTTTTAAGCGTGCCATGGTGTTCTGTTTATTTAATTATAATGAATCCCTCTCTGAGATTTGGGCAGCCACTGAATTTGAAGGCAGGTCACTCAATAAGGACAAGGCTGGGTGATCACTGATCCTAAGTAACTGATGCCAGTCCTTCACATTTCTTAATATGCCTTTTCCAGCATGTTCAACAATAAAGAGAGTAATCGTGTTCCTGTTTTTGTTTCTTCCTATTTTATAAATGTGTATATCCTATCGCATTGCATTATATTATAACTATAGATAATTCCCCTCAAGAGTCAATGGTTTCTGTGAGCCTATTAACAATAAAGCACTGCAATAACCAGCAGTGGCTTTGGAGAAATTGCAGGGTTGCTGCTCAAAGTGAAGTTTTGACCTAATGCTAATGCAGATCCTGCTCATGCCTCATATACTTTCTTTATTTGTACATAAAACCTTCATACTGTATAGGCCTACACATTACTCATATTTAGTTATTATATAGAGCTTTTCCACCTAGTAGGCACTCATAGCTCTTGACCAGTGTTACAGCTGACACCACTGGAGGCAAGGTGGGTTTAGTGTCTTGGCCAAGGACACAACGACAGTATGAACTGTGGGGAGAGCGTGATGTTATGATGTTTTTTGGGGATGTTTCGAGCAGGAATCGAACCGCCCACCCTCCGGTCAAAGAACAGCCGCTCAACCACTGAGCTACTGCATCCCGGTTTCTGACTACATTGCCAGGTCAGCCACTGGTTCATGGAAACAAATCTTCAACAACAAATCCAACCTAAACTACTTTACTTTAACTCTGAGGCTAATGCTAATCCTTTGCTGTTATTGTTTTGGGTTGATGGCATCAAGCATAAAAAGAAATAAAATGTTTTACTTAAAAAAAAAAACTATTACAATTAAAAATCACATAAAATTATATTTCTTTATTTTTTTTGTCAATATTCAACTTAGACTGCATATTTACAATTTCCCTAATATTATGCAGCCCTAGTTATTATCATCTGTTTTAGCTTGAATTAAAAAATAAAAAGGCTGTCTTCACACTCTGCTGTGTACATTTCAACTTGTACACTTTTTTTCTATTTAGGTCTGAACCAAAAAAAAAAAAGTGTAAAGACACCATATAAAGGCACAATGTTTCAGCTGAATTTCACAATTACTGTCTGATGGAAATCTGTCAGCTGACAGAAAAAACCCTCCTACCGACTGAACGAAGGAGTTAAATATTCAGGATGCGTTCGGTAGTGACTAGAGTCACTGACGGCACTAAACTAAAGGTAAGAGACACTACTTTACGTTTTTATAAAAAATGTACTAAAAAAGCTTAGCAACACAGTATATCTAAACTTCCTTCTTTATTATTTTAACATTTAACTTATAGTCTATTTATAAACTGCTTGGTGTGATTATTTCTACGTTAGAACGTTACAGGTCTGGTTGATTGCAGAAATGAAGGCTCCAATGCTGGCTTTGATGTTTTGCTGCATGTGGCCTCTTGCCTCTTCGGCAAAGGTGAGTGTATTTGAATTATGTTTTTTTGCTCATATTCTCAGAGGTTTCATGTGGGTCCTATTGAGTCAAATGTCTTCCACTCATTCTTCTTCCTCAGCCTTTCATTAACGTCCAGGGGTCTAAACCAGCTCTCACCATCCCACTGAGTATGATGGACCAATCAGTCGACGACATGTACTCCAAATGTCAAAACGAAATGGCAGTTGAAGTTGCTTCTAAATACTTCCTAAAAGAGAGTTGTAACACAGATTTTGGAAAGGTTTGGACAAGTGATAGAGTAAAATCGTGCCTAAACAATTCACTGATTAATAGAAACGACAATAAATTAACTAATGATCACCTGCAAGCGATATGTGTTTACACTGCAGAAGACCCAGACCTCCCCAAACCACAACAAATCTACGCACAATTTAATGAAGCAGTCCGAAAAGGTAAACCACAGTACGGTACTGACAACTTCAAGTTCCACGCCTTGCACTTCTGGCTCACTTCTGCCATACAGATCATTCACAAAAAAATATTCTACATCCTACCAAACTGTCGTACTACTTACCGGAGAACCAGTGTCACCTTCACTGGAGAGATCAACCAAATAATCCGCTTTGGTAACTTTGCTTCCACTTCTTTAGATGCAAATCTGATCCAGTTTGGGACAGAGACTTGTTTTCACATCAAAACCTGCCATGGCGCGGAACTCGAGGACTATTCCTGTTTCAATACTGAAAAAGAAGTTCTCATCCCTCCCTACGAGAAGTTCAAGATAACTGCCATTGAGAAGAACAGTTACAAAAAGCTTGTGAATTGTAACAAAATCTTTGTGCTGGAGAGTAAAGGAGTCCAGAGCAATCTCAACTGCCAGGCTGTAAAGTGACAAATGAGTAAAAATAGCTAACTTTGGCTTTTGTTTTTTATATTCCTGCTTTTAAATGCTACAGATAGATCCTATTGTAGAGGCAAAAATATCATAGAAGCATGTGTTTTGACTTTTTAAATTGAAAAAAATCTAATAAAAATATTTCAGAAGCATAGCACTGTTTTACTTTGTTTTTATTGTAGGCTGGTGAAATATAAATGACAGAGAAACCAGGGTTCAAAAAGGGTTCTTTTATTTCTTGACTACTCTCCAAGATGTAAAGAGAAGAGCAGTTTTAATAAAAGGGGTTTTAAGATCCATAAAAATGCTAAATTATGTTCACACAATATCTACAACTTTAACAGTAACCTTGTCTTCTCATTCACAATAATTCAGTTTCTCCTTTTTAAAGTTCAGAGTGCATCAAACAAGATTCCATAAAAGTGCATAACAGTGCAAAATAAGTGTTTTGTATGACATCAGTAACATATCACAGTAACCACTGTATTAACACACTCCTGTATTAACATGAAAAATACTAAACATGTCTCAATACAGTTACTACATATTGACCAGCATCCATATTACCTACAGCACTCACTGTAGGCTTGGTACATATGGTGGATGGCTGCACAGTTCGTAGCTTCACTAATATCACATAAACATTCAGAATACATATAATCATCATCAGACTTCACATCGCTCATAAATGATAACCAGATGAATGAACTAATAAATCCCCTGTGACAGAGACAGTTGGCTCATAGCTCCCAGTGTTAGCAACACAACACACCCAACATTAGGGCTACAACAACTAATCAGATCAATGGATTATAATTGATTATTAAAATTATTGTCAACTGATTTAATGATTGATACATTGCTATCTGTGGTATTCATAGACTTCCAAACCTGGCATGTGCTGAGAGAAGAAGGTTTTATTACAAAGACAGAGCAGTAAAATCCACTGAAATACTAAAAGAGATGTACATTTTGTGTTTATGATTAGAATCTTTAAGTGTATATTTCAACAAGTCCTTTAGCTTACTTACAGCTTAGAGGCCTTCAGAGGCTTTTTTTTGTGGCATGGACCTATTTCTGGACTTGCTTTATGGAGACACAGGGATTAAACTAAAATGATCCAACACTTTTATTTCCACTTTGAGGAGAATGAACACTGCTGATGCTTTGATTTGTTGGGGTTCATCTTAAAATTAGACAAAAATAAAAAAAATGTAGGCAAAAAATGATAATTACAATCATGTGTAATTGTAACCCTAAGACCGCAAACAAAGAAAATAAATTCATGAAAAGGTTATCAAAAAAGTACCTGCTTGTCCCTTAACAACATCAAGGACCACCTCTGGATGAACTGAGGGGTGATGAACTAACAGGTAAGCCCAGGTAAGTTCACTACAGTTTGTTTGGGCTCGCCCCAGGTTCAGAGGCACAGAAAGACTTCCACACCCTCAGTTCTGTGCAGTTTAACCTTTGGTCCCTTCCTCAGAACATTCACACACCTCTGATACGACACACCAAAAAGTACACCTGAGATAATAAAAAGTACATGAGTGTCCTCACTGAGAGGGCCCACGTTCTATGTCTTTGAACACATTCAGTCGACGGGGATGGGGCTCGTGAGTCTTAGAGAAGGCTTTGATGTGCTTCTAAGGCTTTAGCTCAGATTCTTTCACTACATTTCCCAGAATACACAGTGTTTAAAGGGAGAATGCACAGAACAGAAGGAAATTATTTAAATTTTCTGAAGAGAGCGTTGAGCCATGAAGATTGTCTTGTGTCTGTTGTCTTTCTTCTGTCCTTCCACCACAGCTGGGACCCGTCAGATGACATTTTAGAACCTTATATTTTACAAACAATGGGTTTGATGGATCTCTTTACTGTCAATTACTGATAACCTTAGAGCTCTTTTTTGTAAAAAAAATACACTGTAAAAGATTTTATTGTAAAATAACAGTAAAATACTGGCAGCAGATTTTGCCAGCAATGTACTGTTTATTGACAGTACTTCTACTGTTATTATCTTAGCAGTAAGTTACTGTTTTGCTGGAATACAGTGCAACTGTTATATTCACATTAATTTACTGTTCATTTTTACAGTACTACTGTAGACTTTGGTCAGTAGTTCACTGTTATTTTACAGTTGTAAATGTTCTACTGGCAGTAGACCAGATTCGCTGGAAAATAGAAAACAATAAATTCTCAAATTAAAATGAAATTCAAACTGTGGAGGTTTATTGTTTAGTGGTTCCTACAAAGGCAATTGGGGAAAGAATATGACACTGGGTCCACCTATTTGACAAAGTGTAACCCTAACCTTCAAAACAATAAATATAAATTGTGTTGTTTGCAAATAAAATCTTTGAAAGTGGCTTAGACCATGCAATATATAAAACAAGAAGTAAAGTTCATATTCAGCTTAAACTTAACTCATATTTAACTCATATTTATTTCAAAATTCATATTTATCCAATCAATGGTTTGTCCATACATTAAAGTTTCAGGGTACTGGGTACTCTTGCACAGATTTTAGAAATTTTCAGAACACATAGGCAACCATTGTCAAAATTAAAATAAACTAAACAAACAAGGATATTTACAGTATGTGAACTTGATTAAAGTACTCACAAAAGGGCATCAAAGGAAAAAGAGTCAGCACTTTACTGCTAGCTTGCTGTATATAAACTACTATGTAAAAACTAATTGACAATTGTGTTACCCCTGCTGCCCTCGCTTCACTTTCTAATGTTATATACTGCAGCAGTGTCAATGAGGTTTACTAACATCCTTCTCAACATGTGCCTTCTTCTGCACAAATCCCTTTTGCAGATAACCTCTTGAGAACCAGCTTGAGAATCCTCTTGAAGATAACCTCATCTATAGTGGCCCCTTTATTCCACGTTCTGTGTTGATGCCAAAAAAGCGTCTGAAAAACACAGTATTAGGGTTAGTTGTTGGCCATTAAAGGAAAGTGTGACTCCTTATGTGGGAATCGTTAAGGCTCAGGAGAGTCATTAGTGACACTGCTCCATTCAGATGCAGAGTCGTTAGTGACTACTACTCCATTCAGGTGCAGAGTCGTTAGTGACACTGCTCCATTCAGGTGCAGAGTCGTTAGTGACACTGCTCCATTCAGGTGCAGAGTCGTTAGTGACACTGCTCCATTCAGAGTCGTTAGTGACACTGCTCCATTTAGGTGCAGAGTCGTTAGTGACACTGTTCCATTCAGGTGCAGAGTCGTTAGTGACACTGCTCCATTCAGGTGCAGAGTCGTTAGTGACAACTACTCCATTCAGGTGCAGAGTCGTTAGTGACACTGCTCCATTCAGGTGCAGAGTCGTTAGTGACACTGCTCCATTCAGGTGCAGAGTCGTTAGTGACAACTACTCCATTCAGGTGCAGAGTCGTTAGTGACACTGCTCCATTCAGGTGCAGAGTCGTTAGTGACACTGCTCCATTCAGGTGCAGAGTCGTTAGTGACACTGCTCCATTCAGGTGCAGAGTCGTTAGTGACAACTACTCCATTCAGGTGCAGAGTCGTTAGTGACACTGCTCCATTCAGGTGCAGAGTCGTTAGTGACACTGCTCCATTCAGGTGCAGAGTCGTTAGTGACAACTACTCCATTCAGGTGCAGAGTCGTTAGTGACACTGCTCCATTCAGGTGCAGAGTCGTTAGTGACACTGCTCCATTCAGGTGCCGTGTTTGTTGTTCTAGGGTGAAGCTCAGAGCTAGGGCTAGATCTTCATGACCTGAAATGCAAAAATCTTGGCGGATGGTGCACTCATTTTCAGGGTGTGTCTAGAGCTGGCACATTGTTTAATGAAAGGCTAGACATTTCAAAAACGGGTGGAGTTTTTATTTTTAGAATGAGGTCAAGTTGCGTATGCCAGAGGTAAAAGCACACTTGAAATTTGGTCATTTTAGATGTTTTAATGTCTTTCATTTATTTTCACCTTTGGACTCATGTATTTACAAGATGACAAATACCATATATTTTATGATTAACAGCAGGTATTAATATACGTTATTTTACACAAGACACGGATGTGTGTCATGCCATGTCAAAAAGAGGAGCTAGAGACTCAGGTAGAAACATCGTCAATCCAACTGTCACTTTTCTGAAATAAATGTAGAGCAATAGCGGTGTACTGGAGTTAAACAGGGCATACCCTGACGCAAACCAACACGTGGATGGATAAAGAGATAATAGATAATGGGACAAACAAAACCTTGCAGTGTTCAATCGTGGATCTATTGCAGGAAGTGGTCTGGGCACGGAGCAGGTGCGTAAAGGTGAGTAAAGCCGAGCACTTCCTTATTTTGGACATGAGGACTTAACACACACAATCTACTCTGTGAGATGATATATACTATTGTCTCTGCGTAAAAACAGGTGTTATGTCCTTCCCAAACAGTGTTCATTTGCTCCATCCTTTGATAAATCAGTCACAATGACAGTAGACAAAATACAAGGACAACAGTTTAGCAGCTTCTTACTTTCCCGTTTGTCTCCCAGTCTTCACAGTTATCCAGGACTGCTCTCATGTGTCTCATCAGCTCATAAACACACTCCAGGTGGTAACTGTTAATCACCACATCCTCCTGTCTTCTCTCAGTAGCTCAGTGCTTGGACCGCTACTCTTTTCCATATACATGACCTTTATTGGCTCTGTCATTCAGAAGCATGGCTTATCTTATCGCTGCTGCAGATGATACTCAACTCCACTTGTCATTTCAACCTGATGATCCAACACTCTCTGCTCGCGTCTTGGCATTCCTGAGTGACATCTCACTTTGGATGAAGGACCATCACCTGCAGCTGAACCTTGCAAAAACAGAACTGCTTGTGATTCCTGCCAACCTAAAGACCCGCCACAACCTCTCCATTCAACTAGGCTCATCAACCATTACACCGTCCAGCACTGCCAGAAATCTGGGAGTGGTAATTGATGATTAACTAAACTTCACAAGTCATGTTGCCAGCACCACCAGGTCCTGTAGATTCATCCTCTACAACATTAGGAAAATTAGACCTTTCCTATCGGAGCACTCGGCGCAAATCCTAGTCCAGGGTCTTGTCTTGTTCAAACTGGATTATTGCAATGCTCTTCTGGCTGGACTCCCTGCTGCACAACCAAACCTCTGCAGCTGATCCAGAATGCAGTGGCAAGAACCGAAGAGAGCACACGTAACTCCTCTTCACTAGGTTACACTGGCTCCTGGTTGACGCCCGCATTAAGTCCAAAGCTATGCTCTTGGCCTACAAGACCACCACTGGCTCCGCCCCCTCATATCTTCACTCACTGATACAGACCTATGTTCCTACCAGATCCCTGCGCTCTGCAAATGAACAACGCTTCAATTGTTTTTTAAGTTGCTTTGGATAAAAGCGTCATTAAATGTAAAATGTAAAATGTCTTTCATTTTATTTATTAATTCATCATTTTATCAACTTATAATACAATATATGTTTTAATATATAATCAAATTATATTTAAAATATACTGTATGTCTATTTTTTTTTTTTTAATTTAGACTAACAAAAAGAATAAGCAGCAGTAGCTCAGTGGGTAGAGCGCCCATCCTTTATCGGGTGGGTGGGCGGTTCTATCCCCGATTGAAACATCCCAAAATATCATAAAATTCCGGTCTCCCCCACATACTATCGTTGTGTCCTTGGGCAAGACACTTAACCCACCTAACCTCCAGTGGTGTTAGCTGTAAGACTGGTAAAGTGCTTTGAGTGCTAGGTGGAAAAAATGATCAATACATTTTAGATACATTTAATGCATCTAAATATTAATATAAATGTTGTAATATTAATTTATCTATGAATCTATATGATAATTGCTTTGATGCCTACAAATTCACAAGTGTTATCAGGCCTAAATCTGTATTGCACCCAAACCCTCAGAATGGCCACAGCGGTCCGTCCAGGTGGAAGATGACAAATGAGACATGCGTCACTGAATATGAGCTTTTTGCCAGCCATAATATTGGACCCTCAGTATCACAGCCTGCCTCAACCATCGTCACTGATGCTCTATAGAGTGTTGACCAAACATCTTTAAAAACAATATACAATATACACAATACACAATTTCTAAATATATAAATGTGTGTCTCTTTCTGTGTTGTTTATCTGATGGGCCTTTAGCTCAGTACTGGTGATGACCTGGATGACTGAGAACCGTCACAGACCACAGTACAGCACACATTTCTAATGGAGAGCCCATCCACCCTGTGGAGAACAGTCATTACAGCCGCCTGTTTCCAGGATCTCAGCTCATGACCAGAGATGAGACTAGAACATATCGTCTGCAGCTCAGCTTGTTGCTCCTTCTTAACTACACCCTTATAACTCTTAAGCATCTGTTTGGATTCATCAGACAAAATTTCTCCATTGGACACAGAAACTATGGATGCCACCAAGGCTTTTGATAATCAAGTCAATCATAAAAAGTTTTGTATTCAATTACTTCTAAAAGGTGAACTAAGCAACTTTCAGTCCTAACAATGGTTGATTGAGTTGTAGCGGGGTGTTTGAAGCGCGCACTATCCCCCTCTGGCACATCTAAGCCGAAAACAGCACTTGCAAGTTCAGGGGCCACCGACCCAAACACAGTGGTGGTTCATGTTTACGCAAGAGTGACAAATTGCTTTATGGTAATTGAATATACACATTTAATATACACATTTAATATACACATTTAATATAAACATTTAATATATACATTAAATATACACATTTAATATACACATTGCGACTTCATACAGATGGAATTGCCGCTTTCGATAAAATCTTTGTCTGCAGATGGAGAACATTGTAGTCTAGAGCTAGAAGTATTCACGACTGTAGAAGCTGTAGGGGAGCTTCTCAAATCTTACTTAGTTCTGCTTTAATAAGATTTTTAGTCAAAAAAATCAAATGAAACAAGTTAAATAGGCTAGTGTTTTTATGTAAGCAATGGTATTCTGTATCTTTGTCTCTAAGTCTATATGGATGATTTCTCTAGAGAACTGAATTTTTGTAAGACGGGCTGTCCTGTGGGAACCTCTGTTATCAATCACCTACAAATCATTGTGGCTTAAAACTCACTGTGGCCTACAACTCACTGTGGCCTACAACTCACTGTGGCTTACAGCAATGCTTTTAGATTGTTGCTTAAGGTCCCAGAATGGCACAGTGCCAGCCAACTGTTTGTGAACTCTCAATTTTATTTATTTTTATTGAAAAGATTAAGTGTTTACTGGATAAGCCGGGTTTTTAGACCTTAAGAAGGCGCTTAACACAGCTGTGACCAAGTTCACACACTTCTCTGCAGATGCTATATCAGTCATACTTATCTAACAGAACACAGTGTGACACTATAGATGTCAAGATGTTGTCAGGTAATGTTGAAGTTTCACAGGGCAACAGCTACAAATACTGTAAAGTTTGACTGTATGACGACCACCAAACAACCACCAAGAAGCAGATCTACTGTGTTTTTTGGGGGAGACCAACTGGAGTTGGTGACTCAGTTCAAATATCTTGGTTGATTGCAGAAATGCTGGCTTTGGTGTTTTGCTGCATGTGGCCTCTTGCCTCTTCGGCGACGATGACTGTATTTGAATTAAGTTTGATGATATTCTCATAGGTTTCTTGTGGGTCCTATTGAGTCAAATGTCTTCTTTCCTTCTTCCTCCTCAGTCTTTCATTAACGTCCTAAACAAGCAACTGAGTATGATGGACCAATCAACAACATGTACTAACAGATTTTGGACTGGTTTGGACAAGTGCAGGAGTAGAATTGTCCCTAGACAAGGTACTGTACAAAAGAAAGGACAATAAATGAACTGATTATCACCTGAAAGTGATGTGTGTTTACATTGTAGAAAACCCAAACCTCTCCAAACAAGGGAAGCCACAAATTATTTTTGCTTGAAAATGCTAAATATAGATCACACAATAGAGACCTAAAATATCATAGAGGCATGTTTTGAATTAAAAACTATTTAATAAAACCATTTCAGTAGAATGGCACTGTTTAAAAAATTTATACTACTCTATATTAAATAATTGATATCATTTAGATTAAAATAGAAGTTATTATAGGTATAATAAAACAGTATTTTGTCAAATGTCTTATCAAATTTATCAATGAATTAAAACTGGCACATTGTGAAAACACCTTTGACACTGCACTGTACACTATGATGCTAAGTGCTGGCTCCAGAGCAGCTCAGATAATGTTCTTAATGACTCTGCGGATGTTCCAGACACTAATAATCACCAGAGAAAGGAGCATCTGTGCAAATTAGTCATGTGCTCGAGACAGAGGGATTAAACTAAATTGATCCATCCTTCATTCATTTTATTAATTTTCTACCGCTTTATCCCGTTAGGGGTCCCGGGTGACTGGAGCCTATCCCAGCAACTTTGGGCCTGAGGCAGGGTACACCCTGGACAATGCCCAATTAGTCGCAGGGCTGACACTTAGAGACACACAGTGACAGACAACCATTCACTCTCACATTCATTCACTAGTGACACTTTAGAGTTGCCAATTAACCTATAAATGCATGTGTTTGGACGGTGGGAGGAAGCTGGAGTACCCGGAGAGAACCCACGGTAACACGTGGAGGAAAAACCTGAGTCGGCTGAGAATGTTTGCGTCAGCCTTACAGCCTTCTTGCTGTGAGGCAGGAGTGCTAAACGTTGATCCACCCTAAACACTTTTACTTACAGAGCTGCTGCTCTGATATTGTGGGGGTCAATCAAAACAACAGTCAAATAAAAAATTATAATTACAAAAATAAAAACAACATTTTAGAAACATTCGTAATTTTAACCCTAAGTCACTTTTGTGGCACTGCGTCTAAGAAAAGTTACCCTTTGGGGGCGATAAAGTATATTTGATTGATTGACTTTTGAAAACTTAAAAAAAGTCTTAGCAGTGCCTCACATGTGGGAGTTTGAGAGTCACAAACTGACTGTACCATCTCAGGACCTTATGGAACAATCTCAGGGCATTGTTTAAGGCCACAATGAGTTGTAGGCCACAGTGAGTTTGCATAAACGGTTTCTTCTATAGTTAGCAAAGGTTTTGCCAATCATTGTTTTGTAGATGAACTTATACCAGTGCAACAGCCTGTGGGATTGGAGAAGTGGCCAGTTGACAAGAGAGTTCAGATTACAGTGATGTGTGAGGTGCACCAGTCACTCATCAGTTTACAGCACCACAGTGAAATGCAGCAGGTACTTAAGCTGCCAGCTTTCAGTTTCAGGTGTAAGTAGTATAAGACATGACATAGTCTAAGATGTTTGTGTTTTTGTCCTGTACCTGCAAACTGTGTTCAGTTGTGAGTTCAGTTTTTACATTAGGACTCCTTTTACTGATTCAACACTATTATATTACTAAAATGATACTATGATTGTTCGGTTGTGTAGTTTGTGTTGTTGCTATGCTTGTATTTAGAAGGAGCTTGTTCCCTGTTTTCAGCTGTGCGCAGCATTTGTATATTTCAACCATCTCAGGGAACAACATTCTCCTTTTGTGGGTCAGGTTTGAAAAGTTCGAGAACCCGTGTGGTAGATGACATCAAGTTTATGGTGGAAGGTTTTTGAGGATTTGTTACGATACATGAAGCCGATTCTTGATTTACCTTTTGAAAGTAGTGTATTGATGTGAATATTGTAAGTCGCTTTCTAATAACCATGAGTCCCGTTAGGGGTCACGGGTGACTGGAGCCTATCCCAGCAGCTTTGGGCCTGAGGCGGGGTGCACCCTGGACAGTGGCCAGTTAGTCGCAGGGCTGACATTTAGACAAAATATAACCCTTTACACTAATGTATTATTGACCTCATTATAATAGTTACACTAAGCCAACCTCAGCTTGGCCTCCTCTGAGAGCCAACCTCAGCCATCTTTAGTTTTGATAAGATGGCTGTTCAACAAACAATTCCAGGGCCCAGCTGAAACTATTCTGGCCAGCTGCGACTGTTTTTTCTATTCTATACAAAGAAGTTAGTCTGAAACCCTGTTGTTTGCATTCAATTTCAAGGGCAGGGTTTACAAGAGGAATGTTAACCAATACTTTTTCATACTTTGTTGGTTATTTAAAACCAAGGCGAGAGCAGAATGAAAGGGCCTCTCGGTAGCAGCGTCCTCCATTTTGAATGTTTTAGACTAGCCATGCGAGCTGAGTTACTTGTGTGTGACGTAGCTAGAAAAGCACCCTCCCAGGCATTTGAAGGTGGACTCTATTTCAGTGTCTTCTCCGCTGATGGTCACAGTTTGAGTTGGGAGTGTATTATACCTAAAGTCAGTGACCATCTCTTTAGTTTTGGAGGTGGACTCTATTTCAGTGTCTTCTCCGCTGATGGTCACAGTTTGAGTTGGGAGTGTATTGCACCTAAAGTCAGTGACCATCTCTTTAGTTTTGGAGGTGTTTAAAATGAGACAGTTTTTTTTGTCTCCATTTATAAAAGTTCTCTTTGAGGCTTCTGGATTCCATTTCTTGTCCATCTTTGATACAAGCCACTATTGCTGTGTCGTGTATTTGTGAATGTGGCAGGACTCAGAAATATAATAAAATCTGTTGTGTATAACGTGAAGAGGAATGGAGCAAGAACAGTACCTTGAGGAGCCCCTGCTACTAAAGACAGTCTCAGAGACACAGTTCCCCAGTCCGACATACCTGTTGGGGGTCTACCTGTTTTTTCACTGAGAATAGTCGGTCTGGTGGTGTTGAATGCACTTTAAAAATCAAAGAACATTACTCTAACATACCCACCTGGTGCATCCTGGTGAGAGCAGACCCTATGGAACTGACTAGTAACTAGTATAGCATTAAAATTCAAATTAGCATCTTAACAAATGTTTTAATAATTTGAGAGGTGAGAGCTACTGGAGTTAACTGAAGACTCGAGTTAGAGAGCTTCTGGTCAATGATGGCAGTGGAGGATCTGATGATAATGTTAAGCCACAATGAGTTTGTATAAACTGCTTCTTCTATAGCTGTATAATGTATAAAGACAGTTTTCACACGGTTTTCACAGTTATTTATTATCATTTACATTATTATTATATTATTGTCAAGAAGCATTAGATATTGAATGATATAATTCTGAATTGTAAGTGGGGTGGGATTAAATAAATTCACACTTCTACCCACTCCATTTCGGACATTATTTATATTATTTCATATATGTCTGTTTTTTTTTTCTTTTTTGTATCAAATGTGTATATGTTCAAAATAAACTAAACTCCACCAGAGCTGAGCTGTAAACAGTGATGTACAGAAGACTCTAAACAGAGAACATCTCACATTAGGAGAGCACTAAACTTATAAATCAACATATTGACCTGTGCATAGAGTTTACACACTGTCTCTGAACATCTCTGTCATCGATAAACGTCTGTTAAAAAGTGAAAGGTGTTTGATTTCTTTGCCACAAGAGGGTTATCACACAGGTAAAAAGCAGGAAATATAAATGTCTTATCGTCTCTGCTTCTAACAACCATGACATTGCTCTTAGTTAAATTTAACATCAGAGAGAGCTGTTGTATCCCAGGACTGTATGGACTAATTAGAAGTAGGTCATCAGCCTACATTAGGTGATTGATAACAGACAAGGCAGTCCGTCTTACAATTCAGTTTTCTAGATAAATGATCCACATATACTTAAATATTTAAGGAAACAGAATTCCACTTGGTCAAACTCCATTGCTTTTGTGAACGGGGGATGATAAAACACCATTTAACCTGAAACACTGGATTAGCATACCAGAAGACAAAAATTCTTATTAAATACTTAGGCACACCTCAGAGATAATTTCATAAATAACTTTTTATGATTGACTTGATTGTCAAAATCAATAAAACACAGAAATACAGAAGAATCCAAGTTTTGGTAGCTAACAGTTGAATTGTCTGTGACAGAACATCTGTCATAATAGATAATCCTGAATTGTTGGATTCTTTAGCCGATCCTAAGTCTTCTTTATGTGAAGGAGAAAGAGAGTGGGCTATAATCTAACTCTGTGTCCTTTACCTTTATTACAGATGAAGTTAATCATTTACGTCCTGTTAAAACTAGAGCAGGTGAACGTGTCATTTGTAACTGTTTTCCTCGTCCACCACAAGGTGACACCAGAGACTAAATCTGAATTTAATATGAGGTAACCCTAACTTCCACATCAAAGACATAATCACATCCATCTTTGTTCTCAGTCTCACAGCCGGCCTCTACCACGGTCATGAAGAATGATGCTCTGATGTTGAAGTTTAGATAAAAATAACTGTGCTCTGTCAAATGTGGCTGTAATGGAAATTATAATACTTTATTGCTAACACTTAAATAGTTTATTACACTTTTATACTTTACTATTACCACTCAATGTACAAATGTTCAAAATGTGTTTACCAGAAATATATGGAGAATGCAGATAATATTTTAGTTCAGTCCCCAGTTGGATCCATTTCTATCAGTGTAGAATACACACTGCACAGTGACAGACCTCTCCCCGACCTAACGGCTCAGGGAGGCCACTCCTTTTCACCAGGGTTCAGTCTAACACATGGCTGAGCAGGTTTCTGTGTTCACTGGAGAAATGTTGTGTTTTTGCTCTGTTCTGATAAATTCATACAGATGCTTGAGAGTTTTTAGGGAGTAGTTAAAAGGAGCACCAAGCTGAGCTGGAAAGCAAAGTTCTCAACATAAATTGCACTAAAACGGAAACTACCTGCACAACATCCGGATTTTTTAAGTAATACAAAAATATACCAACACAATATCTTCATTCTAATATTGTTGCATCCGTGTATGGCGTTGGGGTGAGGATGTCAAGAGAAATCAATGGCGTATGTCTGACTGTCATGAGTCACTCTGGATTCTGACTGTGACTTCCTGCTTCTGAAGAGGGCAGGCGCTCCTCTGCTTGCTCATGCCAGCTATACTTTTCTTTTTCGTTATCTCCACATTTAGCCATTGTTTTTATAATCAACTTTTTACATTACTTTTTACTTTCTTTTAACTGGATATTTATGTTTTGTTTTTACTTTTAAACAACACGTTGGACCTGCTGAGCGACTCCATCCTTGGTATCTATTGGCATATTTCAACATGTCTGGGGTAAAAACAACACATACAAACTCTTTCTGACAAAATTGTTGGAAATATCCATAGGAAATCAGTGTGCTACAAACCAAGATTTTTGCTTTGGAATCTGACAATCCCGATCACACAATGTGGTAAGACTGTGAATTTAAACTTGATGATACAGTGTCATGAATCTGTGGAAAAGCACCAGGCAAACAGAGACAGAGAATCTATGCCAAAAGTGAAGGACAGAGATGTACTGTTGCTGGGAGATGGTGCTGTCAGAGTTTTTTGATACATGCAGCTATCCAAGTGCTATGGTCACTGATATAACAGCACTCCTCCCCCAAGTTATGTCCAAACACACAGGCATTAAACAGCTGACAGTACACGTGGGTGCAGCTGACACCAGGAAGGGAGAATCAGAAGGCTTTTAGATTAACTTGAAAATCTGAAAGTGCAATCCTTTATCAGTGGACCACTCCCAAACATCGACAGAAGGATTAATAAATTCAGTCGGCTGCTTGCACTAAATACATGGCTGTCCAAGACTTGCGAGACAAGAGGAGTACACTTTATTGATAACTTCCACTTGTTTTGGCAACGTGTAGACCTGTTTAAAGGAAAGGGCCCACACCTGAACAGAGGAGGGAGGCTAACAGATAATCTCCTGCACTCCCTGAGACACCTAAATGCTTCTGGTGGTCCTCTTAAACAAAGAAAGAGTCTTCTGAGAAGCCATCAGCCACTGGATGAAGAAAGTACTCCAGCCTCACCAACCAAAGATCCTCCTCTGACTGGACCACCATCAACACCTGCACTACTGAAATGGACCCCCCAATAGGACCCTGGACCCCCCAGTAACATCAACACCTTCTGCGGACCTCTCCATCTCTGTCCCATCCCCGGATTCACCAATGGGATTTCCAGATCACCTGGAAATTTTGTTAAAATCTGAAATTAAGATGATACCCCTTACGTTTTTAACAGAAACATGGTTAGGCACCAAGACTGAAAATTCGGTCCTTAATGAATCCACCTCATCGAATTTTACATTTTTATCCAAAATGCAGTAAAACAAAAAGGGTGGTGGTGTATGTGCCTTTGTTAGGGATAATATTCTTCTCCAGAAACTACCACCAACAATGTCATGATTTTATTGATGACTTTACTGAAATGCTTCAAATATCTGCACAGAATATGCAGAAATAGTCATATCATGTGATTTTAATGTCAATGTGGATAATGTTTGTGACAGAAATGTGTGTGTTCATTAATGTGCATCAGTATGGAAGAGGAAGGATGGCCGGTGGACATTTCTAAAAAATATAGGTAAATCATTGGATGTTAAGAAAAAAAAACAAATTTCAGCACATGTTAAGATGGAAGTAAACCTTCAAAAATGTATACATTATGATGTTCAAAAAGTTAAGTTTTATTGTTTTATTGATTGCGTGTACAAAATTTACGATGTCAAAAAAACTAGAAGCCTGTATTAGACAAGAAGACAACATTCTTATTCCTGAACTTGAGCAGCTTGTCTCCTCAGTCCCAGACGTTTGCAGACTGTTATAAAAAGAAGAGGGGAGGCCACACAGAAGTAAACATGGCCTTGTCCCAACTTTTTTGAGATGTTTTGATGCCATAAAATTTAAAAATCAACTTATTTTCTCATTTAAGATGATTTATTTTCTGTGTTGTACTCTGAATAAAAAAAATTAATTTGAAACTTCCACATCATTGCATTATGTCTTTATTCACAATTTGTACAGTGTCCCAACTATTTGGGAATTGGGTTTGAAGACAAAATTAACTTCCTACAGTATTATTATTATATTTATATTGATGCTCTTTTAGTACATTTTTAATACATAAGTCTCTTACCTTTAGTCAGTGACTCTGTGTGTGGTCACCATCAAATGCATCTTGAATATTTAAGCCCTTCCTTCAGTCAGTAGGAGGGTTTTTTTCTGTCAGCTGACAGATTTCCATTTCAGATAGTAATTGTGAAATTCAGCTGAAACATTGTGCCTTTATATGGTGTCTTTACACTTGTGATCTTTTAGTTCAGACCTAAATATAAAACAAGTGCACATGTTGAACTGCTCACACAGAGTGTGAAGACCGCCTCTGTTCAGTGTCCATCATTAAAGTCAAACTTCAATTTTTTTTCATATTCAATCTAGAACAAATGTGCGAATATGTGTAGTATTTTTATTCTATTTTAGCTCAGTCCCCAGTGTGAGCACCTTCTATCAGAATACCCAGTGCACAGTGACACCGGCTCAGGGAGGCCACTCCTGTTCACCAGGGTTCAGGCTAACACATGGCTGAGCATTCAGTTCAAACATTAAACAAAAAATACATTACAAAGTTAAAATACTGTTTAGTCCATTATATAATATGCATTGAGAGTTTTTATATTTCTTTGCTCGTCTCGTCAGTGTGAAGTTGTCTTGTGATGTGTGTATGGCTGAGTGTCTGTTTATTATTAAGTTTTCTCAGTTCAGATGTGTATCTGTAGCAGCTCACAGAAACATTTGTCAACATCTCAATGATGGAGTTTTCTGACTCCTCCAACCAACTTATTCATTTTAAAAAGTCTAAGCAGTGCTTCACATGTGGGTAAATTTTATTTTATTTTTTTCATAAACTTGGGTGACTATCCGTAGATCTTACCTAATGTTAACAGTTTTGGTTGTTATTCAGCCATCTTTTTAGCTGTTTTCTTTGACTAAACAAAAGTGGGGCTACCTCTAATTACCATTGGCAGAGTGTTCCAACTTGTGCAGCCTTTAATAGATAAGACGTTTTGTAAAAAGTAGACTAGAAGTAGGCAATGGAGCCATTCTATTCATTGCTCTATATATAAGTCAGCTACTTAAATACTTTGAGATTTTTAAAACTTAGAGGTTGATACATCTGTAAAATGTAACAAAAGTGAAACAACTGTGGTTTCCTATCAAAAACCTTAACGTCTTTTATATAAAACTGTTCAATGGTTTTAGTGAGACCAGCAAACGATCAGAAAGAAGCACACAGTGGAGGTAGTGTAGCAGCCTCTGTTGTAATAAAGGGCCTGATTTGTTAGTAATTTTGTAAATTTAATTTTATAGTGTTGGTTACCTTTTTTAATGTGTTTTTAAGTTTGGAACTCCTGACGTTTTTCTGTTTAGAAAAAAGGCAGGAGGATTTGAAAGTATTATTGAAACAGAGAAGTTAATTGTGTGAGCTTGGTCAGAAGTCCTTGATATTACAAAGGGATTCTCATCCAAAAAAACACTTAATAAAACAATTTGAAAACAGTTGGCTGGCACTGTGGCATCTCGGGAACTTAAGCAACAATCTAAAAGCATCGCTGTAGGCCACAGTGAGTTATAGGTGATTAGTACCCTGTCTCTAAGGAGGCCTAGCCACCCTGCAGGGGAGAATCATTCTCTAGATAAATCATCCAAAGAGACTTTATATAATACAGGAGACAGAATTCCACCTTGTCAAACTCCATTGCTTTTGTGAACGAGGGATGACAACAACACAAAACACTAGCCCATTTACCCTGAAACATTTGATTAGCATACCAGAAGATTCAAATTCTCATTAAATACTTTGGCACACCTCTCAGAGATAATTTCATAAATAACTTGGTAATGTGGTGTTTTTGTGCTCTGTTCTGATAAATCCACACAGATGCCTAGGTAATTAGGGAGTAGTTGAAAAGAAGCATCAAGCTGAGCTGCAATGCAGTGCTCTCAATTCACCAGTCGGTATGTTCTACTCTCACTTCTGTTCATGAGCTGTGGGTCAGGACTGAAAGGACAAGATCTCAGATACAACCTGCCATAGTGACTCTCCTCTGGAGGGTGGCTAGGCGCTCCCTTAGAGAAAGGGTGAGAAGCTCAGTGTAGAGCTGCTGCTCCTCATCGAGAGAAGCCCTGGAGAGGTGTTTCGGGCATGTCCCACTGAGAGGAGGTCCCAGTGAAAATCTAGTTTACACTGTTCTGGGAACATATTGGTGGAGGAAGTGTCTGGGGAGAAAAAATATCTGCTTAGACTGCTGCACCTGCGACCGCCACCAGATAAGAAGATTAAAATGTATGGATGGACGGAAGCAGAGGTACTTCTGTCTTCTTCTGTGTCGTGTATGTCTTTGGACATACACAGTGTAATGTGTCTGACATCAGGAAGTGGCCATGACTCTGGTAACATTTCAGAAGTCACACATATACTCTGTGGTTGGTGAATAATTATGACGACATCCCTGTCACATAAACAGCTTTTAGTGGACAGTGGCAAGTGAGGAGTGGTCTTCAGGGCCAGTTTATCTCTCTATCATAATAAATAAATATCTGCAGTTTATTTGATCACGTAATGAATCCAGGCAATAACGGCAATGTGAGGGGAGAGTTGAGCTGTGAGGCTTTAACACAGGAGAAACTGAGCTGAACAGTCAACACACACGGAAGAACATTGATAAATGTGTTTGTTTTTATCTCGGCAGTGAAAATCAGGGCTTATTCCAGGTTTACTTCAGCTACACAAGACGATGCCAACTAATGTCTTCTTCAGAAGAGGTTCACACTCAAATATGGCTGTGTGGTGATAGAAATGTGTGCAGTACTGTACGCGCACACACACACACACACACACACACACACACACACAGATGTATTTGATACAGCATTGTGTACATTCAATCTTAGCAAATTTTTTAAATATTGGAAGAGACATTGTTTCTGGGCAGTCTTTAAAGAGGTTTTGTTGACAGTCTGTAGAGCATCAGTGACCATGGCTGTGTCTGAATCAACACTCTAAATAAAGTGACTGAGGGGTTAGGGACTAGGGAGTGCATTCGGACACAGCCCATGACCTTGGTGGAGGCAGGCTGTGATACTGAGAGTGAAGACCAAAGACTGAGACTTACTGGGGCTATTGATAAGTCTCTGGTGTCACCTTCTGGTGGAAGAGGAAAACAGTTGTACCTACTATAGTTATATTCTTTTACACTTAGGTTCATCATACGCCACATCATAACTACTGTCCCACTCCAACCTTCATCAAGATAATATCTAAAGGAAATGATTTATATATGATTTGATATTTGTTCCAGTTTCCAGTCTTTGGAGCAGCTGACCCAAAAGGCATCAGCGTTGTACCCACCGCCATTCTTGAATGACTTCTTTGATTGTCCAGTAGATGGAGCTTTTATTTTGTCAGTTTTCTGCAGTCACACCACAGAGTATCCATGACTTTTAGAAGTTAAGTTTAGAACTGCAAACCAAATTCTTAATTATTTTTCAGATCTTCACTTACCCTGTGAGTAAATCTTCTTCCTTAGATCTTACATGTACAAGGACTCATTCTGCCATTCTTTTGTCAAATACCGTACATCAAATATAATTACACTTTGCCATTTTACAAAACAATAATACGTTTATTTAATCTGTGTTGGTCATATCTGATTTACATGAGAACAAGCGGCCCCACAAACTTGTTATAAATAATTTTTTTTTTGTCTTCTGGCCAAATGGTGGTCTGAAAAGTAGCTCTTGTCCAGATCCTTCATAATGCCTTGAACCAACATTTCCCACACATTAAGGAGACTTTTGCATTCCCTTAAAGTATAATAGGCAGCAACATACCCTCCAAATCAGCTGTAAATATAATATAACATTAGGGTGTTGGATTTTGTGACAGTAAATTGCGTTAATATTCAAACGTTTGCTACATTGAACTGTGCTCATGTCTGCTCTCTACTGGCTGCTTTGTGAAGGGCTTAGACTCCGCCTTCTGTTGATCAGCTCACTCCACTGAGCACTGCTGCTGCAGGAGCGAGAGGACCCGGCTTCTCTCATTGCCATCCAAGTAAAACTTTAGCAATTATTCTCCGGAGAAAGTGAAGATACATTGGCAATAGCTGGAGCCAATACAACAAGTGTGCAGAAAACAGCCCTGTCTTGTCTTTAGTTTCTCCCCATTCTGCAGTGACACGAGCAGCGGATACAAACAGAAACAGAGGAGAGATGTTAAAGGATTAGCAAAACATTAATAATAATAATAATCTTTATTTTTATATAGCGCTTTTTCCACCTATGGCAGTAGGCACTCAAAGCGCTTTACATACATTAAACTATTACCAGTGTTACAGAACTTCACTGGAGGCAATGTAGGTTAAGTGTCTTGCCCAAGGACACAACGACAGTATGCGGGGGAGAGCAGGATGTTATGATGTTTTGGGATGTTTCGAGCGGGATTCGATCCGCCCACCCGCCGGTCGAAGGACGGCCGCTCTACCCACTGTGCTATACTGCCGCCATCACAAAAGTTACTTTCTTCCCAGCAGCTGCAACTTTTATCTGATACATCTCCAGGTGGACCCGCTGTTTAATGACACCAGCCCTAAAATTAAATATTAGGGAAATAATAAATATGCAGTCTAGGTTGGAATTAGACCAAATTTTATGTCATTCAGAATCAGATTTTGATGCATTTGACACGAGGAAACACAGTAGGTCGCAGGGGATTAGAGAACATGTAAGTCAGGATAGTTTGGTTGCAGAACTGGGGGATGCAGTTGCTGTTGTCTGGTTAGGCCATCTGATAGATATATCTGATCCCAGCACTGAGTCCACCTCTCTAATCTAAGTCCTCAATGACATGCACATCTTACAACTCAAACATCTTGTCCTCATGTTATTGTAACTCAGAGGCAATCTTTTAAACCCAGCAGAACTGTTTGAACTCGACAGCTTATTCTTGTCACTATATCTCCACTGGTCTCTCTCCTCCAAAGCACTTTTATATTTTGGATTAAATTTATATTTGTAAAATTTAGCTTAGGCCAAACATTTTCCTGCCAATAAAGGAAGCCTCTCTGCCAGCAGGTCAGAGGTTTGCGTCTACTCTAGGAGGAGGTAGAAAAGCAAAAGTGCTAAATACCACTGCAAAAATAAGCAGGTGTGACCTCACTGATGTGCTGCTGCAGAGATAGTGTGGGGTCAATAATGACACCAAGGTTCCTAGCAGTGTTGCCGTTCTCCAATACAGTTGTTGTTTGAGACAGTAAGATTGTTGAACTTGTGCCGATGACTGACAGGACCAATTAACAAGAGCTCTGTTTTATCCGAGTTCAAATGGAGGAAGTTTAAAAAAGGCAGGCCTCTAGACGCATAATGTCAGTAGTATTATTTGCTTTTATTGCTAGATACAGCTGTGTATCATCAGAAGTTTACTCCATAGCTTCTGATGATTTGTCTCAATGGTGTAACATATAATGAAAAAAGAATGGGCCAAGCACAGACCCTTGTGGCACAACAAATTTTACTGGTGCTGTGGAGGAGAAGGATTTATTAATGGAGTCAAAATAAGACCTATCACACAGAAAGATGCCAAAAACATCTTTTAGTCTATTGATTTGCACTGCATGATCTTTTGTATCAAATGCAGCGCTGAGATCTAGCAACAACAGCAGGGCCAATGAGTCACTTTAACTAAAGTTGTTTCAGTGGAATAAAAGGCCTAGAATGCAGATTGAAAGGGCTTGTGGAGGTTATTCTACAATAGATATAAAGTAAGTTGTTTTAACACAACTTTATTGTAGACTTTGTCATCCAGGATCCAGAGTAGGTTTTTTGAGCAGGGATTTGACCACAGCCTGTTTGAAAAGAGAAGGAACGGTGCCAGTAGACAGGGACAAGTTTATAATGTTTAATATAATTTGCCCCACATAGGGCCACAGTTCTTTAAGCTGTTTTGCTGCAGGATATCCAGGAGGCATGTAGTTGCTTTACATGAAGAAACCACCTTTGTCAGCTCATCGAGGGAAACAGAATCTAAGACTGAGAGACGAGAGGTCGGTGGATACAAGTGAATGGGACCCGGAGCCAAAGAAGACAAAAACAAAATATTATCCCTGATATCTTCAATTTTATAATTAAAGAAATCTAAAAAGTCTTGTGCACTAAAGGGAGAGGAGTCTTCAGTTGTTTTTGGTTGGATTAGTTTAGCAACTGTCCCAAAGAGAAACCTGGGGTTATGCCGGTTTTCTCTGATTAGAGATGAAAAATAGGCAGTCTGCAGTGCTGAGGGCGTGCTTATAACAATATAAATAATAACTCCACAATAAACAATAACACCACTTTTGATCATTTAGATATGTTTTAGACTTGCGGCATTTGCGTTCAAAACTCCTGCAGGCCTGTTTCAAAGCCCTTGTTTCCTCGTTATACCATGGCGTAGGTCGTCTGGTTGGTCTTGACTTTGTCCTGAGGGGTGCCACTGAGTCAGTGATGGCCAGTGTTGGTCATCTTACTTCAAAAAAGTAATTAGTTACAGTTACAAATTACTTCTCCCAAAAAGTAATTGAGTTAGTAACTCAGTTACGACATTGTAAAAGTAACTCAGTTACTCAGCAAAGTAACTAAAGTTATTTTTTATGTTCTATAACGGTATTATGTTCTATAACAGTTTAAATTAACTGATTGAAGAATAAAAACACTATATATAGTATTTTAGAACATTTGGCACTTGGTATTTATTTGAACTCAAAAGATTGTAGTCTGCCATATGATATACATAGAAATAAAAACATAAAAATAAAAAATTAAGACAAAATGAAGTCACACAAATGTAAACTTGGGTAAAAAGAAACAAAAGGAGACCTGGCCATTAAGTAGTGCAAATCTCTGAACCTGTAAATGATGACACTAATGATATTATTTAGATTACAGCTAAATAAAATGGCTTCCTTCCGTATATTTGAGAAGGAATATGTTTGATGAGTAACACTTTGAATGAGTTAAATTTCGGCTGTGATGATGTACCTGTAAAGCAAAATGCAGCTTTATAAATGGCTGCAACACCACCACCCAGTTTCGACGTGCGACCTACCTGTTCATACACATAATCAGGGGGAGAGGCTTCATTTAGGGGCAGAAAAATATTGGGCCTTAGCCAAGTTTCACAGAAAAAGTAAATCCAAGCTATGAGAAGTAATGAGATTACTAATTAGGAGTGCTTTGGAGGATAGAGACCGCACATTCAGGAGACCGATCTTCAGTCTTGATGTACAGCCTGCATTTGAGGCTGGTCAAGTGGAGAGATAGTGACAGGAACAAGGTGTCGAGCTCTAACAGTTCTGCTGGGTTTAAAGCAGGGGTCTCAAACTCGCGGCCCGCAAGATGATATTTTGTGGCCTGCAGGATGTTACTAATGTTTAATGTTAGTGCGCCCATTTTATATGAATGCACATTACCACGTTGTGTGTGGAAGGGCTTGAAATGGCCTGATTTGTTTGAAAGTTGATGGCAATTTGACCGCCACTATCCATGCAGATTTGTTATCATGAAGAATCTCCAAATTAACACCGATGTTATGTTGACAATATCACCGAGGGGAGTGGACATCCAATGGGACCACTCAGCCAGCTCATTCATGTTCTTCAATATTCCATTTAAGTTCAGGATAGCTCAGGTTCAGAAGAACCCATTGAAGTTAAAGAACTGTTAATAATGATGTTTAAGGATTTAACAAAGCTTTTTTTGTGGAATACCTGATCCGGCCCAGCCTCACCCAGAATCTGCCTCCTCTCAAAATTTCAGTTTGAGACCCCTGGTTTAAAGGATTGCCTCTGAGTTATAACATTAGGACGGGATGCTTTTGGGTCACTGACTCTGTGAATTTTCAGATGTGTTTGAGGACAAAATAAATTCACCATATCTAACAGATTTAAGCAGTAGACATCAGGATGACACGGCCTAACCAGACAACTAGAAGCTCTACATTATCCAGTTCCAAACCCGCACTATCATGACTTGCAGGTTCTCTAATTCCTGCGACCTGCTGAGATTTCTTGTGTCAAATGCACCAAGAACGCCCTCTTCCTGCATTCGCACCATCCATTTTATTAATAATCTTTTTTCACAATTTAGACAAGTTGTTTTAGTGATTTTAAGTTTTGTACAGCTCAACCCACGGTGCCTATTGTGTAGGGCAGTGCTTCACTTTTTGGCCTGGCTCCCGGGTGGGGCCCCAGTTGCGCCATACTGGGCGACGTAATGGTCCTTTCTGTATTTACTTTTAAAATAACAATTTCTTCAGGGTTTTGTTCAGTATAGATTTGTTCCATACTGTCTCTGTAAAACTCAGTTTTACCACCAGGTGTTCAATAAATAAAATAAATCAGTTTGTTTTTGCATTTTTTCCATAATAATTTTAACCGCAGCATATTTAAAACATTTATTCATTCCTAATTTCACGTTTCCACTAATTTTGCATCAGACTCAACATAAAGAAAATCCTTCACTCAATGTTAAACAGAAACTTAACCCATTAAGTGTAAAATCAAATCAACGTCTCTCTTTATTTATTTAGATTCACCAGCATTGAACTCAGTAATAGTCAGTAATGTTAATTTAAAACAATGCAAAGTTTAAACCTTTTAAAATTTTACTCTTTAGTTTCCAAAGATTTTACTTCTAAAGTTTAACCAAAATTACTCAATCCTGTTCAAAAGGACAGACTCTTGTGTTAGTCTCTAGTTCTCACAATCATCAATAATCCATAACGTTCCACCATTCAAACCAGATAAAAAAAAAAAAATCAAAACTTTTTAAAAATCACTTCAAGCAGTGATTAAAACACAGACAGCACCTTGGCTTATCCTCCAGGCCCCAGTGCTCACTGACTCTGTCAGCTCATGGGCACTCCTCCTGGGCTACTCTATCAGCTCTAAATGGCTGCTGGAGCTCTCTGTCATCCATTCCCCACTGACTCTGTCTGCTCATTGGCACTCCTCCTGAGCTACGCATCCTACAGCAGTGCTCCCTGCCTGCTGGAACCCTCCATCATCCGGGCCACACTGCTCAACGACTCTGTCCGCTCAGGGCCACTCCTCCTGGGCCACACATACACTCCAGCAGTTCTCCCTGGCTGCTTTAGCCTTCCATCATCCAAGCCCAAGTGTTCACTGACTCTATCTGCTCAGAAGCACTCACCCTGGGCTAGGATGTGTAGCCCAGGCTGCTGGAGCCCTCCATCCTCTAGACCCCACTGCTTACTGACTCTGTTCGCTCATGGGCACTCCTCCTGGGCCACACATAGTCCAAGCAGTACCCCAGGGCTGCTGGAGCCCTCCATCATCCAGGCCCCACTGCTCAACGACTCTGTCCGCTCGTGGACACTCCTCCTTGGCCACACATACACTCCAGTAGTGCTCCCTGGCTGCTTTAGCCTTCCATCATCCAGGCCCAAGTGCTCACTGACTCTATCTGCTCAGAGGCACTCCTCCTGGGCTTACAAATCCTCCAGCAGTGCCCCAGGGCTGCTGGAGCCCTCCATCATCCGGGCCCCACTGCTCAACGACTCTGTCTGCTCTGCGGCACTCCTCCTGGGCCACACATCCTCCAGCAGTGCTCCCTGGCTGCTGGTTTACCAGGAGGCACTGCTGGAGTATGTGTAGCCCAGGAGGAGTGCACCTGAGCGGACAGAGTCAGTGAGCACTGGGGCCTGGATGCAGAAGAGCTCCATCATCCAGGCCCAAGTGCTCACAGACTCTATCTGCTCAGAGGCACTCCTCCTGGGCTACACATCCTCCAGCAGTGCTCGCTGGCTGCTGGAGCTCTTGTTCATTCAGGCCCCAGTGATCACTGACTCTGTCCACTCATGGGCATTCCTCCTGGGCCACACATACTCCAGCAGTGCCCCAGGGCTGCTGGAGCCCTCCATTATCCAGACCCCAGTGCTCACTGACTCTGTCTGCTCAGGTGCATTTTTCCTGGGCTACTCTATCAGCTCTACTAGGCTGCTGGAGCTCTCTGTTATCTAGGCCCCACTGCTCACAAACTCTGTCCGCTCAGGGGCACTCCTCCTGGGCCACACATCCTCCAGCAGTGCCCCCCGGCTGCTGAAACCCTCCATCATCCAGGCCCAAGTGCTGCTCTGCTAACCACTTTGCCACTGTGCCGCCTATAATTTATTAAAACATAAAACTAAAACATTATTAAATCCTGTTTTTTTTTTTATAGGAAATGTGAATAGGAAGAACTAGAATAAAAACTCAACCCAAGACTAAAGCAAACTTGACCAGGACGAAACTGGAGAGATGGATACACAATCAACTGTTCAAAGTGTGAACTCAGATTGTCCTCAGATCAGTCCACCTCAGAAATTCCTGTTTCAAAAACAACTGAGTCTGTTCCCCCTGACTCTGGAGCATAGGTCTACGTTTTTTTACTCAATTTAGAATTTAAATGTATGAATGCTTCTAAATAAATGACTTCAGTGCATTTGAGGCAGGCCTTTAGCGACTAATTTGGAAAACATCAACAAGTAAAATTAAGTCTAAGTTCACATCTGCAGAAAAGTAGCAGCACTCAACACCTTTGTTTTAAATTGCCTATACAACCTTTTTAATGCTGCTTGAATTTATTTTCACTAAACAGTGTCTGTTCTAATTATTCAGTTAATAGCACAGTGCCACTTCACATTACACAGGTCTACGGCACACTGAAGGCTTTTATCAGCAGTGTGTTGTTCCTTTGACTTTACTTTTCTTTGATTTATGTTTAAAATGCACCTTTACTATCCCTGTGTGTCGAGGTTCCTCCTGCTACAGTTAAACAGTATACAGTAGCCTAGGTGAACGTAAACATGCTTTTATGTAGCTCTCCGTTAAACTCATCAAACAAACACCAACAGAAATAGAGCACTGTTCAGACTAAGCATACCTGCTCTCTGTCTGTCTTTAACAGTATTCTTTAAGTGCGGCATTAGTTTGAACTTTGTTTTGTGTGGATGAAGCAAGGAACAGAACACTTTAAATACAGAGGCTCTTTATTAAATGTAACATTTCTATTTGTGCCTCATCAGCTCATATTACATTAATTAATACCACAATTAAGTGTTTTTTATGGTATTGATACTGTGGCTGGTTATCGTCCCTGTCCTTGTCCCAGTGTTCCTGTATATGAAGATGGATTATTGTTTATTTATTTGGATCCTCATTAGCTGACACAAAATTCCTTCCTGGGGTCCAAGATATGAATCGTCACACAACTTGTAATGGGAGCAGCCGAAAAGGAGACTCACACTCTGGGTTTAGAGTTCAGATGAACTCTTGTGCAGTACTGAAAACCCAGAATTGATTTGATCTAATACAGGGTTTATGTGTAATAAACTAAATGATTAATGTGGTGACCTCTGAAGGGGGCAGCCAAAAGAAGGGGTTTGTAAAGAACACTGATGGATTTATAAGTTAAACATCAAATAGATCGCACGTCACGTACTGAGTTTGTATTATTACAGTTTATAACATAAGAACCTGTTTTTCTGTGCACTCATACTCCATCAGGAGGAGGCTCTACAAAGTTTTGGAGCTGGACTTCTAGCTGTTTGGCTACAAAGAGCCTCGTACACTGCTCGGAGAAACAGAGGACCGTGGTGTATGGGCAGTTTATCTTTGTGTAATTCATATAAATAAATTAAACCTTTGGGTTAAATAAGTCTCTGGCTGTGTCTGAATGCACTTCCTTGTCCCTAACCCCTCAATCACTAGATAGTGCAGCATTAAAGGACTATACGTATGAATGTATAGTGCACTCAATTAATGAACTGTTTTGGACTCTACACGCTGTTTTTCTGTTGCCATTAGTCACATGATTCTCGTGTACATGTAAAAAAAATACTCTCCACTGATTCTGTAATAAATCACAAGACTTTAGTGATATTAGTTTTAATATAAATAAGCTTATGTGTTTTATTGAACAACTCTTGTTCTATTAATGACTAAAACTGACTGGGTTATTGCAGCTCTTTTATGCCTCAAGAGGGAATCTCTCATATTTCAGTTTGTATGATTTAAGGTAAGTTAACGTTAGTGATTTTACATCGTAATGGTTTATTAATAACATTTTACAACAAGTTACTTTTCCACAGAAAGTCAAACTTGTGTCTGACTCGTTTCATTCAAACCCGTTGTGTTCAGTTTAAAGACATGTCATGGTCGCGCTGCCTTCCTCCGACAATTTGCAAAGTATTATGGTCTATTTTGACCGTCAAGTACCATTGCTGCCACTACTTTTACTAATGCATTGTGGGAAACTTTGAGTGCACTACATTTCAGTCACTAGACATTCAGACCCCACTGTAAAAAGGCGTGATCACTATACAGTGTTTAGTGTTTAGATTTAGACACAGCCAGAGTCTTGTTTTGAGCTCAGTGCCTTTGTCAGAACCCTTGATTGTTTTTATAGTGGATATAATCCGCCCATTGGTCCCGTTTACTGATATTGTCGTTACAATTCTGCAATAAAATGGCCGTTACATCCGGGCTTTTTGGCTTTTACTTTATAGTAAAACAATTTTCAGATAGCATAAACGGACGTAATAATCAAAAATTTACCCCCCCTCCCAGAGTTGTCATGTAGTAAAAACTTAACTCTAGAGACCGGAGCCATCTTTTGTACCAGGCTGTAAACATGATTTTTACACTTGTAAAGTCACCATTGGGGTTCTCCTTATATTTCCGCTTTTGGAGCCTGCCCTCTGGTGGACGGCGGTATATCGCTGTTTTACGCTGTACTTTGCCCTATGGCGGCGACCATTTAGGAGGTTCCATGGGAGACGCTTGGTCAGTAGCAGTAATGGAGACCAGCAGCAGCTTATTTACCTCAAAAAAGTACATTAGAACAAACCTAACCTACTGAGCTAACTCAAACATATGAATGACAAAAATACAGCTGCAGTCACCAGACTTTTTACAGAGAGTTTATAGTTTTATCTCTGGTTTGGTTCTGAATACAGTGCACACTAGTTTATGTAATCAGAACGGGCACAGACCCTGCCTGCTCTGATAGTAAAAAATAAATATATGGTTTTAATGCAACACTGACAAGAATGGATGTTTAAATATAAAAATATTCACTTCTCCTATGAATACAAACTCGAATCCAAAAAAGTTGGGACACTATAAAAATTGTGAATAAAAACGAAATGCAATGATGTGGAAGTTTCACATTTTAATATTTTATTCAGAACACAATATGTGTTCTGAATAAATATAAAAATATAAGTCTGCCGACTTATCAAATGTCTGAACTGAGAAAATTTATACTTTTAAGGGAAAACTCCCACATCATTGCATTCTGTTTTTATTTACAATTTGTACAGTGTCCCAACTTTTTTGGAATCAGGTTTGTAGATAACATTGTAAAAAAGACAACAGGGCAGTATTATTAGGAAACGGTGATGCAAGGTCCATGGTTTAAGCTTTATTATAAAAGATGACATCAAAGTGGTACATGTTGTGGGTAAGGTCCACTCCAAAATGTGTTCCACATGTTTTTATTTGGTAGGTGAACACACTGTGCAGCAGTGTGTGCAGGGACAGCTCAGTCACACTCATCGCTGGCTCTCTGCAGACTTTAGTCACAGCTGTGTTAAAGACTAGCCCCGACCTGGGCCTTTCAACCTTGGCAGGTCTAGTTGTGAGAACGACAGCGGGACATACAAAGTGCACTTATCTGCTGTGCCACAAACGACAGACAATATGGCTTCTCAATGTCTTACAAAGACATGTTATCTGATTCTTAACACTGTACATCCAGCCATTTAGAGTTTGTATTTACATCTTGTACAGTATTTACAGTGTTTACTGTAGGTTTCTGTTCCCCCACAGATATAACGCTCTTATATCTGACCACAGTTCCCAGTAGTAGTGCACTCAGATGTATTAAATACAGTTTATATTGAACTCTCCTCGCACTTGGCCAGAGGTGCTGATGATCTAAATATAGGGAGGCTGCTGAGGTCGTCCAGTCCGTCCGTTAAACCGTCGCCCAGCCGAGTGTCCACTTCATCCCCCTCCCCTGCCTGTCTCTCTCCTCCCTCTTCCCTGGCCCTCTCCCCTGTCCTTCCGTCTAACATGTCTGTGGATAAAAGGGCAGGTCCCAGCTTCAGGCTGCTGCCGCTCAAGTTGCAGTTTTCATACATTGCATTCCCATGTCCGTTACTGTTGCTTATCACGGAGCTGCTGTAGCTGTTGCCATGGTGGCCACCATTGCCCTGGTTACTGAGGAGTGTGGTGGTTGTGGTGGACGGTGCAGTACCATTGCGTTTCTCAATCGAGCGTAATCCATCGGAGAGCAGGCTAGTGCTGCTTGGTGACTGGGGCGTGGCTGAAGAGCCCAGTAGAGCACGGCCCTTTTCTGAAGACAGAGAGTTGTCTGGCAGGGGGTGGCTCTGACGCTCAGCGCTACGAGATCTACGGGCTGCAAAAAAGAGCAGGAATATTCCAAAAAGAACTCCGCCCACGAACACCAGGATGTAGATGGCCAGCATGTGCCGAGCCCCCGCAGAAGCCACGCTTTCTCCAATAGTGGGGTCCCCCAGAGTAAGCTGATAGGCTGCTCTTCGACAGGGAGTGGGCTCTGTAACATCAGGGCCTGCCTCCTGAAGGACAAGACCAGTAGTTATCATGTCAGTCCCTTTACATCTGCAGTGTGAATACACCATTTAAAAATGGATACAGTATACATTATTTAGATTTTTTTGTGTAGTGTATAAAATGTAGGTATGTTTCTTTTTTGATCTTGCCAAATGCTTGCTTTTTAATTTTAAAAGGCATAATCTTTGGTGTGTTTTTACATAGTGTTTGCTATACTCTTGCAATTTTAATAATCACCATGAACATGTAAAAAGTACCAAGAAAAAGTAAAAAACACCAGTGGTTTTGAAAAACAAAGCCATCTTGTCTTTGCATAATCTTAATCTGTTGACAGGATTTAGGAAATATGATTCTATGTAAAAGTCTAATGCCTCAAACACAACAAAGGAATCCTGTTTCTCTCTCTGTGTGTCATACCTGACATGTGCAGATGTACGTGCCCAGGCTGTCCTCGCTCACAGTCACCTCCAGGTCAGAGTGGTGCTGCCGGGTGAGTCTGTGGGGTGGGTGCTCCCAGCTGCAGGGCCGGGGTGACAACTGCACACAAGGCAGCAGCACACGCAGGCCTGTCACCACTCGCAGCTCTGCAAGGGCCGGGGAGCAGCGCCCTGGACAACGCAGTGGAGCAATGAGGTCAAGGAAAACACAAAGACATTGATAGAAATCATTTTAAAAAATGTATCAAAGGAAACATGTTTATTGAGAATATTTTGGCAAGAGATATGTATCAGAACTATTTTCTAAACTCTTTCTGCTTTAACTTAGTTTCATATTTATTTAGAAATTAAGTATAACATATTTTGGTAAATTAGATCTGTACGTAATATATACCTGATTTTTCCCTTGGGCATTGTTAGTAAACGTTTTTTTATTCAAAATCTGAAAAAAATGTTTACTGTCTAAACTACAACAAACTTTCATTTGGTTGCAGCAGAATGTGATTTAAACAAGTGAAGCCTTCCAGATGTCTGGAAGGCTTCACTTGTTTAAATCACTTGTTTGTCACTTTAATTCACTTGTTTGTCACTTTATTGTTCAGTTTTTAGATTTGAAATTTTAATTGTATTTATTTGTATTTAAAATAGACCAAACATTTTCAAAGTGCGGGATCAGAGAATTGATTCAGAAAGGAATTAATTTATATTCTTTTACTATTTGTTTTACTTATATGTTCTGTAATGTCCAGAGAATGTTTTCTTTCCTATCCAGCTCTTATGTGCACGTACCTTCTCCTGTACCACATTTCTTTAGGGCTTCATCGACTACATCTCCTGGGCCAGGCCTGGACACAACCACAACATGCTTACTCTTTTGAATTCTACACTGACATGGTTGTGAGCTGAGGGGCTGTACTCACTCAGCAGTGGAGGGTCTGCAGGCCTCCTCCTGGGCGCTCCACACACAGCCCAGCCCTCGAGCCCGGGCGCACACCTTACAGCTGGGAAAGAGAGCACAGCCTTCGGCCTGGACCCGGGTCAGAGACTGAGGGCTGCCCACCAGCGCATGGCCCTAAAACACAACATGAGATTAAAGAGGCTCTCCAAGCACAGAGCTATGCTGACATGTGTTTGTTGTACCTGGTGCAGAAGTATGTTGTTGACCGGCTCCTGTGGGACAAACAGAGCCATCTCTTGAAGTAAAGTGGTGTTCTGACCCACTACTGCCACCTGGTGGAGCTCTCCTCGATCTGCACATCACATTCAAACAATGGGACTTTTTTTATTTTTATTTTTTTTATTGATAACCATTAGGGACATGGTTTGATTGATTGATTTATTTTATTTCGAACAATTGATTAGGTATCATTTTCATACATGGTTATCAATGTCCAAATACAATTCAAAGTTTGTGGACCAAAACCACAGCAAATTTAAAAATACTCAAGTTAAAACTGCAGTTTGTTAAGTGTCAGATGTCCCACCTGTCCCAAGGTGGAGCATGGCTTTGCTCTGCCCTTCCTTACTCCCGGATTGGGTCACAGCCAGTTTGGTGTATCTGACCCCCTTCCGGACCAGGAGGGGTGCTGCAGTGACGCTGTTTTCCATCAGAGGGTGGTCTCTCACAAATGTTAGCACTTTGTCAGGAAGTTTCAGAGAGGATTCAAAGCCTTCAGCCTTCAGGTCGTTGTTCAGGCACTGCAGAATGAGACAATACATTGAGTACAGGGCCAAAGCTAGTGTATACTGACAACAGACATGAGGACTCGGAGTGGTACCTGCCCGGGCCTCGGGGTTGGGACTGGTTCAGGGTTGATCCAGTTTTCGCAGGTCTTTTTCAGCTCTTTAAAAGGACCGTCCAACACTTTGGTGATGTCAGACAGACTGAAGACACACACGGCTGATAACTCCTCTTGCTCCCTAAACAGGGCAAAGCACATTAAGCACAAATCTTCTTAATTAAACAATGTGTGTGGCTTATCGCAGAGCTATAGCAGTGTGACTGTCCAGAGCCCCAGCAGTAAATGTTGTACTGTTTAGAGTGACAAGTGTGTCTCTGTCAGTGCCGATCTCTACAAATAGTATACTGAAACATTGCTTAGCTGTATGAAAGAGTTGTATGCTCCTTTTTTGCAGATTCCCTTTTTGTTTTAAATCAAATAATAAAACAAAACAAACTAGACATTGATTCAATGTGTGATGAGAGCAGGTACTATATGTATAATACTCTGATATTATAATGTGTGCTGCACAAGCATCCATTTAAATGTGAGCAGCTGTTAACACGGTCCTGAATTTAGTCAAAGTAATGAATGCAGTTAAGTGGCATCATTAACATTATCATTCATTGATGAGGAGTGTAATTTTAGTTCATGTTTTTCTTTGGTTTTCTACAAGCCTAACTGTGAGACTTTTTAAATCCTCACCACTGGGAGGTGAAGAGTCCATAGAAGTGTGTGCTGCTGGGGTCTCCAGGAGAGTGCTGCGTAGTGAAAACATCCGTCAGAACATTATAGCGCTGGCTGCTGGGTCTGTCCTCACAAACCAGTTGAGCCTTAAGGAAGGTGGTCCAACGACGCTGCAGAGTCTTCATTCCCCCGACATCAGACTGAACGGACGAGCGAAAGGGCACATAATGAATCAGGGAGTTAACCAATAAAACCTGTGTGTGTCGCTCAGGATGAGGGGTTACCTTGCACACTCGAGCCACTCTGGGGACTTTGACCTTGGTGTAGAGGTCATATTCTTTGGCAACTTCAGTGAAGAAGAAGTAGATCTTGTCATCGTCTCCTTTGGTGTTGTTCTTTAAGGACTGCTCGATGAAGGCAGAGCTCACAAACTCCGGATCTGATCAAATGTGCACAGAAATGTTCCTACTCATGTCGACACTTGTGATGTACTGTTACAAGTATTTAAAAAGTGTTACCACTGAGCCAGTTGATGGATCGTTCGGTCCGGATTCGCTCGGGCTCTGGACCTGTTGCCCGGGAGATGTCAAATAGTGTTCCCAGGAAGTTGCTGGTAGCCGCTGTGTATAAGGTGCCACCTAGAAAAAGGAAAAACTCATTTAAAAACTTGAATTGATCAGAAAGATATTATGCTCACACGGTGAAATCACTGATAATTGATAATAATGCTGATAATCCTATTATATTTATGATGTTTTAACTGGATTAGCCTTTAGGGAGAAATTAAGTCTTTGCTAAGTGTGCAAATAATGCTCTAAAATGTGTCAATGTCTATTCGAAATGTTGAATAAAATCAGAAAGTTTAGGCACAGACTGACCTGCCATTACAGCTGTATAGTGCTGACTGGGCTCAAAGGGACACTTGCCCTTCCCTGTCTCCATCTTCACCCCCCCGTCTTCAGATTTCTCCAGAGTGAAGGATGAGAGCTCCTACAAGGTCAAGTGTTATAACGTCACAGATCATTTCAGCAGTTTAGTCAGCCTTCTCTCTGATTATACATATTTTGAGGAGGTGGGACTGACTATGATACAGTGGCTCTAAACTCAAGATTCAATGTCAGCTGCTTTAGTTTTGTTTAAACAGCCACTGTTTAAACACATTCACAACACATTCTATTAAAAATTATTGTTAAGGTAAGATCAAACTGTACACTTCCAAACCTACCAGGAAAGCACACTGCGGGTCAAATGCGTAGGTCCCACACACATAAATGCGTCCATCTCCAAGAAACTCCAGCAGGCGGATGTAGTTGTTGCAGTCTGCCTGTAGAGGGAGACAAACATACAGAAATAAATATTAATCAGATATGAGAGCATTGCTTTCATATCCCACAGAAAGCTCCTTACAGCGTTTGTTACACTTAACAGTCAATTTACAACATTTAAAACAATCATTTAATGAACTTTTTTTATTTAAATGGGGGACTTTCCCAATAGATTTAGAACCTAATTAAAAAAACTCTCATGTCAGTAGTCCCATGGGAGCCACAGAGGGCTTTAGGATAATTGCTGCAGTGGCTTCTGAGATCAGTCAATGACTGTGATTGGAAATTGGAGACCAAAACCTGAGAGCCCCTCTGCTCCAGCCAAGACCACCCACATAAGTCACAAACACATACAAGCCTACCAAGTGCAACAGAAGAGCACCATTTCATGCATAAATAATACACACAATCCTTTACAGGAAACCATCTGAGAAGCACACAAAGCTCCTCTCACATTTGTTCATCCCAGGAACATGCTCCATGTGCTTTTATAAAGCACTGTTGCCCAGACGCACACCCAGGTTTTTAGAAGTAGACACCATCTGTATTGCTGCTCCGCGAACACATTTTAAAAAGTCAATGTAGACTTTAGCCTGAAGTCTTGCTGGGATTTAATAGGAGTCTGTTTTTTTACTCCAATCATAAAAGTGCTCTATTTCTATCCTCATTTTATTTGTTGGTATAGCAGTGGCATTAGAGGAGTTTTAATTTGGCAGGACTTGTTGTATTTAAACTTTAGTATTGTGGTATTTAAAGGCTGATGCTTATGCCATATGGTGTGATTATTTTATTTTATTTTATTTGTCAAGGACAATATTGTTTTCAAGACAAATAGGCAGGTATTTAAAACTTACAGGATTTGCAGTATTTAAGTCACCTTTTCATCTTGTTGTAGTGTGGACGCTGCATGAAAACACAGCAGAAATAATCCAACACATTTAGAATTGGGCTTAGCTCTAGTGGGACTAGAGTGTCACTAAAGTGTGACTAATAAAGGGGGCAGTTCTTGTTTGAATCTCATGTGTCATAACATTTCTTGAAGCTTCTTCCAAAAGCATAAGTGAAATGATAATTTAGTAACAACCTCCTCGCAGTGATATTATTTTCCCCAACGTTACTTAACTGCAGCCATGACTCAAGTTTCAATGAGAAAACTGCAGTTTGAGGTTGGGACCACAGAACCATGGTGTACTTATTTCAAAATTGAGTCATTTGTGCAAACCCATACAAGCATTGAGCCTGTCTTTAGTGGTCCTTCACCCCTGTCTGTAATGCCTTAAGAAAAATAGGCGAGAGCTAATTGTGCTTCCTTTCTGTTGTTTTTTTTTTTTTACACCCCTCTCTCAAACCATCACCAGCAGTGATACTTACGACTCTTCCATCAGGAGTCACACTGCCCTTTCAAGGTAACGACTACATGAGCCTTCACAGACATGACACTTTAATGTTCAAAAGTAGTGAGATGTACATTATGAAATATTTAATCAGTTTCCAGAAACCATTAGTAAACATCTGTGGCTTCTCATACAACCCTGAAAAGAATTGGCAACATTCCCAGATATTGAACTGTGTTGGGTGTTTCCCAACAGCACAGGTCTGCGACACTCTGATGTCTACAGATCAGAAAGAACACACTCAGGAGCCTGCAGGGGATGGATTTGTTTTCACCAAAGCTCACCTCTGTCTTTCCTTTTTCCACACACGACTTCCTCTTGTCCTCTGGTACGTCCCATATGATCTAGAGACCAAAGCAGACAATTAAATCAGTAATGGCTGACTTCTCCGCAGGATTATTGTCTTCTGTGCACTTTGCAGTACACAGTGCACAATACTAAAAGAAAAAGTGTGTCTATGAGTAAAAAATAAAGCGCCCTTTGGCTTATCCCCATCCAGAGAACGCCACAGCAGAGTAGTTTGGCTATGTTTTTACACCTGATGGCCTTTTTTACTATGCCATTGCATTATAATATACAGTTCTAATATTGTGATGTGATTTTGTTTAGTGTGTCAATATTTTTTAAGCCTTTTATCTTCTTTTTAACAATATTTTATTAAAAATACACAGGGCATTACACTTACTGCTCTTACATACACTGGCAGGAAACTATAGTATGACATAAGCTATAGCATTTTTTTTAGATCCTTAAACAGAATATAGCGTTGTCCATGAAAGAACATAATAAGCTAAGCATCTCCTGCTGAAAAACCTTTAAGCTACATTGATTGACCACTGTTGTCCTGCATGTCACATGATCTTGTGCTGTAACTACTGCACTTGTCTTAATTCTTCCAGCCTTTGCCATAACAACCTTGTGTTATATCATACTAAAATATTACTGTAAAGTCAAAATAAAAATCCAGAGTTTAAATCAGTGTGGGTACCTTGCGTGGTGCCTGGTCGAGTTTGAGGGTGTCCACAGCCACTATGGCATCTCTGGCACCAAGGTAGAGCAGGCCTGACGTCTGGTTCAAAAGGAATGTGCTGAAGTTGGACACACCGCCGAAATTCTTTGGACCCAGCACAGTATCTGCAAGACAAAGACAGAGACACATGAGTCTGACTGAAAATGTAAAATGCAGTCATGAACTGAGACTGAATCAGCTTCATTTTTGCCCGTCTGCCTTCTCTCACAAGATGCACTTCAAACCTCATTCAAACCTTTTGCTTTTCATTTCTAGTTTTATTATTAAGTTATTATTCCACCTCTAAATCCGTCTCCACTTCTCTGTCTTGATATAACTTAAAAAAATATGCATATTTGTGATACATTATAAATAATGCAGAGGACTTTTACATAATACACTTGATGTAATCTAAGCTATATGTGTCTTTTTACTCTAAAACACACCACAAAACTCAACCCTATACACAGTTTGACTTGTGTTTCAGCTTGTGCCACTTCCTGTTTGAACACAAAGATGGGGCCAATAAAAGAGTGGGCAGTCTCCTATACAACGCACAGCAGAGATAGAAACTTTCCATTTCTTTATTTAAAAAGGCCAGGTGTTTTTAGAATGAGAATAGAAAAGAGGTCATTTCCACTTATAGTGCAACCACTGACTGTTGAGTCACACTTTCACATCATTGTGAAAAGGCCACATATTCTCAGAAACACTCAGATGACCTTAGATTATGGATGGATGATTGACTATATATATATATATTATAGACTTTATGCCATTTTAAACGATAACCGCAATTACATTGTTTTGCACTGGTGGCTTAAGTTACATGTGCCATACTTTATGACTAAATCATGTGAAAGAAACTTCAGCAAGATGAGAAAACCCGAGAAAAAAAAAAATATATTAGTAAAGAAAAAACCTTTGACAGGTTTAATAATTAGTGGTACCAAAATAATTTATTTAAAGTAAACAATCTTAATTAATTTTACCTATTTTTAGCAGCTGTGTATTAAGTGAATAAGCCTTGTGTGCTAGAGAGGTACAGATGGCCGGCCAGGTCTCTTCTGAGAAATGGCACTTTGTGTGACATGCTTTTTCACTCAGAGACTTTCTGTCCCTGTCATATTCCTGAGAGTAAAACATCTCGACTCTAACATCTGTCTGAGCCCAATCCCAGGTGCTGTTTCTTCATCCAGACACCCTCGTCTTCATCGTGTCCGGCTGTGTCCGTTTCCCCGAACATTTCACATCAATGTCATCTCTCAGTCACTAAGGGGCCATCTGTTCAGCTGAAAGCCCCGGGCTGTTCCCCAGCGAGCACCGAGCTCATTCGTGCACAATCACATTTATGTCTCTATGAAACTGACTAATTCATCTCATGGACCATAATCTACTTAAGGCTCTACAATATACCACACATTTATGGCAATATCATGTTAAAAATCCAAATATGTACAGACATATCATGATTATATTCAAGAATAATTTGCATATTTTCTCAATATCATGAAGCTCTATTTTAATCTTAATTTTTTTTTTATTGAACCTTTATTTAACCAGGAAAGTCCCACTGAGATTACAAATCTCTTTTGCAGGGGAGTCCTGGCCCCATGTGTGTTTGGGGCTGTTGTACATGTCTTGTCATGTGGTTAATATTATGGCTAAACAAATCATTGAAATATGAATAATAAATCAAAAGAAAGAAAGCATGGTATTACTATTATTAGGAAAACTGTAACTGAAACAGTTTTGCATTTATAATATATTTTGGGGCATATTGCACTGACCTAAGGTCACTGTCCAAGTCACTTGAAGCTTATGCTTGACACCAAGGAAAATGTAATAAAATGAGAATTCTGCACAGGACATCCGTGGCTTCATTCTCATAATAAACTAGCTTAATATAAATTGTCCTAAGAATTTGTAATAAAAAAAGATAACCAGAACAATAATGTGTGGTTTGCTGAGAAAGCAGGACACATCCAATGTTGTACTTTCTGTATTTTTATTTGAATATTTTTGTGTCCCTCTGATAAAATCAGACAGGCTCAGGATGTAAGTGTTAGTGACACAGGCCAAAGGCAAGCTCTGCCCTCGTCCTCATCTCCTCACTTTGCTCCAGGACGTGTTCACATCCACCTCAACACAACACATGGTGCCACAACCTGCTGTGGATATAACGTAGAAATATGACTCCAGGAGCTGCACCATCTGCCCTGCTTACCACTTTCACCCCACTAGCTGCACCCAACCAGCTCAAACACACGCTTTGGAAAGCTCCTTGTCTTGATGAATTAATGTGATTTCACTCAGCACCAAAACTGACCTCCTGTCAGACTCAAGAGTGGCTCCAGATTTGAAGGAAATGTGTTGCAAGACCTCAGGCTTTTCCTTTTATAAATATCCACAAGCAACATTCTGCACTAAGTGTGTTTCTATTGACATTTCAGTTCATATTTTCTATTATTTCTATTGTGGTATGGTAACCTGTCTGCTTTTTATTTACTTTTATTCAAGTTTGCCTCTGACAATACTGTCACATTACACCAAACTAAAGTTTACATCGTACACAGACTTCAGTTATCTCCGTTTCTAAAAAACATTTTGTGAATGTACTGGAAATATTTTTCCGTGTTCTCAGTCCCGTGTGTCTGTGTGATTGGATAAAGCTTGACGTCACATGCTGAACATTCTCATATATTTATTCATTCATCTATTGTGGCTGTAGTGCTAACTCCCCTGCCACAGCACCACACAGAGCAGAACTGACTAATGCACGCTGGTGTTATGAATAAATCTACATATGTAAACTGAGAATGCTGAAATAAGCTTTTTTGTTCTAATTTTCTATTTACTTTGTAATAACAGATGCGCTTTATCCTTAATAAACAATATCCATACCTTACAGGCGCAGAAGTAAAAGGCCGCTAACAGACCAACATCACGCTCCAGGAGAAAATAAATATTCAGAATGGAGCGGTTAAGTGCTGGCTCAAATAACAGTAGCCATGACAGATATGATACAGGTTCAAACTAAAACAAGGGGCATTAAAAATGTTTTCATGGATGAGGAACTGGCACCTGCTCTAGCCAGAGAAGAAAAATAAATAAATCACACCCACGGAGTAATATTTAGCAGCGGTGTGAGGATAAATGAAAGCTAAAATATGGCTCCTCTCCCGTGCCATGAATCATTCATCAATAATACATTAAACATGACTGAGAGCAGGCAGTTGGAGACCACCAGCCTGCAGTGTGTGTGTGTGTGTGTGTGTGTGTGTGTGTGTGTGTGTGTGTGTGTGTGTGTCTATTTGGGTCTTAATAAAGCCACTTTTGCTCTTGGGGACTAACTCCGTTCTGGCTGTAGGGCATTGTAGGATAGCACCGAGCAGGAAGTGATAAATTATACACCTGCCTGCTTCATGTGTCAATCAAAACTGACAGAACAGAGAGGCAGAGAAGCGTGCACTACCTCCCCCCCTGTTCGTCTACAGACAGGATAGGACACAGCTGTGTGCTTTCAGAAACCATTTCAGAGAGGTATCAGCTCTCAGTGCAGCTGCAGCTTCCTCTACATTGTTCAGCACCAGTCAGGGGCAAAAGCTTTTAACACTGGATTTAGGTGATGTCTAAAGGCAGCTACACTTTTCTTAGATTTATTATATAAAGAAGGAAGAGTGTTCACATTTCTGTAAAACTGAACAGGAGAAAGGTCTTTCAAAAGAGAAAAGACTCACCGAACGTAACATTTCTAACAGCTGTAATCCACCCATAGTCCTGGTCCTCGTCTGGTCAAATAATCCACCAAAGCCAGCATTTATTAATAAGCATTAACAAAATAATAATTGCTGTGTTTTGTTTTGTTTCTCACAAATGTGAACAAATAGAACCTCCTTCCTTACTAATGTGTGAATTTGGTAAGCACTTATTATGACAACCATGATATACATCCGGGCCGGGTCAAAAGGAGCTAGGACATTTCCTAAGCTTATAACCGGTTTCGGATTCAGCCCTAGCCTGGTATACCACGACCGTTTTCCTTTCTCACAGTGACTTTCCTCTGTCTGCAACTTTGCGGAAGGACAAATCATAAGCTATTTATCTGCAGCAGGGTGTGGTTTGCTGGCCACATCATACACAAGTAACTCGGCTCACGCGGCTAGTCCAAAACAATCAAGATGACGGACACTGCTACCGAGAGGCCGTTTATTTCTGCTCTCGCCTCAGTTTTGAATAACCAGCAATGTATAAAAACTAAACTGCTCCAGTGTTTGCTGCCCATGTTAACTAGCCACACTAATGTGGCTTTCTTGTTGACAACTGGTTGTGTAGTGTCACCTTTTTTGCGCTAGTCGAGCGTTTCTCTGATTGTTTAACAAACCTCTTGTAAACCCCCAGGGGCTGTTTACTTTAAAATGTCATGTAAAAATTAGGAAATGTATTTATGGTTTGACATTCATCATCAAAGTACTTTTTCTAAAGCTGTATTCAAGTGTATCATGATGATACTGTAGGTTAGGCCTACAAGCATTGCTTTCCAGGAAGGAAGTCTCATTGTAGACATACACCATTGAAACCAACTACATATTACATACAATATAACATTTAACTCCTAGCTGTATTGGTCAGACTGCCACCACACGGTTCCTATGTACAGTAGCTTCACTTACAAAAGAAACAACTCTGTGGGCCTCAGACAATAGCTGGTATTGTGTGTGAGTATGAGCCTTTGGTGTGTTTGGTTAACCCCTTCTAATTCTTCCTAAGTGTTTCATTGTCTCTGCTTGATTGATGACAGAAGTGAGCTATTCAGGCACTTCCCGTCTCATGAGCTTCTTTGAGTCAAACACAAACTGTGATTTACAGCAAAAACACTAGAATAAAAGATAATTAATAAGAACGGCATCTGTTGTTTAGACTAAACATCTCCCGGTGGATTCCATTTGACTCTCCAACCTTGACGTGACAAAACACAGATTTGTTGTGAAAAGAAAAGACGGGCCTGGTGTGTAGTGGTCACGGTTGGTTTGAGCTTTTTTTTACTCAATAAATGGACCTCACAAAGGCATCAAAGCAGTGCGCTCTTGAGATCTCCATAGAGCTGACTGTGTTCATCTGTTTGCTCCGGATAGCACCAGTCTCTGTACATTAGTATGTACGGAGACACTTGAAGGTAGGAAGAAATCGCATTTGACTCAAGTGTAGCAGCTGTGTTTCAGAAATTCCTGAATTACCTCAGTAACAAACAGCAGCTCTTTAAAACTAAGTGCACCAAATCACACTGGCTTCTAAATTGCACACACAACAAACATATTATGTGAAGATAAACTAAAAGCTCCGGCTTGTAGTCGAGACCAAGTCGAGACCCACATCTGCAAATGACATCAACCATATATTCTGACAGAAGCTTTATGGTGGCTTTAATAAAATCTAAAACTGATTTGTGCCAGAAAATAAAGAACTGTAAATCACTGCCAACAGTGAATTGGATCTATAGGTGTTATATACAAACTAGTGATGTAAACACACTTAAAGTGTTATAACTCTGCTGTATCACAACAGATCATCAGTGTAACTTTAGGTCAGCTCAAAACAATCTGTCTGTTATGTAAAACATATTCTGTCGTTCATCTGCAGTGTGGCTCCCAATACCACACTGCACAGTGGTGAATTAGTGGAACTACTGTGACTGACAGCCTCATGTTGATGAGGCAGTGACAAATTTTGTTGACCAAATGTTTCTATGGCTGACTAAACCCCTACCACAGACAGCACATGAAGAAGACTCGTGTTCTTTTAAAATACTGGTGACCACTCTGTACAAACATGACTTCCTCAGAGGTAAAGACATCAAACACAAATGCGCCACACAAGATTTGCTTCACTGCTGCAGAACACACACTCCCAGAAGGAAGGAAAATAACAGTCCATAAAACAAGTGGAGATGGGATTGGAAAACTGGAAAAGATGAGGGCAGTGTTTAAGTTAGTGATACTAACTACAGAGACAAAAAATAATATAGTCACAAATATTTGACCCTTCTGTCTTTGTGTGCTCCATCCTCGTCTCCCATAGGCGCATTCTCCCACTCTCAATGGGTTAGGAGCAGGTTGCTGGCTGTGGATGATAAGCAGCACTACTAATCAAGCTTGCCCTAAATTCAGTGGTGCCCTGCAGGATTACTAAGCATGCCTGTGTGCGTGTTGATTTAGAAGCTGTTTGCCTGCAGTGATGTGTGCTTAGACCCAGTGAATCAATGAGTCACTGATTCAACAGAGCTATTTTTAACTTACAGTAAAACTTAACTGAGATCTGTATAATAAAGGCTTACATTGCATAATATAAATGTCTCAGCAGAACATGCCCCTGCGTTTTGTGGGAGGAGCAGCACCACTAAAAGGTATTGATAACCCCTAAAAAGGACTAACACTGATTTCAACTGGTCAATGAATCAATATGTGTTTGAGAAGTGGAGTAGGCCCACTATAGAGGAGGAAGAGTGCACAGGACAAAGAGTTATCTGAATAGAAGACTTTGTTATGAGCTCACACACCTGTGCCAGTGGAAACAGACTAAACAAAGAGAGTCTATTCTTTTCAAGGCAACGATGGAGAAGCCAGCCATAACACCTCCAGAAGTGAAGTTAAGCTTCTGACTAATTCAGCCCGACGTTTTAGTCACATCCACCTACAGTGCAGCATCATACCTCAAGGTAATTTCCGACAAGCCGTGATGGCAAAGCTGCAATATGTTGCAAATATATAATCATTATAAAAACAAAATGTACAATATCCAAATTCCAAACAATGATTAAAGTCAATTTGGTTGTGACAATAATTCTCCCTTTGCATGTCTAAGAAAGCTTTACATCAAATGCAATTCATATAATTTAATAAAAATCAGCAATGTACTCTTCTATTTTATTCAGAAATCCCAGAAAAGAATTTATTATGGTGACTGAGTTCCAAATCAGGAAGTCCTGCAGGTTTTGAAGGCTCCTCAGCAGTGACCCAGACCAACTTCATGGTCGTCATGTATGCCAGAAAATAAAGAATTCAGTCACTTCAGTTCAGAAAGGTACTTTAATGCCTCTTCTCTCCTTTAGAATAGGACCTTCTGGACACTTTGAATGAGTAGAGGTCACTGACATCACAAAACTCAGTCAAAGGAAGCTTTCTGTGATGAGTTTGTGAAGAGTTGAAGTTACTCTGCATCAACCATTACTCTATAAATATCTGTATAAAGCTTAAAAAAGCCCTTGAAAAGCCACAACGTGACTTCACTATGAATGTGTGACACATTTGTAGCATATAGTCCTTGACCTCATAAACAAGGACAATTATTGAACTTGCTAAAATAATTTATTTGTGTGTAAAAAGAGAGAAAAAAAGATGGTTTCATTTCCTGAAATTGATTTAGTTCACCAGTTCACCTTCACTAGACTGGACAACTCAGAAACCTGATGCCAATCAGGAGTTGTAAATTATGGGAGAAAATTCTGCTTTTAAGAATCCTGAATTCCAACAAAGATACTCCCAGGAGGAGTATCTTACTCCCAGGAGGAGTATCTTTGTTTCATTAAACATTCCATTAAGATACACTTTAACAAAGCTTTACTTTCAACAATGAACGTCCGTAGACTTTTAAAAGCTTTGATTTAAGGACACTTATGGACAAAGAGACAAACACTAATAAAGTCATCGCTATCTATCTGTGTGAGGCATTTAAAAAGGAAATGTTTAGTACATGCATATATAATACTATTTTGTATAGGTAAATATGTCACTTTTTCTAAGTGTTTGAAGGTGGGATCTCTCTCTCTTCTCCATCCTAGTAAGACAAAGAAGTCTTCCACCATCAAGTAAAGATGCGCCTCTGTAACTAGGCTAAAACTCAGCTCTTAGGGTGTTGGCGCTTAGTCTTTATCTTCTCTCAGCCTCGTCAGTTTTAGTTTGCCTTGATTGTCTTTGTCCTAAAGTTTACCTGGGCAACACTCATGTTTATTTTTGATTCTCTATTTTAATTAGTGAGATTATTTTTCTTCAGTTCAGGACTAAGCATTACCCATCAAAAGACATGTTTTAACAAATTCTTGGTTTATTGGCTGCCACGAGAAATTGGCCACAATTAAGCTGTTTTCTTCAAAAGCCTACAAAGAACATTTGTCAATTGCCGTTTTTAGTCTGCATATGCCAAACTCTGATTTTACTGTGGTTAAACTGACACAGACAACCAGCAGGACTTTCTCACTGACAGAGCCGTTTCCTGACCTCTGACCCACGAAAAGAGCACCACCAGCTCTTGGGCAGAGAGGGCACCGCCTGCCTGCACAGAGCGCTGTCTGAGGCCAAACAGGACCAAGCCTATAGTTTGTGGACTAGGGCTGAACAATATTCTGTTTTTACATCGATATCGCGATGTGTGCGTGAGCGATAGTCACATCGTAGGAACAGCGATGTGAAGGGTAGTAGCCCATGGTGTATTAATCCTTTAAGCGCAAAATTGCGACAAGAAACTTAACCGGAAAAAACAGCCGCTACTTCTGGTTTGTGTGCTAAATTATGCTTCCACCCCCTTCAACCAGATGTCAGACACTCTGTACTTTGTTTCTAGTTCACTATTACCATGTGTTGCCATTAAAAAATTTTGTAGAAGAAGACTTCAAACTCGCGTCTCAGTGGGCGTGTCAGAACCGGCTGAGTGTAAACCTCATTCTCTACACGCAAGCTGGTAAACGCAAAAATGACAAATAAAAAACACACCTGTGACGAAGCTTTGGCATTAGTAATGGCTGCGTGTGTGACTTGGACAGTGGCGGCGCTGCTCATGCCTCTCTCTGTAGCTACATAAAGCACACGCTTTTTATCCCACACTTTGCCCAACATTCGTGAAAGAAATGGGAGGAATCTAGTTGCTAATGGCCACGGTAGTGATGGCGAAGTTAGGCAGCGAAGCCATGTGCACCTACTACTTTACCTTTAGCACCTGCAGCTTTACCTTTAGCACAGGTGATAGAAGCCGGGACAGGCGTACTCGCCGTGGATGCGGTAGTGACAAGGAGTTTGTGAATAATGCGGCCTCTATTGACAACTGTTTGGGACAAATACGTGTTGTTCATCCTGACTCTTTACCCAGTAGAGGAGGGAGAGGGAGGGGGTAAACACAGTCAGCGCAAATGCGCTAATCAAAGCAGCGATAGTAATGAAAGTGATGGCTGTGTGCTGTGCTTTATGAGAGGTCCCACACAAAAACTACTAACTATGCCATTTGGATAAAAACAGATGAAGCTACTGCAACCAAACACCTACAGTACATGTGTATATTTCTCAGATCTATTTTCATACGTTTTACTAGTTATGGTATAATAGAAGTTGTAGTTATTCTATATTTTGTTAATGTTGCTTTTACAAGTTACTGTTATACCTCCTCTTCAACCTTATGCAGAACCCCGGACTCTGAATTTAGAAAAAAAAGTTGCCATATTTGGTATTGCTGTAAACTGTAGCTCATTGGCTATCTATTTATGGTATTGAAGACACTCAATACGTGTCAGCGCTGGGGTTGTAATGTCTTAAAATGGTTTATATCGTCTGAAAGACGAGACTTTAAGCTTTAATTTGATGTATACATTTTTGAGTTTTGCATGACGGAGGAGCTCGCACTAATGCTGTTTTGTTCTGTAAATGTGTTAACGTCTCGGGACCGAGACGCTGAACGTTATCATGGATCGCAATATATATCGTCGGGAAAAAATATTGCGATGTAAATTTTTTCCAATATCGTGCCTATCACCGGCAGTATCGAAGGAGCTCGGACAACGTCTCAATGGCCCTCGAATTCTGGCACCCTCTGACCCACGACCTCTGACCCCTAGCCTGGTTGCATAGCCTGGTTCTTAAGTAAGATCTTCATAGTTTCACAGAGTTGGCACAGAACAGAGATTTAACATTACAACTTAATTCAAACCTTAGAATACTACTGTTATTTATTTACAACATCTAGGTTACGGTTATTATTTTCACTGCTTATATTGTTTTCGGTGCACATTCCTATTCTGTCTGGTTATTCATTTTGCTCAATAAACATCATTATTTCTCATAGCCTATGCTTGGGTGTGGTTGTTTCACTTCAATATTTTGATCCCTGTCTGCCTACGAACTTACGCTAAACTCAGATTTAAACTTATATAAGGCTTCTTTATTAATTGTTCTTTGTTTTTTTTGACTGATGCCCCATAACTTTACCTTAAGCCTAATCCTGTTAATTAAAACATCACCTAACACAACTCAAAACCGCATGACTAATGCATAAAACCTTTAAACATTGGCAAAATAAACAAAACATCTATGTGTCAATAAAGTTAGCACTCGGTGGAGGTTAAGGTGAACTTGTTGTGGTTTATTTTAAGGACACTAAGTTATATTTTTTATTAAACAGGTATATCTGCATTAGCATATCTTTCCTCGTCGTCTCTGCTGAAGGTTAGTGGAGTCAAAGTCTTAAAACACTGCTGACACTCCTTTCATTACTCCTTATAGGAGCTCCTCTCTAGAAAACGAGCTATTGTTGTGGAGCATACGGAGTAAGCCAAAGGAATCCCTCAGCAGTTGACCTTTTAGATTTCAGAGACTGCTTGGGCCAGTCCTGTCACATGATCCTGTCAGAACTTCACATTTGGCAATAATTTTTTTTATCATATACTATATTAGACTTAATCATATTGGTCTGGTACTTATTTCCTTTGATTTATTTGTGGTCAAAATCCCTTGAGCAGTGGTGTTACAGTTTTAATGTGTATAGGACCGTTTATTATTAGTTAATGTCTAGTGTCTGCGTAGATTTTGTCTACTTGTGCGTGTGTGTATGTGCTTGATTATGTGTGTGTGTGTGTACGTGTGTGTGTGTGTGTGCGCGCGCATGTGTGTGTGTGCACGTGTGTGCGTGTGTATATATGCTTGTGTGTGCGTACGTGTGTGTTTGTGTGTGTGCATACGTGTATGTGTGTGCACGCATGTGTGTGCGTACGTGTGTGTGTGTGTGTGTTTGCGTGTGCGTACATATGTGTGTGCGTGTGCATACGTGTGTGTGCGTACGTGTGTGTGTGTGTGTGTTTGCGTGTGCGTACATATGTGTGTGCGTGTGCATACGTGTGTGTGTGTACGCGTGTGTGCGTACGTGTGAGTGTGCGCGCATGTGTGTGCGTACGTGTGTGTGTCTGCGTACATGTGTGTGTCTGCGTACATGCGTGCGCGCGCATGTGTGTGTGCGCGCATGTGTTTAGTATTTATCTATCTTGTTAAAGGTGGTTTATTGCTTGCTGTAAAGGAGTCTAAACAGTCAGTCACTGAGGATATTTGAAGATGACAATGGCAGATTGTGGTTTAAACATTAAACCTGATTTCCTGTGTGTGGATGAATGACTCATGCAGCCGGTCAGACTTGAGTAACTGAATGGCAATCCACCTGCACCATTTCTATTGGCTTTCATCACCCTTTTGTTGAGACTTTAATGAGACACCTCTTACAGTTCTTTCAGCACAACTGAGGCACAGTTTCCTGTTCCTAACCCACCTTCCCTTTCTGTCTGTTATCATTTGTTCCCGGAGGTAAGACTCTGAGGTCAAAGGTCATGCTGTTAATAGTGATTTCATAGGCAAAGGGGACAAAAAAGAAAGAAGAGTGTGTCAGATGCACAAGGGAATTTTTTTCATTCTCAACACTAATGATTCATGATTTTAATCACTAAAGGAATTGCAAGAACAGAAACATTATGTTTCTACTGAGTCTAAGCACAGAAGCTGAGCACATGTAGAGATCCTCCCAACCACTGTTGTTTCCATCCTCATGAGACCACACTCAGGAGTGTTCCATGGCAGTTCTGTTACTGGAACAAGAGCTGACTATAACTATACATACAGACTACTTCCGTAGGTTCATATTAAACATGACCTTTAATGACCCTCAATGTAGTAATGTCAATCGTTTTTCTGAAGAGAGACAGAAAATTAAACGGCAATAAAATTCCTTTAACAAGAAGCTTGCACAAAATGTGAGAGTATGAATTATTTAGCCAAGTCCTGTTTTACATTTTACATTGAGTTTGACACTCAACATCACTAGAGCTACTCAAGAGAGTAGGACATATTGTGTTTTTTTTTTGTTTGTTTTGCACATTGACATTGCAATAAAGCTACATTTGCTTTTGTTACTCTGCGGCACTTACTATAGGTGTACATTGGGATTGACAGGCCTCTTTGTTTTTGCGCTCTCACTATTCATTGAAGTGCACATTGATTAGGCCATTCTACCATGTTGTAGTTTCTGAGTCAGCGCCACAAATATGTGAGCACAAACCCCTATAGTCATTCTTCCATCTCCTTAGTGCACACTTATTGCTCTCCATGATCAAAATGACACATCTCTGATTCACTGTGGGCTGAGTCTATTCTGGACAGCAGCACAAAGTACCCAGTGTGTTCTGATCAAAGCATGCAGCATTTAAGAAGTGTCTAACCCTGAGGTGCTGCTCTCTTTGTGGGGAGCTGTGTGAAGGCATCAGCTGTCACCACTGCACTGTAAAAGACTCAATACAACTGATGAAGTCCAATGTCCATTAAGACTTCACGGGCTCCTGAGATGTTATCAATATGGAGTTGGTTCTTTTGAAAGATGCAAGAGTCTGTGATGGCTCAGTGTCTCAGGACACGTCAGACTAAGTGGGGAGTGATGAATCTGGGCAAGCCCTGGTGCTCTTTTGCTTCAAGTTAGAGCAGTAACAATGACTGTGTTGTTCTAGAGACACATGAATTCTCTGCATCTCTAACGTCTCATGTCACCACAAATAACTGCCACTTTCCTGTGCAAGTTACAAGCTGTTTCACTAAATTATGGCAGGCATATGTCTGTCAGAGAATTTATGTGCTTTAGAGGTCCACTTTAGAAGTTCTCACCTGATCTTGAGACAAAAATGGCGCAGTCTTTGACCTGCAACCTCTTCTTTGCATGAATTTAATTTTTTTTTCACACAGCTTTTAACCAACTGATAAGCTCTCTCTGTCAGAGTTGTGCAAAAGAGTAAGTAGAGGGAGGACAGTAACCTTGCAGCTGCACAGAATAGAACACTATTAAACAATATAAAAACATAGAGATTCCAAACTCACAGAGAAAAAATATGCAGTAAATGATGTCCACTGAGCAACACAACTCCAATTTACAGCATTTTTATTAGCGAGTACCACAGATTTAGCTAAAGGGGCAGTTCAGTATTTGTAAAAGTTATTTTATAAGCAACTAATAATTAATGTATTAAAGACAATAAACAAATTAACCACAAAGATTTGGGTCAAAACAAGTGTAGTGCAAAGCAGCTACAAAATAAAGCCGTAGAAATATAACATGCTATTTGTAGTAATTGTATGGATGAATAATAAAAATTATAATAATAATTAAATTTAATCTGAATAGCAGTTTCAATATAGTAATATATTAAAATGTGCCAGGGGCATTTAAAACAACAAAAAGTCTGTTCAGTCAAGTGTATAACATAATTTCAGTTCACCACCATCCTATAGATCACTGTCCTGGACTCCTGCCTTGAAGCTGTATATAAATACTATGAAGCTGCAGCGGCTAGCGTTAAAGCTAAAGCAAAAAAAAAACACAAAAAAAGTGTGGATTTTACCATTCAACAAGCTTTTGACAACTGTAAACAATTTGATATGTATTATTAAATAGTATTGGCCATGAGAAGCATTGGATTATCAGAATTGTTTCAGGCTTAACAAAAATTAACAAAAAAAAAAAATTAAGGCTCAGGTGAGTGGTTAGTGTCACTGTTTTATTCAGGTGTTGTTGTTGTTCTAGATTAAAACTTTTTTAATCTAGAACGTTTTTAATTTAGGTTACAAAGCACTGTAGGTGGAAGTTGAAAAATATTAATATATTACATTTTTATAACACTTTTTGGGAGGGACCATTTTGGGCCTGAGGTTAAAGAGTGTAAATTCATTAAAGGGGCCTCAAAGGATAATGTCCTCACATAACTTATACAATAACTTTTGTTTCAATATTAGCGCAAAATTACCGTCTTTGTGAAGGACTAGGCTCATTTGTTTGTTAGCTTTGTGTTAGCGCTAATTGACCCCCCCGCGGTTCTCTCTCTCTGCTTCTCAGGACAGTCATCAAACTATTCAGAAAACTATTCTATTGTTATATGCAAATGCAGGTGTTTTGATTCACATACACATCACTAAAAGCACTGTAAACTTAGGTAGCCTTTGTATTAACATTTATTTATTTTAGTTTAAATGTGTATTAAATGCCATTCCTTAAGCTGAGCCTGAGATTATTTTTGGTTAAAATATATAATTATACTGCATATATATTCTTTTTTTAATGCATTGATACATTTCAATGTTCATGGATGTGCAATATAATGCATTGTCAAAACAGCCTTTTTGTTTATGCATTTTCTTATTTAATAGCCCTTTAGTCTCAGGTATTTTCTTAAATTTTTTGGCATTTATAATGAAAAAATAATAAATGTGAAATAGACGTTACATTGCTGATGGATGCGCAATCAAGAATACATGTTAATGATATTTCAAACATAAAATCTTATGCATATGCAGATACGCTATATACTTTACTAAAATAATCAATAGCTGCAGCACTAGAATTGTTTGAAAATGTTCATAATAGGCATCTCTAATTTCTCTGACCATTTGTATAAACTAACATACTTTTGCATTGTTCTTCTGCTCAGGTCACAGACATGTTTCAACAGAAGTTAATATGTTTATGGTCCACCTGTGCCTTAAAGAGCCTTATGCACAGATTACTGAACAAGCAGCACATCCACAACTGGCACTCTTGCACAACTAACTAACAGCAGCGTATAATGCTCAAAACAAGCTTTTTCATTGACTAATTTTCAAAGAATTTATCATAAATGTTACCAGAGTAGGAGTGATGCATTTTCTGACAGCCTTTCTCCTCTCTGTGTCTATACAAGTGCTCTTCATACTTGACTCAGTGGCAACAGTTTGTTTTGCTGCCTCTTTAAATTGCATTTGTTAGCAGCAGATCGCACCAGAGAACTCCACTGGGGGCAGGCTGAGAGGGCGGATGAGAAAGATGGAAGCAAGAGGCATTGGGAAAACAATAAAAGACTGAGTGAATGAGCAAATTAGTGAAGGTTGGGAGGAATGATGGGTTTGAATTTAAGATCGGTCCAACCTAACAGATTTAGTATATCTTATATAGTATTATTAGGGATGTAATTCACAATTTGATTGTCACAATTTTCTTTTATGAAATGTGTTAAATTAGAAGTGAACAGGTGCCCTTTTATTATTTCACAAATCAGGGCTCCAGAATAACTTTTTTCATCAGTAAATGTCAACTATTCACATATTTATGTAAAATATAGTCTAATGTTTGTCCATTTGTAATTTTATACATAAATCAAATCAATTTCAACATGTGCTTAACTTAATTTGCTTATAAGGCTACGTACTTTGAATAAGTGGATACTAACAAAGTAACTTAAATTCCCCAATAAATCTGCCTCTGATGGATTTAGACTTGGTTAATTAATTTGTGTTCAATAATTAGTTATTATTACTATTACTTATTAACCTCTTTAGATCAAACCCAATAATAACCACTGGTCTCATCCATTTCCCTAAAACAGTAGAAATTTATCAAAACAACTCTCATTTGTTTAACTTTTACTTTTTATGTAATTAATGTGAGGACTAGAAGTACTTCACAAAGGACCGGATTTGGTCCGCAGACCTTACATTGGAGTCTGCTGGTCTTCACATCTCTAGATCTACATCTCTCCAACAAGCGCTTTAAACAGAAAAATACTTCTTTAGTTTAAGACGAGTCTGACTGTGTTATAAAATAATAACATCTGGCTCAGAAATGGTTCAGACTTGGGACACCAGCCTCTGTTTAAAGTTTAGCCTCTTTGCTAACACAGATTAGAGCTCACATTCTGTCTGTGTCACAGTCCACAGAGTTCAATCAAGATCTTCCCTGTCACCATCAGTCACACCTGTCGGCACACCTGAAACTCATTACCTGATCAGTCTTTTCCGCACTTAAGCAGCCAGCTCACTATTCATCTCTGCCAGATTGTTCTACTGACTCCATGAGTGAATGTCCAGCCCTGCTAACCTGGTTTGGATACCTGTTCCTACACTTCCACGAGCCGTGAGTGGGCGTTCCAGAGCGCTACTACGGGAAACCCGAAGCCTCAACGGAGGCTGCCAAAGTAGCTTTCACAGTTAATCATCTGACCGGTCGGGCTTGTCTATGGTGAACAACTGAGTGGAAGAGACAAACGGCGGGCGTGCTCCAGTGTTTGTAGTGGAGAGTGGGAACTCCGAGTCCGCGCGCTGTCTTCTCCAACTGAGACAGGAGTCACGCACCGTTGCTGACTAAGCCATTGACTTCCACACTCAGTAGGAGCGGATTTAATACCCCAGAGCTGCTCCAAGCATTCAACCTGGGGCTCGCTTTCCGTGACCTCCCGCAGGAGCTCGAAGGCTGCACAATCTGGCTTGACCAACAAATCCACACCCAACGGCGGAAACGGGAACTTATCCCAGCCACTAGCGGCGATAACCAAATCCCTCCGGATGATTTCAAGCCGATGCAGGTGGGTCGTACACACCTCTCTCCCACAGAAAGTATTCGGCGGCAGCAACTGAACCTCTGCTCATCCTCTCGGATGGTCCACAAACATTGGCCACTTTTATTGATTCAGTAGCCGACGCAAACAGTTGGGGATTCTTCAGGTTCCCTTGGACAGGAGCCTTAGACGGTCATCTCCTGGGCACTGTGACTCATTAGACCAACCTAGTGACGCTATTTATCTTGGGGAACCGTCAGGTGACCCTCTCCATGTAATAAAAAAAAAAAAAATCCATGTATCTAAGATCAAGACAGACTGGCCAGAGCAGTCCATTGATGCCTGCTTCCCAGACCCCTCCACCCACCCGGCTGTTCGATAGGGCACCTGCTTACTTGGTGCGTCAGCTCCCTTGGTCCAGATGGCGAAGGTCAGTGTTTCCAGTACCTAGTGGAGTGAGAGGGGTATGGTCCTTAAGAGCGGCCCTGGATTCTTGCCCACCTGAGTTTGGATTGCCAGCTCCTTCGGGACTTCTTTGCACAGGTCCACTTCCTCTGGACTCCAGCCAGGGACAAGACATTTACGTTACTTTTTGTCCGTTTTGTCAGCATTAGACACAGACTTGTTTTTGTTGCACGCTTGTTAAGTTGTTAAGTCGTGTAGCCGTTTTGGCACGGGACCAGTCTGTGCAGCAGCAGCGGAGAGCTACAGACAAACGCCTTTTGCTTAAGTGGATTTATATATGCTGCCACACCTCTGATTTGAAGGAGGATGAGACTTCCTCAATATCAACATCCACACTCTCGTTGCCATGCTAGAAACTGTTTGCAACAATTTGTTGAAAGTGAGTTTGCAGTAAACAAAGCGGCCCCTGTTGTTCAAAACAAATCACAAATGAATTAACATCTCAAGTGCCTGGAAATGTCACATGAATCAATTTTATACCGGCTCACAGTTAATTTTTACATCCTTAATTATTATAATAGCTATGTCTCTGTGCATTCAGAGTTGAAGAAAAGAGCTTACGCATGTCATGTCTATAGTGACTCAGTACTAATCAAGGCCTCATCTGTCCTCTGCACTTTTGCAACAAAAGTAATTCTCTGTGGACAGTTCTTAAGGGCAACAATGCCTGAACCCACTAACTTGACAAGAGCATGGTGGAGAGACAACTCTGAAGAGCACAGAAGTAATTTTCCATTGTGCATTGTGCTGCAGGAAATGGCTGTGTGTCTGAGCTGATATATAGCAGAGAGGTTGTGGGTTAAGTGCTTTGTTCTGATGAAATGGGTGCTAAGGGTCTTCTGTGGCTCACAAGAACTGAGATCTGTGCGGTTCCTGCGGCATATAACCATTTTAATCTCACTGCTCACATTTAAAGATCATGTTCAGCACTACATTCATATTTCTGCAGGGATTATGTCTTATCCTTAAACTTTGTGGATACTTTAAGTGACTGATTATTGCATTATGAGGATTTTGAGGATTATAAGGGAAGTTGACTAAAGACCAAAGCTGGTCCTGCAGCTGCATTTTTCTCTTTAAGGCAGTAATTGGAACAGATATTGTAGGTCACAAATTACTCTTTTGTGTATATTTTGTTTGACATTATTGTGACCGTAATAAGTGACTCCTGTAAAGAAGGTAATCTAGTACAGGTGAGAAAACAAGCTGTTATGATTCAAACACACACAAAAGCTCCCGCCCCAAAACCCACAACAGACAGAGACGAGGGCGGGGTGTGTTAAATAAATGATGGGCTTCATTTGCACTTGGCTGGAGACACGGTGCTGATTCACTGTGTCCTCACTGAACTGCACACATGCCACTGAAATCTCACATCCATTTTCTAGTAACACCATTAAGTGCCACTGAAAGATTAAACCTAAAACTACGTTTGCATTGGACAATCACAGGCGGTGGGGGACTTAAAGATGAGGCACGAGGCAGAGAACATGTGAATAATATCAAACATTTAGAGAGAGAACAGGTTGAGATGGAGTTCAGCCAGAAGTAGTTCTTCTGTTTATAGAGCTGCAGAGTGTCAGGGTGTCTTTTAAATCAGTACATTTGTTAAACAGTATTACTAACAAATTCTCAGATGTGTAATGAGGAGTGTGCACACACTTGTCACTCATGTTGATTAGATGTCAACCTAAAATGGCCTCAAGCCTTAAACAGAAAACTCACTCCACAGAAAATGTGGACCTGACACCTCTGTAACAAAAATACAAGCTGAGGGCTTTAAATATTATAGCCAATATTTTGTCTTTGATTTGGTAAATGGTCAATGTTTATATATTTTGGCAAATAGATGCATAGATATGCTTCTGTAACTGTAAAGCCTAGTAATTCCAAAAATCAATAGTCACATATTATCCTTAGCCCCATCTCCATCTATTATCTGATTAATATCGGAAGAGAAATCAATACTCTTCCCCTCACACCGGTTTACTGCCAGCTCACAATGCACATGCTCAGTCTGCACCTTTCTTGGATACATTTTTCACAAGTTTGAGACAAGATTCTTGCAGTAAATCAGTAACAGTGACTTTGCAGTATGTCACAGGAGCCCGTTGTAACACATTAGCTCTCAGCTCTGATGGAAAAAAGCTGAAGGCATCCTATATTTGCCTGAGCAGTCAGATAATGTGAGCTTGACATTTATGTTAAGTGCTAGTTGTTTAAACTGGGAGCAATGCATATTTACTGATGAAGTAGGAGGGGTGTAGGGAGGCTGCATTGCCCCATAATTCACCCCATATTCAGACTCACTGTGAAAGTATGCTTTTAAAAGCATTATGATTGTTAAAATAAAAAATAAAAATATAGTGCTCTTGTACTTGGAAACTTTATTGAGAACAAGACATCACACTCCAAAATTACTGTACAACCCCCAATTTACACTGCACGCATCTGCGGCGCACCAGCGATCAACGCCGCAGACCCTAGCCCCCTGGATGCGTCTCAGATTAGCTGCTCAGCAGAGCGGAGCCCTGAGCAGCTCAAAAAGGCATGTGTGGGATGTACGAGATGGTGTGAAAAAAAGTCACTGATAAAGATGTGTGCTGGACCAAAACAAGTCTTCATTTTTGATCACTTTGTCTAAATAAACATCACTTCAGGTATTTTTCCTCAGTACATTGGGCAATAAAAAGCTTTTATTTTATTGCGTTTAATGCTTAATCAAATAAATATATTCAGTTTTCGGTTAAGTACAATATTATCTGTGCAGATTGACGCTAAAGGGCTGTGCCATTGCACAAAAATAGAACTGCTGCGTATTTCCAGTGTAGCACCACACAATGTCAGATTGCAGCAACAACGCAGCAAAGGCTGTGGGAATACTCTTATTGAATAGAATGGAAATGTCTTTGCTGAGGAGTAGAGATTCATACAAAAAGAATTATGCAGTGAAAATTGGGGGCAAGAATATGTTCCTTGGCTCTGGAGATTTCTTTTAGTGTGTAATTATGAAAGTTCACACAATAATGCTTGTCTTATGGCGAGATGCTCAAGGGGGTGCACACTTAATTGTTTATGTCTGCTTTTGTCTGGTGTTTAAAATGGATTGTAAAATGGAGTGTACCTCCTGCAGGCAGCCTGGTACTCCTCTCACAGGGCACAGGGCTTCTCAAACAAAGGTAAAAAATCTTTTTATATTTTTGTCAAAAGTTATTCTTAAACTTAACACTTTAATACTGCCTTTGTTTGTTCTTCAGAACCAAGCCTCTGCTCTGACGACCAGGCCCCAGTGATAAATAGATAATGTAAATTTCTCAACAATAGGGCTCCTTTTTCATGCACGGTTTTGCTGAGTGTGTATACATCATGTAAATGTAGCCTCTGACTCCTTACAGTGATGTTCCTTACAGTGCACAGCAGTGTTTATTAACATTGTCTTTGATTAACATTAATAAGGTTCATGGACATTTATATATTGAGCTCTACGAGAGCACAGACAGGACTTGAAGAAGCATATAGTCGTTAATCATGTCCGCTCACCCCTCGTGGCTCTAGATGACAAACTGCTGACACTGTCCACAGATGGATTCCTTGTCCCTCAAGCCCAGCCTCCAAACCTGAGCTCATAAGTCTTTTTCCTTTTTCTATCCCACTCTTCTGCATCCAGGCCTCTCTGTGACATCATGCTCACTCTGGGCAACAAGGGAAATAAAGAGGCGTGGTTTTCCTTCCTGAGCCCGGCTCTAGTACAATGGTCACACATGCAGAGGTCTGGAGAGCGCAGGAAAGCCTGTGAGAAGGGTTTATTCAGAGGCTGTGTTCCCTGCTTATCAGTGTGTTTATGAATGCTTTATGAACTGCACTCTTGTGTTCATGTAGAGGCAGGAAAACAAACACTGCAACTTGTACAGGCTCACATTGATGGAGTCATTTTGACAAACTACAGTGTGAAGACAGATAACTCTAGCCTGAAATTTCTTTTTTATTTGAACGTGGTAATGTAACTGATTTATGTTACAGCGAGTCAGCAAAATATAGTTAAACAAACATCCACTTTGTACTGAATATATTAATAGCCTAGAGTCTAGACTAAGCCCAAGCTGCTTGTCTTGTATTTGTGTGATTTTAATTAAAGTATGAACAACAACAAATGCCCTTAAAATGCCTGATTATCCAAAACTAAAATGACAAGTAACAATTGGTTATGAGAGAATCTGTTCTTAAAAAAATCACGAAGACTAATGCAACGTATCATTCTGGTATAAATAATTGTTTTTTATACTTCATTCATTTATTTTCATTCATTCATTTTCTACCGCTTTGTCCCGTTAGGGGTCGCGGGTTTAAACATTTAATTAAAATAAAAGGAATAATTATATACATTTGTACTCATATAATTTGGTAGAATTTATGATTGTTTGTGATCTCTTTTGGGCATGTATGAGCTACAAAGGCACAGAAAAAGATGAATGCAGCATCTTATCAGAAAATACTGGAGGAAAATTTGCACTCATCAGCCTGGAAGCTGCGCATGGAACGTACTTGGATGTTCCAACAGGACAACACAAGTCAACCTGTCACTGGCTAAACCAGCATAAAGTGAAGGTACTGGCCTGTCCATCTCAGTCTCCTGACCTCAATATTATTGAGCCAATCTGGAGAGATCTCAGACGTGCAGTTCATGCAAGACGCTCAAGAATTTACAGTAACTGGAGGCTTTTTGCCAAGTAGAATGAGCAGAGCCTCATCCACAACTACCACAAAAGACTTCAAGCTGTCATTGATGTTAAAGGTGGTAATGCACAGTATTAGAAACTGGGGTATGTAAACTTTTTATCAGGGTCATGTGTAGTTTCTGTTGTCAATATCATTTAAAAAGAGTAAACACAATTGTCTGACAATTATTTACAACTATGAGTGAAAGAAAACTTTTTGTTATCATTCATATTGCTTGAAAAATGGCCAATCACGCACCTGCACGTGCACACGCACACACAATCAATTGAGGCAGCAGCAGACAACCACAACTGAGAACTAAAACCAACACTGAGGTGTCTCTCTTCAAAGAATTGAAAATGATGGTCTGGTAGCAAGTCAAAGGTGTAAAAAAGAGTAAAAAAGTATTTGGTTAAAACTGTTTGATCGTAATGTCAAATTTATTTTTTAGAAATGATTTATTCAGACCAAAATATAACAATTTGAAAATTCTGGTACTGCCAATTAATAAAATAAAAATTTAGTAAAAATAAATAAAATCAAAATAACTAATTAAAAAGGATCTTTACAGTACAGTTTTTAACTAGTATGCCACTTCTGGCTTGAAGGCTTTTCTCTTCCCTGTGTTCGCAGGATTCATTTTTAACTTTGTCGCGTTGCTTAGTTTACTTATGACGACAAATCAGTAAGTCAGAACCAGGTAAAGGAGCACGCAGGTGCATTATGTCATGTCTACTGTAACAGTTTGTGTTGGTCATGTGACTGCAGGCTACGTCTGATTCAACGAAACACAGTCATGGGTTAGAACCACTAGTGGCAAAAATAAAGCATTGAATGTGTAGAATAAATTGTAAAAAAAATAAATAAAAATAATGTAAATATAGCTGCAAGCAGCCATGACGGGGCCAAGCACAAGGCCGGCATTAAACCTCATGCCGAAATGGCCGGCAGCATCAGACCAACGGCAGTAAGCATATAAAGACATTTCAATAAGACTTCAGTCTAAATGGCTGAAAAATCATCAATACGGTCTTTAGCACTTTGATTGAATGGTTTCTCACGGTCGACCAGTAACCAAACTGATGTGTGAAACAACTAGAGTGCTCAAACTCTGCAGGCAGACTCAAGTCATGATTTCCATAACACGTACTAAGTTTGGTTAGAATATTTTAAAGCATTGCAGAGATATAGCCTGACTTTTATTTTTGTGCACACTAAGTTGATTTCATTTGCGCGGTATTCGACAACGGTTTGACGAATCAACTTTCTTTTAATAACTTTTTGTCAGCATAGTCTGAAGAAGATCTGGTTAAATTTTGGTGAAAATCGGACAAACGGTGTGGGAGGAGTTCGAAAAAGTAGGTTTTTGAAAAAACAACAACATGGCAAACAGGACGTTTGTCCGAAAAGGACATATTTGTTATCTGTGCTCTCGGCTTGATCCAGTGAACACATTAAGACCATTTGTTTTACAATAGGTTAACGTAATAAAAAGTTATTAGCATATTTGTCAATTTGGTTGTAACTTTTGACCGCAAGGTGGCGCTGCCCCAAAACTTTTGAGTACCTTCAGGGCTTGGTCCCGAAGACGCATACCAAGTTTCGTAATGATGCGGCAATGAGTTCCAAAAATATAGCACTTTATGACAATATTCATAATGGCCGACGCTCAAAATGGCCGATATGGGAAAATGTGGTATCGCAGGACTCGGCATGACGCACTGAATCTAAAGAGACCAGTTTTATGATTTTTGGCAAAAGCGTTCAGAAGATATAAGCAAATAATTCACTTTTTCATATCTCCTGACCACTAGGAGGCGCTGCGCCAAAACTCTGCAGGCATCCTCAAATCTTAGTTGCAATAACATGTACTAAGTTTGGTTGACTATCATGGCGGAAAATGACGTCATAGGGTGCAATCGAATCGTCATGAGCTAAGGAATCAGAGGAAAACATTTTAATTCTAGGCCTTACGGTTCAAAAGTTGGTGGCGCTAGAGGGATTAAGGTAGACACTTTAGATTTGTTAGGATGATGTTCACACTGTCCACTATGAGTGTACCAAGTTTCACAACTTTTTATCATACGGTTCTATGGGCTGCCATAGACTTACATTGCAGGATAATAATAAGAAGAAATCTAACGATTTCAATAGGGTCTACGCACCTTCGGTGCTTGGCCCCTAACTAGTCGAGTGGAGCCCAATATAACTGAGTAAGAGTAGCTTTACTTCTTCACAAATCTACTCACGTAGAAGTAAAAAGTATTTTTCAAAGGGTTACTGTAAATGTAAATGTAACTTGTAACATGTACCCACCTCTGATCACAACTATATATGGAGAGAAAAATCAAGACATAAATGCCTAATTTTACTTAAATAAAATAAAGTATGGCTTAGTAAAACAGCTTGTGTACTTTCAGTAAACAGATCGTGAGAGTTAAAAGAAGAGAAACCAGTCTGACCACTTCATTCCTGGGAGCTTTTTCAATGCCTTTTTTCTAAGTAACCTAAGTACGAGTATGACATGTACACAGTGGCTCCTACGGAAACCTGAGAAATTCATATACAGCAGATAAAGTTTGTCATCAAAATGAGAAGAGACTGATGCTTTCACATTTCCAGTACTTTTGCCTATAGGCTGTTATGGCTGTTATAGTGAAACCCCAGCTCTTTCCTGTTAATAGCGTACACACCTGCAGGATCTGCACCTCACCCTCATTCACTGTTGTTGTAAAACATTTAAATTGGGTCAGTCCTTAGCCACAAGCTGTCAGTCTGTAATAGAGCCAGCAGAGCACATAAGAGTGGACGGAGGGCAGGGCTTTCTGTTGTAGTGACACAGCCGTACACTAATGTACAGGACAAGGTCTTTTTCTGGAATCTAGCTTCATCCAGTCACAACATCTTGTGTGTGTTTCCTCTTATGGCCTGCTAACTAACAGATATTTTAACAGCAGGATTTGACCTCATTTTGAAATTCAACAAACCTATTACCACTTAGAGAGATCAGCACATTGATGGAGCTTTACTGTGTAAAAGCTAGTCTGCCAAAAAAATCCATGCACAAATCGAAGGGTATTAGGGCAGCAGGGAGAAAAAACACACTGATGGACAGCTTTAGACCACTGCTAACTCCAAATCATTAAAACCAAACACTACCAATTTAAGGCCATGTTAGTTCAACTGTACAAAGTGCACATGCCTAGCACATTATTCATTCCTCTTCCACCGGTTAACCTGTTAGGGGTCACAGGGAGCTGGGCCTATGCCAGCTGCTTTGGGCTAAGGCCGGGCACACACTGGATAATGGCCAGTTCATCACAGGGCACTGACATTCAAGGGATTGAATTGACAATTTATTAAGTGGACTCTGCAAGATAGAACCGTTCCACAGAACCATCTGGGAGGGTTACTGTTTTACTGTACTATTGTATTCATAGGATAGAAGTTATTGTAGTAAATTGCTTGGAATGCTAATGACCAATAAAATATAATACATTGTGTTACTCAAAGGTCAATCTTCTGCAATGCCTTAAAAAGTTCCAAAAACATGTTTAATTTCTACAAAGATGTGCAAACCTGAAGAATGTTAAGCCTAAAAGTCACTTCCACAACAGCTTCCTTGTCAGCCTGCTTCCACAGCATATAGACTTTATGTCATGAGTATGAATTCTACACATTTTAGTAATCTGATATAATCTGGTGCCCTTGCCTTGTTCCATATCAGCATGTAAAGTGCAAATGAACGTCACCTCAGTCCTCTCTCTGGTGAGACACTGCTTGGTTAGCACAAAGACAAGGCATGAGTCAGCACAGCTCAGGTGATTTAGTGTGCTGTTGTGCCTAGTGCAGCAGATCTACAGCTTCCACAAGGACTCACTGAAGCATGGCTTAGAAAAAAAAAGGAAAAAAAACAAGAGCAGCCAGGGCTTCATAAAGTATTGAGAGGATAGGACTCATTAGATGGTGCCTGAGGAGACTGAGGAAGAAAACACTGGAGAGAAAGAGAGCGCTGTGTCATTATGTAATCAGTGCCAGATATGAGGACACTGTCAGAATACAACACTGGGATACAGCCACTATAGGTTTATGAAAATAAAATATGAAATATTGTTATTATAAAAGGCTACAATAATAATGGTGAGTGGCAGTGGTATTTGCTCATACTGACCGGGTTTGCGTAACTGGAGAGAGGAACCTACAGTGTGGCCCGCTGCACTCAACTCAGTAAAACTGTAGAAACTAAAGGCTCAAAACATATTAACACAGGCGTTAATCTGTTCTGATTTTTGAAAACAAAAAGTCCGCTTTGAGAAGTTTTGATTTGAGTGTTCTGAGTTGTACTGGGTCCTTGTGGGTGCATAAAGTGTTCCAATGTACTACATGTGGTGATAAAAAATATATAAAAAAAATAATCTGGGAGCTTTATTTGTTGTGCCGACTGCAGTTTTTAACGCATGAGTTTTTCTGATTCCGGCACAAAGGCCCACTGGCTTTGGAAGTGTGTCGTTTTTCATCTTTTGCATAAAGTATTACCTGCGTCACAAATTCAGCTATATGCAACACACAGTTGCACAGTTATCGACATGGACATTTATAGTTGACCTAAAAAATATAAAAGCCCTCTGGTGTACTTTTAATTTCCTGTGGTGCTGAAGCAAATAAATTGTTTCCTACTGCTTCTTTGACTGTGGCCTCTATTATAAAAAAAAAAAAAAAAAAAAGAGGTGCTGTCCTAAAGTTCAGCGTCTCCACAGGGTGACACTGCCCTGGAGAGCTGGGAGCTCTCTCCTCATAAGCCCCTGTCAGGCAGATTAATGCTGCTGATGGGAAGGCCCCCCTCATGCTCTCACACAATGGCCTGAACCCAGTGTCTGCCCGATTAATGCCAAAAGAAGAGATGGCCCAGGCGCTGCTCTGTTACTCTACAGGACATGACAGCTCGTCTTGACTTTGCACCCCAGCCTCTCATCCATCTCGTCACTTTTTATTGACTTTCATGTTCTTGCTGTGAAAAAAAAAAATCCTCTACAGTGTTTTTGCCCTCTCAGTGTCACTTTACTACGTCATTTCTTGCTCATGTACAATTAAAATTTAAACAAAGTGATTCCAACCTTTTACTGAATATGAAGATGTTTATGCTTGCTTTGTAAATTCCATTTTTTTCTGCTCTAATTGTTTTACAACAATGCACAAAACTAGAACTTGCAAGCACAACAAGTATCAACATGTTTTAGGTTAACCTTAAACTGTTCATGTGATCTCAACGTCCTGTATGAACTGTTAAAGCGGCACTTTGCAGATCTGGCCATTTCTTTGCTGTTTTTGTTCGCGTTTTTCCCGATAGAGTGTCTCCCTGCTCTCCTCTCTTCCCGTTTGACCATGAGCAACAGTTTTGTCTGCTTTAGCTTCTTTTACACCAGCTCTGCCACAATGAATGTCTGAGACTGACTGTGGCGAGTATTTATATGTGTAGTGTTGTTAAGCAATTTCTTTCTCGTAAGACTCTTTTTTTAAATCCAAGGTACGGCATCGCCAGCCATATTTTATACCCTAAAGATCACAGCAGAAAATCTTTTAAACACAAGTGCAGCACCTATTTTTACAATGATAGACATACTGCACCTTAAAAAGGACCCAGAGTTTTGAAATTTTATTTCCATTTGAGTGTCTTAATGTTGACATTTAACAAATGTCATGCAAAAGAGGTTTAAGCTGTGAGGTGATGTTGAAACTGGCTCGTGTCATTTATGCAAAAGCCTTTCTCTCAAAAAACTGAAAAAGTAAATCTTGTGTTTGTAACGGGGAGGTGAAACAGACAGTTTAATCTGCTGTACCCCCTGCTTTTTTAAATCACTGAGGGTTCAATAATCCTCTTGTTCTCCCCAGAGTCTTACATCCAAACAATCAAGTGTCTGTCTGCTCAGATTAGGCCTGACAGGACAGATGAAAAAGCCTGACAGGGTCTGTTTACATCTCTGCTGCACCTGCTAACTTTTGGGGAAGTGAGACAAAAGCAGCTTCCTCTCTGCCTCTGTGTGTCCCTTCCTGAATGGACATTAACAGAACCAAATGAATGATCCTGACCCAACAAGGAGAACTGCCCCAACAACTATTATACATCATTGTCAGATTTACAGTTCAAAGTGTTGTGGTAACTTTGAGGTGAAGCTTTCAGCCGTCTAAAATTAAATGTTTGGGCTCCTTTCCTGTCTCTTTTTCTTTTATGCACTGCTGGGTTTGTTTCATATGATTAGTAGAGCTTGTTTGTGCACGTCTTTATCAGCAGTTGATAGCTGAGAGGCTGATGGAATAGAAAAACTGCTTCACAATGACACAAACACAAAGCAAATACAATAGTCTTCACGTTTTAGATACAAACAATGATAAGAACTCTTTAAAAAAAGGTAAATATTTAACATACAGGAAACAAAACCTCACCAAATCACATGATCAATGTAAAGAAAATAACAAGCAATAAAAACTCCTCCACTGGTCTCTCCTTAGGGCATTTTCTTTCCTAAACTCACAAATTTAGGCCATATTTGTGAGGTTCTGTTACTTTTGGTTTAACTCTACAGTTTTTAAAGCAGGCTATTGGACTTTCCCTGATGCTGTGATTACTGTTGTCATAACAACGGGAACGTCTGAAAGTCCAGACCAAACAGTACCGCTGTGAAAGCAATCCTTAATATTTTCTTAGGATTTAAATCTGTCCAAATCTTGTAAAAACACCTACATTTTATCTTTACTGTGGAATTTTCTACATTATGCAAGACATGAAATATCTTTAGTTGTTTTCTCCTTGTCAGCCTAACCTAAAACACATCTTTTTTTTAATAAACTGACTACACAATCTGAGATTGCACAGTCTGCAGTTTTTCACAGAGTGACATATGCTAATGAAATATTAAGATATTGAACTAATACGGTTCTGTTAAGGACATAGCCTTTCTGAATCCACTCAGACCAAATACCTCCATGTAAAGTGAAACATATTACACACACAAGTTTAATTAAAGCTACTACAAATATGTTTTTTTTCCTCAACAGGAATTAACAACATATCTGCATTTATGCTAGAGGTGTTAAAAGCAACAGCAATAATAAGTTGTGGTCAAGAATTTGACTGAAATGTCGAACCAGAGTGAGATCATCTTAAAAGAAATGTGAATGCGTCAGGCACTAAATAAAACACTTTGAACAAACTTGTTGGTCAGAGTTGAAAGAGCCCCTATAAAGGAGCGTGACATTGGATTAAGGTTGTTGCCACAGGGCCACAACGATAGGAACAGTCTGATTTGAGCTTAGAGTATTTTTCAGGCTTATAGCAAAATGTTCTAAAGTGCTCATTTACATTCTTGTCAGTCCCACAACATGCAAACTTATTTTCCCTTCCCAATGCAAACCAGTCGGGCTGACAAACCAAACAGAATCTTGGATCAGCCTCTGACTATTGGTCTATATATACACACCTGTCTATAGCAGATTTAAACACCAGTGCTTTTACATACTCTGACTGACCATGTTGTTAATGGGAGTGCACTGTTGAGGCGCCCTGACAATAACCTTCAGCGCTTAAGGTACAACTCACGTGAGTAACTCTGACTAACCAGACGACTACCAATCAGCTGATAAGACGCTGTGCACGACGCTGCAGAAGTGCACCCGGTTGCTTTAGTGCACGGCACGCGCAGGAATATTGTGTGGGATACCTTTAGAAAAAAAAATGTGCGCCCACATGGATTCACATATATCTCCCATGATGCTTTGCTGCTAGAAAACACACTGTGGGAAAATGATAACAATAGCAAAATAAGCCCTGCTCTTGGATGTGTCAAACATTCCCACACAAACGACTTTCTAATTTTTTCCAGCCTGTTAAATATAGCTCTATAAAATACTCAAATTAGCTTTACTTGTTAAAATGGTGAACACAAACAGAAGGCTGTTTGGGGAATTTGGAAGTGCCATAAGGAATGTTTGCTCAGGTAGCAGCTCAGTTGGCACCTGGACGTAAGCATTAATGTTAATCATTCATTAGCACTAAAACCAAGGACAAATAACACACACATAATACATTATCATTTATCGAATGGTATGTAATGTTGCCACACACACATCCTCAGCAGAAATGTAACTAATGTTTTAGGTATTTGAAATCAATGATTTATTTTTAATTTATTTAATTAACCCTTTAACTTGCATACAAAAAAATACTTTTGCAAAATAAAATTATAAGTAAAATTGTGTTACTGTCTCTTCATTTAGCAACATTTCATTTTATTAACCCAGTCAAAAAGCAGATATGCAATTCAACCATAGCCTGCCAGCTTAGAGCAAGTTCGCGCATTATATGCAACTGTTTGGGTTATCCTAGGCATGAATAGATTTCTTTTATTTCTCCAACAAAATGTATTATTACAACTACTATTAACATTACTATTATTACTGCTATTACTGCTATCACCACCAGCCACCACTACATTACTGCATCCCACTGAGTCGAAGTGGAGCTATGTGTCCTTTACTAATCCAACCATGGGCCAAATCTGTCTTCAGATATTTCTTGGCCCATTCCTGACTTGCCATGTCTCTGAGTACTGAACACCTCATACTTCTTGACACTCCAGGTCAGTTACAGTTGTGGAATATGGCAACACTGGAGGATAATGGGTTTCTGGTAGCTTTAAGTTTGAATCTTTGCAAATCTTTATTAATTTCTTTGCTAATCTTTGTTAATTTGCGTCTTTTCTTCTCGACATGTTTCTTGCGACCCTGTTGACTATTTGCTACGAAATGTTTGATTATTCTGTGATCATGCCCCAAAATCATAGATATTTCAAGAGTGCTGCATCCCTGCGAAAGAATTAAAAATTTTTTTGACTTTTCAGAGTCAGTTAAATCTCTTTTTTGGCCCATTTTTTGGGGGTAGAAGAATCTGCCTAATAATTATGCACATCTTGATATAGGGTGTTAATCTCGACTGCTATGCATTAAATCCAATAAGGATTTAAGTTTATACAGCTTGGAGTTGGAAATTATGGATAAAATTTTTGATATAGTCAAAATACTCACTTGCCTAATAATTGTGCACACAGTGTACAGTTAAAGAAGGGATGCTTTGGACAGAGCTTAAGTATTAGCATGTCACCTGACCGAGTCACTTCCTGTTCCAACACATTACTCTGCATAGCAACACTAAGCTGGGTGTGTGTCAAACAATCAAACAAGTGCATTTAAAGCTGGTTAAAACCCTCATTATCAGAGTGATTCTCATTCCTCTAAAAGCTCATTAGTGTGAGTCTCAGCCCTAAATTCCTCCTTAAGTGCCCTCCCTCACACAACAGAGAGGCCTGAGACATATGTTTGGGGAGGCTAAATCCCACCACCTCTGAGTGTCACCTATTCAGTGTCTAACTTCCATATGAGTGCAACTACAGACAAAACAAGAACACATCCATTAAGAGATTGGGACAGTTTAGGAGCTCGTTAGGAGTCCAGCAGTTTACCATTATATATCTCATAGGGTGGTGGTGTTGCAGCTATTCATAATGCTGCATTTGGCTTTACAGGTTCATCATCACAGCCAAAATTTAACTCATTCGAAGTGTTACTCATCAAACATATTCCTTCTCAAATAAACGGAAGGAAGCCAATTTTATTTAGCTGTAATCTATCATTCTTCTTTCTTGGATGAGTTTCCTCTCTGACTTAATAACTCACTCCAATAAAATTCTTCTAGTTGGTGACTTTAAAATTAATCTAAAAAGGAGTCTAATCCTCTCGGAAGAGCATTTAAATCACTACTTACATCACTGTCTTTAAGTCAGTTTGCTGAGCCCACACACATTAGTGGAAACTGTCTTAATCTTGTTTTGGCTCGGGGAATAGATGTTTCTCATCTCTTGGTCTCCTCCCTTTCATCTGCTGTTTCAGATCAGTCATTGGTGGAATTTGAGATAAGTTATACATTTCCCTCAAATTCCGACAAATGCGTAGTGTCGTCATGAAAGTTTAGCGCAGCTGCAATAGAAATGTTTGCTACACCTAGAAACTCAGTAGAGGCCTACACAGAGCAGGTCTATGCCTCTCAGTGGCACCCCTCAGGACCAAGCACAGAGCAACCTGACGACCTACGCCATGGTATAACGAGGAAACCCTGGCTTTGAAACAAGCCTGCAGGAGTTTTGAATGCAAATCAAGTGTGCAAGTCAAAAACTAATCTAAATGATCAAAAGTGTTTTTTGTTTGTAAACACCTATAAGTACGCCCTCAGCACTGCAAAGACTGCCTATTTTTCATCTCTGATCAGAGAAAACCGGCATAACCCCAGTTACTGTTATTGCTAGATCTCAGCGCTGCATTTGATACGAATGATTATGCAGTGCTAAGTGCTATTAAAAGTATGATAGGTCTTATTTTCTCTTTTAATAAATCCTTCTCCTCCACTGCACCAGTGAAATTCGGTGTGCCACAAGGGTCTGTGCTTGGTCCCATACTTTCTTGACTATATAATACACCATTGGGAAAAATCATCAGAAGTTATGGAGTGAACTTCCACTGTTATGCCGATGATACACAGCTGTATCTACCAATAAAAGCAATTAATACTACCGATCTCATGCATCTAGAGGCCTGCCTCGTTTCAATTAAAACATGGATGTCTCAAAACTTCCTCCATTCGAACTCGGATAAAACAGAGCTCTTGTTAATTGGTCCTGCCAGTCATCGGCATAAGTTCAACAATTTTACTGTCTCGGTCAACAACTGTGTTTTGGAGCACGGCACCTCGGTGGTTCCTCACAGTGTTGGCAGATATCATCATGTTTGCATTCACATCTCTTTCCTTTGTGCCTTTGAACACAACAGCATGTATTAATCTAATCTGTGCTGCCGCAGGGATCTCATTTCCAGTCAGGCCCTGTTACGTAAAAGCACTTACACTGATGAGTTTGCCGTCCGTTGTGATGTCACTGCACATTTCTAATCAGAAGGTTAAAAAGAGACTGAGCAGTGCTTTCGATTTCCTTCACTCTGTCACTCCTTCATTTTGTGTGTGATGTCAGATCCACATTACAGACCAAACGCCTGCTGAGCTTTTATTGTTAATTGAACCAGCAGCTCTGTTGAGATTAAAAATAAAATATCATTGCCTTGGCTCATTTCCAAATGCAAAGCTGCACGGGTCAAATCAAACCTGAACAGATCTGTTCCTCTTGCTCCTTGTTTGAGCTTTGATGTGTACTCTTCTCACAAAACAAAGACTTGGTTAATGTGCTCTTGCATGGTGCCATATTTCTCTTGTATTTTAAAAGCCTGTCTTCCATTGTAATGTTACATTAAGAGATCAAAGTAGAGTCAGTGGGGCTCTAAACACCCTCAGCGTATTCCATCTGGACACACACACAAGCTCAGCAGACACTACCATTATGTTAATGTGGATCAGCATTAATGTATCCTCAGTGTGTGTCCCAGACAGGAGTAGGGGAGGGGCCTCTGCTTACACAGGTTAGGCCCTCAGAAAGCACAAATTAGCTACACAAATTGACAAAATAAAAGGGAAAACCCAGAGTAGGATCTCAGAAAAACAAAAAATTACAATAAACACATGAACTCGTCAGGACTGTCAGATTTTAAAAGTCTACTGTGGCACATTAATATATACATATATTTATCCTTATACAGGGTATCTGCAGGTTTGATATTTAGATTTAAGACTTTTTAAGACCTTTTTTATACCATATAAAATTAAATTTAAGACCAATTTCTTAGCAAAAAATTTGCTGTTCGCAAATAAAAAAAAAATTCTGCGTGACAAATGTTCTTTACATTGTCGGACCTTTGAAACATAGATTTAAGATATATTAATGATACTTAATGCACCAATTTACATTATATAATTGAATACCTTTTAAGACTTTTTAAGGATCCAGTGTTATAAAATAACTCAACATACATAATAGTCATAATAGGGACACTGGGTCATTCCATAACTTTAGCCTGTAACAGAACTTGTTCATTGGTGCTGAACATTACTTCTCCCATGTGCCTCCCAAGGAACAGGGTCACATGACTTAATACAGCACACTTCAGAACTGATGACAACTCTGAGTGGGTCCAAGCCCTAGCCCACTCTAAATTGGTGAAAGAAGTTTGTGAGAGCTCTGTCAGTGTCCTAAACCCAAAGAATGGAATAGCTTTAGAAAATAATTGAATGGATAAATAATGAACTCATTGAGATCTGACAACAAAATCTTGGATAAGGGAAATATATATATATATATATATATACACACACACACACACACAGTTTTTGATGTACAGTAAAGAAGTACTCTTCTGTATCTAAAGTGCTTTTTCTAAAAAACGTGCCACCCTTTGAAGCACCTCGTCTTCTTCTCCCTCCTTCTCCCAGACTACTTTGGCTTTCCTGCAATTACCACCTCAGACTCCAATTAAAGCCAACTACAATAAAAAATAAAAAAAAAGGTTGAGGTGTGTGTGTGTGTGTGTGTGTGTGGGGTTATTCTTACAAGCATGGGACCAGTAGCTCGCAGGTTTCAGAAACTGTACACATCTGCTTCGGGTTTATTCCTGCCTATGAGCTACTGCTGACAGCATTCCCTTTGTGTTTGCCCTGATCCATTTCCTGCCATTACAGTTCCCACTGCAGACACAGACAGGAGGTCAATATACAGGAGGAAATCAACTCCGCATTCAAAATATTACTACAACAAGAGACACAAGCGATCAATAAACACAAAGCAACAGCGGGGCAGCCCTTACTGTCTGGATGGCTTTGTGTGGAGGAAGCCAGGTCTAAGGCTGCCAAATGTTCCACACCATCCGAGAAAGCACAGAGGTGGTTTTATTTACTCAACGGGCCAATGAGAAAATGAGCACAATGTACTAAGAGGAAGGAGAACTAATACAGAGTCACAGACCTGTGCTTTAGTGCACATGTTTGTGCTCAAGTAAACTGACTCCATTTCCTGCTTTAACCTGCTTTGTTTACCATGAAGTGCCCGTTTAACTTGATTATCTAGTTCTCAAGAAAAGGACATTGCCCTTTTGTATGTGTAACTACCTCTGTTACTATATCACTAATAACATCTATAAAGCCTTTGAAGTCAAAAGAATGAGATTTAAACATAAACCTATCATGAACATATGAAAGGAAGCAGGGGTGTGTTTCCATATAGAGAAAAGGCTTTCATACTCTGATGTGGAGAAGGCCAAACTCCTGTCATCCCAATAGAAACAAGTCTGTGTAGTAAAACCAGGAGACAAAGCTGCCTAGTCAAACATGTTACCAGATAGGGTTTAAACAATCAAAAAGATCTACTCAGGATTACTGAGATTTACATTTTTATTTATTTGATAATATCTTCCTCTAACGCTTCACCCCACTGCCCACGCTCAAACCATGGCCCTCAGCAGGAATTCATAAAGTGGGGCTTACCTAAAGACTTGTGAGCTTCAGATCAAATATTGCTGGAGATTTTTTTTCAATTCAATTAGTACAAATGAGTTAACAGAGCAAGCTTGGAGCTACATGAGACAAGGGGCCCTCTCTGAGCTCCTAATAATCTTTACTCATTTATATGCATTGGCATCTGAAAAAAATCTGTCAACTGCTAAAATATTTATATAACTCATAATAATTCAACAAGTAAACTATCCTATAAATACAAATCTCAAAATGGCTCATATTCTTAGAGTACTCCTCAGATCATGTTGCTGTGTTGTAACGTCACCGAGCGCTCAAATTCAGCGACTCGCCAGTGACACTGAAAATGCCACCAGGCACAATCCAAGAAGGAGCTGCCTGCATCAGCACTTTAGGAATAACAAACACTGGGTCCAGCTTTTCCAAACTGGACCAGCCTTTCTCACTCAAATGCACTGCTTACAAAGGTTTAGCATTGATTTTGGCTGCTCTTCACAGAAATGAGAGCAAGATGGAGAGATTGATGTATATGCCCAGAGAAAGCATAGTACAGTGTTGTGATATGGAGGGGTGTTATAGTCATTCTTGTGGTTCTCCACCCACATCCACCCTTTTGCATTAACGCTGACACACGTCCAGCACAGAGAGGAACACACACTCAGGCTTTGGTCTTACACAGAAACATTCATCTGTTATCAGCAACTTTATTTAGCACACAGTAAAGCTACAATATTAAATGCAACAATATGAAAAACTAATAGACTCTGATATACATTAAGATTTTGTCTAATGACTAATGAAGCACCATTTACAACCACTGTATGCAGAACAGAATGGTACTGGCTGTTAATATTTAGTTATATCATTATATATTTTTACCTGTAGTTGTTCTTGAAAGCCCAAACAGACAGAAGAGCAGAGGTGTGGTTTGGCTGAAGATGGTGGTGATAATAAGAGGAATCCCAGACACTCTCAGGGTCTTCATTCTGTCTGGAGTGTGTGTTCTTGACCTCCTCAGTGTGAACAGGTTAAATTGCTGCCACTGGAGCCTTGACGTGAACAAGGTGACCCGACTGACCTTTGACCTCAGACATCCATTGCCTTCTGTCTGCCTCAGACTGATCAATTTCAGTCTGTGCTCTCATTTAACACTAAACACACAGTTCAGATCTGTTTGCTTCTTTCTTATTGCTTTGATTTTCTCTTGAGTATTTTAGAACCAAAAAAAAATATATCATAAAAAGCAAGCCACTACACGGTCCCTTAACAAGGCTGTACAGGAAACAACTTTTTGGAAGCTAAAGGTGGATCTGCCTATTTTAGGCATTTCTGTGTGTTTTCAGCTACAACTATTTCAAGACACCTTTCAAAGTTCACACAAATTGATAAACTCTGAATGAATCAATGAGAGTGTGACGTTATGTTTTTTATGCATGTTTGGTCCTTTATGCCACGACTTGTAATGTAGACCGATGACCATTTATCACAGCACTGTGCAACCTCTTAACAAAAGAATAATTTTCTCTCTCCTTCTTTGCTGAAACTGAAAAAAAAATAGTACAACATCTAAAACTTAAATGTCTAAATGTGATTACAATAGATTAAATTACAGGCCTCAGAGATCCAATAAGAAAAGATGAGCACAGACTGTGAGAGGAATGCTATTTAGTATTAGTTTCCTCAAGCTCTAGCACTTTACTAGACCTCCTCAGCACAATTTATATAAAGTTTAATGTCCTGGTGTATCTATTACACACTTTAAATTATTTATACACATACTTTATATTTATGCCTTAATTATTTAATGTCATTATAGATTGTGGGGTGCATGTGGCAGAGTGGTTAGCACTCCTGCCTCACGTGTTATTGTGGGGTCTTTCCGGGTACTCCGGCTTCCTCCCACTGTCCAAACACATGCATGTGTAGGTTAATTGACAACTCTAAAGTGTCCATAATGAATTAATGTGAGAGTAAATGGTTGTCTGTCACTGTCTGTCTCTATATGTTAGCCCTGCGACTAACTGGCCACTGTTCAGGGTGTACCCCGCCTCAGGCCCAAAGCTGCTGGGATAGGCTCCAGTCACCCATGACCCGTAACAGGACTAAGCGGAAGAAAATGAATAAATGAATGAATATTATAGATTGTGTGTCAAATACAATAATTCATTCATTCATCAAGTCTGTAGGCTGAAATTTTCACCCTTAAAAAGTCGCTGTCAGCAAGACTTGGTTAAACCTGGTTAAGAACTTGTGCTCAACCAGGTTTAATAAAATGTACTCCCAAGATCCATTTAAAGTGTTGGAAATAATATGGAAGACTGACAGAATGGAGAATTATTCTCAGCATCTAACGCATGATTGACCTTTTGATGCTTTAAAGAAAGTGCAAGGTATGGTTGGACTGAGCTGAAGAACATGTGAAGACTCCTCTGGAATGTTACATAGATTGTGATGTGTGTGTGACCTTTGGCATGTGACTGGGCTTGACCTTTCGTCAGACAGGCCGCAGTCACAGGAACGCATGTGTGGGCAGAGCATTCACAAACAACGTGGGAGAGTCTGCGGACAGCTATGTGCCAAATTCATGTGCATAATTCTGCGACACAGGGACAATATCAGGGCTTTATACTCAGCGCTCTGTGACCAAAGCTCAATGAGAAGTCAATGCACTTTGCTGACGAATGTGAGGAGTGTTGGAGGTAGTTGGGAATTATGACTTTGAATAGACCGATAGGAACTGACATAAATGTAATTCCTTCCTTCGTATTGGATCATTATATTTGGCATTAATATTACCATAAGACTATCCAGGTTTGGAAACTTAAACACTTTTGACCAAATAAAAATACAGTTTCAATCTTTAAAAACTAAGAGCATTCCCAAAGTAGACAAAAGAGAGGGACAATCAATTGTGTGATTTGTTTCTTCACTTACTGAACAGTCTAATCAAGAGAATCTTAACTCTAGACAATCTTTAAGAACACACCCTCTATCATCACACTACTGCAGTTTCTTAGAATTTTTTTCTTCCCTGTAGTTTTTATATGTTTTGTAAACACCCCTCCTGCCTCTTACACTCCCACAATCCTGAGGGAATTATATGCAACTGTCTATGAGTCTTATTCAGTGTAGCTTTAGTCATGAAGATGACAAAATGACAAAATATTGTCATCAACAAACCTTTATCACGTAACGAAAGCTGGTCATGTGACAACAACTATAATTACATGTATAATGCAATATTGTTGAATAAAAAAGACACTATGTGGTTTACAGAATAAAAACTCTAACTGCTAAAATGTTCTTAATTTTTGTCAATTAAAACATGACAAAACTAAATGTTATAACGTTATTTCGTCTTGTTTAGTCACATTATTATTTTGCAGTATTTCGTCACAAGACAAGTTGAGAGTCTAATGTGGGTTCTCAGTTTCATTCTGACTGAATCCATGTGTACTAAAAAGAGACAAAATTTTCATTGACTAAAACTAAAAAAAAAAAATTTCAATGTGCCTAAAACAAATAAAAATAAAAATGACAGCTTCACACAAAGACTAGACAAAAACTAAAATTAAAAAGGCCGCTAAAAACAACACTACTTTTATTTTTACATTCAAATAATAGCATATGCCCAACTCATGATTCCAACTCTTAACTGACAACTTTTGTCAAGAGAACTCTAGACTCTAGACTAAATCTAGCTTTAAGTTCATATGCACTAGCACAAACAATTGAAAAATTAATTAAGCAGTTGTATCAGGATCATCCAGTTTTTGTACAGCCAGTCAAACAATAGTTTAACCTGAAGAGCTGTTGTAATTGTGGCCCCGCCTACCACTATATGCTCCATTCTCACTATATTCTTAATTTGTCTCCATAAGTCTTTTTTATGAGCATCTACCATCCACTCACACACTAACCAGGTGAAAACGCTGGCACTACAACAGAAAACTACAATGAGCACGAACGTTCCATCTCCAAAAGTGAGTGGAGTGTGAAATGTTTGAATAGAGATTCAGTTGAGCTACTGACAGTTGACTAAAAACAAAGAGAAAGTATAGTTTTGGAAGGATGGCAGACAAAGTGGTGTGCGAGCCAAGCAGGTGGCACAATAGATGGTCAGTGGGTGGCCTGAGGGAGGGAGCGGCGCGGTGCTTATAGACTAATCAAATCAACTGCTCCTCTTCACTCACTGCATTGGAAATGAGGTCTGCTCCCTCCATGTGGTGCACTGCTGGGAGTCAGAGCCACCCTTGTGTGTCGACGCTCTAATGAGTTTCATGTGAGGTGCATTAAAACACCCTTGAACCTGTATGAACCAGAGAAACAGGTCTGGCTCCACATGTTCTCTGTATGTTTCCACCACACACTTCCATTTCAGCCAAACTAGAACTGACTTCTTTGTGATGTCTTTAAATTAAAACCCCATACTTACTATATTATGCAGCAAGTCATTTGTGCCAAACAGTTTTATGACTTTTCTCCAGACACTTCACCAGAGACTGGAACAATGTCAGTCTAATTAGCCACAGCAGTCAGTCAGTAATGACTCTGTGGCACATGAAAAGACTGCCAACATCGCAAACTAAAAACACAAAATCTTCTAAAAATAAAGTAATTTAGAGTAGTGGTTCTGAGTTTTCTACTGTTCTAGCCCATATGGGTGCTAAGGAGGGCCCATACATACACAATATTATATTGGCATTCTAACTTAGTGACCTGAATGGATATTAATTTGCAGCATTATCAGCAGTGAAAATGCTCTTAAAATAATCTGGCTTGTCAAATGTCACATTGTGGTGCAAAATAAAAAGTGTTCAAAAGTAAAATTGACAGCATGACTAACATAATTTGAATTTCTTTTTTTTGTCAAAAAAGACATATACTGTACATAGTCATTTTCTTATTAGTATAAAATAATGATCATGGCTTGTATGATCATTATTGCACTATGAGCTTCCAAAGTGCTATTTACGTGAGGTGTACCCAGCTGAGCACACACCCATCATCTGACAGCAGCTGAGCTCCACAGCCTTACATAAGAGAAACAACACAAGAACACACTGGGCTGTGGATAGACTGGTCTGTGACAAAGCAGTTGTTAATGTGAAAGTGAAATCTACTGTCAGTATGTGCGTATGGCCATCCTTCAAAGCTTCTCTTTCATTGCACTGTTTTGGCACTGGCTCATGTGTTTAGTGGCCAATGTGTCACAAGTGTTCTGATTCAAAAGGAGACAAGGAGCAGACCCACAGCCACTGAATTCACTAAGTGAACTACAGACAGTTCACGTGTAGTCCTGCTTGCGGATGTAGGTCGAACTCAGGCCGAAAGCACAATGAGCTCTGCAGGCGAGTGCAGCCCACTAATAAGGTCAAGCGACTGGAGTACAGGTCATCAATGGACACAGTGCAACATTCAGACCTTTCCTCCCCCACTGCATCTGGGAGTAAACCTTTACATCCTCACATGGCTCAGAGAAAAGAAGCAAACAGGTTCTAATGAACAACAAAATGCACATCTCAAATCCTGTTTCTAGTTCATCCTTCTGTGAAAGACTTAAGACATACACTTTGTGGAGCATTCTTAAAAGCATCTCCAAATGCTCGCCCTGTGAGCTTCTTATTACTTGTTGTGACAAATGACTCCTCTATTTTATGTTTCCATTTAACTGTCTGTCTATTTCCAGTAAACAGGAAGGCTGGCCAGTGTGTGCCGCTGACCCCATCTCACGAAGCACAAAGAGGAAGCCTGTTAGAGAGCCAGGCGCCTCTCCCATTCACATTCTCACTTACAACCATCCAAACCTGTTCACAAACACTTGTGATGCTTGTAAAAATTGTGAAAGGAAGTAAGTAATGTGAATGTTGAGATTTGTGACAAGTGCCGTCTGCTTTAAAGACATCCTGACTCCTGCCTTGTCTGGAGATCAGAGCAAATGACAAGACAAGAGAGAATGCATCAATCCCAATAAGCTGCATTTGTCCATCTGTCCCTTTAAATGTGAAAGCAGCTCCGTGTCTGGAGAAAGCCACAGCATTTCTTTCTGCCCAGTCTTAGAGCAAAACAAGTCTGGCACCTGCTCGCTTCGCCAGCATCACCATTTATCAAGCGCCGATGAAAGCAGAAGGCAGTCCTTATTGGAACAGTGTGCTGAGCACAGCCGAGTTTAAACTTCAGGCTGATCTTTTCCACCAAAGGACAAAAAGACAACTCCCCTTTAAAGCTAAGAAAGGCAATTATGCATCAGTAGATATTTTGTAGTTTTATTAAAGCAGACTCAACAGAAACATTGCCAGAATCTTAGCACACTGTAGTTTTCGATTTGTTTGACTTTTAACATTTCAAATTAAACTTTTAAATTAAAAAAATACATCACAGAACTAACTTAACTGCTGTCTTCTCAAAAATAACTGGCTGACTGCCTACTGCACCTTTAAGTGTTGTTTCAGTCCTAAGTACCTCGTGCTCTTGTTTTGAAATGAGTATCACCTTCAGCATCTGCGCTATAAAGGCAAAGGATATTTATTATTGCCGTAAACGCACATCATCTGAAAGTATTATTGTTTAAATGACGCCTGGTCTAAAAGTGCAGATGAAGTGTAAGAGCGTTTGTGTTGATCCAAATCACTCACCTCTCAGTCCACCCAGAGCCGCTGCGCGAGAGGCTCCCCACAGACAGCACGTCAGGAGCAGGAGCAGCATCACGCCCAGGGGACCTGTCATGTTCAGCTCCCGGTCTGCTCTTCACTTCAACAGCACAAAGTCCACAACTCAGTTGCAATACATCCTGGTCCCCACTTGAACGTCTCTCTCTGTCCAAAACTACGTGCAATTAGTTCCTGATCGCAACACCTGATTTGTGCGGCTAACACAGAGCAGCTAGTCCTGCCCCTATGGAGCTGTTTGTGTAGCTACACACTGCGCTCAAGTGAATAGTAAATCCGCTCAGCCTCTATTACCCACTAAAGAAAAAAGGTCATGTTCAGGGGCCAAAGTAAACGAGTTTCAATAATGTATTTGGTGCTGGGTATTTCGTGCACAACCGCGTTTCTAAGTGCCCCAAAGTAGCGTCCAGCCGAGCGGCGACAGTCCACTCTAGTCCTGGTTAGAATAAACAAACGGGAGTCTCGCTCGTCTCGTCTCCACGGTCCCCGGTGTCGTTAAGTGTCCCCCGCCGGTGAAGAAAAAACACTCATACATCGACCCAAATATTAAATAAAACCTGGAAATTCACACAAAATAATTGGCTTGTGTTTTAAGAGGCAATAAAGCTCCGCAGACGAAGCTGCTCTTAAGTGAAGGTTGGTGACCGGGCTCAAGCGCTGCGTGTAGCTCAGACCGCCTCTCTCAGCCTCGCGCTCCCTGCCCCGCCCATCCGGAAACACAGAGAAGCGTACAACAGGTAGACTGCGTCTGTCGTCACAAACACAGCACGAGCGCGCGGTTCATTCAGTGTCATTACAAACACTACTCTCTACCACTTAGCGGTACCGACAGACCCAGGTTCGAATCCCAGTTCCTGTTTAGAGTTTGTCTGTAACAGGTACACGACATGATGTGTTTATGTTTCGATGTAGGCCTTACTCGTTTTATGAGAACCTTGAAAATAAATTCAAGTTCAAATTTAACTTTTTTGTCATTCAAGTACAATGTCAAAAATGCAAAAACATGCATGGCCCTGGCTAAATATTTGGCAGACACTTTTATCCAAAGCGACTTACAAGTGAAGAAAACAATGGAAGCAATTTTAACAACACATGGAACAAAAAGCATAAGTGAACAAAAAACTAGTCTGTTAGAACCCAGCATAGTATACAAAGCTAGATAGAAAAATAAAAAGATAATATATTTTTTATTTTTTTTTAAGAAAAGGAATAGATATACTATCCATAAATACTATTAAAATAAAGAATGGATTTATCTGACAGCAAATGATACTATGGGGGGACTCTATGGTCTTTTGATTTAATGAAGACACTGCACTTACCTCTCTCATGTTTTCTGTTTGTCTAAAATAAATATGCACTAGAAGCAAAAGCAAACCTAAAGCCTAGGGGATGCTGCAGTATAATGCAGCAGCTGATAACAGAGCTCACTTTGATACAATGACCACAAGACTTTTCCTACTTTAACCACATCATATCTTTTAGAATAAGTACAAACTGAAAGCATGGGTCTCCTCTAGGTTCGAAGTAAAAAACAAACACAATGAGGCCAATCTCCCCTGTTTCTGTGAACCGTGTGGGCGGGCTTTCCATAATCCACCTCTCACGTCTCTGACATCTCAGTGGGCGGGGCTTCAGCAGTAAAGATGATTAAAGAGTGGATGTGAGGTCATTGGGCTTTAGCTACACTCATAATCCATAGATGGTTTTTCTGCCATGTGCTGCTCATTCTCCCACAGACTACTGTTCACTCATCTTTAACAAATTCCTTTCCAGTCTTCAAATGAATAAATCAAATATTTATAATAAATAATACTAACAGAACTGAGTTGTTCCTGGCTGTGGACTACATTAACTGAATCTACATGTGTGTCCACATGTGTGGACCTAGGCTGCAGTCACTTTGGAAACTGTGTATATCTATATATATATATATATATATATATATATATATATATATATATATATATATCTTCAGTTACAAGAAAAAGAATGTGGCCCCTTTGGAATTTCAGTGTTTTCTGAATAGATTTGTCTTAAAATGTGATCTAATCTTTGTTTCAAGTCAAGGCTATTGACAAACCATAATGTGTCTAAAAATAATTACACAAAAAAATTCTGATCTTTTATGTCTTTCCTGGAAACAACCAAAAAACGTCATAGTGCTTATGAAAAAAGTATGTGAACCCTTTAGTTAATGATCTCAAAAAAAGCTAATTAGTGTCAGGTTTTGGCACACCTGGAGTCTGGTTAAGATAATAGTTTGGAGGTGTGGACTACAGCTACATTGACTGATAAAAAACCTACAATTAAAATGTGTTGCTTTACATAAAGCTGAAAAGGATTACAAAATTATTTCAAAGACTTTAGAAATTCACCAGTTTACAGTTAGACAAACACTCAATGGAGACGTCTTTGGGACTGTTGCTACTCTACCAAGAAGTGGGCGCCCAGTCAAAATGACACCAAGACCACAACAAGGACTCATCAATGAGATAAAGAAACAACCCCGAATTACTGCCAAAAGTTTGTAGGCATCCTTTGAACTTGCTAACATCTCTGTTCATGAGTCTACTGAACATAAAACATTGAACAAGCAGGGTATCCACAGTAGGAGACCACTGCTTACTAAAAAGAACATTGCTTTGTGGACTGATGAAACTATGATTGATCTATTTGTAAAAAAAACCACACAGCACTACATCTGGCGTATCATCATGAAAACATCATCCTAACAGTAAAGTCTGGTGGAGGAAACATCATCATCACATTTGGGCCTGGACTGCTTCAATAATTGAGATGAAGATGAATTCCAAAGTATATCCGACAATTCTTCAGGATAATTTGAGTTTATCTGTACGTCAGCTGAAACTGTGGAGAAGGTGATGCAACAGGACGATGACCCAAAACACCAGAGCAAGTCCAAAACAGAATGGCTTCAGAAAAACAAAATCTACCTCTACCTTTTAGTGGCCAAGTCAGAGCTCAGACCTCAAACAATAGAGATGCTATGGATTGACTTAAAGAGGGACAAACACATGAGACGTCCAAAGAATATGACAGAGATAAAGCCATTCTGCAGGAAGAATGGGCTAAAATTCCTCCAACAATGTGCAGGTCTGATCCACAGTTTCAGGAAGCGCCTGGTTGAGGTTAATGCTGCCAATGGGGTCAACCAGTTATTAATTATAAGGGTTCACTTACTTTTTCCACTTCCATTTTGAAAGTTGAATGAGTGTGTTCAATAAAGATATGACAATTTTTAGACACATTATGTTTGTCCATACCCATGACTTAGATGAAAATCAGATCACATTTTTAGACAAATTTATTGAGAAAACCTTGAAATTCCAAAAGGTTCACATACATTTTCTTGCCACTGTATATATCTGTATATAAATGTATAGATAGACAGACAGAAATTTGATATTAGATTCATGTTGATTGTCACTGTGCAGCAGCATCTTTCAAAACTAACACTACTTTTGTCCCCTCTCCCACACAACAGACCAATTTCATGGGGCAGGGGCGCAGACATGTACCCCTGCTCTGGACAAAAAGGAGGGGTCACAGAGAAGGCTAGATTAAAGGATTTGGTAAAGGTTCCGGGGAAGAGGAGGAGGACAGGGTCAAAGGTCAGGGGGCCACGAAAAAGAAAGACCTAAAGGATGAACGCAGTGAGTGGCACCATCTCAAACAGAGTGTGTTAGGCTCACACTGAGCATGTCTCCTCTCTGTTGGACTGATGAACTCCACTTACAATCACAATGGACAACTCCATCTTTGACAGTTGACAGTTTTGGGCACATCACTCCACTCTCCCTTCAACTAGGACTTTTGGATGAAGTCAGTATATATCATTGTCAGAGTGGAGGTCCAGATCATGGCGCTGTTTCTACAAAGTGGCACAGCTGAGGTCAATATGGCACGGTTTGAAACAGTTTAATCCAGCTTCTGTTGAGCAGTCCTTCAGTTTGTCTCACTGAAGAAGTGAAAATCTTGAGTTGTTATGGCAGGCTTTTAAATACATTACCATAAGGTCCCCTCTGAGCTGTAGTTACAGCAGTGAGGGATGGTAAATTAAGATGGAGCTAACAACAGTCTGGTCTGGTGAATGATGGAGAAAACAGAAAACACCAAACAGAATAGTTTTCAATGTCCCAAAGAACATAATGTAAAATGTTAATTGTTTTAAATAAATTTGCAGGCTTGAATCAAAAACAGTTTCCAGTTTTAGAGAGAGTCAGTGTCTATTGGCTTTTGTTTTAACAGTTAAAAGCAACCGTATCTTTTTCTTCTTCTATTACAGCTGTTCATAACTCTTTTGACAATAGAAATGGACATTTGTAAAGCAAGGAGTGAATAAGCATCAAAGGCAAAGCTACCTACCTTCTGCTAATAGCCCTTAATGAAATTCTATGTACTTTTAACCACTGCCCCCTTATGGACAGGTAAAACAAGCACAGTCCATTTCCAAATGTTATGCACTAATGAGACCTAAAGACATAGAATGTGAGCTCCATTCACACACCATTAGCATATAGTAAAGATACACATTAGCATACATTAACCAAGGAGGACCAACCAGAGACAAGCGGGGCCTTAAAGGGATTGCTACGGCTGCTTATCTTTCCCCCTACATTAATATTCAGACCCTGATGTAAGGAGACTGCAATCCGTGACCCTGCACTCGTTTGGATTATGTTGGAGAGCTCCCTGCTCGTGCACTGCCACCAGACTCCCAAAATACTCCATATCTGTGCCTCTATCAGGATGAATAATGGGTTTTTTCAGCATGTATTAGTGACTGACCTGACTGATCTACAGCCTATGGAACAGCTGCAGAGGTGAGGTCAAGTGTAGATTGGGAAAAGTAAGGGAGACTGATGGGTATTGGGTGAGAAAGGCAATTGGTCTCCTGCAGCAGATACAGTTATATTCCTCATAGTCACAAGGACAGCTGTGTATGACATTGTTCCTGCGCTGGACATGGCTGTAGACATTAATGTATACAGCACTAAAGCCCTTGTAGTATTTGTTCATGTATTTATAAAATCTTATTGAGAACTGGAGACTTTTCTTAAACTCTTCTCATTCACTACATCTGATGTGTACAACATCATGCTGCTCTCTACAAGTTTATGTGTGTAGTATTTTTATTATCTTGAATTGCTCACTATATTTTTTGTCAAAAGGTTTCAGAATTTTGTGTTGACTTTGACATTACTAGTTACCAATATGAATAGAAAGATAGCATCTGACTTGTACAGAAATATCTCATTGTTAATGATGCAGAGGTACTAATGGTATGGTACTATGGTAATATTTTTGATATTATGGGTAACCCTGAGTTCATCCATTATTGTTTTGATGTGTGAGGCTGAAGTGCTTTTGGGTCTTAAAGGAGAAGTAAGTGACTCCAAGACTTGTATGACTCTCAGTCAGTTTTTAGTGACAATAGCAAGGAACTCAGTTACCTCCAACAAGTACATCCAGTAAAGATCAACCACTGGTTGATCTTTACTGGATGTACTGGTTGGAGGTAACTGAGTTTTAATTTATTGTTTATATAAATAACTTCCAGTGCAATATTTCAATTTGCTAATTCATTTATTGAAATGCAACTGTACACCTGCTCCAGACTGTTGCATTTTACAGGGTTGGGCATTTGAATATAAAATTAGTTTACTTTTCTAATCCTTTCATTAATCACAATCTCTTCTCGAGATGACTTTCTGCCTTCATAACAACACACCTTCTTCCTTCTTTTTGATCTTGACTATGGTCCATGGACACAGACGTTAGCCATGACTTTGGTCTCAAAACTTGAACACATTCCTTTCAACTACCTACTGCTTTACTAATGCATGCAGCCCAGCTTTTTAATTCTGCAGGAGCTTGAATTCAGGAACAGCTTGTGTGAGAGGGAGGAGGGGTGGTGACAGAAGGGTGGGACTTCTGCCCCAAGGAGCTAAGGGGCAAATGTGCACAGAAAACACTCATTTAGTTAACAGCTTTCATTTACCTAATTAAATTCTCCAGTAAAATTTTTGAGCCCTCCAGACATCCACACTGCTTCCTTATAAATGTCTCCATGGAGCTCTCATTGTCAAACTGGACATAAAAGTATGCTTTCCAACACATTTAAACAGCTGGATGTAAAAATGGCCGGGTTCCCACTGGTTTACTGCTAATTCCTTACTTGACTGTGATGAAAGCAGAAAGTATTCAGCTAATCCCCCAACAATAGGCTCTGAAGGTTGGATAGAAAGGTCTGAACTCTTGTAATGAGCCCAGGTAAAGACTTAGCATTTGATCAGCTTCATTCAATTCAATGGGATTAATCCTTAGGCAATTTATTATTGTATATGTTACTATGGGTACTAACTATTAGGCATTGAAACTGAGTTATGTCTGTTTGCATGCATTGGTTTTTGTATAATCTACAGACTAGAGAAGAAGAAATGCCGGTATGTAGTAAAAGTGAGAGACTGGAGCTGCAGTCATCAGCTGCAACAATGATCAGAGTGGTGTTTCCAACTTTTTCTCAACTTCTAAGAGGAACATCTATGAAAATATGTTTGTAATCTAAAACCAGAATTTCCACATGTCCAAACAACAAAAAACCTCTCCCTCTCATATGTGCATGTAGTAATCATAACACGTCTGTGTAAGCCCACTGATGCAGTCAATCCTATTAGAGCCTGTTCTAATTAGAGCCATTGTCAGCTGTAAATAAAAAAATAAAATAAGCCTCTCTTTTCTTTATAAGACACAAAGGCTGCTCTCTAATAAAAGCTTGGTCAGAAAGAAACTAAGATTTTTATAATGCAATGATTTCTTCCTGACAATGAAAACCTTTTCTGCTGTGGCCGTAGCAGCTTATCATGAACAAATCAAAACAGCTACCAACAAAATAAATGACTAAGAGCAGTCCTGCAGATAGATCACAGGAAAAAGAAAATATTTACTGTGCACATTTCTTAATGTACATGCAACAATCAAATTGGAAGTAAAACGTTTTATATATATTTCAGGCCTAAAGCTGCTGGAATAGGCTCCAGCCACCCACAACCCCTAAGAGGACTAAGTGGTGGACAATTAAAGATTGAAGAATGAAGTTTTTCAAAGGAACCGGAGGGAACACAGAAGATACTAGGAGTCTTCAAACAGGAACTGGAACAAACAGAAGACAAGGATAAGTACCTGTAGTCTTGGCACAAGGTAAGTATACGCTAAACTAGTGACTGCCGAATGAAACTCACCATCTTACTTGAAGGAACAATCTGTCAGAGTCTGGCTGAAGGGCTGGCTCTTTGAAGGGAGGGGCTTGACTGTAGATTACCCACGCGCACGTACACACACACACACGCACACACACACACACACACACACCACACACACGCGCACACACACACATACACACGCACACACACACACACACACACACACACACACACACACACACACAGACAAACCACACACACACACATACGCGCGCACCGCACACACACACCACTCACACATGCGCTCACACACCACACATACACACGCGCACACACACACACGTGCACGTACACACACGCACACGCACACACACACACTTACACACCACACACACACACACACACACACACACCACACACACACACACACACACGCGCACGTACACACACGCACACACACAGACACACACTTACACACCACACACACACACACACCACACATACACACGTGCACTCACACACACACACGTGCACGTACATACACGCACACACACACACACACACACACACAGACAAACCACACACACACATACATATACACACACACACCACACACACACCCGCACACACACACACTTACACACTTACATACCACACACACACAGACAAACCACACACACGCACACATACACCACACACACACAAAAACACACACACACCACACACACACATACATACACACCACACACACGCACACACACACACACATACACACACACACACATATACACACACACACCACACACACACACACACACACACATGCGCTCACACACATGCACGCACACACACATGCGCTCACACACACGCACGCACACATGCGCACACACACCACACATACACACGTGCACGTACACACACGCACACACACACATACACGCACACAAATGCACGCACGCACACGCACACTCCACACACGCACACAAGCATACACCACACAAACATAAATACACACACACACTTACACACCACACACACACATACAAACACACGCACACAGACAAACCACACACACGCACACATACACCACACACACACACACACACACACACCACACACACACACACACGCACACACACACACACACACGCACACACGCGCAGACACACACTTATCCGTGTCTTCATGGAGCAGCCACCTCTTTCAGTCTGAGGTAAATTTTCTCACCAGTACTGCTCTATAGTTGCTTTTGTGACATTGTGGTGGATTGATTCCACAGCAGATGGTCTTATAAATAATTGAGCCTGTGTGAAGACACTGGCCTCAATCAGATTAAGTAGCTTATGCCAAATCAACTCTCTCATGGTGCACACTGTATTTCTTAGATCAACATACAAGATCAAGACGCACCCCCATCACTCAGTCTGCCTGAGGTCCCATGGGTGCAGGGCGTTAATGTATGCATTTTCCAAATCTGACCTAAATACGCTGCATTTTGAGCTCTCCAAACGTTACATACAGTAATGTTGTGCCAATATTTCCAATGCAAATGTCCTAATCCTGTTGAAGCCACTATCAGTGCGAGAAGAGCCGAGAGCCTGGGGCGGACGCAGCACTGTATCCTCCACCCTACAGAGATTCCATTCAGCAGACAAAGTTCCGCGCCTCACTGTGACGTCTGTATGTTGTAGTGTGGAAGAACAGTCTCCATGAGCCGCAGTGTGGAAATGTGGCAAACAGGATTGAAACGTGGGGGTGCGTAGGAAGAGGAAGTAACTTTAAACAGTGCATCAGAAAGTTCAGATGAGATTTACAATGAATAAAATTTGTAATCTCTGAAAAATAGCAGGGACAGTTCTTCCACTTCCAAAGGTTCCTAGTATTTTACACTACAAGTTACAAGTTACTCAGATGTGACTCAAATGCTTTGACCCAGTCATGTGTTTGTGGGATCGAATCACCTGCAGCTCATATAGTTGTTATTAGGCCAACAAAATGTCAGCCAACCGCAGACCCGACCTCTCACCAACTGGAGCAGTTCCACCTCGATTTTATTTATTTAAAAATAAAGTGCATTCATAATTACCGGAGCTTAGCTTGATCTTAACAGTAATTTAATTTTCCTGTGACCAGATCAGATAATGTCTAATCTATTAATGTTCCATCTACTAATTTCTATTTATAATTTCTATTTTGTTTTTTTTTTAGACATCCTTGTATTTTAAATGAAACACAAAGTCTGAATATGACCTCTAACTCTAATATAAAACCCTAGTGATAGCAGTCCAGGAACACATTTCACTGAATTCCTTCTGACTTATTTTATATTCACATATCCCATATTTGCAGGAGGTTTGCTTATTCAGCAAGACTAAAAGGTTTTGCTTTAAGAGTCAATGACTCAACCAATCTAGTAACATCCCTCTGTATGTCTGTAAATATGGCAAGGAGCACTGGATTAAATGTATGCTACTTTTGTATTGATCACCAGTGTTTGCAGACTGCAGATAATAACACAGAGGGGTTTATTATGCAGCCCTGTGATTGGTTAAAAGCAAAACAACCGTCACATAAATCCAGCCTTTTTATATCTGGCTCAAGTCCTATTTATTTGTACCACTGTCTTTGCCCTAAAAATCCAAAAAAGTAGATTAGGAACCTCCCCTCAATGGGAAGGGGGGTATTGTGGGTATTATGGGCATTGTGTTCTCAGACAGACTTCTCTTTTGTGAAGTGATTGGGGTCAGTGTTTCTTCATAACACAGTCTGACCTCTGGTCACTGCAAACATTTTAGGACTAATCTATTCACATTTAATCCTCCTTCTGTAACCACCAAAGCGGGTCGGTGGGTAGGAGACCGTAACTTTTACTGAAACACACCTTAAAGTAAATCTGACCACAGTTTTAAACTCTGGGTGAGTTCATTGTTCTCTAACATCTCTATGATTCCTTTTTTTAAAATTGTGTATTTATACTATTTTCATATTTATTTAGTTTTGGGGTGCATGATCTGTATCAGGTTGAAGATTGTTTCATCCTAAAACAAGACACCTGTGATTAGTGAGAGTGCTCCATATTGTTCCTGCAGTTTGACATAGTTGGAAGAAGTGAAACCAGGCACTAAATTGTGCACAATAGCCAGCTAAATGATAATATTGGATGGGATTTTCCCTTCTACAAACACGGCAGATTTAAGACATTTAGATTTCAAGAGTTTAGTGAAATAATTCCACCACAGCATGTCTTGACTGAATAGGACATATTACATTTATGAAATAGTCAGATTCATTGATGGACTCACACATCACTGATGGAATCATTCAGTGATAATGCTGGACTCAGAACACACCAAGAGGCCCTCAGCAGGGAAATACGGCTGTATGCACACAGACATTTGGAATAGTCCAGGGCCAGGGACCTTTAAGTGTTCTCTCTGTAAGTGCCTAAGGTTCTTCAGAGGGATTCCTTGAGAATAGTGGTGAATCTCATGTAGATTTCTACCAGAAACAAACACAGTAATGCATTTTGAAGATGTCTTTCACAAAACACTCCTAGGATGTGTGCACTCCAAAGCTAAAACTGAAACTCACTTGATTACATCGATCTGGTGTCAGGTTACTAGGTTTGAGCCACAGTTTCATTTTCACTTACAGGGTGGAGCTCACTCAGAGCACCTGAAGCTCTTGTCTTCACTTTGCTTCCTCTGTGCGGTGAAGCTCAGTGGAGCAAAGCTCAGTGGCGCACACATGGGAGCTCTTTGATTCAAACACCAGCATCTCCATCCTTTTTGACACCAAAGTTAACCGAAGTTAAAGTTGCTTCAGGTCAGTTAAAGCTAGTTTTTAGTTCATAGAACTGCTGTCCTTGCACAGAAACTGACCATTTACAATAAACACAAATTCCTTCCTCGGGACCATCTGCAGGGCTATCACAGAGAAACAATCTTTTAGGTTTAACTCCTAGTCCAGCAGCAGTTTTCTCAAATGCTTAGAGCAGATGATGAGACCATTTTCCTGCTTCTGAGTGATGGTCTTTTTTACATGTCTGTGCCGTTTATTATTTGTCCTTGTAAGCCTGTTTTAAAGCAAAACCACAGAGAGGTTATGGTGAAATAAATAAGGTAAATAATGGGCTGCAGAGAGCAGTGGGGGTACAGGGTAGAGTACATCTACACAATTGAACAAATGGAAAATGTGGTATTTAGGTACTAACATAAAAAGTTTAATCAGGTTTAGGTATGAGTATGAATAATTTGCACATAAATGGATGGATTGTTGGAGCGAGGTTTGGAGTGAGGGCAGAATCCAGCAGCGTCTGCTTTAACTCACAACAGGGAGACTTTTATGAAGACTAGATAGAACAGAGTCACATGTTGTGGCCTGATTTGCATGTCACTCTCACATCCAGCGCACACAAGCCTAAAGTTAGATGAAAGGCTAAAAACAGACGTTTAAAAGTACATCTCTAATATTTCATGCTGTTAAATACTGTATGAGATTAGTGGATGTGTTACATAAGTCCATTTTAAGAAAAAGGGCTTTAACCTTCATGAGGAGGGGATTTGCTGCTGGTTCAGAGCTCTGTCTCTTCTTTTGCTTTAAGGGAAAAGCCATGTGTTTGAAAGATCTTTACTGATAAAAGATCTCTTATTACACTAATTTATGGTTTTAAAGTATTTGGGTAAAGGAATAAGTTAAAACCTCATCCATTCTGACAGGTCAAAAGTCATTGATGTTTTTGGCTGGATGTGATTCAGAAGTCCTGGGTTCAATCCTACTATTTGAACTGCACAATATTAGGAAAATGTGGGTTACTATAATGAATATTGTAATAAACACATGGCCTTATATAAATATTTTCTTGTCAATGAATGTTGGAATATAACTTGGGCTCAATGCTCGCACTCACTTTTACAAGCAAAATTATTTAATGGAGCCATACAATGTAGGGAGAGGAAAAGATTATATTAAGGGCGGCTGTAGCTCAGTGATAGAGCGGCCGTCCTTCGACCGGCAGGGGGGGCGTTTCGATCCCCGCTCGAAACATCCCAAAACATCATAACATCCCGCTCTCCCCCCACAGTTCATACTGTCCTCGTGTAAGACACTTAACCCACCTTACCTCCCGTGGTGTTAGCTGTTTACACTGGTAAAGCACTTTGATTGCCTACTAGGTGGAAAAGCACATATAAATAAATTCCCAGAGCCATAAGACTCCTCTGTCTCACACTGGCACCAGCTGATGCTCAGTTGTTTTTAACAGAATTGAATCTAATGGTATGTGACTGTTCATCATAAGAAGAGTGCAGGTTTTGTTTCAGAAAATCTTTTGTTTCTCCTTTTTTGTCTCTCAAATTATCTTTTTACCTTAGGTCTCTTCAAATGATTTGCTTTGGACTTCATCTTCAGCTCACTGCCTTCTCTCTGCATGTTCTTCAAAAGCCCAGTGCAGGAGTGGGTCAGTGTTGTTCCGTGTAGGGCTTTTACAGATCTGATGAAGAGGGCATCAAGAGCTGGGACTGTTCTTAAAACAGTTCCACTGGTGATGTCACAGGCAGCTTCTGGTACAGAATATAAACTGTAACCATGACAACATTTGAGAACTCTCTTGGTATATAGAATGGGCTCAGTCCCACTGCCACAGCTCCACATCCTGACAAATCTTCTCTTTAACTGTAACATATCCTGGACAGATGTTATTTACATACAGACAGCCTCTCCATTTAAATAATTCTACACTGCTTACATTCTAATGCAGAATGGCATTTTCTTTTTTTCAAATCTTGAAACGTTGAAAGACAAGCAGTAGAAAGCACATACATATTCCCTAAAATAGAAATCAAAACAAGAGCAGGAATTGATTTGGCAGTATTATAATGAATGCATCAGATCCACTAAAAGAGAGAAATGCAAGAACTGCACCACTAAAGTGATTTGCGTCCTGTGTGGAGATGTGTCTGAAGCTGTCAGCTCAGAAAAGTGCACTCAGGTGTGGGGTAGAGCTGTGTTGTTCTGACAGGTCACTTCTCCAGAGCAGAACACACAGGATTTTCCAGACAGCGTCAGAAAGTATTGGGGATGTTGTGGTTGTGATTGCGGAACAGGGCGCTTCAGAGTGTTAAATGTAACCTGACAGAGCCACTCACTGATATCGTCCTCTGAGCAAAACCAGAGGAGTATATGAAGAATGGGAGCAGGATGTTCAAAAATCACCAGTGAATGTCACGTCACATTCAGTCACTTACAGCTGAGACGTCTGTTGTGTTCTACAGTGTACTGAACTTTTGAGAACTAGGACAGTGAATGTTGAAGAGCACCATCTTACGTCAAATGTTAGATGTAAATGTTACAATATTAAATCAATATATCAAATCAACTTTTCAATAAATATATATTTCTAAATACCTCTACTAAATACAGTCTGCAGAAATAAAAGGGAAGGAACATAAACTGAAGGCTGCATAAACTATGCCCTTTAACAGACTGAAGGTCTCTGAAGGATCAGGAGGTTTACCACTTATCAGGGCTGTGGTAGAGCATCTGCTTTAAGTCAAAGAGGTTCTAGGTTCAAGGGCAAGCCTCTCTAGAGGTTGAAGGGTCTTTGCTCTAAACCAGGGGTCTCCAACCTTTTCTCATCAGAGAGCTATTTTTGCAGTGAAAATGGCAGAGAGAGCTTCTTGTGTTTGTAACATTTATTCTAATAGCTCATTTCAACGCAAAAAAAATAAAATTTGTTTTGCCAAAATATTAACCCTGAACTTTTACAAAATGTTGGCGTCCTCAGGGTACTGGAGAGGAGAATGCGGCCGATAGATTCAGGAGAAACAATGTGGTTTTCGTCCCGGTCGTGAAACACAGGATAGGAGTTTATAGGAGTTTGCCCAAACAGTCCACATGTGCTTTGTGGATCTGGAGAAGGCTTTTGACTGTGTCCCCGTGGCGCCCTGTGGGGGGGAGTATGGAGTCCAGGGCCCTTTGCTAAGGGCTGTCCGGTCCCAGTACGACCGGAGCAGGAGCTTGGTTCTCATTGCCGGCAGTAAGTCAGACCTGTTCCCAGTGAATGTTGGACTCCGGCAGGGCTGCCCTTTGTCACCGGTCCTGTTCATTATCTTTATGGACAGGATTTCTAGGCGCAGCCAGGGGCCAGAAGGAGTCTGGTTTGGGACCACTGGATCTCATCTCTGCTTTTTGCAGATGATGTTGTCCTGTTTGCTCCATCAAGCCAGGACCTTCAGTGTGCACTGGGACGTTTGCAGCCGAGTGTGAAGCGGCTGGGATGAGGATCAGCACCTCCAAGTCTGAGACCATGGTTCTCAGTCGGAAAAGGGTGGCTTGTCCCCTTCAGGTTGGTGGAGAGCTCCTGCCTCAAGTGGAGCAGTTCAAGTATCTTGGGGGCGTGAGATTGACCGACGGATCGGTGCAGCTTCTGCATGCGGTCGATGTACCGGTCTGTCGTGGTGAAGAAGGAGCTGAACTGTAAGGCAAAGCTCTCGATTTACCGGTCAATCTACGTTCTTGCTCTCACCAATGGTCATGAGCTTTGGGTCATGACCGAAAGAAAAGTTTCTATAGGATCAACACAGAAATGTCATCTGTCCTGAACTCTCACTTATGTTCACATCCACAAAGGGCTGGCCATAAATGCCACAGCCTAACAGCACTAATCATATCAGATATTTGTTTAACTTTTCCTCATACCTGTATGTTCAAGTGATTAATTTTCTCAGTTATATCTGTCAGGAAGATCAAGTACCCACTCTATATCAGACAATAGAGTGGTGTCCTCCTCCCTCAGGTCCATAAAAGTCTTCATTTCAGTCAGTCAGGAAAAAAGCATTGTAGTAGCTTACCCAAACTTCATCTGACATCAGAGTGGAGGAGGAGACCCCTGTACTCCAGAGATAGGCTAGGTTGTTGATGAATAATGCAATGAAATTTAGGACCATCCGGGTCCACTTTGCAGAGTTCAATAAAGTGACAACATGTCATAGCAGGCACTCCATCAGTTAATACAAACACCAGCTTTGTTTTCAGCTCCTTTATCTAGCTACCGGCAGGAAAGTCCCATGAAAAGTTGCACCTATGAAATTGATAGGATGTACATGTGTGTTGTTTGCTGTTTTATACAAACTGCTGAGTTTTAGACTATTTTAATTTGGTAGTGGACTACAGAAAGAAGAACCACACAGGGATTTTTATTTTATTCATGTCAAAACATGAATTCAGAGTTCAAATCATTTCAGCTTTAAAACAAGCTCTGGAGCATGTTACGCCGGAAAACAGCGCAGCCCCAGTATCAGACAGACAGAGCAGACAGGTGTCACACCTGTCAGGACTTGTCCCAGGCAGAGATGAGGAATGTGGATGATAGTACCGTCAGTAAGTTTGGTACTGTAGTTTTATGATGCTCCAAGCCCTAGATCCAAGATATTGATTAAGTTGGGTCAAGATGAGTTTCAAGTGTTCTGCTTCTAAAGCCCTGCTTTCTCTTTGTTTAAGCAAAATTTTTATTCTTTCTTTGCCTCAATCACAGCGTGTATATTTTTATTAAGCCATGCGCTGTCCTGGCTGTAGCATAATTACTTTTTTCTTTAAGCAAATCATTGCTTTTGTGCTTCCATAAAGCCGTGGTTGTAGGAAATAATTTTTTTTTTCAATACATTAGTCATTCATTAATGATGCTTCAGGATACAAGCCCAAATTATTCAGAGAATATTTTCAGTTATTTGTCTTTATTTTACATATTTTAAATAAATTATTGTTTTTGATAATTAGCAATTTGCATTTGAATACCTTTGATATAGTTTCCATTTTTATTATACCAGAGCATGTGCATAATAATAATAAAAAAGTGCCTCGCTTTTTTAACCACCCCTCACAGCGCTGGCAGAGCTGCAGACGGGCATGAGGTAGCTGTGTCGGGCACAAGGCCTATGCCAGGCATGCGCTGCCGCAAGATATTGTCCATTAAGTTGTTAAGTGAGCTACTTGGAAAGTGGTTGCGGGCTATCACCCCTGCTCTAAAAAAAAGTTTATGTTGAAAATAAATTTTAAATAATTAAATAAACACTTTAACTCTGTTGTATAGTCTAGGTTTTGAAAGAGGCATAAAAACAGTGGATGTAGTGTAGTGTAGTGTCTTTCTAAGAACACATCTCGAACATTGGCAATTATTCTTTCAGTGCCACTCTAGTCTCACCGAACGTTTTCATACACAACCAAAGCACACTTCTGAAACTGTCACATCTCTGTCACTGTCATCATCCCAAACGTCCTGAAATACAAAGGAAGCTGTCTGTCTGGAAATGCTTTGCTAAACCAAACCTTGTAACAGTCATAGCTTCAGTCCGGTTGGCAGTTAAAGAGTAGTCAGGTGGAGATAAATCCATGTAATGATTAATGACGTCACTGCCTGTGCCCCACAGTCATCCAGTGATGTATTGGTCCCTGTTCTACTCATTTACCATGTCTCCATCTTGCTTATCCATGCAGACAGAGTGGAGTAGTTCTTTGGGGGATGGGGGTGACAACAGCTTCTGTGAAAACCCCATACACGTGCACTTTAGCTGGAGAAGGCCGTACACCCACCTCCACACATCTGCCAGTAGCCCCAGACCCCACTGAGCTCTAATTGGTGTAATTATATTTGCATAGGGCTGCCTCACTCCTGACAGGTTTTAATAGCCAGGATAATTGAATCTGCTGCTCTCACTGTCGTGCCCTGAAGTGTCCGTTTGCATGTTCACATCTCCATATGTTTATCCAGACAAATGGGAGCGCAGTTCATTACGCAGGTTAGTACAGTCCAAAGGGCAAACTGGAACATCATTTTCTGATGACATGTAAAATAGCTGTGGCTCAGAATTGAAAAAGTTGAATTCGAGGTACTTCTATTTGAAGGGGTCAAATTGATCCTAATTATATCAATATAATGTGTGAGTTGTAGTGTCAGCGATATAATCACTGCAGAACAACGCTGAGATAATTACCAGAGCATTGGCATTTAAGGTGCTGTAACCTTTATATAGCTTGAGAATGAAAAACGATAATAAAGATTAGTTATTATATGAGAAACATATTAGTTTACATTTACATCAAATCAAATGTCACAATCCCAATATGATTTCTGATCTCTGTGTAAAGAGTGCAGTTATTAGGATTAAACCTGCTGCTTCTGTCAAGCATCTGGAGCCAGCACTAGATGGGACATCACCCGCTTCAAGTCATGTGTTACTATATTAATATGAGCTGCATTACGTGCAGCTTTCCATTCAGCCAGAGGCTCACACTCACCCTCCCACACAAATCTGGTGGTATAACAATCCCACAAAATATAGTGGAAAATGGTTAATTTCTGTGTACGTTTGTTGATCCTCTTGTTAAGTGCGGAGTGTGCTGTGTAAATATTCCCGTTCTCATGGACCATGTTCTCAAGTCAGAAGTCACTAACAGCGTGTTTGTCTTGTTGAACTTGGGCCGTAAGACATAAAATCAGTAAATTAAATGTCACTACATATCACTACAACAGATAAAACACACTGCCGTGTTTATCATACTTTTTTCGTGAACAATACTTTGTCTGTTTGTCTGTCTGTATTAGTATTATTTTAAATAGCATTAGACATAAAAAAAATCAATCAGTGTTTCCTGCAAAAGCTGTACGAGAGAAGGAGCGGCTTTTCTGTGAGAACTTGAACCTATAGTAGATCCATTTATCCCTTTCTGAATATTTCTTCCACAAATGCAGCTATAATGTTCATAATACACAAGCAGCTCCCTTTGCAACAAAACACATTGGTTTACTTCACAATCAAGCCATGTAGTACAAATTATAGATAAAGAGCCAATCCTTTACCATCACTGTAACAATCTTTTAGCACCTAAGCATTTATTCTGGGATAAAACAGCAACAGAGTTACCAGAAGCACCACAAATCAAAACTGCAGAATACCATACTGCAGGACTACCTTCAGACAGACAACCTTTTCTTTTATGAGCTGTAACTGTTACGACCATCTGAAATTAAGATCAAATCTGATTGCAAATGTTCACTTCCAAGCTTAAGTTGTGGCTAAAAATAAAAAAAACTGTTTAGTTTTTAAATATTGTGATTATTCTGTGTAGGTCAGTGAATGTTTTATATTTAGATATATATATATAATATTGACATGAGTTGTAAATTAGCATTAGCCATAACTTTATATGCAACAAATCAGTTGCATATAAACAAACAAACAAACAAACAAACAAACAAATAAATAAATAAGGAAGACTGTACAGTATATAACGGCTCTACACCAACTTCAAAGATGCTCCTGAAAGCGTTTGTTGCACAAATGGACTTTAATTACCTCTTATTTTCTTCTACAAAGACAACAACACAGCTTTGAAATAAACAAAATAGAAGCCTCTCTTGAGCTAATATAAATGATCTAATCCACTGAGCATATTGAGAACATGGACAGTTGTACGTTTTTTTGTTTCCCTCTTTGCTTTGTTAAGCACACTCCCCTCCCCCTCATCTGTCTCTGTTTCATTCGTGAACTCTCCTCACCTTCATCCATCCCCCTCCTCATCCTCCGACTCATATTCCACAAACCTCTCGCCGAGAAAAAAAAAAAAATCTGATTTCTCTCTCTCTTCTTGGTTGAGGGTCTCTGGGAGCTTTTGTTCATGTGGCCTCCTCCTCGTCGCCATGGCAACCGGCGGTACACATACTGTTGCGCCAGGAGGAGAATTTGGGAGATGGAAAATAGAACACATTTCTCAATAAATCATATCAGATAAAATATTATTTTAATGCAAAGTTTTTAATTAATATTCCTTTATTACATTCAGTTTATGATGACAATATTTAAATAGGCTTTCTTAATATAACTGGAGTATTTGTGTTGTAGAATTGTAGAAGCAGTTTTTGTCAAACTCTTCTTTCAGACTGGGCTCATTTATCCTTGTTCTGGTCTCAGCCTGAGGCGCAGAAGATTTGAGATTTCTGAATCAAGAGCAGCCAGGTCCACACCTGGTTCATTTATTCAGATGTTAATAACTGTGTCAATTCATTAAAATTGACTACAGAGAGACTTCGGGCAAATCACCTGAGCTGGAATCAAACCCAGGTCTACTGTGTATATGGTCTGCTCTCTACCAAGCGAACTAATGGGACTGAAAAAAGGTCTATACAAAGGTTTGTGCTCATGGATGGATTTTATTTTGGGAAACTACCCATATTAGATCCAGTCACTCTAATGCCATGTCTGAAGTGTCCTCAAACTACACCCTGTCCCAGAGCAGTGCCACTAACAATCCTCCTGGGCCTTAAAGACTCTCACATCAGGAGTCACACTTTCCTTTCATGACCAACGACCAAGAGACCAGAGCAGCCTGGTCCATCAGGTTTGGTTTCAGGGGAAACTCCACCCTCTAGAGATTTAAGCTCAGCTATCTCACCAGTTGATCTCAGAATTGATAAAGTCTCTTGGAATTAGAGACGAAACATCTTCACCTTGAAAAATGTGTCCAGATGCTTTTATTTAAACCTTTTTTTCAAGATGTCCTGGATGACTGAGAACCAATCACAAGCACCTTGTCCCACATTACTGTTGTATTTCTTTCTTTCATATAACACAACACTATAGGCTACTGCAGACAGATTCATATCAGAGCATAAGAGCTATGTGTTACACTGAAAAGATGTATGTAAAAGAATTAACCCACTCATTATCTTTCTTCTGTATCATGAGTTCTGTTCATAATCCAATATATGGAGGTTTAGAGAGGAAGGAAAACAACCAGCACTTCTCTTTTGTTCTAAAACAAAATTCTAATACAGACTATGCTTTTGTTCAAGAAATTGGTAGAAATAAAAAGTGGTATTATAGGGCGCTCCTATGAAGAAATGACAGTGACGAAGCCCTGCCCCATGAGAAGGAAGCTTTTTCCTCTCTGCTGTCTGTGTTTGCTGAAGTCGAAGCCCTGTAAGAATCCACACCCTGTAGACTAGCAGCCATCTGCCATTCTGGCTTCACTCCAGCAGTGTCCACCGGAGCCAAGATGGCACCCGGTTGCATTCACAAGAACCACCGCCAAACTGTACTAAATTCAGCCACATTTTAATTCTGCAGATAACCACACTGCACCAGTCGACCTTGTTATAGACGTATTGCGTATCATTTCTCCGGTAAGTTAAGAAGTGTAATAGGTAATGTGAAAGGCAATCTCATTTAAGATATTACATTTACATTTACATTTATTCATTTATCCAAAGCTACTTACATTGTTCTACAGTAATTACCAGTGTTACAGCCACTGGCGGCAAGGTAGGTTAAGTGTCTTGCCCAAGGACACAACGACAGTATGAACTGTGGGGAGAGTGGGAATTAAACTGCCTACCTTCTGGTTGAAGGACGCCTGCTCTACCCACTGAGCTACTGTTACAGAGGTAATCATAACATTCATTTATTTTTTACTCCATATGACCAAAAAAAATCAACCAATCACAGACGCATGGTGCAGTAATGCTATGAGTAATAGTGGAAGTACTGTCCAGCAGTGAGTACAACAAAGGGGCTCACTGTTCATCTGGGGGCCCTAAGCGGGATAGGTCATGGGGGCCCTGCCCCACCTTGGATTTATAGAAATGGCAGTGCCCTACATCATTTTAACTCTTGTTCAATAATTCAAAAGTCCCAGTCACAAAAGACTGGCAGTAGCAGATTACATGACAACAATAGTAAATTTCCTTTAGGCTGAGGCCTGAAGCTCATTTATAACATAAACACAAAAACAACCTGTAACCTGAACCTGAAACTGTGCCATTGCTTTGGCCAATAAAACTGTACTGAGCAGAAATATTTGAAGATAAAGATCACATTCCTGATTGAGCCTGAACCTTAATATTCAGGGGAACTGAAGCCTCTCCCTCTGAGCCCAGCTGTGATCAGTCAGAGCTTATCTCAAAATAACAATTATCAGTTGGAAATAACTATGAACTTCAGTTTGACTAACATCTACAACTATACTTATTACGGTTTGTTTTAAGTAAAATAATAATATACAATCTGAAGTATATTTAGTGTTCTTTTAAACCTAAATCAAAATGCATAAGGCTGATCACTGTTAAACAGTGTGCTCTCAGACTTCCCTCTCCCCAGCTCTTCTGGGGGAAACCGAGCCATTCCCAGGCCAGCCGAGAGATATAGTCCCTCCAGGGAGTAAGTAGATTCGTGAAGAAGCAACGATACTCTTACTCAGTTACACTGGGCTACACTCAACTAGTTACTTATTTTTTTTTACCATTTATTCTACAGATTCTACGCTTTAATTTTGCCATTAGTAGATCTACCACATGACTGTGTTTCACCAATAAGACAGAGCCATGCACAGAGCCATGCACTCACATGGCCAACACAAAGGAGGCAGAGCAGCACCATCCAGCCTCTCTCATGGAACCCCTTAAAAGGACTTTGAGTAAGGATGCCATCATACAGCGATATAGCTCTGTCCACCACAGGGCAGGCTCCAAAAGAGAAACCCCATGACGGTTTGTAAAAAACCTGTTTACAGCCTGGTACAAAAGACGGTTTTGTTCTCTAGAGCTAAGTTATTTTTATGTGATAACTCTGGGGGAAGTGAATTTTAGATAATTTCTTTGGTTTGCCATCATCTTAACTTTACAATTTTTCCCTTAAGCCCCTTGCTGTCTAAATGGTAAAACATTTTAACTTTTTAATACAGAGATCATATAATCACAATAGACTGACTTAGACAATTTATAAATTAATGAGGTGGTTGAGGGAATCAGAAAACTCCATTAAGAGTGTTTGTGAAGGTTCTCAGTAATCCAGGACATCTTGGAAAAAAAGGTTTAAGTCCAGGTTGTTCTTTGTCACAGTCACAGGTTTGAGACAGGTCTAATCTTCATGTAACTGCTCCACAGAGGTTCACAGGACGTCCTGCTCTTCTTCACAGGCCACACAGAGATACAAACAAAAACAATAGTCAATAATGTTTAGCCATTAAAACAGAGAAATACATGTTTCTGCAGTAAGTAAGAAGACTTTGAGACTATACATGTGTGAGTAAATACTTGTATGCTTCCTAAACACCAACTTTCATATTTTTTTTTTATAGCACTTTTCCACATACTGTAGGAGGCACTCAAAGTGCTTTACATTAAGCTTCCATTCACCAGTGTTACAGCTGGAACACCACTGGAGGCAAGGTGGGTTACGTGTCTTGCCCAAGGACACAAAGACAGTATGAACTGTGAGGAGAGCAGGATGTTATGATGTTTTGGGATGTTTCAAGCCGGGATCGAACCGCCCACCCGCCGGTACCTCTCTCAGTAGAATGAGGTGTGTCTATGTTGGGATTCAACAGACATTGGAATGGAATAGCTTTCATACTTGTAGAGATGCTGATTCAATGGTCTCTCATTTTTTTCCAGAGCTGTATATATAGGAGACAGCAATCTCATTGGGACAATCTCTTTTTTTTAACCCTTTAAACCCGAGGCCTATTTTCAAGACCACTGCTCGAAAAATGCATACCAATAAAGTAATGAGTATATTCCAGCAACCAAAAGGTGTATTTTAATATTTTATTATTTAATAATTTTGTTGTCATTGTAGAGGGAACGTTGTGGAGATTTGTTAAAAAGTGTAATCATATAAATATATGTACTAATAAAGAGAAAAGGAAGATGGCACACATTTTAGTTCTGCCTAAAAATGTGTGCCATGTTAAATATAACATGTCAACATTATCCCTGCAAAGTTTGAAACTGATAATGTGAAGCAGAATAAAACTACAGAGGTTTTAGGACAGACAGATTAGGCGAGATTTCCAAAAGGCACACTTAGGTACACTTTGGCCCAGTCTGTTCCATTTCAGTTTAGTCATGTAAATACTATATATTTTATGTTTATATCACTAATGGTGTTCATTACATACATTTTTGAAAACTTAAACCAGACTTCTATATATTTATATGTGTTTTCAGTCCTCATTCTTCCTCCTCCATCTGTGCCTTTTAAGCAGCTGTTGCTGGCCCCCATAGCGCGCTGCAAATTCTCCACAGCCGATTGGTCAAATTGAGCACATGATACATCCTTTGAATCGTTAGAGCCAATAGAATCGAGGGAAACTGTTTATATCCTGGTCATTTGGACCTTGCTCTGATGTCACAGGATTGACAGGTATAAAGCCAATGAAGAGTTTTCCAAGACTCTAGTCTTGGAGGAGCCTCCTCCAAAGGAAGCATCCTGGCATTTGGGAAATGGAATTTATTTCCCAAAGAAATGACTGCCTCTTCCCAGGCTCATTACAACCACAGCCACAAATGTATCAAAAAACAAACTGATAACTTTTTTGGCACTCATGTTTAGATAATACTCAACAAATTTGGGGCCTTTTAGAAGAAAACACAATCAGTTAAATCTTTTGGTGTAAGGGGTGCGATTTAGGTGGCCACGCCTTTCACCCCACATGGCGGACTTCCTGTTGAGTTTAGGCTGTGGCTGTCATAGACTTTTCTGTTTGCTCTGAGGTGTCCTATGGATGTACCAAGTTTCATTTTGTTGGAAAAAATTACTTTCGCTTTCCATAGGCCGAATGTATTTTCATTTTCCAGGGGTCGCCACTGAGTCATTTCTTTTTATTATTTTTTTCAAATACTTAAAATACATAAATTTTTCACCAGGCTTGAGGTCAGTAGCCAATAAAATGTACTTTTTGCGCACATTTACTGGGTCAAAATTGAGGATAATTTTGCAGAAAAATTTAAATAAAAAAAAAATATAAATTGAGCAAAAACAACAAGAAAAAGCACTGTCTATTTACCCCACAATTGTTTAGCTCATTTTGCCTAAGTTTGGTGTTTGTGGAATAAAGCAGCTATTTTTAAAAGTGAGGTGTATTCTAAGGCGGTTCACATCTTCAATTCAAAATGGCCGCCTTCTCGTGTGTGATAGGGTGTGGTTAATATGTCCATGTTGGATGTGTGTACCAAGTTTCATTTGCCTACGACAAGCTAAAATTTTCCCTTCACATTGACTTTTTCCACACATTTGGGCCGTTGCTATGGCAACACATTTATAAATAGGGGTTGGTTGTCATTTGCTTTTATGTTCGTCATGACATAAGTGATGTGTGTACTAAATTTTATGTCTCTATGACAAACTAAATTCTTGGGTCCCATTATAAGTTTGTAGGGGACGCTAGAGGGACATTTCTAAAGCTAACCCTTTTATTTACATATCTTTGTGTTCAGGTCATGAATGTGCACAAACGCCTTTTTGGGTCCAACTTGATCCGAGAAGGCGTTAAGGGATAATTTATTACCACAAAAATGGCCGCCTTGTTACAGGCTTGCCACACCCACACCCGATAAGGTATCAAAAAGAAAATGATTTTTTTTTGGCTAGATGATCTCTCTTATCATCTCGTGTCTAGATGATAATAATGTTTACAGAGGAGCCTGGAAGTAAGAAAAGTTACACTTCTGTAATTTTATTGTTTGGCAAACTTTATTGAGAGTAAACTATAACAATATTTGACTCTCAAGTGCTGACACAGCAGTAAAGAGAACTCCTGAGACATGGAAGAGAAGAGGGCGAATAATATAATAGCAAGTACAATGTACAATAGCATGTTTTTTATAAAGCGTTGTTCAACACAATACAGCAGTTAGAGCTAACTTTGTATGGGATATTATCAACTGCATGTAATGTTTGTCTAAAATAGCTAACATTAGCTGAGCAGCTACATCAATAATTCATGTAGCTTTCATGAAGGTCTGCAGTCTCAGCAGGATAACGGCTTAAGTTAGTGAACTTATATCAGACAAAATACTGTTCGCGTTACTATTACTGTTATTTTGTCGAGTATTTGCACAAATGTTGAAGCACTTCATTTTTATCTGGTCAACTAATGTATAACCAGCTGCACTCCTCCTAAACCTTGTGTAACACATCAGTGACAAGCTCCACAGTAAAACAAACTCACTGACCTATTATTTATTGTAGATAAAAGAATATGACCATAACTGTACTAAATTAGTTTTGCATTAGGTTGAGACAACATAAATGTAACCTTCCTGTATCATGTCAACTTATCATTGTTTACTTCCTGGTTAGTGTCATTCAGAATACCTCCAACATGAGGTGCAACACAATATGATGATATGATATTTATTAAAATGTTTTCCTCCCATGACTCCAACTCTGGAGAGTTCCGAGCTCCTGTGGAGGAGAGCTCTGACAGTGACTGAAAAAGGAGCAGGAGCTGTCAGTGAGGAGGACAGACTGAGGGGGGCTCAGCAGCAACAGAGGCAAGTAGGACTTATATCTACAGAAATGATTACACACCCTAACAAACCTCTGTAATCTAAACAATGATTGTTATTCCATTTTCAGGCACAGTTACAGCTGCTGTCGCAGGAGCATTTTCAAGTTTTCCAGATGGTTGTAAATCATCTGCCAGTGTTTTTTCTGGATGTGATGGAGAACAGACAGAGCCACACCAGGAGCAGCCAAACCAAACAGGGCTCAGCCAGTGTGGTGCACCTGCCTGAACTGCAGAGTCATGCAAACAGATCTAGAAAACAAATGCTGCCAAAGGATCCAACAGCTGTTTCTCAGCTCACCACATGGTGTTTTTTAATTCCACGTTTTATACAGTGTTTCTTTACAAACATATTCTTTCCTGCACATATTTATAATAAAGAAATGCTGCATTAAATTACTGTGTTTTCATTGCTGCCTTTGGTTTATGTGGCCGAGTTGAGAGAGACAGACAGACAGACAGAAAAAATAAGTATTGGTGGCATTTTGATAGTAATAACATTCAATTACTTTACTGTGGCATATAATACACAGACATACAGACAGTTTTTGAGAGATAACACATGTATACAGGGTAGTCTGATCCCTCTGGAACACACCCTCCGGCTCCCCTTCTTGAAAAGAGGGATCACCACCCTGGTCTGCCAGTCCAGAGGTACTGTCCCCAACCCTGACGCGATGTTGCAGAGGCGTGTCAGCCAAGACAGCCCCACAACATTCAAAGACTTGAGGTACTCAGTGCGTATCTCATCCACCCCCAGTGCCTTGCCACTGAGGAGCTTCCCAACCACCTCAGTGAGTTTGGTTTGGGTGCTAGATGAGTCCACCTCTGAGCCCACGTGTCGCTGGGGTTAAGAAGATTCTCAAAATATTCCTTCCACAGCCCAACAATGTCCCCAGTTGAAGTCAGCAGATTCCCACCTCCACTGTAAACAGTGTTGGCAGGGCACTGCTTTCTGACAGGGGGCTCGGGCCAAATGTTCCCAACAGACCCTCACAGTACGTTTGGGCCTGCTGAGTCTGTCCAGCTTTCTCCCCCGCCATCGGATCCAACTCACCACCAGGTGGTGATCAATTGACAGCTCCACCCCTCTCTTCACCCGAGTGTCCAAGACATACGGCCGGAGGTCAGATGAAACAACTACAAAGTCGATCATCGATCTCTGGCCTAGGGTGTCCTGGTGCCACGTGCACTGATGGACACCCTTATGCTTGAACATGGTGTTTGTTATGGACAAACTGTGACTAGCACAGAAGTCCAATAACAGAACACCGGTTCAGATCCGGGGGCCGTTCCTCCCGATCACACCCCTCCAGGTGTCACATTTGGCCCGTAAGCACAAACAACAGTGAGAGACCTATCCCTGACCCGAAGGCGCAGGGAAGCAACCCTCTCGTTCACCGGTGTGAACTCCAACACATGGGGGCTGAGCTGGGGGGCTATGAGTAAGCCCACACCAGCGCGCCGCCTCTCACCGCAGGCAACTCCAGAGTAGTGGAAAGTCCAGCCTCTCTCGAGGAGTATCTCTCAACCTCTCGCACAAGCTTAGGCTCGTTCCCCGCAGGGGGCATTCCATGTTCCCCGGCTTTGACTGCCGCCCAATCCACTTTGCACCAGCCCCTTACGGCTCCTCCCACAGGTGGTGGGCCCACTGGAGATTGGGCCCACTGGAGGTCGGCCCCATGTCGCTCCTTCGGGCTTAGCCCGGCCGGGCAAATTTAGATCTGCTCATTCTACACATCAGGCTGTTGCTGATGCTTGTATGGGTTAGAATTTTTTTTTAACTAGAACCATTGAAACTTCTGTAATGTACCTTTTAAAGTATTTAAGTTTGTTTTCTTATCAAAAAGGGAGGTAAATCAGTAGAGGCAGCAGCCAGAATCCTGGTTTCTATGCTGTAAATCCTTAAGAGGTCCTTTAAAAAACTCATGTATGTGTTCCTAAGGCCAAAAAAAGACACCTGCCCAAAACCCGCTATAAAAATCAATATTTTTTTCCAATTTAAACTACTCAATCTTTTAAAACTACTTCTGCAGAAGCTGCAAATGGACAGATTGTGATCTCTGCATACAGACTTCCCACATTTGCAGCAGATAATGCCAACTCTTCTCCTTTTGTCCATTCAGAAGTCGCACTGCATCATGCCCTTACATTTATTCATGAAAGAGAGGCCTGCAGCTGTACCCTGCAGATTTGCAACTATTTTTGCAGCAGCTGATGAGCGGGGAAGGCATGGTCTTTTCTTTTTGTGTGGGGTCTCCAGCCTTTCTCATACCTCTTCAATAAAGAGCCCCCTCCTATAATGTTTTTGCTGCTGCCAAGATGGCTCGATTGATGTGCACAAGAGGTAGGCATTGTAGACAGAAACATTCACCAGATTGTGGAAAAGGGACACCGATTTGTTTTCCTCCTGCAGAAGTAGGTTCCAAAAACCTAACAAAAAAAAAAAAATACCATATGTGTCCTGTTTGCATTTTTTTATACTTACTGAAAGTTTCAAGATACTGTTAATAGTGCGCAAACCTGATTTTGAGTGAGCAGGCCAGGATGTAAGCGAGTATGTACACATTTGAGCAAGTCAGTTCACAATCGTTTCTGTGTTAGTGCTTGCTCCAATCTGTTGCACTCGCACAATTCTGTGTTTGCTCTCTCATTTTTGTCAGTGTTTGAACAGTTAGCTGGTGAGAGCACAGTAAGTGTAAAAAAAAAGGCCAGAAGGACACACCCACATCTGGGTGTAAGGTCAGTTTTGTTTTCAAAGTAAAAGACAACAATCCATGCTACCATAATCACCCTTACTTGGGTGACAGTAGTTACCATTAAGGCTTGAGTATTGTACAACCATTCATTCATTCATTCATTTTCTACAGCTTTGTCCCGTTAGGGGTCGCGGGTGACTGGAGCCTATCCCAGCAGCTTTAGGCCTGAGGCGAGGTACACCCTGGACAGTGGCCAGTTAGTCGCAGGGCTGACATTTAGAAACAGACAATGACAAACAATCATTCTCTCTCACATTCATTCACTAGAGACACTTTAGAGTTGCCAATTAACCTATACATACATGTCTTTGGACAGTGGGAGGAAGCCCACCGTCAATATGTCCTGGATGACTGAGAACCTTCCTAGACCTGACTTCAGAGGTTTATGAGTTTTATACATTTGCTTTCTTGGCTATTCAAATTATTTTCTTAGATGTCTTTACAAAGCAGCTAATGCTAACTCTGTGGCATTATAATATTAATAATAATCTTTATTTTTATATAGCGCTTTTCCACCTAAACTATTTACCAGTGTTACAGAACTTCACTGGAGGCAATGTAGGTTTCTTGTCCAAGGACACAACGACGGGGGAGAGGGGGATGTTATGATGTTTTGGGTTGTTTTGAGCGAGTAACATTATGGAATTACACTTTGCCAGGAACTTTCTTTGAACTCCTCAGGAGTTCGCTTTACTGCTGTGTCAGCCCTTGAGAGACAAATTTAGTATACTCTCAATAAAGTCTGTCATACAGTAAACTTGCAGAAGTGTACCTTTTCTTATCTTTTCTGTAAATGTCAATGTCCTGTGAACCGCTGTAGCTGGCTGTCTGTTGCTCCAGCTACTCAGTCGTACATGTACGAGCACACGCCAGCGAAAGTGAGCAGGACACTGACTACAGTTCTCCTAACGGCCACTGGTGTCAGTAACTGTTAGGTTTCTCTGAAATTTATGCAATGCCCCTTTAAACTTGTGTATATTTACACCACCTCCTGACCTGGCGTGGGATTTGAGCATACTTACGCCCACGTTCATATTGATAAATGCCGAAGATTGCATGGAAATGGTCATACACACAAAATTAAGCTCTTTGATAAATGAGGGCCAGTGGCTGCTGCAGAGACTCACAGAAGGCAGCACCTGATCCACAAGAACATTATTGCATCTCTCTGACAAGGATGGACCTCAAACAGGTGAACACTTAGTCTGACTGTTTTATGAAATAATAACATATGGCTCATAGATGGTTCTCTCATGGTTCAGACTCAGGACAACAGCCTCTGTTTACACTTGAGTCTCTCTGCTAACACAAATTACTGTTCACATTCTCTCTGTTTTCCACTGGTAACAGGACATTTTCATTACTTTTTGTCTTTTTTGAAGAGAGATATTTGTATAGTTGAACTCAAGTCATTAAAAATATGACAACTGTGACAACCTTTAAGTGTCATTACTACTAAGTTTGTCACATAAGCTAAATATAAACAACTTTTTGAATTGCATTTACATGTGTGCGAGTGTCCAATCAATATAATGCCATTGCAAATATCAATAACTATAGACAACTAAATAAACATGGTAAATAAACTGGTGTGCATGATGTAATGGGTGCAGAAATGTGGAGGGACTGTGACATGTGAGTGATCTGGAGCTAACGCAGGCTCTGCGGCACAGCTCCATTTTCCCACATGCTCATACTCTCACATACATTTACATACTGCAGTGTGTCGCCCAGGGCTGCCATATGCACCTGTCGAGCTTCAGAGGTTCATCCAGAAATAACCCAGTTTAAAGCGGAACATTGCCAAACCTATGCTACTCGAATGAAATCATGCACTTTGTGTTTTTACTGATATGACAGATCTTGAATATTATTAACAGTCTTTTTTATTTATTTCATTTAACTTGTAATTTAGCCCGACTACATATATATATATATATATATATATATATATATATATATATATATATATATATATATATATATATATATATAAAAAGAGAGAGAGATAGAGAGCAGCCAATGAAAAACAAAAGTGCATTTTTTATCTTTTCACTGCTCACCCTAAATGACTTGTTTAAGAAAATATTCTCAATTAAAATTTATTGATTTGCTTTTCTCTGTCTATAGTTTGGATAATAAACATAAAGTTAAATATTTATGCAATTTTATTATTTCAGCAAGGCTTAAATATTATTCTAGCATACAGTATGCTTTTTTATGTAATGTGCCAATAACCATGTGCTGACCTCAGTTATTTTTCCAGGATGGTGCTCTAAGGGTTTTGCTGTTTTGAAACACCTGTTCTCTCTGCTGCTTCTCTGTCTCCTTTTAGCAGGTCACTGGTCAGATTATAGCCCTGGCTCCAGAGGGGATATAATGACAGATTATGTGTGCTTATACACCACAGTGACATGTGTAGCACCGTATAATCCAGTATCACTCTTCCACCATATGCTGGAAGTCAGCATATTCTAATTGTTTTGACAGACACTGGGGCAGATTAATATCAATCTAATCTGTGGGAGTGCCATAACTGTAATCATTTTCAACAGAAAGAGGCAGAAACTGAGATGATGTGGCCCATATATCTTTCTAATTAGTATAATCCTATATATATATATATATATATATATATATATATATATATATATATATATATATATATATATATGGCCTCACCCTCAGGGGCCACCACTAACTCCGGGGGTGGTCACTCTGAATGTGTGAGGGACTGAAATCTAAGATTAGAGCCTGTCAATTGAGGCCCAGATTAAATCCAACACCAGGATAATGTGTGAAGACCTCTGCTTGTTTGCTTGTTCAAGCTTAATGAAATGAGACAGCTCTATAGTCTCATTTGGCACAGATCATTATTCCTCACACATGTACATAACACATCTATCACACATCTATCTCACATATATAACACTTATCCCACACATACAGTTGTGCTCATGAGTTATTACCTCATAAGTAATGAGGTCAGGAGACTGAGCGTGTAGGTCAAGAACCTTCACAGTAGGAAATGGCAGGAACGTCCATGTGCAGCTTCCGGGCTGATGAGTGCAAACTTTCCTCCAGTATTGTGTGTGTAATAGATATGTGAGTCATATACGTGTGGTAAATGTGTTATATATGAATATATTATAAATAACTTCAGCTAAAATACAGGACTCTCTTAAAAAAAGTGGTGTCAAGATGCACAAGAAGGAGGCACTTAAAGAAGCATCTGGACTCAGTATTTAAGGCAAAGATGTTTTGCTTATATATCTAGAGGGAGGGGTTTCGACTGAAACCAATCCAAAAACTGGTCCATCTTAATTACAAGATCCCCTCTCACAAACTGATTAATGTGGTTTATGCTGTGCATTGACTGTTATGTCGGAAAAACAAAACAACAGCTTCACAAGAGGATGTATCAGCACAGAAGAGACAATCCTGGACCTGAGTCTGCAGTCCACCTCGACCTCAAAGAGAAAGCACATTCCTTTGAGGACAGCAATGTCCGAATGTTGTCCAGAGAGGCCAGATGGTTTTAGACAGGTGTGAATGAAGCCATTTTGTTCAAATGGAAAAGCCCTCTTTGAACAGAGGAGGTAAGTCTCAGATTCATGTTGTCTAGTATTTATAACAGTTTTTTAAAACCTAAATCAAAACAGTTTCACTCTAGAACAACAACACCTGAATGAAACAGTGACACTAACGACTCACCTGAGCCTTTAACGACTCTCACATCAGGAGTCACACTGTCTTTTTATAACAACTGACTATGAAACCAGAACAACCTGGTCCCATCAGGTTCAAATTCATCTTAAACCCCTCCTTATAGAGATCTAAGCTCGGCTCTCTTGCCAGTTGATCTCAGAATTGTTAAAGTCTCTTGGAATTAGAGACAAAACATCTACACCTTGAAAACCTTGAGTCTAAATGGTTTTGCTTTATCCTTTTCTTCAAGATGACCTGGATGACTGAGAACCTTCACAGACATGTAACAACTATAACCGTTACATTTCGAGAAGTGTCAACAAGGCCTATGATGATAGGTACATCATTCATACTGTGAAACATGGAGGTGGATCACTGATTTTGGGGATGTGTGAGCTGCAAAGTCACAGGAAACCTAGTCAAAATTGATGGCAAGATCAATTTAGCATGATATCAGATAGGGATGGGTGGTATGGCCTAAAATCCATATTGCGATATACATTGCCTCTTGCAATAACGATATATATTGCAATATATAAATTATAACAGAACCATGTTTTTTTTTTTTTAAAGAAAGAAACATTGCATGTAATTTTGAGAACATTTATTTTGCAAAACTGTAATTATTATACACATATATAACATAATTCAAGTACAGTAGCTGCAGAGACTTTAACAAAGAAAAAATACTTACTTTGAGTAATAATACTTTCAGTTAGGCAAAGAAAATGATTTTGTGTAATGCACATCCAGGGCAAAAAGCTCCCGTTCCACCACATCCCAAAGGTGCTCTATTGAGTTGAGATCTGGTGACTGTGGGGCAATTTTAGTTCAGTGAACTCATTGTCATGTTCAAGAAACCAATTTGAAATGATTCGAGCTTCGTGACATGGTGCATTATCCTGCTGGAAGTAGCCATCAGAGGATGGGTACATGGTGGTCATAAAGGGATGGACATGGTCAGAAACAATGCTCAGATAGGCCGTGGCATTTAAACGATGCTCAATTTAAGGGGCCTAAAGTGTGCTAAGAAAACATCCCCCACACCATTACACCACCACCACCACCAGCCTGCACAGTGGTAACAAGGCATGATGGATCCATGTTCTCATTCTGTTTACGCCAAATTCTGACTCTTACCATCTGAATGTCTCAACAGAAATCGAGACTCATCAGATCATTTACATTTACATTTATTCATTTAGCAGCCACTTTTATCCAAAGCGACTTACATTGTTCTACAGTAATTACCGGTGTTACAGTCACTGGAGGCAAGGTGGGTTAAGTGTCTTGCCCAAAGACACAACGACAGTATGAACTGTGCGGAGAGTGGGAATTGAACCGCCTACCTTCCGGACGACTGCTCTACCCACTGAGCTACTGCCGCCCAGTCCAGGCAACATTTTTCCAGTCTTCAACTGTCCAATTTTGGTGAGTACGTGCAAATTGTAGCCTCTTTTTCCTATTTATAGTGGAGATGGTACCCAGTGGGGTCTTCTGCTGTTGTAGCCCATCTGCCTCAAGGTTGTGAGTGTTGTGGCTTCACAAATGCTTTGCTGCATACCTCGATTGTAACGAGTGGCTATTTCAGTCAAAGTTGCTCTTCTATCAGCTTGAGTCAGTCGGCCCATTCTCCTCTGACCTCTAGCATCAACAAGGCATTTTTGCCCACAGGACTGCCGCATACTGAATGTTTTTCCCTTTTCACACCATTCTTTGTAAACCCTAGAAATGGTTGTGTGTGAAAATCCCAGTAACTGAGCAGATGTGAAATACACAGACCAGCCCGTCTGGCACCAACAACCATGCTATGCTCAAAATTGCTTAAATCACCTTTCTTTCACATTCTGACATTCAGTTTGGAGTTCAGGAGATTGTCTTGACCAGGACCACACCCCTAAAAGCACTGAAGCAACTGCCATGTGATTGGTTGATTAGATTCATGCATTAATGAGTAATTAAATAGGTGTTCCTAACTTTATTTTTATACTTAGTTTACATATACACTCACCTAAAAAGATTATTACCTTTAGGTGAGTGTATATGTAAACTAAGTATAAAAATAAAGTTTCTTTACAGTAGTAAACAACAGACATTAACAAGTGCAAAACAATGCAAAAGGCACCAAATGTAGTTTTAGTTATTTTATTAAAGGACACAAAAGATGCAAAAAACAGAAAAATTGGTGCCTTCTAAAAAGGTGTGTTAAAAAGCAACACAACAACAAATCTTAAAATTGGCACTTACTGAAATTTTGTTTGCACAATTTGTGATTTTTTAGGCCCTAAAAGTATTAGCCAGGAACACAAGCTTGTCCACAATCTCTGGCTTCAACAGAGCCCGTTGGCATGCAACAATGTTGCCACCGGTGCTAAATGCCCTTTCTGAAGAAGCACTTGTGGCTGGGATACAGAAATATTTCTGGGCCAGTCTTGCCACCCTTGGAAAATTAGCTTGGTACATCCGCCACCAGTCCAGTGGGTCAGTCTCTCCATCAACCTGTTACCTGCAGACAGGTAACTTTTAAGCTCTACTTCGATGGCCTCTCTGTCAGCGAGAATGGCTGTGCCATTGGAGGCCTTTTTAGAAAAAGCTTCCTAGGCTTTGTTTTACCCTCTTGGATTGCCTCTCAACAGAGTTTAGCAGCTTCAGCACCTTCAGCACCATCAGGTGCAGCTTCTGTGCTTGTGTGTGGCTGTGGCTCTGTGACAGTTGCAGCTTGCACCTCCAACACTGACAGAATTTCTGCTACTGCTCTGGTCTTGATAAACTCCTGGTGGTCATCAGCTATAAATGCATCTTTAAACCGTGGGTCAACCAAGGAGGCCATATCCAGCACGTCAACCATTTTGGGGTCTGAGTACTTCTCGTTTAAGTACTCTAAGATGTCATCATCAGCTGCAGCAGGAACAGTGTTGTTGAAAAGATGGAGAACAGGTTTGATGTACGACACACTGACATAATCTTCTCCAGACAGCGCGTCTGTGAATTCCAGCAGTGGGCCGAGGGTCTTGCTTATAGATTCCAAGACATCTGTATCTTTCCAAGTGGGTACCAGGGGTCTGGTTCTCCTATTTGGTTTTAGTACCTGCGTTAGGGCCTTCTCTTGTTCAAGCACCCTCTGGATCATCATCTGGCGTGACCCCCACCTTGGTGTTTTTTGTGATGAGACGATGAAAGGGAAGATGGTGCTCTGCCAGGGCTTTCTTCAACTCTTTTCTTCTTTTACAAGAATGTGAAAAGGCACTCACAATCTTCTTGCATAAAGAAACAGCATGTTCAATTTGGGAATCTTTCATACTTTTTTCTGTTGACAAATGTGTAAGATATCTTATGTTAATTTAATCTATAATCTTCATCTCTCTCTCTTTCTTTCCACACACACACACACACACACACACACAAACACACACACACACACACACACACACACACACATGCACACACACACGCACACACACACACACACACACACAAACACACACACACACACACACACACACACACACACACACACACACACACACACACACACACACACACACACACACACACACACACACACACACACACACACACACACATAGGCTGTTTGTGAACAATAGAAAAGCTTTAGATGTTTGAGTTCAGCTCATAAAAAATAGGGCAAAAACAAAAGTGGTGCTTTAAAATTTTTGTTCGATACAGTATTGTTCAAAATAATAGCAGTACAATGTGACTAACCAGCCTTAAGAGTGTGCAATGATATGCACGCTCTTATGGCTGTGCAATTAGGGAAATATTTGAAAGGGTTCTGTTAAAAAACAATAAGGGTGTCTGTATAAACTCAAACAGCCTCTAATTTTTTGCACCTCTTTATATGTTTTCCTCTCCTCCAATCAACTTTTTAATCAAAGTAAACTGTTCTTCTGAACAATGTCTTGAACAACCCATTTTCCTCAGGCTTTCAAATGCATGTTCAACAAGTGCTGGCTTCATCTTTAAATAGGGGCCACCGGATTCACACCTGTTTTTTCACAAAATTGATGACCTCAGTGATTGAATACCACACTGCTAATTTTTTAACACACCCTTTTCAACTAACTGCCCAATTGCACAGCCTTAAGAGCGTGCATATCATGAACGCTGGGTCTTGTTTGTTTTCTGAGAATCTACTGCACCTACTGTTTGCCACAAAGCAATAAAAATATACAAAAAACCTGGATTATTCTGGTTAGTCACACTGTACTGCTATTATTTTGAACAATACTGTATATATAAGACTTGCACCATTCAAGCAACAGCCATCAGTGAACTGTAATGTTGTAAAGTATATTTTCTTGTTGTTTTGGAAGGATTTCATTGAATGGTTTAAAATGATGGCAATTCTCTCCTGCTCAAGCAGAACAACTCCCAGCTCTTGCACCATGCATTTTGGGTGCTTTATTGTGGCACATCTCTACCTTGATGCCTGGGGCAAAGAAGCCATGCTTGAACTATTTTGGTCATCCTCCTTGACCTTTAAATCCTCTGTCAGTTTTGCAAATTTTGTCCAAGACACAAATCTGAGCTGAAATTGCCTGTGGCTTCAATTCACAATCTCCAAATCGATGTGTTCTGACATTTACAGAGAGGGGGAGCAGGTGTGAAGGGGGGGAGGTCAGGTTTGCACTGCACACGTATATTTACCTTTTATTTCAGTGAAGACTTTTACAAATAACTGTTGTCACGTCTGTATATTGTTCCACTCACAGGGTTATAATTGCACTTCAAGAAGCATTTTTCATAAATAAACTGTAAAGAGATGAACAGTGCAACACCGCTTCTACAGTTAGGTTAAAATAAGGCTGTTTCCCTGTTGTGATTTCTGAGTGTGTTGTTACATAGAGTCCTCCTCAGGTGTGTTTTATCTGCTGCTGAATAAACTGCCTCTCCTTGTCTCTAAATACACGTTATACACTTTACTACTAAAAAAACTACTAATAAAACTGAAAACACCATTAATTTGATGAAATCAAAAACCAGAGCAAGAGGCTGGAGGTACAGTTGGACACTGCTGTGAAAAATACTGCTCTGGAAAAAATGAAGAGACCACTGGCGGAAAGCATGCCAAAACACATGAAAGCTGTGATTCCAAATCATGGTTATTCCACCAAATATTGATTTCTGAACTCTTCCTAAGTTAAAACGTTTGTATTGTGTTTAGTGTAACTTATTTTTTTCCATTATTCCAAGTCTGACAACACTTCATCTTTTTTGTTATTTTGACCAGTTGTTGCTTTTGGCAAATAAATGTTTCTAAATTACAATATATTTATATATAATATATTTATTTGGAATTTGGGAAAAATGTTGTCAGCAGTTTATAGAATAGAACAAAAATGGCAATTTTACCCAAACACATACCTATAAACAGTAAAACCAGAGGAACTGAAAATTGTGCAGTGGTATCTTATTTTTTTTCCAGAGCCTTATGTAGCTGTGAAGAAAATTAGAGTTATTCTCAAATTTCCAAAACTAAAAGCAGGTAGACTATGAAAAATAATACTAATGAAAAACCAACAACACCATACATTGATTAGAAAGTGTAAATAAATTTGTGCATGAAGTTTGACTGGCCCCCTTGAGCTAGATTTTCTCAATATATTACTCAAGACACATAGAAATGGCTTGAAACAGTTTTATTTAGTTTCATTTGTTCCATTTATTTATCTAATTAATTAACACCATGTAAAAAAGGGCAATGTCCATTAACAAGCAATTCAGACAAAAAGCAGTCAACATCAACCAATAACAAGCCAGCAGCCTCACCTTGTGAATCAACTTTGTGTTCAATAACAATTATCAAAAAGGCATAAAGTTACCAGATAATAAAGAAACCACCAAGATCAACATGCTATTGGCCAGCCCGCAGGTGCAAAGATGGCAATCAATACATAAGCACAATGAATACAATAATATAAATAAAGAATTATGTACAATGTAGTTTGTAGAAGAACATGAAAAATAAATTATCAGAGCCACAAACCTGCAAATGTCACAAATACAGCTGCAGCAACAAATCCATTAGCTGACCTACAAACAGTCCGTGGAACTGTCAGTAGCCCATTTAAAAAATGTATAAATTTTGGACAAATGTCAAAGGAGACATAGAATGAGATTTGAATCTGTATGTGTTGCCTTTTTTAATTTAAAGAAGTCCAGTTCATAAAGGAGTTCCAAGGAATTGAGAATACCAATTGGCAGTGTTCACAATGAGGAATTTCTCAATGTTAAAACCAAACCAAGGTCAGGCAGACCAACAAAAATGTCAGCTACAACTGCCTGGAAAATAGTTTGGGTTGCAAAGAAAAAAGACAAAATAACTTCTGCTGAAATACAGGACTCTCTGAAAAAACTGGTGTGGCTGTTTCAAGATGCACAATAAGAAAAATGGGCTGCATGGTCGAGACAGCCATTACTACGCAAATGTCCCATTTACAAATCTCCAAACAGCACAGAAATAAGCCCCAAAACTTCTGGAACAAAGTCATTTGGAGTACATTTAGCATTCTGGTCTTCCTTTGACTAACTTAGTTCCGCCGTAGTAGAAAGGGAAAGTTAATATTCCTTAAGTGTTCTCTACACAACGGACAAGTCTCTTCTCCAAGAGGAAAAATCTGCGTGTACGTCCATTTAAAAACTACAAACACACTTGGAAAAATTATACAAGAGGTCTTAAACGTTTTATATGTTTTTAAGAAAACTTTCTTGATTTGAATAGAAATATGATGTGTGGTTTAGGATATAAAGACAAGATAAACCAAAAAGGTTTACTCCTTGGGACCTGATCAGTCCCTAAAACAGAGTTGGGTTAAGATTAGGCTAACATCTTGGCTTGTGCCTAGTTTGAAAATTATAACAATATCTGTCCCGCTCTGTGGGTTGGGCTGTACAAAAATGAACAACCCAGTGAAAACAAATCAGAATTGGAAAGGCTGTTACTTTGGGAGTTGTGATCAAAGAAAGTTTTTTTTCTGACCCCTGAATACACTGTAGCTATCCAAAACATAACAAATTAATAGAAACTATGTTTTTAATGACGTCATTCTAAACAACTGTGCACAAAGAAAAAACAAAAGGCCTGACTGAAATGACCCAGAAGCCGAAATTGAGATTGAAATTACCACATGTACCGGAATAAACTATGACTTGGTCCTGATCTGTGACTTGGATTTGACAGTTCTACTACTGTGAACTTACTGTTTGCTCCTAGTCGTCTTCGGGTCATGTTGGTCCTGCTCATGTCATATCCTTCATGCTAATCCAAACATAGACATAGACATAACTTGCCACAGACTAAATCCTGCAAATGGGAGCTTGTCATGGGGTGTGTGAATGATTCGCCTCCTACAACCTTTTCTGCATGATATAAATCTCATGTATTGTTTACTTCTTTAAGCAAACCCTATTCTGTACCATTGTTACATGCGTGATTTGCTTCCTTCTTGCAAGAATTAAACCTGATCATTCATTCTAAATTGTACACGGTCTCCATCCTCTCTCTTATTAATTTGAACAAAAAATTCTTATAACAAAATTATAACCATCTTTTTCCCCTAAACTGTGAGTAACTTATGTTGCAGAGCCTCTGAGTTCATTCTGACCTTGGTTCTGACTACTCTTTTTGCCCTGCTCTGTTTACTTTATGAGGTCACTTAGAAGAATAACCCTTTTTCTGCAGCTCAGCACAAAGGGCAGCGGACTAACTCACATCTGACCAGCTCTCTTTTTCAAAGCTGAATTAATATGAATTGCATTGTTTAATTGACAAATTAATGTATTGTTAATGCATAAATTAATTTTAATGGCCTGAGATGGCCAGTCCAGAACCTTCACTTTATGCTGCCGTAGCCAATGACAGGTCGACTTGGCCTTGTGCTTTGGATCGTTGTCATGTTGGAACGTCCAAGTATGTCCCATGTGCAGCTGCCGGGCTGATGATTGCAGATTTTCCTCCAGTATTTTCTGATTACATGCTGCATTCATCTTTTCCTGTGCCTTTGTAGCTCACATGGCCCCAAAACATCAGTGAGCCACCTCCATGTTTTAAAGTAGGAATAGTGTACCTTTCATCATAGACCTTGCTGACCCCTCTCTAAATTTAAGGTCTGGGTTCTGACAGACCCTTGCGTCTTTCATCCAGCACTGCACTGATGTTTCTATATTCTGAGTCATGGGAAACGCTAAAGAATTGTCAAAGGATCTGCAGAAAAAGATAATTGAACAGTGTAAGATATGAATTGAGAATCAGCAGTGTTCAAACTCTAATTAAGTGGGAAATGAGGAATTCTGTTGAAACCAAACCATGGTCAGAAAATTTTTTAGCCACAACTGCCAGAACAATAGTTTGGGATTCAAAGAAAAAAATCACAAATAACTGAAATACAGGACTCTCTGTAAAAACATTGTGTGGCTGTTTCAAGATGCACAATAAGGAGGCACCTGAAAAAAATGGGCTGCATGGTCGAGTCACGTAAAGAAAGCCATTACTACACAAATGCCACATTTGGAGTGATGAGACCAACATTTTACTTATAGGCCACACAAATAACCGTTTGGGTATTTTCTTTAGTCATTATGATTTAAAACGAAAGAACACAATTGTTTGTCAATTAATGGCTTCAGCCAAATACTATCTATGAGTGAAAGAAATGTTTTTATGTTATCTTTCATTTTCCCTGAATAATGGACAAAAAAATAATAATAATCAAAGATTCTGCCTTATGAGCACAACTGTTCTATTTTTGGTTGCCACATGACCTTTATTGCTTCACCTACTAATCAGAGCCCAGTAGCAACTCTGTGGACAGATACATGTAATAGTGGGACACTTAAAAGTATAAAGTCATTCATTCATTTTTACCGCTTAGTCCCGTTAGGGGTCACGGGTGACTGGAGCCTATCCCAGCAACTTTGGGCCTTAGGTGGGGTACACCTTGGACAGTGGCCAGTTAGTCGCAGGGCTGACATTTAGAGACAGACAACCATTCACTCTCACATTCATTCACTAGGGACACTTTGGCATTGCCAATTAACATGCATGTTTCTGGATAGTGGTAGGAAGCCTGTGGCTCAGTGGTAGAGCAGTTGTTCTATAACCGGTAGGCTGGCAGTTTGAGTCCCCCTCTCACCCGTTCATACTATAAACACTCAACCCACCTTGCCTCCAGTGTCCAGAGCTCTGGTGTTTGAATGTGTGTGAGTGTAGAGGTGAGTTTAGTGGTGGTCACTTTAAAAAAAAAGAAATAAATAAAAGGAAAGGATAAGGTCACTCCTGGGGGAAAAGCCATATTGCTTTTGAAATAAGCTAATAGATTTGACTAGACCATGTTAAATCCTCCTTGGGCAAGCCTTTGACCTGAAAACATCAGTGTAATCCTCAAGGCTGTGGCTCCTAACGCATCAATACATGCGCAATCACTCACACAATGCATTCACAACCTGTCGGTCATGAGACCCACTCCCTACAGTGTGGGAAAAACAATCTCCAGAGCATTTGACTCTTTGTAACTCACCTGCTCTCTGCATTTCATCATATTTCTGTGTGTTTCAACAGGGCAGCACTAACAATCATATCACTGCAGCTTCTATTAATCTGTCTACCCCCCATCAGGGCCAAGACATGGAAGAGAATAGAAGAAAGAGGGAGTGTCAGTAATGAAAGGAAGGGAGTGCTGTGGCCTGGTGAGCGAGAGCGATAGAACAGAAAAGAGAAGAGAGGAAAGGAGAAAGAGAGCGCTGTTGTAGGCCTGGTGCAAGAATGTAAATCAACAGGACAGGCCAAAAGAAAGGCTTTATTAAAGACGAACAGGATGACCAGACCATTGTGAGTCTGCTGCTGCTCCTTCAGATTCTTTTACAACCTACAGTATCGGCAGATTTAAGCAGGAGGGCTGCATACTTAGTCCACATGTAAAATGAAAAAACGCTCTAATCAGGTCTGCAAACTAACCTTCCTCTTGAGGCATAATAAAGATCAACTGAACGTTTGACAAGAAGTGTTACTTTTGAGACGTAGCTTGTCGGGTCTTAGCTGAGACCCAGTGAGACAGTGAGTGCACTGAGAACATACAGAACAATGCTCCCTTTCACAACAGACAACTATGGCATGAACAAAGCCAGACCTTGAGGCTGCCTCTGTCTTTAAAGGGGCCCACACAGTCAAACATGTGTGTTAATAGAGCTTAGAGGATATAAATATGTCCCAAAAGACAGATTGAATAATGACAGGCCTCATGCTCCAGTGTTATTTTGAAACATTTCTAATGTGGATCTTAAAGCTATGAGCAGAAAAATGGAATATGTTTCCAGGTTTATTAACATGGTTTAATGATGCTGTTTTAGACCAACTCAGACCAACAATCTAAGCCTCTAAATAAGTCATAAATTATATATATATATATAGAGAAATTCATTCAGAGTCATTCTTTTGCTAAAGTTGTTGCTGTACAACATCCCTGTATACAGTTTGTGCAGCAATATTAGTTTATGGAGTGGAAGGGGTGTATTTAAACTATCATTACAGGCTTATAGTCATTTCTATTGTGCCTGTGATTAGGGTCCACTTCTATGTTGTTCTTTTCTTTCCTTGTATACAAGATTGTTCTTTTAGGTTAAGATCTTTAAATAAGACCATAAAAAATCCAGTAAGTGCATATGTATAATAAGTGTAAAAGATTGGTCAAAGGTTACATGGGAGATGCATGTCCTGAACTAGTGTAAAATGCACTGCTGAGTGAACATCAGACTCGTCCAACAACTACAACAGAAGTCTCCAGAGGCTTTTCTATACAAGCTGGTGTTACATGGATCATTTAACAGGGCACAGCGGGGCCAGGTGGTTTGATTTCTTGAGCACAGCATACACTGGACAAGACAAGAACTTTAATGGTAGAAAAAATACACCAATTTGGAGTTATAAACAAGGAATAAACATTTATTTACATAGTAAATGCCACTGTTTTAAATCTGGTATTTTCAGAACCTTCTACATGGAAGTATTATAACATAAAGTTAATGAGGAACAAGAACATAGAACTTGTTTGTTGTTCTCACCGAGCATTACCAGCAGCCAACAACAGGAGGGCGTCTTCTTTTTCGCTGGAGACACCATTGTTATAGTCAGACTTGAATGTTTTGTTCAGGACTCATCATTTGGTTGTTCAGCATTCTAAAGTACAGTGAGCAGACTGATCTAAATACTGTATGGAGAAACCTTTCTTGCATTGACATTTTCCTTTTGAATTTAGGTTGTGAAAAGCAGGTCAGATTAGAATTGAGTCTGACACAGTCCAGGGTATGTTTGTATGAGTAACCTTTTATTTTCTTTGAACTGTGTGCTTCGTCAGTGACGTGGTTACAACCCCTGATGGTGAAAAAAAAAAACGTGACAGTTGCGACAGCATGGACTGATCCCATTTGTGAGCCCCACATCACATTGCATAGGAGCCAGGAGTGTCAGTGAGCAAAATCTAAGAAAAAGAACATGAAACAAAAAAGCTATAAACTATAGAGGATCATTTAGACGAACCAGCTCCAAATTAACTGGGCTGCTCAATAAATGGACTGCCCAGTATAAGATGCATGTGCTGCGGCTCAATGACACTTGACATCAGTAATTAACAGTGAACATTTTTGGACACTTTAAGTACACACGTACCTAGTAGTACACTGAGAGACAGACAGCTGCAATATACTGCTTCAAACTCACGTACCTTGCTTTTTTGTTAAGTTTACATACATACTTTTGTGATTTCTTTTTTTTTTTTTGGACCATTTTTCAGATATTATGAATGATAACACAAAAACTTTTCTTTCATTCATAGTTAGTGGTTGGGTAACGCCATTTATTGTCAAACAATAAATGGCGTTACCCAAAAAATGTTTACTCTTTTTAAATCATAATGACAACAGAAACTACCCAAATGACCCTGATCAAAAGTTTCCTGGCGGCATGATAACATTCACACAAGTGACACAAACAGGTTTGAATGGCTACTAAAGGTAATTCTCACCTGTGATCTGTTTGATTGTAATCAGTGTGTGTGTGTGTGTAAAAGGTCAGTTGCTGGGCTCCTGACAGACCCTTGTACCTGTATCTAGTGCTGCACTGACATTTCTGTATTCTGAGTCATGGGGAAAGCTAAAGAATTATCAAAAGATTTGCTGGAAAAGGATATAAAAAATATCCAAGGAATTCAGAATGCCAATCAGCAGTGTTCAAACTCTAATTAAGAAGTGGAAAATAGAAAGGTCAGGTGGACCAACAAAAATTTCAGCCACTACTGCCAGGAAAATTGTTCGGGATGCAAACAAAAACCCACAAATAGCTGAAATATAGGGCTCTCTGAAAAAACGTGGTGTGGCTGTTTCAAGATGCACAATAAGGAGACACTTGACGAAAAATGGTCTGCATGGTCGAGTTGTCAGAAGAAAGCCATTTCTACGCCTATCCCAAGCAGCTTTGGGCCTGAGGCAGGGTACACCCTGAACAGTGGCCAGTTAGTCGCAGGGCTAATATATAGAGACAGACAGTGACAGATAACAATTCACTCTCACATTCATTCACTAGGGACACTTTAGAGTTGCCAATTAACCTAAACATGCACGTCTTTGGACGGTGGGAGGAAGCTGGAGTACCCGGAGAGAACCCATGGTAACAAAGACTGGAGTTTGCTTGTGATGCAGGAGTGCTAACCACTCTGTAGTAAATGACCTCAAAAAAGCGAATCGGCACCAAGCACCAGCACCTCCTTGGGACATTCTGTCCGCCCCCGTCTTGAGTGTCCCGGGCACATGACGTGCCCCATCCGGTGAGTGAAGCGTACATGAATACCTCCACGTAGTGTGGGATGCAGCCCAGGTGCACTCCCAGCTGGAGACGGTACAGGGTGAGTGCTCCTGTAACAGTGCCCTGGGGGCAGCGTGATCCATTTCTGCCTGTCCCGTGTGGAATGCAGTTTAAGACAAGCAAACCAGTGTTGGAGCCGCCTCATGTGAAGGAGCCCCAGGTGCACCCAGGTGCATCACCAACTGGGCTGACGTCATCATGCCCAGTAGGCACGGGCCCAGTAGGCACGGGCCCAGTAGGGACGGGCCCAGTAGGGACGGGCCCAGTAGAGAGGGCTACAGAGAAGTGTAGGATGAAGCAAGAACAAGCCATTTGTCTATGTAGGTCAGAACCCTGAGACCCTAACAACCATGACGCCTCCAAGCGGAAAAAGCCTGCGTGATGTAGAAGGAGGTGGGTAGTTGAGACCCCCTCCCAGGATTCCACAGCTGTCTGACGCCAGTCGGCGCAACGGCACCAGGTGTCACGCAGCTCACGTCAAAGCTGGAACGGAGCAAGCTGTTGCTGAGTCTTCTCATTGAGTAGAACCTCTTTTAAATCTATCTGAAAAGTAGCTGAGAGAGAAGAAGGGAGAGCGTTTAGCAAGGGGGTTTATATAGAGGTAACCAGTAACCAACTGGCAGCATCCGCTCTGGGCATTAACTAAATAATAAACTATTCAAACCAATGACTTCAGTATCCAAACTTGTGACCGCCATGGTTGCAGTCAAAAACTGTTTGCCCCTGCACTCCAACCAACCCCAGTGACATATATAAAGTTTAGGTGAACATAAAAAATGTAACTTGGGTGACACCAAATTAGAAAACAGAAAATTAACATTCTAAACAAGAATTTACAGGAACTGTAGGCTTTTTGCCAAGAGGAATGGACAGCTTTACCATCTGAGAAAATAAACCACAAAAGACTTCAAGCTGTCATTGATGTTAAAGGTGGCAATACACAGTATTAAGAACTGGGCTATGTAAACTTGGTATATAAACTGGGTAGTTTCTGGTGGCATGGTGGCAGAGTTGTTAGCACTTTTACCTCACAGCAAGAAGGCCCTAGGTTTGATTCTGTGTGGAGTTTGCAAAAACATGTACAATAGTCCCCCCACACACATTCACCTGAATTTGAATGTGTGGGCAGGACTCTTCTGCAAAAGAGATTTGTAATCTCAGTTGGATCATCCTGGATTAATAAATGAAAAAAAAAAACTTCATAAATATGCAACTAAGCACTGATACAGTGTGTTCTTTAAAGAATAGAAAAGTTAGGTGATAGTGGTCAGGAAGCTAACCTTCAAAATGTATGGTCACAATTAATTAAAAGACAGTACAAGAAGTTTTTGTCTAGTTCACAGCCTTCTCTTCTCACCAGTCACCACTCTTCATGGTAGGTTATATAATATGTAGACATTGAAAACAATGTTTTTAATTCACAAAGTGAGAGTCAGTGGTCATCATTTTTTCCTAAAATTGCAAACTGCTATTTATAACATATAATAAAGATAAAGAATCATCTTTTTTCAATATTTTGATTTATTTGAAGAGCATAATGAGCTTCTTTTGAGAAAACCTTGTTTTCCTTTTGATTCTCATTTTGTCCCGAGTGATTTTCTGTCATCTAATCATCAGTGTTTGGCTCCACTGTCTACTTAGTGTACTTCACTGTTAGAAACACAGGCCAAAGAGACCAAAGAAGTATGTCATCCTACACTTCTCTGTAGCCCTAGACACTTCCCTGGCCCACACATCCACTCCTGTGGGAACCTGTCTTTTTCTTCTCCTCTGTACTGGTTAGGTCTTCTCTCCTTTCACAGATGCCATCACTCCCTCACTCTGTACTGGCCTGCCTCCGCCATTGTTCATCTCAATGGGATTAGTGATGTGATTCCTCCAGTCCTTTCAAGTGGCACACACCAATCCTCTCAGAATGAACTGGGCTGAGTGTGGAGCTGGTGCAGAGCCGGAAACATGAAAGAGAACAACAACCCAGCCCCCACCCATCTCCACAGTGATGTCGTGGGTTGCCGGCCCGATGGGCGGAACTTGGGCAAATAGGATAAAAGGCCCAGAGGCCCAGCCTGTCCTTCTCTCTTCAGGTGAATGCACCAGCAGGGTTTAGTCTGAGAACAAAGCTGATAAGAGCAGTTTGGAGTTAATAAGATAAACACTGATTAATATGTCAGAGTAGATCTGATTGTTTGTTTCTTTGTGACCTTTGCTCTTTTGCATCAGAACTAACAGTTTTAAACACTATAACACAGAGGCAGCTTCGGTTCCAAAGACTATATTTTTATTACAAAGAATTTGTGTTCAGAAGTTGCACAAAGATATGCAGTAGTGTGAGGCAATAGATATTTAAAGAACAGGTTTTATATATATTTACAGAGCAGCACTAGGGGGTTCATTAGACGGACCTATTCTTGTAGAAATTAGTTTGTTAGAAATATAATTATTGAGGAAACTTAAGAATCATAAAAGATTAACTACTCTATAGTATTTTCATTTCTTTAGGTTCACTATATTTAAAGGTGGGGTTGTATGTGACGTGATGAATGTGCTAAATACAATTCAAATTCTCTAATAAATTATCCAATCCAAGCTGTCCACTCTCTGGACTCAGTCTAACTCAGTCTGTCCTCTCTGGACTAATACTGTCCTCTCTGGACGCAGTCTGTCCTCTGTCTGGAGTCAGACTCTGACCGCTGATCTTTCAGAGCGGTTGGTCAGGATCCACCAACGCTCTCCTTCCTCAGTCAGAAAGTCCACACTGCCGCCACAAACCCAGTATCAGTTCAGAACTATTAACATTCTCTTAAGGATGCTTTAGTGAGGGCTGTTTATTGGCTGTAAGAGATTCTGGTCTCAGAGTAATTGAAGGAGATATATCCTTCATAGACACTGATAATTGTAAAATCTACTAATACATGTCTTTTAAACACACTCCATTAAAACCCAGTGCTATTAGTTTTCATCCACATTTATGTACAACAATTTGAAATTGAAAGGCCTCCAAACACCTTGATTTAAACAACAAATCACTGGATAAATTGTCATATGTTTTATGACACATGACATTTAGAGTCAAAAATGTTTGGTGGCCTTTTGATTCAAATTTTATGTTATCCAATCAAAAGACTGTGGTGTTGAGAGTTTAAAAGCTCTTCTGATTATAATGGAAGTGAACATGTTTGGAAAGCTCATTACCTAAAGTGCCTCCTCCATTTTCTGTTATCTGTCACTTTTCCTCCATGTCTGGTTATCCAAATTATTTTGTTACATTTTGTTCTTGGTGAAACCTTTAAAATTATTTGTCCATTTTTTTATACAAGCTTCCATTTATTATGTACCATTCACTCCAATCCAGACAGTGCTGCTGTGCACTAGTTCTCTATTCCTGGAGTCTTCTGAGATAAGGACACTCTGTGAGCACAGAGGAAGAGAAAGATAAGGGAACATCATTTACGGTGGCCATCCATTAAGCACTGGAGCGTGAGTCTGTTTGCAGCAGGTCAGAGAATGGACCCAGTGGGGCGAGACTGATTGCTAATTATGGAGTAGGATGTGGAGTGTGGCTAGAGCATGAGCAAATGGTCAACTGCATCTACCTACCACACACTGGTAAACATGAGGTCATAATGAGTCTGAGACACAAATATTTGGAGTATACTATACAGCCTCATTAAACACCAGTTGCTCTGCTACTATTGAACTGGATTTAGGGCAGTAAACCCTGAAACAGCTTTGAATTACCACTCATAATGTACCTGAACTGTTTATTATGTTTATGGAAGAAGAAAATCAAACTAAAAATTCCATGGCTCAACTTCTAAAGGTCAACCACGGCAGCATCCTTCAGACTGAACATGCAGGAATTAGGAAAAAAGATTAATGTCACTTGTAATCTGTCTATGTAGCAATAGGGACCTCAAAACAACCCATCACAAAAGCAATTGGGCTAAAAAGTCCCGAAAATGTTTGAACAATCCTTTCCTGAGCTAGTCTTCAAATCTAGCAGATTTTATATTGAAGCTATTGAAAAAAGCTGTTGAGGTTCTGTGGATGCTGTTCTCTTTGAGACAGTCCTGGCACCATCTATTTGCACAGTCGGTCCATTGTGTAAGTGGATTCCTCCAAGGGTTTTGCTTGAAAAAGGGACCTATTGCTCTTGGGAGAATGAAACCCAGATAAGTGTTCAAAGGATTAAGATTTAAATTGATGCTGCTGGTTCATGAGAGACAAATACGTTAGTGCTGGCCCAAACCAGCAATCATACCTCTTGGAACACTATGAACACTCTGTACTTCTTGAAACAGTCAATAGTGTATACTCCACATACATGTGGGTTTGACTGCAGACCAACAACTCCTTCAAACCAACAACCATTAGGCTTAACAAACATTTTTAATTGCATCGTTTTGTTCTCAAAGCATTTAACTTTGGTCTTTCTATTTGACTTTCTGACAAGTGCAAGTCTTGTACAGTTGTGCTCATAAGAAAATTTGTAATTTCTATCCAGTTTTTCAGAGAATATAAATGATAACACAAAAATATTTTTTCACTCATAGTTAGTTGTGTCTGTGTTTTACTCTTTTTAAATCATAATGACAACAGAAACTACCCTGATCAAAAGTTTACATACCCTGGTGATTTTGGCCTAATAACATGCACAAGTTGACACAAACAGGTTTGAATTGCTGCTAAAGGTAACCATCTTCACCTGTGATCTGTTTGCTTGTAATCAGTGTGTGTATAAAAGGTCAGTGAGTTTCTGGCCTCCAGACAGACCCTTGCATCTCTCATCCAGTGAAGCACTGATGTTTCTGTATTCTGAGTCATGGGGAAAGCAAAAGAATTATCAAAGGATCCGCAGGAAAAGGAAATTCTAACTGTAAAAAACAGGATAGGGATATAGAATGCCAATCATCATTGTTCAAACTCTAATAAAGAAGTGGAAAATTAGAGATTCTTTTGAAACCAAACCAAGGTCATAAGGTTAGAACTTTCAGGAAAATTGTTGCAAGGAATGCAAAGGAAAACCCACAAACAAAACTGAAATAGACAATTTTCTGAAAAAAAAAATAGACAACAATCTAAAGCACAAGGCCAAGTCGACCTGTCATTGGCTACAGAAGCATAAAATGAAGGTTGAGGTCTCCTGACCTCAATATCATGAGCCACTCTGGAGAGATCTCAAACATGCAGATCATGAAAGACAGCCCAAGAATTAAAAAAGAATGGGCAGCTCTGCCATCTGTGAAAATAAAGCCTCATCCACAAAAGACGTTGTCATTTGATTGTCATTAGATTGTCAAAGTTGTCATTGATGTTAAAGGTGGAAATACACGGTATTAAGAACTGGGGTATGTAAACTTTCTATAAGGGTCATTTGGGTAGTTTCTGTTGTCTTTATGGTTTAAGAAACTGTAAACACAGTTGTTTGACAATAAATGAAGTGAATAAATATATAATGAAATTGACTTCTCTCACTGGACTTTACCATGGCTTTTTGGGCTCAGTAAGTCTTTTGTAACATTTTAGTGTGTTTATGATTTATACTTTGTCGGTTAACGCACTCCAAGTCCAGTCCATTGTTTTTGATATAAGCAACAATCTTTCCGAACATTACTACTCCTGTTGTATGTCCTTCCAGTTAGATTAGGACCAGTATATGCGCTGTCAAAAAAGCACATAAAAACAAAGTTGAGCTACATCCAAATTGTCCCTTGATTCAACCACTGCCAAGGAAATGTACTCGGCTTTCCTCAAATGAGTAATAAGAGTCTCGAAAATATCTGTGGCTAAAACATCCACGCGTCTTGCAGCTGTCGTATCTGACAAAGGGGTAGAATTGATGGAACACATCACCTGGTCTTTAACTTTGAGATTGTTACCACCTCCTCGACAGCACACATTCTTTCACTGTTTCTGCATCGGTTAATGGCCTTCTTTTTTAATGAATGCAATTGCAATACGGAGTGATGAGTGTTCGATCCCAGCTCCAAAAATCCCCCAAAAAACGTCATTACATCCCCACAGTTCATACTGTTGTTGTGTCCTTGGGCAAGACACTTAACCCACCTTGCCTCCAGTGGTGTTCCAGCTGTAACACTGTTAAAGTGCTTTGAGTGCCTACAAGGTGGGAAAGCTCTATATATAAAAAAAGAAACAAAAACTTTTTGTCAAAACTGTTGTCATTAGTCCTTAAGGGTCTGCACGTTATTTTCCTCTTATAATGGAGCAGACGTCATAACACACCAAGCACATAGGGTTACCTTGTGTATTAGCCATGTGTATGTATCAGTCCATTTTTCACTGAATCTTCTATTTTCTGTCATCTTTATGTTGTGTCTCCTTTGATGGTGCCATGTTTTTATTTGTATGAATTGCGCTCTATGGACTGATCGGCAAATTAACAGAAAATACCGGTTATTAAAAACTGTGGGCCGGTACAAATAGCTTGGAGGGCTGCCTCTTGATTAGGCCTGCCTTAAAGTTACCGCTTGTTGAAGCCGTTGCATTTGTCCACAGTAGTGTCGCTAAATACTTGGAGACCACAGAAAGGAGCACACTGGCCGAGCGAAGGCTGTTTATTCAATGCATCAAATAAGCTAATATTACTGGTTTGAAGGACCGAGTGGCTTTTCGGACAAGAACGGCGGGACCTGGAGTATCAGACTACACCTTCCTCCCTCCTCCATATTCTAGTAACTTTTAAAGACTTGAAAAGCTTGTTGATGACCCACACAGACTAGGATTGTTCTTTTTTAGCTGCTTTTAAGGACAGGATTTTTTATGAAGACTTATTTGTCCTACTATTATATATAATTTTAACAGATCTTAAGTGTCGGTTTTCTTTAACAGTGGTGCTCAATTAGCTGGCTAAGATTTATCCTGTGGCACATTTACACTTCTGCAGTGTCCAGTAATGAAGGCCCATTGAAAGTGTTAAATTCCTGAAACTTGAGGTAACAGACTTGAAAAACAACACAAGACCATGGGAAAAAATGTATGATTATATAAAGAACCGAGCCTTCAGAAACCGCTGATACATACAGAGAGCGTTTTGTTCTTTTGGCTGACACCTACAGACAAACGTCCCATGATGCTCAAGTGATCTTCCATCAGCCTTAAGCATGTATCCAACAAAACATTCATTCAGACTCAATACAGAATGATTAAAGACCTTAATTTACATAATTCATATTTGTGATCATAGGTCACATACAAGGAAACTTATTTCTAATAAGATATAGTATGCAATTATGTTAATTGAGAAACTGACATCAAATGATTCTGGTATCGTTTTAATTTAAAAACAAGCAGTCCCCATTATGGTAAAATATACAATCAACTCAAGCCCACTATTCATATTGGGTTTCCATGCCGACAGACCTATTGAACCTCTCAGAGTCTGATTAACAATAACCGGGCATAATATACTGTATGTATGCATAATTCACTCTCAATCACTCAGCATCTCACTCTATGGGTTTGATTAACATGTGGACAATAGAATCTGTTTTTGTGACTGGAGTCAGACTCATGTGTAGATGGCCAGAGCAGACATTATGTTTGGCTTTTATATTCAAACATATTTTACCACGTCATTTACTGTACACTAAAACATTTTAAAACATAATGTAGCTGCTGCTTATCAGTATTTAGATTTTAGAGATGGTATTAGATTTGACAATTATGCTCTAAAACATGCAAAACATGTTTAAGTACATTTATATCCCTAGAAACTAGGCTTTGTAGTTTTAAAAATACTTCACCTCAATAGAACCCAGTGGAAGCTCTATTACTTCCTGTCCCTGTTTGATCAGAGCAGATACACCCTGCTGGAGAAGAATCACACACATATTCTTTCTGAATGTTTAGGTCTCGTAGATGAAATCATCAGACCTATTTCCACTGGGTTTGTTCATAGAGACTTAATGTCCCTGCAGGGCTACCATAGCTCTAAACAGGAGGCGTGTACAGTATTTTTGGCAATAGATGATGTCAAAAACAGTAACTTTTATCAGAAACATTGGATAGTAAAAAAAAAAAAAAGAAAAAAGATTGCATTGTACCAGGTTTTAGTAAAGTTACTCTGTACTAGTAGATTCACCTGTGGTCCCTGACTGTCGAACAGACATGAGAAAAAACTAGGTTTGTACGGACACGTGATGAAAGCAGTTTTCAGGTAATAAACCTCAAACACTCACACAACCAGCACAAATGTGAAGAAAAACCTGAGCTCTGCACGTTACGGTTCACATATTTTCAAGCAGTGTTATTTAAAGTGTCTGTTAACACAAGGAGAAGTAAAGAGACTGGGATAGCTAAGAACCTATAGCCTAGTTTTTCACTATGGATTAAGCAGTTTTAGCCTGAAGCAATTAGACAAAACCACTCGTCCTGTCAGCAAATCCATTCAGTGCACTCGCCAACCACTAGATTCCCTTCTATAGTTTCTCCTAGTCCTTTTACCTCAAGCCTCTTGTCATGAACAGACACACAGAAATTAACTCTGAAAAGTCTTGCCCCTTTCTATGACCAGAGCCCCATTTCCATCACAACAGCTTTAAGGATTAGAGTAAAAAAACAGAAGAATTGTCAGAGCACCTTGATTCAGAAGAGCACTTGAGCAAAGCCAAGGAGCAAAAGACAAGGGCCACAATAAGGAATTCAGGTCAGAAAAAGATCAATCGAATAGTGTGGAACAGTCCCTCCACATGTATTCTCTCACTGAGGAGTAAAAACATACAGACAAAAGAAGACAAAACTACCAAATGATTCAAAGCCATTATTCCACACAACAGCTTCAGTGTTTTAAAAATATCTTAAACACATTGGTAGGCTGCTTATTGATAATAATTAGATCATTAAAAGGATTGAGACCCAAATATATACATCTAAGCCTGCTGAACGTTTTTTGTAAGTTAGCCACATATACATGTCTGAAAACCATTATTTGATGAACAGAAATAATCATGTAGATGATGATATTGATTAATGGCTGATTATCAAATTTTTATAATACGATTACACATGACTACTGTATATGGTTCACACATAAGGTCTGTGTTGAATTAGCATGTTCTCGGGTTTTCCCCACCAACATCAAAAACTTGCTGGGCGCCCCCTGGTGGTAGCTGACGACAAGGATTTAGGTAAGTATATGAGGCAGCATTTTAGGTCTCAAAAATTGTAGTGTCTGTTGTTGCTTTAGACAAATCAGACAGCCCTAACATATTCAACATATCTCAAACATTTAAGGTTTAAAATCTGTCAAATACCATGATGTAATATTAAACTGACACGCTGCACAGATGTTGCACAGTGGTCACACACAAGCACACATGCACCTGTATACATGAATGCAAAGTGGGTTTAAAGAAATGCATAAATGGTTAAGAGTGTAAACTAACAAAAAATATACTCTCTTTTGACATTTCTCTGGGACAATAAGAGCATCCATAAAACAAAATAAACACAGTCAGAAGGTAGGTGGCTAACATTGACAAGTTAGTCAAACCACTCCAGAAACTTATGCAGAGGTTTGAATGTTCCAGAGGTCCATGTATGCTGGCTGATGGCAGAGCACACATCCTTTTGGCTGGAAAGTGACAGTCACATGTTATTTTTATTACATTTTTTATCAATTCCTTTAAAAAATGTGGCACCAGGAGAGATTTTATGAAGGCTGTGGTATGTGTCTATGCCGTTAATTCCATTAAAAATCTGATAGTATAACAGCTTTGGGACTTTTTTGTGGTCTGTGTGGTCTGCGTTATTGCCAGGCACTGTATAGTTTTTATTTTTCCACACTCTGGCATGGTGCAGCCCTCACCCCTCAGTGGCTACTTTGAGCCAGTCAGAAAACCTGATAAGACATGGATATAATCTAACAGTAACATGTAACAGACAGTGATAATGATGTCCTCCTTCCTCCTAATCCATGTGACACATTTTCCTGTTTCCTGTACATTCTTTTTCTCATTGACTTTCAGATTGTGCTTAACACTTTAAAGTGAATGAATTATGTCTGAGTAGTGTTTTATTTGTTTGCACAAGTATGTATGCCATCATGTTAAAAATCACCATGTATTATTTCTGTTGGACTGAGAATATAGCTCTTATAACCCTGAGACTGAGGCAGGTGAGAGCAGGTAATTTAAAGGTTCAGTGAAATGAGCTGCTGGCGGTTAGTGAAGCAACACCTTGAAATTCTTGAATGGACTTTCTCTGGCTTCACCTAATCTTCCCACAACAGAAGGATTACCTCATGAATCTCATGTGGTTCTCACAGCACACCACATAATGAATTATTCTCGAAATCCACAAGTGAAAGGCACTTTCACTTTTATCTGCAGCTTTTGAGTCTGAGTTTCAGAAATTAGACGCCATCCAAGTTCCAGTCAAACCTCAGCTGTTTTCAAAATTAAGCTATGGAATAAATATTCAAATGTGGCAAACAGTTTTACTGTAATGCAAGAGAAAATAAAATCTGGTAATATTAGTTTAACACTGACTGAATGTAAATCAGGCTCCAGCTCTGGTTGAACAAGAGCATTTCCACAGACACAACTTGACTTTATTTTAATGCGTAAAAAACTGGTTCAAGGGGAGGGCTGTGGTTTGATAAAAAAGAGGCTGTGATATGATTAGTCATCATATTGTACCCACTCTATACTGTTGATTAGTGTTGTGACCTGGAGTTTCTTCACAAGCTGACTACCTGGATAAACTAATGAGCAGGTCTTTGGATTAGTGGATGTGGAGCAGTGGATTTATGGGATTTTTTTTTTTTTTTTTTTTTTGTGAACAATCACCTCTAAATGTCCAAACACATAAACAGCTCACTTAGTCATCCCTTTACTTGTGACACACTATAATCAATCACTGTAATGTAAAGGGATTTTTTGCAGTGTGCACTTTAGCTCAAACTCACAGCTGTCCCTCTGTTCTTTGCACTGTTCTTCATCTTAAGTGATAGATAGCAACACAGCCAACAATGTAGTGCATTGTTGAGAGTCATGTGACCCCTGGGCAGATGGGTGAGACCATGTGGTGCTATCACTGCTAGTGTATACGGTATACTGTAAATGCTGTGAGCAAAGCTAAGAGGTAAGGCTTCCTCACACAGAGGCATTGACTATATACTTTTGAAGAGACAAAGACCAGTGTCCGTTCAGTATGAGAGCTATTTGACAGGCATGTGAACGTGTGACTAACCAGAATAATCCAGGTTTTTAGTATATTTGTATTGCTACATGGCAAACAAGTTACCAGTAGGTGCAGTAGATTCTCAGAAAACAAACAAGACCCAGCATTCATGATATACACGCTCTTAAGGCTATGCAATTGTGCAATTAGTTGAAAGAGGTGTGTTAAAAAAATAGCAGTGTGACATTCAATCACTGAGGTCATCAAATTTATGAAAAAACAGGTGTGAATCAGGGCGCCCTTTTTAAGGATGAAGCCAGCACTTGTTGAACAAGTGAAGAAAGAAAGCCTGAGGAAAATAGGTTGTTAAAGACATTGTTCAGAAGAACAGCGTACTTTGATTAAAAAGTTGATTTGAAAGGGGAAAAACTATAAAGAGGTGCAAAAAACTATTTTCTGTTCAACTAAAATGATCTCCAAAGCCTTATAATGGAGAGCAAAACCAGAAAGACGTGGAAGAAAATGGAAGACAACCATAAAAATGTATAATCAGCTCCAGAATGATCAAACACCGTCTGGAGTTACCTGTAAGTACTGTTACAGTTAGAAGACGTCTGTGTGAAGCTAATCTATTTTTAAGAATCACCGCGAAGTCACTTTGTTAAAAAAAAGACATGCGCTGAAGAGGTTACAATTTGCCAAAGAACACATTAACTGGCCTAAAGAGAAATGGAGGAACATTTTGTGGAGCTGTAGTGTAGGTGGAGCTAAAGAGGAAGGTTCCAGATTTTTTCTGCATGAAACTTAAACGCTGCTTCACCATGTTTAGTTCTAACTCTGGGCACGAGCAGAAGGCCTGTCCCAGATGTTCTCAGATTCAGAGAAGGTTCATAAGCAACTAGCATGTCACAAATATATTCTGGTGCAAAACCATTAAGAGTAGTTGCAGTGCTGTTTTAAAGTCTATTCTCTGAGCAACAGGAAGCCAGTGCAAAGATTTTAAAACTGGACTGATGTGGTTGTACTTCCTGGTGTTAGTTAGAACCCGAGCAGCAGCGTTCTGAATAAGCTGCAGCTGCCTTAACCCTCGTTTTGAGAGACCAGTGAGCAGGCCATTACAGTAGTCTAACCTGCTGGAGATAAAAGCATGGATACGTTTCTCTAAGTCTGGCTGAGATATTATCTTTTTGACTCTGGAAATATTTTTAAGGTGATAAAATGCAGATAATGTGATTGATTTAATGTGACTGTGGAAATTTAAGTCTGAATCCATGATGACCCCCAGATTTTTAACCTGGTTTTTAGATTTTAGAGAAAGAGACTCGAGGTGACTGCTGACGCTTTCTCTTTGTTTCTGTTTCCAAAAATGATTAGTTCAGTTTTGTTTCTGTTCAGTTGGAGAAAATTATTTTGCATCCACACATCAATCTGTTCGATGCAGTGACACAATGAATGGATTGGTCCATTTTCAGCTGCTGTGAGTGAAATGTGTCATCTGCATAATTATGGTAGGATACGCCACAACTGTGTATTAACTGTTCTAAAGGAAGCATGTAGAGATTGAAATAGAGGTCCCAAGATAGACCCCTGTGGAAGCCCACATGTCAGGGCCATTTGGTCTGATACACAGTTACCAACCAAAACAAAGTACTTCCTGTTTTCAAGATAGGACTGAAACCATTTAAGAGCAGTTCCAGTGATACCTATCCATTACTCTAATCTTTGTGACAGGATTTCATGGTCCACTGTATCAAACGCAGCACTCAAGTCCAACAGAACTAAGACAGAAACTTTGCCCGCGTCAGTGTTCAGACGGATGTCATTTGTGACTTTGATAAAAATGTGGAAATGTTCCAGACTGTAAGGAATTATTGACAGTGAGTTGTGGTAACAAACTGCTTAGAAATAATTTTAGAAATCTAATGGGTAAAACACTGAGGCAGCAGGTGGATGAACTCAGGCTAGAGACAGTTTTTATAATTGTTCTGTCATTAATGGTTGTAAAATGTGTTAACCCAACCAAAGGTCTCCTAGATGTCTGAAGTGTTGTGTTCCATAATTAGTTCTTATTGACTCTTGATTAACCCAATAATAAACACTCTCATGTGTTTCCCGTAAAATAGTAAAACATAATCAAAACAACTCTAATTTGTTTAACTGTTACTGTTTATGCATTTTCACCAATTATGTACTAATAAAAGCATTAATATATTAACAGTATTAAATAATATGAGGACCAGAAGTACTTCACAAAGGACCGGATTTGGTACTCGAACCTTAAGTTAGAGACCCCTGGTCTTTACTCTCAGTGGCTGCAGCAGAGACTCTCAGCAGGCAGCACATGATCCAGAACATTATTACATCTCTCTCATAAGGGCCTCAAACAGAAGAACATTTGGTGTAATACAGGTCTGATTGTGTTATGAAATAATAACTTATGGCTCAGAGATGGTTCAGACTCAAGACAGCAGCCTCCGTTTAAAGTTTAGCCTCTTTGCTAACACAAATTACTGCTCACGTTCTCTCTGTTCTCCACCGGTGACGGGACATTTACGTGACTTTTTGTGTGTTTTTTGGAGAGAGTTAAGCTCAGCCTCATACACAGACATGTTATTATTGTGCACTCGTTAAGACCCTGCGGAGCTGACTTGGTCCGGGACCGGTCTGCAGCAGCAGCGGAGAGACACACACAGTGAGCGAGTGAACGCTAAAGTGGATTAATTTATGCTGCCACACTTCTGATTATAATGAGGATGAGACTTCCTCAACATCCACATCCACACTCGTCGTCACCATTCTAGAAACTGCAACTTGTTGAAAGTGAGTTTGCAGTAAACAAAACGGCCTATGTTGTTCAAAACATGAATCGCGATACAATTAATATCTCAACTGACTAGAAATGTCAAGTGAGTCAATTTTCAACCGTCTCATGGTTAATGGTTACATCCGGCAGTAGCTCAGTGGGTAGAGCTGTCGTCCTTCAACCGGAAGGTAGGTGGTTCGATTCCCACTCTCCCCACAGTTCATACTGTTGTTGTGTCCTTGGGCAAGACACTTAACCCAACTTTACTTCCAGTGCCACACTGATGTGAGAAAGTTTTGAGGGTGGAGAGTCTGTAGGCGCAAAATGGCTGCCAAGTCTCCATCCCCAGTGTGAGACTGTGGAGTGAATGAATAATGGACTCTGTAAAGCGCTTTGAGAGCCTTGAAAATGCGCTATATAAAACCAATCCGACTTATATTTCCCCCTTTCCATGTAAAGAACATTGAATTACATTTGAATGAATTTTTCTCTATACATTTTTTTTGTTCTACACTTCTTATTCTTTTTATTTATTGTTTATTTATTGTGTGATGATGATGAGTCCATTCTTGCTTTCTTAAAGATCAGACCATTAAGCTTGCTTTACAAGTGTAAATGTGTATAAAAGGTTTCCCAACATCAGTGTTCAGGTCTTCAAACAGTCAAAAAGATACACTATACCAATTCATTTTCACTTCTCCATAAAATAGGTCGAAGCCCCTTCCATTAACAGCCACTTGATTGAAATACTGTCATACTAATGGTAACCTTTTATTGGAAATGGAACAAGCTATGTACAGAATAGTGTTATCACGATACCGGAATTTAAAACATTCTTACGATACCATAAAAAATATTGATATTTCGATATGATTTTAATATCTTGAAGAAGAACAACTGCCAAAACACTAAGGATGTGTTTTTTTATCTTTTAACTAAAACGGGTGTATAACAGGTCAAGAATAGGACAATACAATGTAATGTTTTCTCCTGCCAAGTCAATCTTTATTAAATAAATCTCTGAACAGGGCTTTTTCACAAAAACAAAACTCTTCATCTCTTCATTTAAGTTTGCATCATTGTTTCGTTATGGTTCAGATAGAGCTGTTTTTTTAGAATGTGATGGTTTTGCTTTTGTTGCAGGTTGGGTCTTCTCAGCTTTTATTTATTTATTTTTAGATCAGATCAAATTAATCTTAGAACTAAATAAAATTGTAACAATAGAAAAATCAGTTAACTACTTATCCTGAGTTTATTTGTAAAGTTTTGCTTAACTGTTACGTTATCATAGATTAATACAACTTAATAAAATGTACTATTTATTGTTTGTTAATGTTAGCAAATTACAATAATAACATTTAAATGATTCATAAAATCTAATCAAGCGTCTCTCATGGAACATCCATTTTATTGCCTTTTCATAACGACAATATCGTTAAATAGGGGGCCAATGGGTGGATTACATCCATGTTTATTTACAATCTATGATACTAATGTCAATCTTCATTTAAGTTCATTGATAAGTGCACACAGACTGTAAACACAGGCGCAAACATCATTTAAATCATTTAAAGTGAAAGTGAAAACAAAGCTATGAGACGAGAGACTTCTTTTGTTAGCACCACTTTGTTGCATTGCTTGCACAGGTGTGAACTTTTCTGAACTCATCTGCCTAAAAACTCAAATAGTTCCAGATAGCACTCCTGCTCTAACTTTGTGCTGCTGCTGGATTCTCACAGGTAAATCCACCTTGTATTGCTCCAAGCCAACCGCTTGAGTCCTAAGTGTCAGAGGCCATCAGTGCTCAAGGCCAAAGCAAGAGGTTGTACCCTTACATTTCCACTGAGTGTGCTTTTCAAAAAAAAATGCAGGTTGGTTTCCCACATGCTGCTGAAATACATTCCTCTATCTGCATTTCCCACTGAGATTAGTAAAAACACTCAAATCCCTGCCTCTGCTAAGCTCCAAACAAACACATGCACACACATCCCACTGTTTCCACAGTACTCACCATTACACAATGAGCCAACAGAGCCACAAATTCCCAGGAACAATAGGATTGGATTGGCTCAGAAATAGGACACATGCAGATCAGAGCGGAGAGCTGTGAGCCTGTTTTTACTGAGCCAAAACTGAGACTTAGAACACCCGTGGAGGAGCAGGTACAGTATGTATGCGAGTCCACCGAAGGCTGCACAGGATACCTCAAATATATGTATCATTATTGAAATATGACGTGTGTGATATCCATAGCCAGACTCAGACTGCGTTCCAAGGGCCAGTGCTTTTGTATGTCAGCACAATCAAAAACTCAGTGGCACCTCTGTTACTTGACACATTTATAGAAACTGACTTCCACAAGTATCTGTAAATGCTCAAATGCTGTTTGGATAATCAGTCTTGAGTGTAATAGGCTGGTATCATCAAAGTGTGTGACAACACTGAGCTCACCTTTTAACTTTTACTGAACTGAAATGCTCAGTATAACAACTAGGCACGTTTGGTGCATTCCTCAAAGTTTAATCTTTTTTTGTCTTTCAATGTGCCAGCAGCACATCTTTGCGTTGATTTACAGAGATTAGACTGTATGCGAAATTGTATTTAACTGTCATATAACTGTTTAGATTTAACTAATGTTCTTTTTCTAGTCATTGCCTTCAGTCTTTGATTCCACAAGTAAACCCTTCCAATGATCTCTGATGTCTAAGAACCCTTTAAGTCATGTTTAATCATCCTTCTAATGTTCAAGAATAAATAGATAGAGCAGGTCTTTCGTGCCAAAGTGAGGCAAGTGAGGTGAGGCGGCTGTGCTAATACTGTAAACAGTTTCCTTGGTGCATGTCCAAATCGGTAGGACCGACGGGTGGGCGGATCGATTCCCGCCCAAAACATCATAACATCCCTCTCTCCCCCACAGGCTATACTGTTGTTGCGTCCTTGGGCAAGACACTTAACCCACTTTGCCTCCAGTGGTCAGCTGTAACACTGGTAAAGCGCTTTGAGTGCCTAGGTGGAAAAAGGGTAAAAAAAATAAAAAATAATAAATTGGCATGTACACAGGACAAAGACATGCTCACATGTCAGTGCTTGCCTTTTGTTTCAATTTAAATTCCTACATGCCCGCAAGTGTTTATGGAGTAAACACATGGGTGACTTATGCAAAATATAACAAGATTAGAATGAATGTCAGGGTGGAAACAAAACAGATCAATATAAACCCCCCAAAAAGATATTTGAAGACAATAATAACATTCTTTTTTTTACATTTTATCAGAACATAAAACCAAACCTCTATTAATTATTTCTAGGAAGCTTCTGTTAAGTTTCCTGAACGTATGGTTGGCCTTGTTCCCAGTTTCTAAATCTTCTGTTTTATTGGGAGTAAACTCAGTATTGTATCCTATCCATCCTTCTAATTTAGTACTACTTTGTAGTTCTAAATAGTTTTTCGTGATAGCTTCAAACCACACTCTGCGTGAGACTTTTAGCTGTGGATTCATCCTGTTATTTAGGTGTTGTCTAAGTTTGCAAATGCTTGAATTGTAACCTCATTTATTGTATTAACCTCAATTTCTTTCCATCTAGCTAAATAGAAGGGACTACGCAAGCTCAGCAGAACTTTAATTTGAGCTGCCTCATAATAAATCTTTGAAAACGTGAGGGCTAGACCCCCCTTCACTTTAGGTACCATGAATGTTTGATGTTCTGAATCTCACTCTTGAATGTCTTACTTTGCCAAATATATCTTGAAATTATTTTGTCCCATTCCATAAAATCCCTATCCAGTATCTCCTCCAAAATGTTTTGGAAAAAATACAATATAATTTTAATCACTTCAATGCTTGAGCAAAGCTTGTAAATGGGATCAAGCAAAATTATCATTTATTCTAGATAGTAATGGGTCATAATTTGCTAATTTTAACTGACTTGTCAAGTTGACAAGATACATCATATCTTTCATTAGTTTTGTAATTGAAAGTTATGACTGTTTTCTGTACATTTATTTTGTATCCTGGTAACTGTCCATATGAGCTATCAGCTGGTGCTTAAATAGGAAAGCAATTTACCAGTTTATAATTTAATTCATTAAAAAACATGCACTCCTGCCTTAGAGCAAGAAGGTTGTAAGCTCAAACCCCGGCTGACTCAAACATCCTCGGCCAACGGCGTCCTTTCGTTAAAGGGATCTGCCTGTGTTACTGTGGGTTCCTGCTGGGTACTCTGGCTTCCTCCCTTCGCCCAAAGACATGCATGTACAGGTCAACTGGCAATGCTAAAGTCTCCTTAGTGAATAAATGTGAGAGTGAATGGCTTTCTCTCACTGTCTATGTCTAAATGTCAGCCTTGTGACCAGCTAGCCAGGGTGTACCCCGCCTCAGGACCAAAGCAACCATAGGTCAGGATGCTCTCCACAGCTGACCTACAGATGCTGAGGGAGAAGTGCATGCTTTAGCTTTAAGACACAGGCAGCAGACATTTAAACGGATCCGGAATAGGAAGAATAAGACAAAATGCTACAGTAAAATCATGCAACATACAATTAAGTAGTAGTATAATAATTAACCTACACATGTATGTGTTTGGGCGGAGGGAGGAAGCCGGGGTACCCAGAGAGAACCCACGGTAACACATGGAGGACATGCAGACTCCTCACAGAAAGACCGGAGTTAGCCGAGAAACGTTTGAGTCGCCCCAGTCTTGCTGTAAGGGAGCAGTGCTAACCACTCTGCCACGTGCACCCCTTTCCTTAAGCTAGCATCTATATTCTCAGAGAGATAGTTTTCACCGGTTGTAGATCTAAAACTGAGGAGGTGCAGCTCTGACTGTGGTGTTGAATATAAAGTATTTTTTTAAACTTTAAACTATCGGCAATAGAAATGTGTTTTTATTGAGCATAAGAGAGTTCCCTGTGTTGGCCCGCCCCTACCACCAGAGTCCCATGTTCTAATGTGGCCCTTGCGGAAAAATAATTGCCCACCCCTGCTCTAGAGGGAAGGGTTTGACCTGAAACTAAACCTGGTTGGACCTGGCTGTTTTAGTCTCATTGTTGTTAGCTATGAAAGGACAGTGTGAACAATTTATGTGCTAAATAAATAAACGTGTACCTAATTTATTGTTGAAAAAATAACAACAAACACATTGTCAAGAGAGAAAATAATAGATAGACTAATCAAATAATCTATCCAGTGGCACCGTCGGCATTGTTGATGGTCAACAACTTCTATCCTGAAATAAATATAGCTGAATCAGGCTGAGCCCTTATCCACATACAGCCCACTGACAGCGCCATCTAGTGTGTCTCAACAGGTGCTGTTTGTCGTATTGTTTGGATCGAGAATGTGTAGCCTACTAATGCCAAAGAGACCAATTTTGGTGTTTTTTTTTCAGGATTGAATACACTCTAAATCACACTAAAAATTAAATTTAGATGCAAATCTACAGTCTATCTGTTTTTATGTCTTTAATCTCAGCTGCAAGAGATTTTATCATTTAATACTTCTGCTTCCATTTTAGGGAATTAGACTAAAACTTCTCAAACAACTTTTACATAAGAAACTCGTAATCATCTGCATAAAAAATATAAAAGCAGTGCAAGAAGCTAGCAACTAGTGTGCAAATCAAGTCCTCAAATTACTAGTTAAACTTTCCTCTGATCCTGCAGAGTAAATTTTAAAGGCATTGCAGATTAGTGCGACAACGCAAAACTCCCATTGACCTAAAAGTAAGTTTATCACCACTGAATATAAGAGGCACATGAGTGTATTTTGTTATGATAGGTTGAATATTTACTCAAACTATGGCTGTGGTAAAAGTTTCAGTCAGTCAGTTAAACTAATCAGTGATAGGCTTCACATTGGATCCTCAGCAGCAGGTGAGTGAGGACGCACCTGAGTGAGGCTGGCTCAAAGTCAGGTGGAAAAGTTTTGACTCTCTACACAATCCAAGCTCCAGCTGTCTGGTCTGTCCTACTTGACAAATTCCAATTAGGGCTGTCACATGTGTGCCTCTGCCAGGTACAGGGAGATGCCAGGGGTTACAAACAGCTCTGCATTCATCAAACACACACCTCACCTTATCTCCCAAAAGCAGACGTGCAGCTTTTATCACATAAACCTCAGTGTGTGGCATGTTGTAGAGATGTGAGTCTATGAACATACAGTATGTGAATACACTGTATGTAACTTTAATAACACACAATCACAATCAACTGATACACAAGGCAAGGAAATATATTATTATATCCCATATGACAATATTTCAGACCCAGCGGTACAAAAAAAAAAACTTGCCAGGATGGAATATAGGGTGCTTAAAAAAAGGCTTTGACCATATGAATGGACAAGAAATCTAAACATTTACAGATACTAAATTGATATTTTATTATTAAGGGATACAGAACAAATGTAACACTAATGATCTTCTTGGCAGATTTTAGATATTTGTTCATAACAAGTTCATTGTTAGCAAATTAACTGGTTCATTCCAGTTTCAATGATTAAAGAACCAATCAGAAACCCTCCCTGATGCGCGCTAACTGTAACTGCTTCCTGTTAGCGTTAGCGCTCTAGCTGTGAAGTCCTTTCGCTTAGGTGTTACTGCTTACATACTAATATAATACTGAAGACATTTATGTAGTGGTATATTGTAATTGTTTCCTATTTATCTTCATACTTTACTGACGGCTAATAACGTTTTTACCAATAAAAGCAAGCTGAAGAATAGTGGAAGGAACAGCTAATTGAGGTAAGGTAGGCTAATTAGCTTGTTGTAAACAAATAACTAAAATCTGCCAAGATTTAGTGTTACATTTATTCTGTAACTTATCCCCTTACAATAATGACACTTTAGTATTTGTAAATGTTTAATAAGAAAATGGTGCTATTATTTATAGATTAAAGTAACATACTCACTTAAGAGAACCTATTTGACTTAGCAAACACTTTATTCTTGAAATATCACATTATTTGTAACATTTGTAAGTGCTATCCTAATATATATATTTATATATATATATATATATATATATATATATATATATATATATATATATATATATATATATATATATATATATATATATATATTAATAATACAGTAGCAATTACAGAATTAAGATGTAGTGCCTCTTCAGTTCTAAAATTTCCTGGCTAAATTTATTTCCAAATTAAATGGTTTATGAAAGAGTAAAGTCAAAAATCAGGCTGTATGATGTGTGGTAAAAAAACAGGTTTGGGCTCAGAAGAGGAGAGCTGAGGCAGAGATAGATGAAAGGGCACAGATCAAACAGTGAATACATGCACAATATGCCCTTTGTATTGTCTCTTATTGTTAGAAGGCCCTCTTTGTGAAGTCGGAACAGAGCTGTGTGCGATGATCAAGACCGCCCTGAGCTCAGCTTCTGATCAGACACCACACCAGGTGTTTGCAGCAGGAGCAATGGATATGTTCGAGTTTATTTTTTCTGAGCTCAAACAGAAAAATAAGTTTAAACAAATGCATGTTCACTGGGTGGTGAACCCAGTTACAATGTCAATATTTTGTAGTGTGGGGCAACAAAAATGGATAAAACTATACAGCAATATATAATAATATATAAATGGTCCCTGTGTAAGCGCCCATACGTCAAAATACATTGAAATACGGCAATATACCGCCTTCCACCGGAGGGCAGGCTCAAAAAGCGGAAATATAAGGAGAAACCCAATAGTAACTTCACGGGTGTAAAAAACATGTTTACAGCCTGGTACAAAAGATGGCTCTGGTCTCTGAGCTAAGTTTTTACCATGTGACAACTCTATGGGGTGGGATTTTTGATTATTACGTCAGTTTATGCTATCTGAAAAGTTTAGTTTTGTGCACAATTGTGGGTGTGGTTATCTTGACTCGCATGTGTCAATCACCGAGCCGCACACACGTCGTGTGGCTAGCTGGCTAACAAGTGGCTAGTTAGCTCCTCCGTGATACTTGCTGGCTTGGCGCATGTTAGGCAATCAGTGTGTCAGGCTTCTGTACTTTACCATCGGCTGTTCTCTGAGTATCTAAGAAGAAAGTTGTGTAAATGGCTTGCTGTCCTGTTGGCTGTACTAACAGACCCCCCAAGAAGTGTGGTCTTCAGTTTTTCGGTGAGTAATACTATTTTCTTGGTCTTATGGATGGTTTTGAGAGCTCTTACACGGCTAAATATATAGTATTACTTAGCTATTTAGCCGAGCTAATAACTTTTCCCCATCAAAATTACATTGAGTACGGTAATTTAGAATTCGATGTTAATTATAATACTATTAAGGTAAAATTTAAAATTTATTTTTACTGGCTTTGCTTTATGCTTTAAAAAATAGATCCAGATATACAATATATCAAGGCTCAAAAACATTACACACGTTTAACAGCAAAACAATGTATTTATTAATTTCAGCTGTAATATTTTTTTAGTGATCGAATTAAGCTTGTTATGGCTTTGACATATAACGGGCAAATGAGCTCTACTTGATATAACTGCATTATTCACCGGGTGCTCTACACAATGACACTGCGGTCAAGCCATCCCCGTTTCGCAAAACACCAGTCAAGCCAGCCCCGTCTTTATTTTGGAGTGCTCCCGTATTAGATGTTTTACGGTAATGCAAGGAAACAGCGCCTAGACGTCCTCCCGAACTGATCAATGTTCGTTTTTTACATTTTCGGTAGCTGCGTCTCTTTTGACAGTTAATATTCAGTTATTTATCATAAATATAATTCACAAACTCAATAATCAATTCAGTTTTGAAACGTTAACTTTGATGTTGCAATGATACAACAATATTTTTGTTAAATTTCAAATAAATGTCAAAATAATATTAAAGCATGTAATTTAGGAACAGTCTAATGCAGAATTACAAAATAAAAGCCCCCTGATAATTCGGAATTTTTTTACACCAAATTTGGGTTATAATATTGACAAGTCAGGACTGAAGAGACACATTTTTAAAAGAGAGTAAAATAATCCACTTAAATTATTTTCTCTGATGGTATTTGGAATAATGTTTAATTGTTTAGAAGCTCGAACAGAAAAGTCAGACTGACTGAAAGCTGTTTTTCTAATCTTTTTAATTTACCAATTTGTTAGTATTTTTCTATTGAGATGCACTCTTTATACTTGTTATTTGCTCACTTTGCACACTACATTGCACCTAGATTAGACACCTTCTCTCTCACCTGTTGAAACCAGTTAGAACAAGTGGATACATAGTGGGTACTGATAGTACTGATACAGTGGAATTGAGAGCCTGCTTCCTGCAAGGGACGCGGCCATAGATTACTATTACTTTTGTGGTGTCAAGTTGACTGTGGACACAACTATTTGGCTGACATTGTGTTAACATTGTGTTGTGTACCAGTCGTGGTGAGTGGGCTTTCAACCAATACAGCCAACTTGAATTCATTTTGTGTGATTTTTATTTGAGTTTTTCTGACTTTCCACAGGGTCCTGTCCTGCAGCAGTCATTTTTAACTCCTCATCACATCCTCGCTATTTCCACCTTCACCCTTGACACTGGACAAAAATTTGAAATCAAAATAGGTGATCTACATGAATCGTATAGATTCGATGAGAAAATGTTGGGCGGGGGGGGAGGTAGGGGAGTACCATTACCTTATTGGTTTACAAGCAGATTGCATTCGCGCGTGCCAGCCAGGTTCGTGCTTACCAGAGCGTGCACACCAAGGAGTGCGGACCACTATCAGAAGCTGAAGAAGCACATCTGTCCTCTGAGATTTTACCTGACTGAATTTGGTGAGTGATGGTTTCTTTTAATATTTTCTGGTATATCTATGTTAGTTTTCTAGGAGCTCTGTTGACATAAGTTGGCTAATGTTAGCTCTAACTTGATGAATTGAGTCATTAAACACAGCAGGAGAGAACGCAACGTTAGCCAGCTAACGTAAAGCTCCGGTGGCAAATTCTTAATGTTAGCTAACACTACCGTTAACATAAGTCTAACATTAGCATGATATCGTTACTAAAGTTACCTGCTAGCTTTTATAGCTGACGGTAAATCACAAAAAAGAAACACTGTTAATGTTAGTGCTTCTTTCTTAAATATCTACAACTGTCATGTCCAGTGTATTGAGTTAGTCTGTTGATGTAATGTATTTCATTTCTTGTCTTAATGTGAAGTTTCTTACCCCTGTTTGTATGTCAAATTGACTTCCTGTCCTTGTGTTTTTCCCTCCTTTGTGATTGCCTGCTCCGCCCTAATGTGCTCCACCTGTGTCTCATTGTGTTCCCTTTATAATCCGTGTGTTTCCAATGTTCAGGGATTGTCTTCCTTCCTTCCTTCCTTCCTTCCTTCCTTCCTTCCTTCACCCACCCCTGGTAGTAGTGGACCCTGTCATGATGGCAACTTCGGCTTGTGAATATGGACCGTGTACTTGTAAACCTAAATAAATCCATCTGAGACCATATGCCTTTGTGGGGTTCTGCCTTGAGAGTCTTTTCACCTGTTCCAGACACTGGGGTCATGACAACAACTTGTTTTTCCAGGACGTGTACTGTAGATGATTTTGAGATGAGGGGACTGACAAGGCTGAAGGTAAAGTGAAGTGTCAAGAAACAGACTGCTGAAGAGGAGAAAAAGGCAAGGCTGAGACATGTGGCAAAACAGCGAAAGCGGGCCATGGAGACACTGGTGGTCCAGGCAAAGAACAAAAAATGAGATCTGCTTCTAAAAGTATTACGAACAAACTATAATGTAATTTGTTATCTTTGCCAATAAAATTTGTTAAAATCTGAATTGCATAACATTGTATTGTCTGTCATTGTTCCAATCATGATGTAAGAGAAGACAAGTTAAGCTATAGCATGTCTACCATCTCTTGTTAGGTTTATGCATTCAGCCATATGTGTTGCCCTTATACCACATTGTGCCTCATATATACTGGTCATTTTAGACCCAGTGACAGGCTGGCATGAAATGGCTTGCATAATACTTAGTAAGAAGGCCATAATATTTTTGACTCATGGCTGAAGTTATGTTTTAATGCCTCTCCCCAGGTTGGCAAAAAATGCATCTCTGAATGCATCAGATTGATGCTTTAAAATAGGGAATATTTAAATTCTTCTTCCAGGGGAGCATGCCCCCGGACCCCCTAGAGGGGTAATATCTTTCTCACCTTTTTCACCCCTGACCCGTTTTCATGCCTGTTCTTTGCAACGTGCCCTCAAAAAAGGACAGGAGCCCCCTTCAACGAAGGCCACCCAGGCCAAACCAGCAAACCCGGGCATGTGGATGGCTGAGGTGGCTAAGTGTTGTTGCTGCAGCTCTCTGGGCTCCACGCCGGACATGGCTGTCACCAATAATCCACACAGTTTCTAGAAGTGGAAAGAATGCATAAATTAATGTGAAAAAAAAGTTACAATTGAGTCGTTCAAAAAAAAACAAAATTTAAAAAAGGTTAAATATGCAGCCATAACTGGACTTGTCTGTGCAGCATGTCCTTGGGAGGTCTGCTTTCCAGGTGAAGAAGGCAGACGTAGAGGAGCAAAGGGCAAGTCCATCTTGAAAACTACAAGAGAAAGAGTTATGCATAACGTGGCTGTAACTATGTAAAATATAGTCTCCAAAGTAATGTGCAACTGCACTTACTTGTCTGGGCAGTGAGTTCTTGAGAGTGAGCAATGTGAGAAGTGATGTTTTACATCGTTTTAACTACAATAGAAAAAGTTAGATTAGTATGCTATTTTATATCTTATAAAATATTAACTTTATAACATATTATGGAGAGAAACATAGCGTGTTCATGAATCTAAAATAATTTTATTTTAACCTTTTAATGTTCACTCCAAGAAAAAGACAATGTAAAAATTGTTTGCATTTTTTTGGTTATTGGGGCACTAATAACACAATTAATAAAAATAAATAATTATATACCACCAAGTTTTTTTAAATATAGGCCTCTACCAAATGGTTGAGATGCTGCTTGATGGTAAAAGTACATATTACATAATAATAAATGTATAATAGCATTTAAATGTTCATTTAATACCTACAAAGACAAAAACAAAGTTGAAAATGTAAAAATACCATGAAACAATTCATGTCAAGTAAATTTTATTTCAACAAAAGAACTTCGCTCCCATTTTCTGCATAAAATTCCAACAATTTTAACTACAAATGTATTGTCAAAAATATATGGGGGCCTCTCCAACTTCTCAGCTCTGCTGTGTATAATCTCCAAAGAACTTTTGTTCTTGAATTGAATGAACTCAAAAACGAAACATCTTTCAAATAAAATGCGCAAACAAAATAGGACCTATGGGACCCTTGGCCACATTATTTTCGATGGTATGCTGCGAAGCATTCTACGGAGCCCCTCTGGTCTCACTATGTCAAAAAAAAAAATATATGTAACTAAGTCGTGGCCACGAGATACGCTAAGTCGTGGCCACGAGATACGCTAAGTCGTGGCCACAAGTTAAGCTAAGTCGTGGCCACGAGATAAGTAAATATGAATGAATATAAAAGGAGAATGTACAATGGAGCAGCTTTTCTCCCGAAATCATGCACGCTAAATCTGTCACCCATAAGGCTCATACATACAGCCAGATGGAGGTACCGTGACCTAAGCCTAGAACGCCCTCTGCTGACTTTTTATTGTAGGCTACACAGACATGCTTTTCCAAAATGTCAAACACTTCAATAATTAATAAACCAGTCTGCACACTACTATAGACTATCTTAAAATCATAATCAGAAATACATTATTGATCTTTATTGATTGCTCCACCGTTGGACACTTGTAAGGGGCATGATCCCACAGGCATTGCTCAGGAGGGTAACACATTTATTGTCATGACATTTGACTGCGAGTACTCCTTCAGCAGACTTATATTCAAGAGCTCCACGTCCTCTCTCCATCAGTTCTTTGTCTTCTATCAGGTGAGCTCCACCAATGGGGTTTGATCAGGCTGTGCCGATGCACTTGATGCCCAGATTTGCGTGCAGGCTCAGGATCAGGTCGAAACTAGTGAAGTAATTGTCAAAGAAGATAACTGAAAGCCGTGGCTGTGTTATGGTTTTGCATAATGTTGTCAATGTTGCTCCCTAGAAGTAGCTCTTGCTCTTCCTCACTTAGATCAACATTGAAGAAGGTGGACGGCCCTTGATAGAGCAGTAAGTCATGGATAATGCCAGATGAACTGGCACGACAGAACACTTTAAAGCCCCACTTGTCAGGTTTATTGGCAATGTACTGGCGGATATTGCCAGCCCTTGTGCCTTTATAAGACACCATGACTTCATCCACACTGTGCTTGTAGGTGGATGGGATGAGGAGACATTGCTTACGAAGCATCTCAAAAAGGGGTCAGATTTAGTAAAATTGGTCAGGGCTTCCATCACAATGCTGATATCATGTTGAAGCGTGATGCAGGGTGCCAATAGTCCTCCATGGTCAGGAAGTCGAAAACACCCATCAAAAGTAGCATAGCAAGGAAATCTTCAATCTCACCAGGGTTAGTCTTGATCGGATCCCCCAACTCCTGGTCAGAGTAGAGATTTGTTTGATGAGCAATATGTTGAATCATCTCATCAGTAAAGATCCCTTTGAAGTATTGGAAGGGTGTCTTGACAGCATCCATGCTTCCAGATTCTCCGGGCTTCTTTATCTTTCTTTTCAGCCATTTTCTTCTTCTTTGTGACTGGGGCTGACATAAGAGCTTCATCCAGCTCTTCCATGGCTGTTTTTAGGGTGTTTTTCCTTTTATCTTCCTCTTAGCAGATGTGCTTGTTGAGGACATCTCCTCCTCATCCGATTCAGTGGAAAGATCCCTAATAATTTCTGCTTGTTTGGGCAGATAATCAGGATCCCCTATGTCATCTTCATTATCACGCAGATCAGCCTCAGAGTTTTGAGGATCTTCTGGTACAAGGGCCAGAAAATAGCATGGCCTTAAACTTTTTTTAAACCATCTTTTGCTTCTAAAACACAGAAATACAAGGCAGGAATAAGGAAATGATGCATCATTATATATAAATGCCAGCATGTTACAAAAATCACACATATTAAACCATTTAAGTATAATAACACTATAACTGTAACATATTGTTAACAATGCATGAACAGCAGTGTTTTTATTCCAAAATAGTGCATTTTAATAAAATTAGCATAACTTCACCAAACTCAACCATATGGTCAAGCATGTTTTAAAAAAAATATTTGACCATTATAAGAGATTTCTTTTTTGCATCAATTTACATAATTCTGTTAAGTAACGTGTTAGATGATATAAAATGTTGAAAAAACGAACTCACCTTTGAAAGTACAGCCAAAAATAGTCCAAATGTCAGAGGTGATTTTTCAATTTTAATCTTGCTAGCAGCATGATGAGTGAAAAGTTCTACTGTCAAAAATAGAGTGACCTCTAGTGGATGTTTGGAGCATAGCATACCTCAACCAAGTTGTAGAGATGACTCAATCAGCTTGAGTTCAGTTCCACACATTTTTCAATAAGATATAGGGACTCAAAAAGTGATCTACCAAATGGTTGAGCAGAACATTAAATGGTTAATTTAGAAATATTTATAATATTTTGGCTGTAAATGCATAATCTACAGGTTTTTTCTGTACATTTAATACATGTTTTAACTCTATTTAGAAAAAGTATGTGACAAATAACAATCAATATTATAGCTTAATCCCCAAAACATGCACAAAAACAATAAGTGGGAATAAACGTATTTATACATTTGAAGTCTTTGCTTTCTTTAGTTACAAGTAAAACTTCTAATAAATTGATCATAAAGCATAAAAAAGTTTTAACAGTAATTAGAGTTGATTTCAAATTAGTTGATAAATGCAGTCAAACTCATGAAGTCCACTTACTATCGACGAACGAGAGCAGTCCAACGATGGCAACAAGAGGGGCGGAAAATCCCACTGTGAAAAAAAAAATGTAGCTGGAACGGGAGAGCTCCACTTGCGTTAGCCTGGTTTTAGCAACAGGTTAGCATTAGCCTTAGCCTCGGCTACCGCGGAGTGGGCGTAATTACCTACGCATTGCGATGCAACACTCCCTTTGCCCATTTTAGTAACATCCTCTGACGAAGGAGTCTGAAATGTCCGGATGTAATTGCCATTTTTTTGCCCTGACTTTGAGTCATATCAGTAAATAGGGGACCAATGGGCGGACTACATCCATTTTTATTTACAATCTATGGTTGGGTCCTTATCTTTGATGTACTTGTGGATCTTGGATGTGTCATCCTGGATTGTGGCTCGCACACTCACTACTCCACGGCTGCCTTCCTTACAGCTAGCGTACAGTCTCAGGGTGCTGGATTTGGGATGGAACCCTCCATGCATGGTGAGGAGCTTTTATATATATATATATATATATATATATATATATATATATAGCGCTTATGACCCAGTTCAGTGGTCTGTGGTCTTTTAGTTTTCAAAGTGCCATTTTCTTTTTTAAAGTATGGTAATTTTTTTCATATTTTACTTTCAATTATTCTTTGCATAGTAGCATTCCTGACTATTACTAATGTGAAAAAATTGCTATATTTACATTAAATACCCATTGACTTTAAACTGACTTTGTTTTGGTGACCCAAATAAAAATTTTCTGCGACCCACGTTTGGGTCCTGACCCAATGTTTGGGACCTTCTATGTCAATAATAAGCAAATGTTAAGAAGAAAGCATCTGGAAATAATTTACAAGGTAAAAGGGTTTTGTTCCTCATCTAAGGGACTTCTAAAGTAAACTTGATATCCTCAGAAGGAGTGCTTTATTGATGGGATTGGTCAAAAGCTAATGAAGGGCTCAGATGTGGTATCACTCAGAATGAGCTCTGCTGATATCAGTGGTTATCACTTGTTACCCACCTGTTGAACCTATACCTATCCCTCTAAAGAATATAAATTGGAAAGCCACTTAGAAGAGGGACACTGGATGTTAAGTGCACCATGTTATTTTAGTCTGACGATCAGTGAAGAGTACCAGGGACTGAACGCAGGTGTCCATCCACATTTAAACACATTAGTTTGGTGATTTCAAACTAATATAGGGTTTGCAGCATTTTCTGATTTGATGATTCAGGGGGAGTGTAGAAAATGCATTCACTAGCAAAGCTTCAGACTTGTATGGGCCCAAGGAAATGGAGACTCTAATTGTTTGTACATGCTCTGTGAAGTATACATTTCGGATCATTTTATTTCAATCAACTTTATGCTAGTTATATCCAACAGAAATGTTCCTGTTAGCCAGAGGTGGGAGAAAGCCACACATGTGCAAGTCACAAGTTTTAACCTTCAAGTCTCAAGCAAGTCAAAGTGAATTTTTGTGAAAAGCAAATCAAGTTAAGTCACTGCTTTTTGTCAAGCAAGTTAAGCAAGTCATTGGCAAGCCACACAAATGTTTGATGAATTAACTGAATCAATTTATTAAAATAGGTTAAAACTACAGTGGTTATGGACTGTGGGAGTTTTATTTGCAACAAAATAATTAGCAATATGCATTTCTACTCAAAAGGAGTTAACTTACAGCTGAGTTGTTAATACAATAAAAATCTAAAAATAAAAACATAAATAAAATTTAAAACTAAATAGCCTAAAATGTAATGTAACTGAAATTAGGTCAACATAAAAGTACAGGACAAGCAGGAAAGAGAAAATTCATATAAAATAATGAGAATGTATCTTACCCAATATAGAATTTAGATCAAACAAAAATATATATAGTAATAAAAATCAATATTACCATCAGCAAAATTATGAATGAACAAAGACACAAATCAAGATCCACACATCAAAAATGCATATAAAATTGTGTGAGATACATTGTCTTTGTATTATTTGAATTTTCTCTTTTCTGTTTGTCATGTACTTTTATGTTTTACTAATTTTAGGCTATGCATTGATAATCAATTAATCTGCCGAATATTTTTTCAATGAATCGATTAATAATCAGTGTTTTGCATGTAAATGCATGAGAATCTGGTGAACTAACAAAGACAAGTGGTCAAAAAAGTTTTTTTGTTCCTGCTTTAAATTGATGATAATACTACAAAAACGCACATAAATGTTTACAAAATCTGAACCAGCTGATGCTGAAGTATGTCACAGGACTTATACACATATGCATATATACCTATATACACACGTGACAGAAATAAACAATTCTGGTGTACTCCACCTCAAAGAGAAAGGGCATTCCTTTGAAGACACCAATGTCAGAATTCTGGCCAGAGAGGCCAGATGGTTTGAGAGAGGTGTGAAGGAAGCCATTTTTGTGAAAATAGAAAAGCCCTTTTTGAACAGAGGAGGTGGACTCAGATTCATGTTGCCTAGTATTTATAACAATTCTCCTGAGCCTTCAACAACTCTCGCATCAGGAGTCACACTGCCCTTTCATAGCTAACAGCAACGAGAGCAGAAAAGCCTGGTCTATCAGGTTTGGTTTCAGGTTAAACTCCTCCTCTCTTGGAATTAGAGACGAAACATTTTCACCTTAAAAACTGAGTCCAGATTTTATTGTTTTATCATTTTCTTCAAGATGACCAGGATGACTGAAACTTCACAGACCTCTATCTAGTAAAATAACCTTTGAATAGTATTGCATATCTAGTATAGCATATCTTCGTGTTGCAGGCCTTGCATACTGCTGTTCTTCTCTACTTATCACTGTCTTGCACATAATCCTTGTAGCTGAACTTAATTATTTTTGGCGTAGCGCCTTCCATGTTCAATTACGACTGCTCTTACATTAGCCCTCTCTGCTTGCCTGCTGTGTCACGTTGTTGAGTTTTAGGGCTTTCAAAAATAGATATATATTTAACAAAAGATAAGTTATTTCAAGTCTTTTAACTCAAGTCTGAGTCAAGTCTCATGTCATAAATGTCAAATCAAAGTCAAGTCAAGTCTTTTATTAAGATTTGTCAAGCAAGTCTCAAGTTTCTAAAATTTGTAACTTAAGTCTGACTTAAGTTCAGAGAGGTCCCCCACCTCTGCTGTTAGCATACTATGTTTTCATTATTGTTAATTGTGGATGTTTTTTATTCTTAAGTCTTGCTCTTATTACATGCACAGTTTAGTGGTGACTGGGCTGTGTAAATGGGGCCCATGAAGATTAACATTTGACAAACTTCCCTTAATAGTCTATGCTTCAAGATTTTATTTTCTTCTCACAGCTTCAGTGCCCTGGTTTAACAACAAAAGTGAAGTGTTTCTGTTATATACCAGAACTTGCATCATAGTCGTGCTGTCTTTTGTGCTTTTTAGACACCTCTGCTGAAGTTGTTGCTTTATTGTCCCTTAAAAAGATCACTGTAAATTCCACTTGTACTTAAAACTACACCCTTTAACACTCTTAAAACAGTTATGACCGAAGCGGTTTCACCTCTCTATTGTATTACTGATGTTTTTTGTATTTCGGTGTCTACGGTCTCTAACACAAGTTATGGTTGTATGAACCTTTGTTAACCCAGATTTGGTTATGACTTACAAATGTTTATATTTATCCTGGCCTATTTATTCCTGTTTACAGCAGTGCTTTAATTTCTGTTTAAAATGAAGGTTGCCGCAAATAGGATTGATGTCTGTGTTAATTAAATTGCCATCTTACAAGTTTGTTGAGTCACAGTCAAGCAGTAAAGATGTATTTCTCTCTGTCTCTGTCTTTGTTGTTTTCAGATGGACAACAGGAAAAGAGCAGCCGGATCTTCCCAGTCTGGAAACCTTCTTTACCAGTCTTCTTCTTTTCCACGTCAACAAGCGAGGGTCCTAATAGTGGAGGCCCTGCCCCCCTGGTGGTCTGCCACCTGTACAGTACTTTGTGATGCTCTTGACAATTTCCTTTCCCTGGTCTCTAGTCTGGATGGACCTAGTAGAATCCCACTGCTCAGTGTATATGCCGTCAGCCGCCAGCAGGAATGTCTCCTGCCATTTGTGGTAACTGACATATACTGTGTCTCTTTGTGTATTTCATTATCTTTTGCTTTTTCATAACTATCATACAGTAGTTTTGCTTTGTCACGGTTTTAGCCAGTGCGTGGTAATTTGGTGAGGCTCAATTCTTGTGTGGTGGAGCTGAGGACACTGACAAGTGAAGGCTGCATCAGGGGAGCAGCCAGAGGTGGAGAGCTGTTGAGACAGGCTGTGCTAGATAGTCTGCAGCAGTTTAAAGAGTACCTCAAACATAACAGTGCTGGGAGCCAGACTAATGCCAACTCATCTGTGGAGGTTAGCAACACATATTTTCAGTACGCCACAATACAACACATTTTTTAAGTTTTACTGTTTTGCTGTTTAAAGTCCACCATTCTTTTGTTTGTAGTCTGGTGTGAATATTGTTTCTGCCTGAGAGTTTCAAAAAGTTCTCAACTTTAGGTGATCATAGCTTATTACCTGTGGTCAGTCTATCTGCTTATCTTTAGTTATAAATCCAAGTCGCCAGTGTCAGCACTATGTACAAAGCACTAAAGTCCTATTCCAAATTGTGTTCTTGGGGTGGGCAATATCCTATTTTTCATACTTTCAATCATAAAAATGCTGGTGATTAACCCAAGAACCTCTTGCTATCAAAACACCTATCTACCACTGAGCTACAGTTCCCCTATCTCTTAATATATATATGAAAGCAAAGGTTGGCTGCATCAAGGGGGATTTACTGTTATATTGTCTCAACATTTACACTGTAGATTAATGATAAAGGGACATTTCCATAAAGCTCATTCTACTGGGGGACTTCAACGCTCATGTTTGCAATGACAGCAACACCTGGAGGGGCGTGATTGGAAGGAACTGCCTCCCCAATCTTAACTCCAGTGGCCTCTTGTTTTGAACTTTTCAATAAACACCCTCTTTGAGCATAAGGGTGTATATCAGTGCTCGTGGCTGGAGACATTGAGTCCAAGTGGACCATGTTCTCCACCTCCAAGCTGTGGCTGTAAGGTATCTGGTGCCTGTTTTGGCAGAAATCCCAGAACCTTATGTATGACACCAAAATCAACTGATGCTGTCAAGCTATAAAGAAGGACTTGGGTCTGGTTGAACTCCTGAAGCTGCTGATGGGTACAACCAGGCCAAGCAGATTGCAGCCTGGGTTGTCATGGAGGCAGAAACTATGGCCTGGGAGGAGTTGAGTTAAGCTATGGAAGTTCAACCTCAAAAAAATTCTGGCAAACTGCGTGAAAACCATCATATAAAAAACACTAAATATGCTGAATTTGCAAATGTCTGAACAAAAAAAAATAACATTAGTGATGCATGTGTAAATGCTGAGAATTTGAAAAGTTTGAGTCTGTGTACAGAGGTAAGTTAGTCCACGACCAGTCTACGTCTGTCTGTTTTAACTCTTCTAAAGTCTAATAGCACTAAACTCTAGTCTGATGAACCTGAACCCATAGTCTATTTATAAATCAAGTCCTTCATGCTAATAAAGTTGTGGAAAAGAACACTGCCAATTGTTAAATGAGCTCTCTGGGTATGCATTTCAATATATTTAAGATCAACAAAACCTTATTGAATTGGGAAAGTCATTTGCATTTTTAAACAATTGCTAAAAGAACTAGACACAGTTCCTTTGTTAGGCTATTAGTGACTGCTAGAGAGGCATGTCTGTTATGAGGGCACCTGAGAGCTGTTGTGTTCAGCCACAGATATTAATTAGGAAACAGTGCAGAGCAATGGTGTGTCTGTTTATCCATCCCCTCATACTGTACTTGGTTAATTTAAATGTCTAGAGCATTAGGTTTGTCTTTTGATCTTTGTTATGGCTTTATCAGAAATTGATGCACTAAATCCACAAATAGTCAACCATTATATTCAGTCTTTGATAATGGGATTCATTGAGACAGGCCTAATTCTCCTTCTGTTTTTCCCAACTAGGCATGTAAACGCTGCTCCAAATTTATTTACAAGGTCCTCATTATCTAATAGCTGCTTCTCATTTTTTTCAAATGTTGTAACAGAAATCTATTGCTTGAATAGATTTATTTGTCAAGGGCAATATTGCTTTAGCCTTTATATTATGGAAGAAATTTGCTTTGTTGTGGTGATATAGAGTACAACCCTGTTTTCCAACTGTGAGTGTTGGTTAGGCTCAAAGATTTGGGTAACAATAATAATGGAAACTTGATTTAGTTTTTTTAAATGTGGTTCAGAATAAGATGCTTGATTATTTACTATTACAGCCTTTGTCGTTATTATTATAGTAGTAGTTATTTGAAGTTATAAATGGAAAGAACATAAAAAATATATATTTTCCACATTGTATATTTTGTGCTTCTATGGCTTTGGCTCATTCATTTGTTGTGGAATGCATAATGTTGTTGATATGATGTGTTTCTGTATTTCCAGGTTACTGTGGTGACCAGTCATCCAGGAAGAGGGGTGGTGCGGCAGTTGAAGCTGGGACTTAAAGGTGCAGACCTGGTTTCACTGAAGAGACTCCTGGTGGTTCAGATGTACAACTCAACAGAGTGGGCCCATGAAACCCCTTCCCCTGAGGGCTCCCTCACTGAGTCTGAAGGTACACATACCAGAGCAAACCAGGCCCGGACCTGTGCCAGCTCATCCATCACTGACAGCACGGCTGGCGTAGCTAATTGGCCAACAAAAACAATTAAACGCGTTCAAACAAGTTTTTTCCTCACGCGCTCTCACCACTTTCCACAGCGTAAAACAACGCCTGAACCATTAACAACAAAGAAGTAGCTGCAAACTGTAGTCAAACTATAGTCTTTTTTTATTTTCTATTAAGCTTAAAGCAACACTATGTATCTTTTAGCCATTAGGTGCCGCAGATCTGTCTACAGACTGACTGTGTTTGTTTTCAAGAGGAAACTATCCAAAACCGACAAGTTTGGAACAAAAAAAGGGTAATTTTAGAGCATTTTGCACAAATATGCTTTTGCTATGGTCCAGTGTATTGGCCTATTTCTGTTCCTTGTGTTTGAGCTGCTAAACATGTCAACTCAGGAAAGGTGTGCAAGTCCTGGTGGCATTCAATTATTAATTAAGAGTTTTCTGTCCAGCTGATTGTTCAGGCAGAACTTGAAAAATGTAAAACATTACTAACAAATTTTCAACTTAAATTAAAAGTGTAAACACTGGTATACTCTTCAAGTATAAACAAAATATTGATATTAAGTTGGTTATAAAATAGTTTAAAAGCACAAACTAAAAAATGTACAGTACTATTTACGGCTCTTTGAAAGATTTCTTGGTTAGGAAGGGGCCTCAGAGGGCCTGCCGGCGGCTGATTAAGGGACTTGTACCAGATGGTACAAGCGGCTACGTATTCACGGACGTTCCCCTACATAGTCTGCCACCAAAAGCGTTGTTTTAACTGCTTGAGGGTTCGATCTACACCAGGATGACAAGACAGTTTGTGATTATAAACCCACTGCAGTACGAGATTGGGCTGCTCTAGGCACAAAGTGCTTTTGTCTGAGCTGGAGATACTGTTTTTGCGCACGTAGAACCCTGGCGTCTTTCTCGTAGCTGGTTGTCAATGTGGATTCATAAGGAGATTAATAAATCTAGGTGGGCCGACACATCCCGAGAGGGCAATTTGTCCTTTATTGCCTTGAAAGTCTGTGCTGAAATACTCCCCTCAAGGCCAGGCCATTCCAACTCGACTCTACAGCTAATATGCAAAATTCCACAGGTTTTACAAGCGCATAGCCGCGTCAGCAGTACTTTTCCGGATCGTTCGATGGTGTTTCCCAAGCAGGGTCCAATGGCTGGATATGGCATGTTGAACGGAGTCCGCGTAGGCTGGGCTAATGATGTCCAGATTGCACTGTCACAATACCATGAGAAAGGGACTTGGCTCTTGGTCATATAACCAGGTTTGTACTTACAATAAACAAAAAAAAATACTATTGCACAAGAAACAGTAATAATAAACTAACTTTCAATCAAGAACAAAACCTTTTGGTCTTACATACTGATGAGGAGATTGTCGACAGGTGCACTAGCCAGCCTTGAGCAGGAGGAGGAAGGAGGGAAAAGCCAGAGAAACTGAAAACCTTGAGTGGACTATGACACGGTGGGCCGGGCCGTTTTTGGGCCTGTCTGTTTAGTGATAACACGAAAGTGACGTCAGGGAATTAAACAAATGCTTGTTCTGTGCAACCTTGTGGCTTTATTTAGAGAAATATTGTTAGGCCTATGTTTGTTACGTTAAAACAACAACAATTAAGAGTTCAATCAATGAGTTATTATTTCTCACCACTAACTACGGCATGAAAAAGCGGCCGAACCGAGCAACACGCATCTTTGGCCTCTGCACTGTAAATATTTACTGTAGACGGCCAGTTATTCCCACGCCCTGGTCCAGCAGTGGACAATGGGCTGTGCGTGGCCAGTGACTGGCTCTACAGCTTATTTGTAACCACCCTTGAGCCACTTGTGTCTTTAGTGCACATCTGAACTGCGGTTAGCTGGAGTTTTCTTGCAGCAGTCTTAAACTGAAGCCTACATTAAAAGGTCTCTTCTACATGAAGGATCAAATCAAAAGTAAAAGCTTTGGTCTTGATTCTTTCTGTTTTAAAGCCTTCAGTCTGTGATGTTGGGGCCACTCACAATGTCAGGCTAAAATATTATAACATCATCTGAAATGCCACAATATACAGGACATCACATTTGTTTTGATTCTTATTTTTGGGGGGAGGAAACCCCAACCCTCCCATGGTTCAGTCCCACATTCTTTTGTTTGACTACACAGCCCAAACTGTTAACACCCATGTTTTGGTGACTCTTGCGCTTGGCTGCTCAGCCTCTACTTCTCTGACCTAAATATTGTAGTGATCTATTGTCTTGGGTTTTTTTATGTATTTGTAAGATTATTTTACACATTCATTAATTTTCTACCACTTTGTCCCGTTAGGGGTCGCGGGTCCCAGCAGCTTTGGGCCTAAAGCGGGGTACACCCTGGACAGTGGCCAGTTAGTCGCAGGGCTGACATATAGAGGCAGACGGGTGACAGACAACCATTCACTCTCACATTCATTCTCTAGGAACACTTTTAGAGTTGCCAATTAACCTATACATACATGTATTTAAACGGTGGGATGAAGCCGGAGTACCCGGAGAGAACCCACGGTAACACGTGGAGGACATGCAGACTCCTCACAGAAAGACCTGAGATGGCCAAGAATAAAACACTGAGATAAAATGTGTTTGTGATTGAGCAGTGAGATGTGGTTTTGTAGTTACCACATTCTTATTAGACTGAGGTCTGATGTTTTGCCAATGAGCCTCCATGGCTGAGTTGTTTATGAGTTTAAGACACTCACTTTGATTCTACGGACTACACCCTCCTAATTAACACAGTCCCACTGCTGCTTTTAGCCATTTGTGTGTCACATTAAGTGCTTTTATTAAAATGGTATTAAAAAAAAACACTGTTGCTGTTTTTGTTACTTATTGTTATCTTGTCTCTTGTTGTTGCTGTAGCTGTGGTATTATGGACAGTTTAAAAATTACTTTGAACATTTTCTTGTATATTGAGTAGCTAGACCAATATCACATTGTACCAAACCCCCCAAAAAGTATGGTTTGCATTGTGTCAGTGTTGTAAATTGTGTTTAGATTGTTTGCAATACTTACAATAAGAATAAAGCAACATGAAGTGTTAAGTGTTAGGTGCCTACTATGGAAAGTACTTGTGAGTACTGGTGAGCAGGAATTGTGTGAGTTGCCTCCCAGAGTGTAATATTTTCCACAAAGAGGGTGGAAAATTCTAGTCTCATGTGCATTAACTTAAAAGGGAGTGCACTGCTAAATTCTTTAATCTTTTCCATTTATTCTTCGGAGGTGATGCAAATGTGTGATGTTCAGGAGGCAGTCAGGTGTTTTGCTAATGCCATGCAGCAGTGTTCATGAAACTAGAAACTGCTAGTGACAATTGATGGCTGCCATTAGGGTAAAATCATACTTCAGGATGGTAAGGATGAACTGTCCTTAGTGTGAGTCTTTTGAGTAGGTTATTTTGTATTGATATAAAAATGACAATACAGTTGTGCTCATAAGTTACCCTGGCAGAATTTGTGATTGTTTGGCCATTTTTCAGAGAATATGAATGATAACAACCTACAAAGACACAGGAAAAGATAATATAAAAGCAGCATGTTAACAGAAAATACTAGAGAAAAATTTGCACTCATTAGCCCAGAAGCTGCGCATGGGACGTACTTGAACGTTCCAACATGACAACAATCCAAAGCACAAGGCCAAGTCGACCTGTCATTGACTACAGCATGAAGTATGAAGTAATGGTTCTGGACTGGCCTCAGTCTCCTGACCTCAGTATCATTGTGACAATCTGGGGAGATCTCAAATGTGCAGTGCATTCAAGACAGCCCAAACCTTTGTGCAGACCACAACTAGTACAAAAAGACGTTCAGCAGCCATTGATGTTAAAGGTGGCAATACACGGTATTTAGAACTGGGATATATAAACATTTTATCCTTGACTTTTTAAACTTGACTTAACCCAACCACTAACTACGACTTAGTTAAAGTTATTGTGTTATCAATCATATTTTATGACAAATTCAGCCAGGGTATGTAAACTTATGAGCACAGCTGTATAATTGTAATACATTGTTCAGCCTCACTCTGGAGGCTCTGGAGGACTTTATCTCTTTAAATGCCCCCTTCTAGTGTAGTTTCTAAGAACTGAATTTTGTTTATCTTAGCTTATTTGTTTGAGAAATTCTCTAAAGAATGGTTCTGAGGTTAAGGGTTGTGGTGGGAAGTTTGTAAAAACAGATCATGTCAGTGAGGTCCCTGTAAGGCAGCATAAATGTGTTTGTTATGTTTTTCGGATGTTTGAAGGCCACCGCTTTAATAAGCATCCTGCTTTTGTCCAAAACAGCACATATGTATCCTTCTATCCGTGGGCTGTGGTGTATGAGCACAGTACCGCACCAGACACAGAAATGGTTCACAGAATGAGGAAGAACAGATCAGGAGAGCAAAGAAAATACAAATTATAATGATGCTAGTAGTTTTGCTTTTTCTTCGCAATCAGAAAGGTTTATTGTGGTTGGTTGGGAGTTTGTTTGTAATGTTGTTTGGATGAATTATTATATCATCATTATTAACATGTTTTTTAGTGGTAGGGGAAACTGGTGAACATGCCACCCCCAAACAGAAAGGCCCTACCCTGTCCGAGAATGGAATGAACCCAGGACCTTCTTGCTGTGAGGCAGGAGTGCAAAACTATTCTGCTACTGTGCCAGTCAAGAAAGCACTGTATGATTTTTGGTACTTTTACTACAGCTGTAATTTGGGATTGAATCACTATTGCCCAAGTACCTCACTGAGTCTTGAATCATTGCTCATTTATATCAGAATCAGAAATGGTTTATTGTCATTGTCGGTGAACAAGATTTACAAACTAGGAACTTGCTTTGGCGATGTTCTTATGGCGGGAGGTTCTGGTCCAAATGGACCGTAGCCTCCTGCCCAAGGGGAGTGACTCAAATAGTCCATGTCCAGGGTGAGAAGGATCGGCTGTGATCCGACCTGCTCGTCCCTGAGTGCTGGAGACGTACAGGTCCTGGAAAGATGGAAGACTGCAGCTGATCACTTTCTCAGCAGAGTGCACAATGCGCTGCAGTCTTTCCAGCGTACCACATGGTGATGGAGGAGGTGAGGCCGTGTAGAACTGCACCATCATCTGCTCTGGCAGCTTGGCTTTCCTCAGCTTTCACAGGAAGTACATCCTCTACTTGGCCTTCTTGATGAGGGAGCGGATGGTGGGCTCCCACTTGAGGTCCTGAGTGAGGGTGGTACCGAGGAAACAGAAGGAGTCTACGGTGGTGATGGGGAGGTCTGTCAAGGTGAGGGGGGGCAGGGGCAGGGGGGCTGTGACTTTCCTGAAGTCCACGATCATCTCCAATTGTCTTCTGGGCGTTAAGCTCCAGGTTGTTGCCACTGCACCAGGACACCAGTCGGACCACCTCCCTCCTGTAGGCAGATTTATCATCGCCCGAGTTGAGCCCGATGAGGGTAGTGTCATCCGCAAACTTAATCAGTTTGACGGACTCGTATATAGATATATTCTGGATTATTATTGTTATCTTCAAATTATAAGAAATTAGAGACGAAACATCTTTACCATGAAAACTTAGTCCAGATGCTTTAACTCAAACCTTTTCTATAAGAAATGTGGTGCAATTACACAGCATCCACACAGCAATCACAGAGCACCCACCCAGTACTCACATCACCCACCCAGCACTCACACAGCAGCCACACAGCACCCGCCCAGTACTAAAACAACACTCACACAGCACCCACTCAGCAATCACACAGACCCCAAACAGGATCCACACAGCACCCACCCAGCACTTATACAGCCTGATCTTCTGTGCCCAGGCTGTCTGTTTACAGTAGAGATGTTACCTTTTTTGCTCTTGTTATTTTTATATTGAATATTGTTGTCTTCTAACTTTGGCCTAAAACATGATCGTGTTGCTCTGTGTGGGAGAGTTTGCAAATCTGTTTGAAAATGAGTGTCAGTGTCATTGTATTCCTAAACCTCTGTGAATTGAATTGTAAAGTGTTATCTGTGACACACATGCTTCTTAAACCTCCCATAAGCTTTTTCAAACTTCTGCCAATTTCAGCTTCTTCACCATATTTTGACAAATTTAATTCAAATGGGTTTTGTGCCCTTCTTTATTCTGTTCTCAGCTTTGACGATGCATTCATCTCACTCAGACAGTGTACGTGGAAACGCTTGTCATCACATCTGCATATATTTTGTCATAAATCCTGTTTGTGCCAGTTTATGCTCTATTTAAATAATGAGCGCAAAAGCCCTGTTTGGGATTGTGTGTGGAGGTGTATTTTTCTGTCAGTGATCTGTCTGCCAGCATCCACTGCTTTTCTCTACGGATTGACCAAAAGGTGCACTAGTAATGTTGCTGTAGGGTTACAGTAATTGCTCTGTTAGCTCTGTTGTACTTGTTTGACTTCTGGGAGTAGACAAACTTGTCTATTAATTTGTAATCAGTGGCTTGTCTTTAAAACGCAGACCTTTAAAGACCAGCCACTGATTAGTTAGTGAGTAATGCAGCCCCAATAATACATTGGCCCTGTGCTTAATCTAAAGCTGGATTAGGAGGTTAAACAAGGTAACTTCAGGGTTAACCCGGGATGTTTGGTATTAACAAGCTGGTTTACTCTCTGCCCCAGAACAGGATAAATTCCAGGTATAAGGATTGAAAAGGAGCCCACTGACCAATTAGCAACAAGAAAAAGCGGAAATATAAGGAGAAACCCATTGGTGACTTTACAAGTGTAAATATCACCTTTACACCCTGGAACAAAAGATGGCTCCGTTCTCTAGAGCTAGGTTTTTACTACATAACAACTCTGGGGGGGAGGGTGATTTTTTTGGTTAATACGTCTGTTTATGCTATCCGGAAACTATTGTTTTATTATGCAGTAAAAGCCAAAAAGCCCGGCTGTAACCGCCCTTTTATTGCCGTGTGGTAACAATAATATCGGTGAATAGGAGAGCAATGTGCGGAAGGCGTCCATACTTTCTACAGTCATTTGTCCAAACAGAACAGTAACAGTACATAGCAGTCTGCATGTAGGCTAAAGCAATAGGCTACTCAGTATCGGACTCAGCAGGCACATCTAACTTCCTCCACTGAGGCTAAATTGTAGCACAGACAGACTCTGCTGCGGTAGAGCTCGGTTTGGGACATTGGCTCTATCTCCAGTGCTGTGTTGTTTATGATGTGTTATTATTAGGATTCACCATCTTGCCTTTAAATAGTACTCACTCTAGGTAATTATATTATAACATTTATTTTTTTAGGTTACATGTGAAATATGTAGCCTACTTTTTTATTTTATTTTATTTTTTATTATTTTATTTTTTTTAAGTTGGTGGATTATTGTTCATCCATAGTCGGTGGACTGGTCTGGTTCGCACAGTTTCATAAATCCCACGCGCTCTGCCTACTGTCAATTTTACAAACAGATCTACGCTCATTTTTAGGCAACTCTAATGAGGGGTACTGAGTGTAGTCTCCACAAGACAAGCCACAGTCAATCCCTTGTTTCACTTAGATTTTGAGATGGTAGCCTACTCTTGCCTACGTGCCACTGATTATGATCTCGTGTGCCATCCCTGGCACGAGTGCCTAAGATTGCCAACCCCTGGTCTATTATATCTGAACTAACAGAACACAGTTGCTGTGGCTAAGGCTGAAAGAATAGAATATTCAAGAGAGTTCATTCTGTTGTGGAAGACATTTGTGATTACAGTTTTAAAGCACCTTTCCATTTTACTTGCTGTGTGTGATCTTACTTTTTACAGTGTATTTTCCACTTATAATTTCCACTCTTTTAATCATTCTCTGCTCCACAGGATCTGCCATGCTCCATCACAGCAGAACACAGGCATAAGAGGATGTCTGTCTCTTCTTTCCCCTGACTTAATTACATTCTCTTCCTCCTCTGCCTCCCTAATTCCACTCTTACAAGAAAAGTGTTATTGTCAAAGTCTCTTTGATTCTCTGCACACCTAACTCATCACGAAGTATCCCATTTCTACCTGCCTTTAATTTTTCACTTTTATTACTCACAGACCATATGATGGCTCCTTTCTATTAATACAGATATTTTATTTTCTAAGTTTGTCTTTCTTCTCACATTGTTTGATAGTGTTTCACAGTGGAAGCTGTCTTATTAATGCCATGTTTATATACTTCACAAAATAAAGTAATCTTACTCTTAGAATAGCTTCATTCAATAAATCCATGCTAATTAATGGAACTTTTAGTTTTCCTTTTAATTTATTTTCCCACACTGCAGAACCTGACACTGACCTGGCCCTGTTCCTAAAACACTGATACTTTACAAACACTAGAAAGACAATATTAACAACCAGCATTTAAATGCAAGTCAAATCTTAAAATTCACCGGGTTAAGATATTAACCAACACATATTATCATACTGAGATTTAAACTGGCACATATTTCTAGTCTATGCAAAATTCAGATTATTAGATTTTCTCAATTTACAAGTGTAGAATTGTTTTAAAGACAGTCACAGAATACACATGACATGTCAGTGCAACTACTTTATATAATGTTTTTTCAGCAAGGATAATGCTTATCAAAAAAATATGCTAAGTGCTGGCTTGCATAGTTGATGCACTTTTAATCGATGGCAGTAAAGAGTTTGCATCTTTCGTTTTTATTCTGTGTTGAATTGTTTCACACACAGCTCAGTAGCACTTTAAAAAAACAGCACTTTACACTGACAAAGCTACAGGTTGCAGTCGTGGTTTAGATCCAGTACAGGCTTGGGGTGCAGAGAGTAAGAAGAGTTGTGTTTCATCATTGCACTAATCAGACTGGCCAAGTGTAAGTCTGCCTTGATGGGTCTTCATTGTCAAATGCTTTAGTGGCACAGAAAGTTGTAAAAAAATAGGCAGTTTTAGGCAGTGTAAAAGTTTAGTAGATTTAGAATAATGATGAGATTTTAAAGACTAAAATACAGGCAGTGACTAAGGTCATGCAACAAAATGAAGGTTCTGTCGTCCTCTAAACAAGGTGCAGTAGTAGTTGAGTGGTCTTTTTATTAACAGAAGGTTGGCAGTTTGAATCCCACTCTTTCCAGTTTATATTGTTGTGTCTTTGAGCAACATCTCCGTCAGTCTGCCCCAGGGCAGCTGTGGCTACAGACATAGCTTACCACCACCAGTGTATGACTGAGGAGTGAATGAATAATGGGAGCACTTTGAGTCTCTGGAAAAAAGTGTGATATAAATCGAATGCATTATTATTAAGTGGGTGTCCTGCATTGTGCCAGTCCACATCCACACCAGTGCCACATCCCATGTTACACTTCTTGAAGTTTTTATGGCTCTCACTGTTACCTTGAAGAAGTAATGCTTCTTTTGTTTAGCATTTGCTTCTGCTGGATTTCTGAAGCCATTTGTACACCGCACAGAAAATCTGCAAGCATGCCACTAATCCATCTAGGGTCGCAACAATAATGACTCAGAATAGTTTTGTTCCTGAGAAGAGGATTACAAAAGCTTCATTCTAATACATATTTTCCTGTGGCTGAATTTGTTGGCTGATATTACAGCAATGTTTGTGAAGTGAAGGGATTTAAACTTGGTATTTTCTTAATATAAATGACATGTATGTGTTTAGTCTGTGAATGCAGCTCTTTTTGAAAGATAATAAACACCATTCCATAAAACATCTGTAATTAACCGTGCATACCTAATTCACTTTTACCCACTTTCCCATTCAACTTCCCCTCACATTCACTCTGTGTGCACTCCATCGCAGTCAGCAGCACATGAACAAAACCCCACCAAGACTCAACCAGAGGCAGTGACACTCCTCAACCTATGGTTACCATATAGCTTCCCCAGAAAACAGAAAATCAAAGTAAATTTTTTCAGGTTTCAATCAATTATATTTTATCAAATAATCTGTGTATTAATGTAGTGCTCGATAGAAACTGTTACAGACCTGTTATTGTGTGTGTTTGCATGGTTTGAGTATCTCTTTTAAGTATCTTGTTTTTGTCTTTGTGCATGTACTGTAAAATATTACATTCTGATTTTAGAAACCTGATGTACAGGACACTGTAGCACGTATACGCCATATCCCTAAATTTATTTGGTTTTAAACAGCAACAAATATAACTCTGTCCTTTTGATGTTTAACCCAGGTGGTTATTGTGTTATTGGTTATTGTTTCTTTTGATGTCACTGACTTTTTATTGCCACATTACAGCTGCTGAAGGATATTTTATTCTTTCACAAAGATTTCTTTTTCTCCACCCATTCCTCCTCGCCCTGCAATGTAGCAGTGACAGCTCACTCAAGTCAAAGTCTGGACCTGTTTATTTAACTCTGTTGCTGGAAATGGGCCATACATGTTACTTTAGTGTGGGTTGTGTCAGACTCAGTAAGAATGAATCTGGGAAACTAATATTTGTAATATTTGGAGGGATATGAATAACTGGGACACTCAAGTACATGTAAACACACTCATTGTGTGCTCCTCCAACAGTCTGTATGCTGCAAACAGGTCATCTAGTATTTATTGACTATTAACTTTGAACTTTATAGAAATTGACTAATCTACACACTCCATTTTGGAGCATATTTTTTCTGCTGGTTGTTACTACTGGCCTGGCTGCAGACTATTAGATCTGTTCTTTGACAATATTTGAAATAGCACATTTTATATGTAGAAAATATGCATCGACTACCTTTTGGATGGCAATACCACAGTAATACCACAACTTTGGAAGTATAGATACAGAAGTATGCAAAAAGGAAGACTTTCTCTCAATCTAGCACAATATCCTTTTCACCATTGGATAAGTAAAAGCTGTAGTAAAACACATTTAAATAAGTCTTGTTTAAGTTGGCCTTGTGTGACTATGACAATTGAAAATAAAGCTCTTTTTACTATTGTTATAAGGCAACCTTAAGTGTCCATTAAAGCAATCTGTTTGAAGTCTGTCCTCAAGTGTCCTCCCAAACTTTCAAACCGACCCTTTCTCATTTAGTTTAAGACATCCCAAACTCCCAAACCCCTGTCTTTGCCTGTAGCTACTGTATATAAACATGTACATACTGTATATACTATACTCAACAAAATTCTCACCTCATCCTCCGGTCTTATCCATCCAAGCTCGGGTCCTCTACCCAAGGCTTGGGAGCTTAAGGGTTTTCCACAGTATCTTGGCTGTTCCTAGGACTCCTCTCTTTTGGGCTGTTTTTGAGATGTTTGGCATCATGTTCTGCTAACTTCCTGTTTCATTTACATTTTGGTAAGGCAAGTCAAGGCAATTTTATTTATTTAGCACAATTCATACACTGGGTAACTCAATTTACAAGATTTAGATTAAGAAACATTAGAAAATTTTTAACATCTTAAAAGAAGAGTGCAGATAAAAAACAATTTAAGTAGGCAAAGCTAAAGAGGAAGGTTTTTAACCTCCTCTTAAAACATTGTTAAAGCTGAGGCTGTTCCAGATTTTTTCTGCATGAAACTTAAATGCTGCTTCACCAGGTTTAGTTCAAACTCCGGGTACAAGCAGAAGGCCTGTCCCAGATGTACTCAGAGTCTGAGAAGGTTCATAAGCAACTCAGAAATATATTCTGGTGCTAAACCATTATGAGACTTGTAAACCAGCAGTGCTGTTTTAAAGTCTATTCTCTGAGCAACAGGAAGCCAGTGCAGAGATATTAAAACTGGACTGATGTGGTTGTACTTCCTGTTTTTTGTTAGAATCCGAGCAGCAGTGTTTTTAATGAGCTGCAGCTGTCTTAACCCTCGTTTTGAGAGACCAGTGTGCAGGCCGTTACAATAATCTAACCTGCTGGAGATAAAAGCATGGATAAGTTTGAAACATTATTACCCTTTCACTTTGGAAATGTTTGTATCAATCCATCCATCTAGCCATCTTCTACTGCTTATCCGGGGCCGGGTCGCAGGGGCAGCAGTCTAAGCAGAGACGGCCAGACTTCCCGCTCCCCAGACACTTCCTCCAGCTCTTCCGGGGGGGATACCGAGGCGTTCCCAGGCCAGCCGAGAGACATAGTCCCTCCAGCGTGTCCTAGGTCTTCCCCGGGGTCTCCTCCCGGTGGGACATGCCCGAAACACCTCCCTAGGGAGGCGTCCAAGAGGCATCCGAAACAGATGCCCGAGCCACCTCAGCTAGCTCCTCTCGATGTGGAGGAGGAGCGGCTCTACTTTGAGCTCCTCCCGAGTGACCGAGCTCCTCACCTTATCTCTAAGGGAGCGCCCCGCCACCCTGCGGAGAAAGCTCATTTCGGCCGCTTGTATCCGGGATCTTGTTCTTTCGGTCATGACCCAAAGCTCATGACCATAGGTGAGAGTAGGAACGTATATTGACCAGTAAATCGAGAGCTTTGCCTTACAGCTCAGCTCCTTCTTCACCACGACAGACCGGTACATCGACCGCATCACTGCAGAAGCTGCACCGATCCGTCTGTCAATCTCACGTTCCCTCCTTCCCTCACACGAAACTCAAATGTTTCTAAGGTTATAAAATGCTGATGATGTAGTTGACTTAGGGGCCGTCCACACGGAGACCCGTATCACTGTATACCTATACATTTTTTATTGTATTGGCGTTTCGTCCACACGGATCGGTGTTTTGGGAGACTGAATCCGCTATTTTTTGAACCGGGTCCTAAAGTGGATAAATCTGAAAACACCTTTGCGGTTTTGTGTGTACAGCCAATCCGTATATTTTGTGAAACGATGATGTCATCACATCACGTGTCGGCTACGTAACACGTAACAGCAACAACAATAATGGCGGACTACATGATTGTGTTCGTGCTGCAGAAGCTACTAAGCCTACTAGCTTTATTATAGCAAAATCTATTGCTTCTATGCAATTGTGGTGAGCAACAAGCGATAATGGACAACACCATATGCCACATGCTCTTAGATCCAGAGGACAACCAGGAGAGCAACCAGGAGAAAATTATCGATAAGACCAGGTAGAACTAGTAGTTGGTGGGACAACTTTGTCAAAGGCGTTGTTGTGGAAGATGAATGGAGGGAGAATTTCCGCATGTCCAAAGCATCTCTCGTCGCCCTGAGCGATGATCTCAGTCCGTATATAAAGGCAAACAACAAACATGAGGGCACCAATTCTCAAAAGGGTAACGTTAACTCTGTATTATTTGAGCGACGAGGGGCGGCTATGGAAGACTGCTAACGCCTGTCACGACAGGCTGTGTCTGTTGTTTCAATTTCTTTTTTACAAAAATCGGACGTTGAAATAACGTCTACTGAGGAGCCAGAATGAAAAAGACGTCTTTCGGACATTATTTTGCTTAGTAGGCACCTACACAAAGAACATGCATCCATCATACACTGAAAAAAAAAATTATTTGTGTTCTGCAGAAGAAAGAAATTCATACAGGTTTGAAACAACTTGAGGGGGAGTAATTGATGATACAATTTTCAACTTTGAGGTGAATTATTCCTTTAAGTTCAACTCATAAGCTTGAAATCATAAACCTGGAGCAAATTTTACCTGGAGCAAATCCCGGCGCTGCTTTACAATCACAGATAGAAGACAGTCGAGGGATTCGGTGGAGTTTGGAGAATCAGAAGGCAGCTCCAGTGTCAATGTCAATGTAGAAGACTCATCTAGGTCACCTGTCTCGATGCCGGTGTCGATGGAGCGTGTAGCAGGCGACCGCCCCCAGATCTCCTCGCAAAGCTCATAAAATATGAGTACTACACGTCCTTGACCACTTTGACGCCCAGTGTTAACGGCATGCCTGTATTTGCTGCATTTTTTTCAATTTAAAAAAAAAATTTTTTTGCGGTGACTTGAGCTTTTGAGACCATGCTAGCATCGTGAAGGAAATCCTTCTCGGTTAGTTTACTTATACTGTGCCTGAAACGCGTTCGTTATAGCACAATATTTAGAGTGACACGACTCCCAGTCAACGTTTCCTTGGAGCTTAGTGCACTTTTAGTCGAGTGTGACTCTAAGTAGTAGTTCTTGTAATGTGGGACTGAGGACTCAAATGCGCACAAGACAGTGAAGGTAAGTGATTCTTTATTTAAGTACAGATAGTGACAGGAAGCTGGATAGGAGATCTGAGACTGTAGTCCGTGCGGAGGGTGATTGGAGACCAAGCCGAGACGCTGGGCTGAGCGTTGGAGTGAGCCGTAGAGCTGCGCTGAAGCCTGGAGCCGAGCCAGTGACTGGAGACAAGCCGAGGAACTGGGCTGCAAGCTGGAGTCCAAACCTGAGGGCTGGAGCGAGGGCTGGAGCGAGGGCTGGAGCGAGGGCTGGAATAAGAGCTGTAACAAACGCTGGAAACATTCACACAAAGTCTGCTGAACGATCTGGCAGGGAAGAGGTGGAAAGGAGCGGTTTAAATACCTCACTGATGGTAATAGATTGCAGGTGCTTGGGACAGGTGGCAGTGATGAGATGAAGGAAGGAGAAGGAAAGTGGAGCGGATCCCTGAGGGAGACGGAGTGGATCTGACAGTTCTACTTTGTCAGTCCATACGAAAGACTCCGCTCTTGCTCTTGCTCTTGCTCTTGCTCTTGCTCTTGCTCTTGCTCTTGCTCTTGCTCTTGCTCTTGCTCTTGCTCTTGCTCTTGCTCTTGCTCTTGCTCTTGCTCTTGCTCTTGCTCTTGCTCTTGCTCCTTGCTCTTGCTCTTGCTCCTTGCTCTTGCTCTTGCTCCTGCTCTTGCCTTGCCTTGCCTTGCTCTTGCCTTGCCTTGCCTTGCCTTGCCTTGCTCTTGCTCTGCCTTGCCTTGCCTTGCCTGCCTTGCCTTGCTCTTGCCTTGCTCTTGCCTTGCTCTTGCTCTTGCCTTGCCTTGCCTTGCCTGCCTTGCTCTTGCCTTGCTCTTGCTCTTGCTCTTGCTCTTGCTCTTGCTCTTGCTCTTGCTCTTGCTCTTGCTCTTGCTCTTGCTCTTGCTCTTGCTCTTGCTCTTGCTCTTGCTCTTGCTCTTGCTCTTGCTCTTGCTCTTGCTCTTGCTCTTGCTCTTGCTCTTGCTCTTGCTCTTGCTCTTGCTCTTGCTCTTGCTCTTGCTCTTGCTCTTGCTCTTGCTCTTGCTCTTGCTCTTGCTCTTGCTCTTGCTCTTGCTCTCTTCGAATGGAAACATACGAAAGACTCCGCTCTTGTCGTTGTGTTCGCCATCTTCGAATGGAAACAAAATGATTGGATAGGGAATGCACCGGCTTCGTGTGGACGTGGCCTTAATGTGACTGTGGAAATTCAAGTCTGAGTCCACGATGACACCTAGATTTCCAACCTAATTTTTAGATTTTAGAGAAAGAGATTCAAGGTGACTGCTGACACTTTCTCTTTGTTTCTGTTCCCAAAGATGATTAGTTCAGTATTGTCTCTGTTCAGTTGGAGAAAATTATTTTGCATCCACACATCAATCTGTTCGATGCAGTGACAGTGAATGGATTGGTCCATTTTCAGCTGCTGTGAGTGAAATGTAAATCTGAGTGTCATCTGCATAATTATGGTATAAAGTAATGATTTTAGAAATATAGTGGGTAAAACATCTAGACAGCAGGTGGATGAACTCAGGCTTGAGAAAGTTTTTGCCAACCAAACAAGTATCTCCTAGATTCTTTTATGTCCTGGGGACTGTATCGCATGTTTAATGCCTTGAACCTTGTCATTGAAAAACAATGCAAACTCATTTAGTGGTGGAAAGGACTTATGCCTAATATTTAAAACACCTGACACACCACAAGTCAACAAATCATCAACTTGACATGATGAGGCATTTTAACTGCCTCCATAAACTGTGTCCTGGTGTTATCATTAATGTGCCTCTTCTGAACAACAGTAGGTCCAGCTGCAAAATTTAGAATTATGGACAGATGGAAAAAGACACAAGAATGATCAGATAGAGCAACATCAATCACAGTGACATCTGAAATATGAACACCCTTATTAATGACCAGGTCCAGAGTGTGAACTCTGTTATGGGTCAGCTCATTAACATGCTGACAAAGACCGAAAGTATGAAGAACAATGGCATTCCTGTCACAAACATTATCCACATGCACAATAAAATCACTTGATATGACTATTTGTTTGTTTAAATTCTGGGCAGATACCTGAAAGCATTTTAGTAAACTTAACAATACAATTATGACATTTTTGGGCTGGTTTGTAAAGAACAACATATAAAATAGAGTTTCTCCCTCTATTTTATATGTTAACCTCAACTCCATTTTGAATGATACATACTCAAATGATGAAAACTTCCCAAGTAACTTCTGGAGAAGAATATTATCTCTATCTAACTGTTATTCTCTAATCTGTGACTTCTGACTGTAGCGATGGAGCTGGGGGGAGTGTTCTATCCCAGGGCCTCAGGTTGATAAGTGGTTTATTATGACAAAAATTCCTGAAATAGCAGAGGCCCTCAGTGTCCTAATCGCTGATAGCAGCCTTGATGCTAGACAAGAGTTTTGGAGCTTAGTCTGGGAGGAGGCTAAGGGGGTTTGACAGGCATGCTTTGGACTGTATTTTTTGGCCGAGGTGGAGAAGTGCTGCTCCTGGGTGGTATTGGGGGTGATGTTTTTAGGGATGATGATAGCATTTTAATTCCATATTTCACCAAAATCTGAAATCTGAAAATCATTCATTTCATTTAGTGGCTGATGGCTTCTCAGAGGACCCTTTTTTCGTTCAAGTTCAAGAATATCAAGTTATCAATGAAGTTAACGCCTCTTGTCTCACAGGCCTTGGACAGCCATGTAATTCGAGTAGCCGAGTGAATTTATTGATCCTTCTGTCAATGATTGGGAGTGGTCCACTGATAAGGGATTGCACTTCCAGGTTCTCAAGATTATTTAAAAACTCTGAGAAATTATTTTTAAAACATCTGATTCCCCCTTCCTGGTGTCAACTGCACCCACATGTAACATCAGCAGTTTAATCTCTGTGTTTTTGGACATGACTTGGGGGGAGGAGGAGATATGTTATATTTGTGACCATAGCACTTGGATAGCAGTTGTTTAAGTCTCTGATGGCACCATTCACAAGCAGCAGGATATCTCTGTCCTTCACTTTTGGCATAGATTCTCTGTCTCCTGTTTTCCATAGAATATTTATTTTACTCCCTGTTTTTCAGTCACAGCAGAGTTTTCTGGTTCATTCACATTGAGTTAGTGGTTGGAATCAGTTTTTTAGCTGGATGTCTAGTGATGCTACATATGCCCCTGTGATGCCAGCATTATTTTTTATGATCCAGTGCTGCTTTGGCTGGGCACCAAGTTTATGCCAGGTGGCCTTATTTTGTTTAAATCCCATTGCTTTGCTCAGTTTTGGGAATGACACTGTATCATCCAAGTTTAAATTTACAGTGTTACCACAATGTGTGAGCGGGATTGTCTCCTGAAGTCCTCTTTCAGATTCCAAAGCAAAAATCTTTGTTTGTAGCACAGTGATCTTATAGATGTAGATATTTCCTACAACAATTTTGGCAGAAAGCATTTGTAGTTGTTTTTACCCCAGACACGTTGAATAAATACCAAGGTTCCAATTGCTCAGCAGGTACAACATGTTGTTTAAATAAGTAAAAAACATAAAAATCCAGGTAAAAGAGAGTAAAAAGTAATGTTGTAAAATGAATGACTAAGGGTTTAAATTATTAAACAGCAAAGTAAAGCTGGCATGAGTTACTATATATATAAATATGGCACAGTGTTTTGCCACATTGTAACTAACATAAAATATTATGGGTCCGCTCACAACAGGAATCTTGGATTGACATTACAAAATAAGACGTCAGCCAAAATTGCACACTTTGCATTTTAACAAACCTCTTCCTCGGGTAGGTTTATCTATAAGAACCTGTTAATTTCCTGCCAAATTACTTGTATTTTATCTGTATTTTATGCAAGTACACTTCCTGTGCCTTATCTTGACAGATTTTTTTTATCTTTTTTTTAAACCAACTGCTTCTATTCCTCTTTGGTGCCTTTACCTGTGCCATTACCTGGGGCGCAGTAGCTCAGAAGGTAGAGCAAGTCATCCAGTAACTGGAAGGTTGGAGGTTTGATTCTCACTCTCCTCAGTTCAGACGGTCCTTGGGCATGATGCCTCCCCAGTGCCACTGTGGTATATGAATCTTTGCTGGTGGTAGGAGATGCTGTATTCGTCATTCAGACCCAGGGCAACTGGTTACGGATGTAGTTTACTATTCTACCACCAGTGTGTGAATGAAATCAACTATAAAGTGCTTTGAGTGTCGTGATTGTTTTTCATTTGGGTCTAGAGGAGATATATAGCTGGAAAGCAAAGGAACAGGACATGAACTAGTCCTATTAGTTCTAACACAATCCTATTGTGAGTGCAGATTTTTTACTTTTCACTGAGTCTTGGTTAAACAATAAGCTTCTGGACTCATCTGTGGACTTAAATGGATTCACAATGATCAGAGCAGATACAAATGCATCAAGTAAGAGGAGTCATGTGGAGGGCTTGCTGTGTAAGTTAAAGAGAAGATCTGTTAGAAATGACATATCAAGAATACATTTATTTGTTTTATTTTCCTTCATTCTTTACTCATCTTTCACTTATGACATTCTTTTGATAAGACTCAAAAGAAACATTTGATTATTTATTCACATTTTTGTGAGGATAAATCCCTTGAGATGAATCATCTCGTTTTCGAGGGGGTCTTCTTACTCACTAGGGACACTTTTTTTCAGAGTTTCCAATTAACCTATTCATGCATGTCTTTGGACAGTGGGAGGAAGCCAGAGTACCCGGAGAGAACCCACGGTAACACGTGGAGGACATGCAGACTCCTCACAGAAAAACCTGAGTCAGATGATAAATTTTTGAGTGGGCCAGTTTTGAACTCATGACCTTCTTGCTGTGAGGCAGGAGTGGTAACCACTCTGCCACGTGCACCCCACTATCATATTACCTCACAGGTAAAGACTGCCTGTCCTTTTCTCATTTCTGCGGATTCAGATGGCTTTTGTTGTGCACTGGCACTATGTAAATATATTAATTGACTCACCTCGTCCCTTCTCAATTTAATTACTGTAATTAAGGAAATGTTGCAAACAAATCATTACATTGGCATAAAAATGCTGAAACTGAATTGTGTTGCATTGTACATTTTAAGACATTTTAGTGCATTTCTTTTGTGTCCACACCAATCTTCATGGTCTATTCTTAATCTCTTTGACTTGAACTAACAGAGAATACAAATGATAACGACAGTATAGCTCAGTGGATAGAGTGGCTGTCCTTCAACCGGCTGGTGGGTGGATCGATCCCTGCTCGAAACATCCTAAAACATCATAACGTCCCGCTCTCCCCTGCATTCTGTCATTGTGTCCTTGGGCAAGACGCTTAACCTACATTGCCTCCAGTGAAGTTCTATAACACTGTTAATAGTTTAATGTGTGTAAAGTGCTTTGAGTGCCTACTACAGTAGGTGGAAAAGCGCTAAATAAAGATTATTATTATAACACAAAAACGTTTCTTTCTGTCATAGTTAGGGGTTGAGTCACTTGGGTAGTTTCTGTTGTCATTTTTAGTTAAAAAGAGTAAACACAATCGTTTGACAATAAATGGCTTCACCCAACGTTTTTGTGTTATAATAATAATCTTATAATAATAATCTCCTAATTATGAGTGAAAAGTTTTTGTGTTATCATTCATATTCTCTGATAAATGGCAAAAAAAATTAAAATTTTGCCAAAACTTTTGAGCACAACTGTATTTACAGTATTAAGGTAAAAGTTACACAGTTCCTTTAAGTCAAACACAAGATCTCTCAAAATGAAAAAAAATAAATAATAAAACTGAATAAAAATATAGTTATTTCTAATTCAATTGTGCCACATCTTAGTCGTTAGTCATGTTTCTTTCTATTGACACAAGTTTCGAATCCTGTTTATATTAGTAGTGTACTGTACTAGTGTTATGGCGTATCTGACTCACTCCAAAGTAACATCTCATCTTTGTCTGTCCATCATATAGATTTCCCTGAGGTTTCTCTTTTTCCTTATGACTGGGTTTTATGTTAATTATTCTGATGATCCTGATGGAGACTATAAGAACAAGGGTGTTGTCCTGTACAGTCTGTTATTTGCTGCTTATTTATTTATTTTTTGCTGGTGGGAAATGGTTCTTTCGAAATATTGAATTGAAACAATTTAAGCCTTAGATAAATAGTTTGAACAGGCACAAAATTATAGCCAGACTACACATCCAAACAGGTTGCAAGACTAGACATAATGTTTTTTAGATTTTGTAATGTAATTTCATTTGTAGTATTTCTCTATTATTGTTATCCTTTAGTTTAGATTAAGTTGCTCTCACAACTCTGCACTTATTCTTGAGGTCTAATTGTGATGTTTGTCTATGTTTGTCTGTTTAAAGAATAAAGTTTGTATTGAATGCACTTGGATGTCTTCTGTTAATGTGAGTACTGGACATTTTACTACAGTTGAAGCACAGACAGCAAAATTAAAACATGCTTTGACCTGTATTTAGTTACTAATTTGATTGGGACAATTTGCTGACAAATCTTAAAACATCACAATATATGTCTGAAAACAAGCTCCTTTATTGGTCCCACTTGTCCGTGGCACATCAACAGGCATACAAACTCTAGAACTCTAAGAGACTTTTAAAGACATAAATAACAACATTCCTAAAGGCAGTGCTAAAAGAAAACAAAAAGATGACAAGATCTTTTCTTAGAGCTGAAATTGAACTTATGTTCTTTAGTAGACTTTTGCTGCCCTCATATGGTGAGACAAGAAAATCACAATATAGCCAGACTTGAGTCAAAAACAAACGTAATGCCCTCAAGTCCATCTAAACCTTGAATTCTCATTTTCTCTTGTCAGATTTGAACATGTTAGAAGCAGTAGTGGACCTACAGCAAGTGGACAACAGTGCTGTTGCCATGGAGACTGTTTTGAAGGCGTGGCTACAGGAGCAAGGAGGAGACAGAGAGCACCTACACCTGATCCTGCCCAGCCCCAGGGACAGTCCGGGTTCAGAATACACACCTCCACTCATACAGCTACAATCTGACTCTTATCCAATGATCTGAAGTCTGGATAACCAGTGTGTGACTGTGTTTGTGTGACTAACTTGCCGTTTCCCTGCTGTTTGTGTCTTGTACAGTGTGTGTGAAATGTGACATGCAGGAACGTCTGATAAGCCCCACCCTCATTCCCCTGACTACAAACCTGGGCACAAAGACCGAGACCAACAGGGACTTCCTACCTGCCAACAAAGGTTCAGCCGATCAGAACGCTTTGCCTCAGAGACTTAAGGCAATCAAGTAAGACCTCCTGGTGTCTTTGTCAGTGGGAGAAACAAACATTTTTTTATTCTCTTAAGGGCCTTCTATTATTTTATTTGTTGTTAGTCAAATTAAAAGACACATTTTGGTGTTTTTCCTTTCCAGGAGCTGAGTGTGTGCTTTACATTTAGATGGCTCATAATTTACAGCTCCATTATTCAAATATACTTGTAGAACAGTGACTTCAATCATTCTCCGTGGTCAGGATGATGTCAGTTATGATGTTATGTTTGCACAAAGACTGTGTTCTGATATGAAATTAAAAGCTATACTATATTATATATAACTATATTTATGTATAAGACAGTAAAATATTTTTATTTTATTTTTTCAGTCCCACTGAGATTACCAGGAGTCCTGGCCTCAAAGTATGGTACATGCTTTTAGTGGTAGGGGAAACAGGTGCTGCATGAGGAAACCTACCCTGAACATGCTATTACCAGGCTACAGTGTTTTTAAATATAGTGCACTACATAATGATTAATGTGTTGATTCGGAAACAGTCTTACTGTAACTAAATGAACGACTTAACACTTTGGCATAAGAGCAGAGGGTTGGTACAGTAGGCTCACCTTTAGAGCTTTTTTACCCCTTTTGACAATGCACCAAAGCACTTGTTGAAAACAGGGTTTTAATGTTTTATATTGTGTTTGGGAGGATCTTGCATGCTGACGGCTTGTGTGAGAGTGTGATGCACGGCTTGCCTCTGGTGATCCAGCCCACTGCCTGCTTGCAGCTGGATTGGGACGAGATGGAGAACAACCACAACCTTTTCCACGCTCTGTGCCATACACTCAGGGTCTGTTTTATTTATAATACGGCAACAAGACTTAAGCAGTCTATATTTACAGATGAATGTTCACTTTTCAGAGCCGTGACTTGTTTCTTCTGCTGCAGTCTTCCCAGAGACCAACTCCTGGAGGCCCTGGAGGTTTGTGGATTTCTCACTAAAGGTTCTGTATTCTTCCTTATCAATCACTGATGGACAGTTGTACTTTACAATAAGCATGTCAAGCCATCCTAATTCTTTTTCTAATCTATACCATGAATTTGCTATCAACTCCCTCTCCATTCAAGTTTGATCTTGAGGCGTAATAGAAGGACGCAGGTCAAACGACCACTGAATGCAGGGCAGCGGCGGCGGCGTCTTTCCCGCAGATGAAGCAAACGAGACAGTGTGGTTTTAGAGTGGTGACGTTCATAAACAAACCAAAGCTACTCAATGAGCTGCACACACAAGCTTCCCCTTTGCTATTTCACTGTGTGAGGCGGACAACAGTAGGGCTGTGCAGGTCATTTAAACAGTACACTGGTGTCTGTGCAGATGTTGCCTCCGCCTCCTTCCCCTGCTTTGTGTGTGTCTCTGTGTCGTCACGTGACTCAGTGGCAGAAGAAACAGAGCAGCGACTAAATGAGCGAGAGCCTTGTGGAGTTATTTTACTGCAGTTAACAAATACACTGTGTGATCACCATATACACAAATTGGGATCTGTGTAAAAAGCCTATCTGCTTTGAAATGAAAAGAAGGAAGACACTCGTTGGTTGTTAATAAAACCTATTTCATCAGCAGGTGTGTATTCTCACTACGTGCTCCAGTCATCCCCGTCCTTTTCACTGCTCTTGAAGCCGGTGGTCTCTAGAGAACTGTTGCTGCCTTGTTCCATGCCTCTCTCCACTCAGGACCCCACACCTGATGCAGTCCGTGCCATACAGGTAAGTTTAAAAATACTAAATAAATAATAATTTGTACTTTAAATAATCAACGGAAACAGGAAGACTGATGCTACACACTGAAACTCATTCAAAACTATACCTTAAGAATTGTAAGTAGGGTTCTACCTGTATATACCTATAGAATATAGCAAGGGTTACTTTATCTCTTAAATCATTGTATGGTTTTTATGTTGATGTTGTCATGTGTTTAATTTAATTTAATATGCACCTAAGCTCAATGACTCTATACTTAATGTGTGCTATAAAAGTCAAATTTGATTCTCACACCATGGCTGCTGATGGTGCCATTTATATTCAGGTATTCACACTGTCCGTGTTGGTGTCTGTTCCTGTCAGGCCTGTCTCAGTCAGCTAGATGAGGAGTTTGTGTTCAACCCTCTCTTCCTCAACAGTAACTTGTACCAGCATCTGAGGAGCAGAGGGCTCCTGTCACAGCGGCGATACCCATACAAGTCAGAGCCTGCTCACAAAAATAGCACTTATCTTCCAAAAATAGATGTGCCCCTTGTGATTCTGTGTGTTTATTTTTGTTTGTTATTTCAGGCTTCAATCGACTGCTCAGAAAAAACAAACCCTGCCACTAGAGGGCCCTAAAAGCACAGGCACCAGGCAGCCACTACAGGTAAATAAAGAAATAATAAGTAAATAACTAAAAGCAACTGCTTGAAAATGTTTATTTCATTACAAAAAACACTTCTGTTGCTCCATCACTCACAAGATGCTTCCACAGAGCCACAGTTAAAAATAAATTCCAGTTCCAGGCACCTTCTGATTTGACTGTGTGGGTATGTGGTGTTGGGTTATCAGCTGAACACAGCCCATTGTGACCTGAGAGTTTAGAACTGTTGGCCATGTGACTCATCAGAGCTGATAAGGCCATGCAAATATTCAGTCCAACAGTAAAACACAAATAAACTGTGCACCACTTTTCTTTCAGTTTAATCCAGAACGACTGACAAAATTATGTGTTAGCACAACAATCTATGTTATAATGCTTGATTTAGTTATTTATTATTGAGAGCAGAATGCACTGTGGCCAAGAAAATATTTGTTAAATTATTTATTAAGGATAAAGACCAAAACAAAGCCCAGTGCAAGATAAAGTAATCTGGATACTTCCATATGACACATGGTGATTTCACAGGGAGCAGATATAAAATATAAACATGACAACAGTATTAGACCAGGTCCAAGCTTATGGAGGGGTTAGTGTTAAGTGAAAAAGAGTTTGTGGAATATCTTTTAAATAAAACAAAGAAAGCATATAATTATGTAAAGGTTTGTACTATATACCACTTTACAATAGTGTTGAACTGTATCAAGATCAACACTGATGTTTTTGTATTAACATATCTTAGAAAATTAGACACAAAACTCAGAAAACGGAGCCATTAGTTCCATGACTTTCAGTTTCTGTCCTTCTACAACTTCTCTTTTCTTATTTTTGAACACCATTGTATGAGGGCTAACAACGTTCATAAAATAAATGGATTTTATTTCAAATTTGTAAAATGCAGGTATGGGACATCATTCCTAATCATGAGTGGTCGATGAGTTTGATGTGTCTTTGTTTGACTCAGTCCTAAACCTCAGAGTAGTACAAAATACAGTATACTGCACTTTGACAGTCCTTGTGTGTGACTTTTCTCGCCTCTCAGACTCACAGACGACAGGTGGGAGCCAAGGTCCGGGTCACGGTGGCTCCTCTGCCTCCGTCTTCATCCACGGGACCCCCTCCTGCCAAGGCCTCTCGCCCCTCTCTGACACTCCTCAGCAGCGGCAGGAGCAGCAACCATAGAGCTCCAGCCCCAAGTACGAGCACTGACCCGTCTTTCAGCGGTCTGGGACATGAGGATGATGAATCTATGGCCAAAATGTGACGGGACAAGGAGTGGGACAGACCAAAACCAGCATGAATACAACACCAGTCCTGACACATGTGTTTGGGGGGGGGGGGGGGGGAGAAACAGACTGCTGAGAAAGCGAAACTTAGAAAGAGGAAAAGGGAAGCGACAGGACAATGGAAAAGAGATTACAAAGCAGGGCAGGGAACAAAAAAGAAGTTGGAAGTATGATCAGAGGAATATGCCGCCCACAAACACACTTGGAGACCCCTGTACAATCGTGCAAGTAAAGCCACACGTACTGTAGCAGTAGCACACAACGTTTTATACACATATGCACATCCCATTTGCATTTTGCCCTTAAGCCCTGCTCTAAACACAGCAGCACAGTGTTAATGACAAAGAGGAGAATGTGGTAGACAGAGGGGCCTCTCTGCTCTGCTTCAGTTCTTCTCCAAACTCCTTTTCTAAAAGTGGACTGTGGAATTGGAATTCAAACTAAAGCTTAATTATTTCACCAAAAAGCCATATGCTGACACAATTTTCACATTTATTGTCACTGCTTTTGTTATATTCCTCACAGACATACTAATACATCATAATGTGTGAGTGTCCCGCCATTCCACCCCCTTCTTGAACCGTATAAGATTAGGGACGACCCAGTGGCAAATGACCTCACAAAGTTGTGATGCAACACACTGCTTTTGCGTTCACAAATGACTTCCACAACGATGCTTTTGTCTCTAAAGAAACTGAGCAGCACTGTGAATGGCTGCTGACATTTTACCCACTCGCCAAGTGCTTTCCCTCTGCTTCACTTCCTTAACACAATGTCAATGTGTGGATATTAGAAATGTAACTGCCAGTTCCTAATAAAGGTCAAAGGTCAAAGTTTGGTGGCTCTAAATGCCTTCTGCCATAGTGCCTTCTGCCCTCACCAAGACTAAACTAGTTTTCTTTTTATGTTCACTGTTACTTTATAGTTTGACAAATTATTTGTGTTCTTATTTAGCTTTAACACGTAAAAGTTCATTAATCTTTTTCAGATTTGTGTTATTGTGTTAATAAAATACTTTCACTAAAGTGACCTTGTTTCTTGTCCTACATTTGAGTGATTGACATCAGTCTGAAAAGGAACAGCATTTTATGCAGAGCACATTTGGTCTGCAAGCATTTTTGAGGTAAAATTAAAGCATTTGGACAGTGACAGTACATAGATGAGACATGGATGCAAAACCAAGATCTGAGATATCCTAGTAGTCTATTATGTCTACTATGGCATTAAAATGAATCTTTAAAGGTCAAATCCTGCAAGTGACACTGAAATGTTGTTGCCAGTAAATAATTCTCATTGTGTTTCCTCTCATTTCCTTGACCTCCATTGCAGCAGTGTTTCTTGTGTCTCATCAGCTTCTACAAATGAGTCAGGACAATATTAGTGCGTGACTTCCTGCTTTATTCTCAGCGTTCCATTTCCTTCTTTGTGGTGCTGTATTTTCAGAACAATCTTTGCCACTATCTGAGTTACAGAATCAGATACTTGATCTTTCCTGTAATTGTCTTATCTGGTGTGTATACACACACAAGAGTCAAATGTGAGTTTGGAGACAAAACATGAAACTGTGAGCGCTGATGCAGTGCAGGTTACAATAGTGGCCAGTTGAGTCTTAGCCCACAGAAAGAGGAAGTGCTTGTGTGTGCAGAGGAAGTGTGGAGGTGCAGTCAGAAGGCTACATGAGACAGTAAATTAAATGTGAAATGTCTGACGCCTATGGCCTTCAGGAAAGTCTGATTTAAACTATGTAAAGAGTATGGTATTGACCTGCTCTATAGCTCTATTTACTGTTACATAAATAAATTTAACTGATAAGTGCTATTTCTTTCGGCCAACAAATGAATATACCTAAACAGATGTTTGGTGGAAGATTTAGCATTTAGTTAAAAGACCATAAATTCATTGAATACATTTGTTGTAGAGTTTATAATCAGGCTATAATAAATGGATATGTCTAGAATGGAGTCTTGTTCAAGAAAAAAATACACACTGGGCTGGTTCATTATCTGATCTCTATTAAATTCCAGGGTTTGTTAAAGAGAATGCATTGCTTATACGTGTCGTTTCTAAGGCACATTGCTCCGTCTGTGGAGTGACTGTGTGTGATTTGTCAAACAGTCATGTGACCAAGCTTCATTTGAAATCTGTAAGAAACATGAGAGCAACAGATCTCATTTAAACAACAATAAATGTGTCACATGTCTCCAGCAAAGTAAATCTCCTGTTTCAGGTAATCTACTGCAAATACAATTTAGTCATGAAAGGACTAACATTAATGTAAGAGAGTAAATGTAACACGTTGGATTCAATTTGAACAAGACCCTTTCTACAGTCAAACCCTAATATTTCAAAGCACAGACAGAAGCTAAAAAGGAAACTGCCAGTTCCTAAAGATAGCACTGAAAGAACAGAACTAAGACAGTGCAAGCCTATTTCAGATGTGTATCACTGAACAGGTTGCCCACGCACAGCTAAAAATAACAGTTGGTGGTTTGCAGAACCAAAGACTGGGGAACCCAGACAGTTTCAGGTTTGTCTTAACACAAGAAAAACTGTCTGACATTTTAAACCCTCATGTTTTATATACCACACTCTTCAGTCAGAATGAGGAAATGTAGCACTGTGTTTTTGATCCAGCTCATGTTGACAGATATTTTTGGCTTTATAGCTCTCTAAAAGGCCCTTGTCTGGTTAATAAAATGATAATGACCAAAATAATACAAAAATAACTTTTGACAGAAAGAAAATATGTCCATAAAGCAGATGAGGAGGAGTGTGAATGTTAACAGAAGATTAGACTATAAAGCTAGTGGTTAGTACATGACAAATTACTTTAATCTTTAATAAAAGACTACATTTTTTTGGTCCAGCACCAATATTTTTATATTTCAAGTTGTGTGTGGAAAAGCAAAAGGGGCTTTCTAATAACTTCTTATTTCCCTAAAAACTGATGCGAGACTAACAAGTTTGGCCTCACTCACTTTCATTTTGATGCTGTGCAAAGTCCCACACGAACTGAACACACCCAGACAGTGTTGGTAAACTGTTGGCTGAACGCAGCAGCTCTACGTTTATCAGCTGCACTCTGGCAGTTGAGTTGTTGTGCAGATGTGTAAAAGGTCAAAGGAGACAAGACAAGGACGAAAAAGGAAACTATATATATACACAACCTAAGACACCTAAGACACCCAAGTCTAGAATAAAGCACCTTCGATTAGTTTCACTGGTCATTGTCTTGAGACTGGACTGGATTACTTCTAAAGGTCTTGGTTATTATATCTGGTCTAATGTTAGAAGAATAGGTTTCAAAGAAGGCTGGATGTAGGTTCATAAAATGGTGAGAGAGCTGAGTTTTATGTCAATAGGTGCATGATGTACTTCAGATGAGCTTAGTTGGCAGAAATTAGATTTATTTTTGGCCATTTTTCAGAGAAACTTTTTTCACGCACAGTTAGTGGTTGGGTGAAGCCCTTTATTGTCAAACAACTGTGTTTACTCTTTTTAAATCATAAAGACAACAGAAACTACCCAAATGACCCTGATCTAAAGTTTACATTCCCCAGTTCTTAATCCCGTGTATTGACACCTTTAACATCAATAACAGCTTGAAGTCTTGTGAGGTAGTTGTGGATGAGGCACTTTTTTTCGCGGATGGTAAAGCTGCTCATTCTTCTTGGCAAAAAGCCTCCAGTTCCTGTAAATTCTTGGGCTGTCTTGCATGAACTGCAGGTTTGAGGTCTCCCCAGAGTGGTTCAGTGGTACTGAGGCCAGTCCAGAACCTTCACTTTATGTTGCTGTAGCCAAGGACAGGTCGACTTGGCCTTGCTTTGGATTGTTGTCATGTTGGAACATCCAAATACGTCCCATTTGCAATCATCAGCCAAGAAGCTACGAGCTTCTTGGCTGATGATTGCGAGGCTTGTCTCTGTGCTGTTTGGCGTATTGTGGCATTTGCACTGTAATGGCTTTCTTCTGGTGACTCAAACATACAGCTTATTTTTCTTCAAGTTTCCACAGTTGTGGTTGAAATCTGGTTTACCTGACCATGGTTTGGTTTCAACAGACTCCCTCATTTTAAACACTGCTGATTGGCTTTTTAAATTCCTTGGATATCTTTTTATATCCCTTTCCTGTTTTATACAGTTCAATTTCCTTTTCCCACAGATTCTTTAACAATTCTTTTGCTTTCCCCAGAACTATCAGTGCTTCACTGGATGAGATGGGTCAGGAGCCCAGAAACTCACTGACCTTTATACACACACTGATAACAGGCAAACACCTCACAGGTGAGGATGGTTACCTTTAGTATCCATTTTAACTTGTTTGTGTCACTTGTGTGTTATCAGGCCAAAATCACCAAACTTTTGCCAGGGTATGTAACCTTATAAGCACAACTGTATCTCTATAGTGTACCTTACATTTTGTAAATGCAATAAACTGGGACCATGATGTTTCCTTATTTGGAAGATGCATTATAGGAAGTGGACAGTCTATTTAGGGCTGACTGACAAATACTAAGAGCAGGATGTCCTGGTCTTTTGACCTCTTAAATTTGACCATTTTCAAATTTGTCTTTTTTGTTCCAAGTCATCCCACACTTCAGTAGCTGCACTTTATTATTGTTTTTTTTCTTATCTTATTATAGCAGTAATTATTTGGCTCTAGGTCCCCTGAATCTAAATCTGTGCAGTCACCTGAGATACAATGGAATACACTTTCTCTCGCCTGCACAGCCCACAGTAAAAACAGATTGTAAATGTGTAGACAGCAAGTGGGATATTCCAATGAGGAAGTGCTAAAGCTTATTTTGTAGGTGTACAATCATTCATTGTGTGAATGTCCACCAGCTTTTTTGTGCGTCTTTTAAGTGTTTACCTAGAGTTTAATGTGTAAAGCAGACTGTCATGGCGTTTTTTCTTGCCTATGCTCAGACTTTACAAGGAGGCAGTCTATTTTAAATTGTAATCCAGTTACTTTTAGATGGCTTTCTCATCTGAGAAGTCCTCCAGAGGCGGGTGGAGAAAGAAAGAGATTACATGAGTAGAGTGCAGTGAAAGGAACAGTTTGTGCCTGTACGAAGCCAACCAGGCAGACCGACAAGTTCACCCACCAGCATTGATCATTCAGACTCCTTTTCAGCACTTTCTTTGGAGCTTTTTTTCATCATTCTCACTTTGGCGCACACATCCACATGTTCTTTATTTCACAGGCAGCTTTCTCCAACATGTCTAACTCTTACTCTGTCCATGTTGTATCATTGCCCTGGCCATACACATCTTTACATGAGACAGCAGTTAAAATGCACAAGCCATCCGACACAAACCAGGCGCCATTAACTATCACCACACCAACCAAACAACAGAATTAGAGTAGAGAGCTAGAAATGAAGGAATAATGTGCAGCAGAAAGAAAGAGTCTTTGTGGCAATTGAGGCTAGGCTTTAACAGTGTGATTAAGTGGTTGGAAACAGAGTGCGACAACAAAAACAGTGTGGCGCAGAGAGGGAAGTGGAGAATGAGGTCAGCCTCTTTTAGTGTCCAGAACAGAATGTCTTTCATACACGAATAACACACTGAGGAGAATGGTGATGGCTCCATAACAAGTTTTCTCGGCTTGAAGAAAGAGTTAGAATTTCAGGGATCTGAGTTTTATTAGTTTGGGTTTGTCAACAGCACAGCTGTATCTGAACATAGGAATGCATTCACACATATAAGACATCAGATAGGATTGATTAGTTTTAGTACGTACATCAAAGATAAAAATAGCAGTATTGCTTTGTGCAGCAGGTTGCCCATTTAATTTAAAATTCACAAGGACCATGTGATCCATTTAGGCCGGTATTCAAAACCTAAATGCAAGTCCAACTTCTTTTAAATAAGTAATACCTTGTTAACCATGATACAAGTGTTAGTGTTCTGGGCTGAATAATAAAGATATGATAAAAGGTTAATCAGTCCAGATACCAATCCAAGTCTAGATCTGTAATCTAGTCTCAGAAATAGTCCAATAGTACATTCCAGTGAACCCATGTGGCGATCCCATTAGGCCTAGCTGCCTCTGGCACAGCTTCATGGATTGTGTGTGTTCACGAGATCGGCTCTGACCACACTGTGGTATGCTTCACCATTATGGCTTTGGGCATACAAACACTCTCTCTTTTAAGACATATATACAGAGAGTAGCCTTTAATGACCTCCAACAAAAACAATCTAAATGTGTGGTGATGTGGTCATTCACCACAGATCTCTCTTATTTAAAGTCATTTTTATTGTAATAGCAACACTTTACTTTTGCACTAAGAACATTTTAAAAAAGTAAGTCAAATCTTCCCCAGGTTGTCGTAGATGATGTCCGGTGACCTCTGTGGTGCCTGGTATTGATGGTTATTCCATGAACTGACTTGTTTCTGTTTGGACACTTTGCTGTACAGCTCCTTGTCTTCACTTCTCCAGCTGTTGTTGTTGTTATTCACATTAGTCCCTGTCCCGCTGTGTTTCCCAGAGGGAAGTGCCACAGGCTCCTTGCGAGTCACAGCCCGTCCCGGTTTGGGGGCAGTGAGAGGTTTGGGCCACCTTGGTGCAGGAGGCATTGCACGACCAGGACCAAGCTGTAGAGAAGAATGTTTGTGCAGTTCCGAGGTTTTTCCGTGAGAGGGGGTGCTGGGGTTTCCCTCCGGTCCTAAAGGACCAGTCGCTTCATCATAAACAGTCTTTCCCAAGTTACATCCTTTGGCGCAGCCCTCGGGTTCATCGTATATGTGCTCCTGGGAGCGTCCTGGAGGCGACAAAGCACCTTCAGCCTGACCTCCAGGGGGTCTCCTGTTAGTTGCCACTCCTCTTGCTCCCCCTCCTCTTTCACCTCCGGTGGTCCTAGGCCCGTTCAGACTCAGTGCGCTTGTTTTTTGGTTGACTTCTAGGCTGATATGGTCATACACATGAGAATATAAGTCTGGGAGTTTTCTGTCCTCATCTCCTACTGGTCTTAGGCGCAGGGTAGGCATTGGAGAGTTAGCTTGATTTGCACATGTTTGGCTCTGAGCCATAATGCTATCCACTGGATCGGAGTAAAGGGGGTCTGTGATTTGTAAAGGCAGTCGTACGGAGTCGGCTGGTTCGGAATATAGCCCCACCTGTTCATCTGCCACTGAAGGAGGACTTTTTCCAGCTGCTTGACCTCTTGGGGACCTCGGGGGAGTGCCACCACCTCCCAAAACCCCTAGCATGGATGGTGGTTCTGGTAAACACCTTCCTTTGAGACCACTACTTGCTTGCCCTTTGCCGCCTCCTCCATCTCCTCCTTCCCTCTTGCCCAGTACACCATCTGCCGAGCCAGGTTTGCTGCCTCCAGAGTCTCCATCCGCTTCTCGGCTACTGCAGCTGCTACTGTCTCCGCTGGTGGTGGTGGATGGTAAAACACCAGGAAGAGCGTTGCGTAGAAACTGCAGCGATGGCGGGCACTCTGGCTCGTTGTTAATGGGGCAGCTCAGGCAACATTCTTCAGCTAGAGCTTTCTGGGACTGAATGGCCTGGTCCACCAGAGTAAAGATCTCATTGCCTTGCTTGGTTTCAAAGGTGAAGTTACCAGGGCCAGAGTCACAGCGACGGCCGGCATCGAAGGAAAACATCACCTACAGAAACACAAACACAATGTTATACATATTATTAATAACATAAGCCCCCTCTGCCCTGTTCCACCAGTGACCACTGGGATTTCCCCATAAAAAGCAAAAGAAAGGGGAAGGGGATTTATAACTTAAAAACATCCAACCACCATCACCCTAATCATCAGTTACCCCCAGGGATCTGTTCCAAGCCCCAGCTCTACATGCTGCTTATATAACCTATTAGAAAGAACACCTGTACTTTCTGAGGAGGTTAAAGTGAGCTGGACACTGCTCTCACATCCTCCTCCAGCTTCTATTGGTGTGTGGTGTGACTGTCCTCCCCCATCACCATGTGATCTGGGAGCTGCTCTGCTGCTGACAGGAAGCCTCTGCATAAAGAATGGTCATATCTGCTCAAAGAACAACCTACAGCAGCTTCCCTTCCCTGGAAGACATTTAAATTGTCCGGTGAAGGAGCAGCGCAACCTCCATTATGAAGGATCTGTCTCATCCCAAATTTTGTGTACTCATATCTTGCATGAGTTAAGGACAATAAATTACCTTGTAACTAAAAACAAAACAAAACAAAAAAATACTTTGTATTGGTCAAACTAATATCGGTCTTTTTATTTGTAAGCAATCCTATAATCAGATAAAAAACATAACCTTTATGACATCACCTTACTGTTCTATTACTGTTTTATTATTTATATATTTAACACTTGAAGTAAAATGGACAGATTTTAGATGGTTATGCATATCTGTGAAGGTTCTCAGTCATCCAGGACATCTTGGAGAAAAGGTTTGAGTAAAAGCATCTGGACTAAGGTGGACTTTCAAGGTTAAGATGTTTCGACTCTAATTCCAAGAGACACACACGGATCAATATTTGCTGTTTGGTTCCCACCACCCACTGCAGCACAAGCTGGGAGTCATCAGGACTTATCAGCACAGAGCACAAAAGGTGCCCACAACCTCAGAAGGTAAACGGAAAGAAGAACAACACATCCATAAAGCCCTGAGAGACTGTGGATACCCCAAATGGACTTTCAACAAAACCAAGAGGACACTAAACAGACAGGAACCAGAGACAAAGGGGAAGGGTGTAGTTATCCCTTATGTGTCTGGTTTATTTTAAAAACTTAAAAGGATTTTCTACAAACACAACATTCCAGTCCACTTTAAATCAGAGAACAGTCTGTGTCAAAAACTGGTCCATCCTAAAGACAAGATCCCCACAAACAGAGTAATGTAGTTTATACAGTTCAGTGAAGAGTGCAGTGACAGTTATGTTGGTGAGACTAAACAACAGCTTCACAAGAGGATGTATCAGCACAGAAGAGACAATCCTGAAGGACCTGAGTCTGCAGTCCAACTCCTCCTCAAAGAGAAAGCACATTCCTTTGAGGACAGCAATGTCCAAATTTCTGCCAGAGAGGCCAGATGGTTTGAGAGAGGTGTGAAGGAAGCCATTTTTGTGAAAATAGAAAAGCCTTCAGGTTTGGTTTCAGGGGAAACTCCTCCCTTTAAAGATATAAGCTCAGCTCTCCTACCAGTTGAACTCAGAATTGATAAAGCCTCTTGGAATTAGAGACGAAACATCTTCAACTTGAAAACTTAGTCCAGATGCTGTTACTCATGATTTAATTAATTTGTTTAAAATATTGTTTGATCTTAAACTCTGAATCCCATTCACTGAGCCATAGTTTTTAAAAGCCATTTATTGAACAGTTTGCACTATAATACACATTTCATAGGAGCAGTTTATGGAGCACACTCTTTAGGTCTTTGTTGTGCATTTTGCACACAGCCACTCAAATGAAAAAAAAAGCACTTGCTTATGATGGAATGGAACAATATAAGCCAGAGCATGTGGGTGAAATATATAAAAAATGTGTTAGTAATTATCTTCCCCTCCTGTAGTATCTTTATAATCATGAAAACCTGGCCTGCACACATAAGAATAAAATAATGATAAAGAGCTTGTTGCTGTAATGACAGCTGAACGAGACAAAACAATTCTCTGTGGTGCAGACTACAGCTCGGAAATTGCAAAACTGTTGTAAAGGCCACCTTTAAATATCATATCTAATATTAACAGCCTGTTAAAAGGTTATCTGGCAGCTAAAAAAATTAGTTTTCAAGCAAGAAATTATAAGACTAACCACATCTAAATGCTGCTGAACCTCAGAATACATTCACACATCAGCCAAAAGTGTCATTTCTGCGCGTTATTTAAGGTCAGTTACAGTCTGCACTTCCTCTGCTTACACTTGTTGGTTGTGAGTAATCACACAAAACTTTCCATGCAGCACAGTATAGAATAAATATTCACTCACTCGATCTCGGCCGTATCTCCTGAGCAGCTTGTAAGGCCACACCTGGATGTTCCTTTTGGTTTTTGGCTCCATCAAGATCAAGGCATCTTTTTCGGCTTTCAGCCAATAATTTCCAGCCAAACCACAGCGCTCTGAAGCCTCTGTTTGCTGAATGCTCACCCAAAACTCATTCACTGGAACAGAAAAAAAAAATTTTTTTTTTTTTTTTTAACATTTGACAAATAAAATTTTAACTAAATAAAACATGCAGCATGCACAGTTTTCAGAAGTTTTATGTTGACAACCTGATCAAGATTGTGTCTTTTTAATGAAATAGACTAGTGCTGCAGCTGTCGATTATTTTAGTAATCTATCAATTATTGAATCAATTAATCGAGTATTCGGAAAAATAGCGTAACAGCATATTTTCAGCATCAGTTCACATAAACAATATAAATATAACAAACATTTCTTTATTCTTGATTGCACATCCACCAGCATTGTGATGGCACTTCCATTTCACATAATATGCATATAAAAATATGAAATACTTAAGACTATAAATTTATAGTTTTATGACAAACAGTTTAAAGTAAAGTTCCAACAGCTGCAGAGAGTTCGAGGGTTCAGCTCCAGACACACGGCCTTCTCGTCATCAGCTGTAAATGATGGGACAATGGGGTGCTCTGGACCTGGCACTAGGGTCCCAGGAGGACCAGGTCAGGTGTGAAAGTTGGAGGGGGGTTTGTTCATACCACCAGGGCACACAGATACAATCGCTGCAGATCTCAGTGGATGTGTGAAAGTGGTTTTATCTGCCACAAGAATGGATGAACATCAAGTCCACTCGAACCATCGAGGCAACATAAAAATAATCCAGGCATTTTTGTAATCAAAATTCTCAATTTATTCAATGACTCGTTTCAACCCTAAAATAAACAAATGCTGTGTTTGTCTTAATATTGCTGCTGATCACAAAGTTAAACCTTTAAAAGGTGCATTAAGCCTTATGGCAGAAAAAAGCTCAGGTGAGTAGAAAAGACCAATTTTACCATAAACATTCTGTAATGTAAACGCAGTCTGTTAATAGAAAAGTGACTATTGCTCAATCCCAACTAAGCAGAGGATCTGAGCGTAGGAGTTCTTACCCTCCTCTCTGGAGTAGTAAATGAGGTTCTCAGACATCTGCAGATCCTGAGCTCCTCCATTGCAATCTGGAACAGTGTTGCCACTTCCTCCCTGTTTGCATGTGCAGAACAGAAAAGACAGAGCATTAAGTTTATTTTAAACGAAGCGACTTATCAGTTTCCCAAGTGACAACTCCAATTTTCCTGTCTGTCTGCACAATGTTTTTACAACAAAAAGCCTTGAAAATACTCCAAGGCATTTGGGAAAATGTTGGAATCCACAAACAATGCAAAGGTTGTATTCTTAGTTTAGTGCAAAATTGAAGGCTGTGCATTGTCCACCCAAGACAATGACAACAAAGGCATCTCACACAAGGTCAATAACGTACATGTACCTGAAAGGCAATGTCACACATTATGTCCATCCACTCTTTGGCAACATGCTTCTCTGCAGCAAATACATAAGTTTTGTCGTTGGTTTCCACACAGAAGGCAGTCATGTTGTCTTTGGGACAGCTCTCAGTCAGTGCAGGCAGGATGGAGATACATTCAGACAATCGGATTATTTTCTTGTCCAGCTTCCGAGTTTTCTCGTTGGATCCAGTGGAACCAACACCAGATCCGCCCCCTCCGCAAGAGTGCGAATCAAAAAACTCAAGCCGGGCAATGCCGTTCAGGCTGGCAGGGTACAGGACAAACCAGTTCTTCTTCCATTTCTGGGGGAACAAATGGAGAACAAGTTTAAAGTTCTGTTCTGATTAACTTACTGAAGTTTGTTCCCTTTTAGAGAAGCATTTTATTTTTAAACTAATTGTAATTCCTCAACACTAAAACTTTGAGTCTGTTGGCTGTGTTTGAAACCACCAGCATCAGGAGGACAATACTAGTGAAGAGAATGTGTGCTCTTGAAATATATATTCACTGATTAACTCCCAAAAATCTTTGTGATTAAAAAAAAACTCCATACCATCTTGTTCCTTTTTTCCACATAGCAAAGTGAAAACTCATGGATGTCTATGCAAGCTATAGACAGTAAGATAGACAATCAAGCTATAATGGTTGAATAAATACACATGCAGAAACAATTACAAAGCCACAAATTAATAAAGATCCAACTTGTTCCATCTAAATGTGTTGTTAAGTTAAAGACACCGGCTCTTTTATCCAACACTTTACATCCTCCCAAAGCATGATGGTCTATCTTGTGTTAAGGCCATTGCTTTTCACTTCATGCAGTGTTTGAAACCTGCACTACATTTGAGTCATGAAATATTCAGACAGAACTACAAAAGCAAATTTGTATTGAAATATAAAGCACATACACCTGTTTAATACCTAAAAAGTTTTTTATCTAGAAAAGAGCCAACTGAAACTTTTTATGTTTCTTTGATAATTTAGGCGGGCAAGTCCATCCATGCCTGTAGCAGCTAAAGCCACTCTCAAACATCCAGTGAGATCTGCACCGTGGGCAGGATCGTATCCACTTGCCCTGGATGTATGCAAAAAATTCTCACACAACTTGGTATCAGTCTCCAGGAATCCTAGATTCATGTTCGGAGTGACTCGTTGTGCGTCTCCCCGGTGAGCCGATGATGAAAACACAGTAGTCTAGACTGTAGTGTAGGTGCAAAGTGGGAGATAGTGGGGTGCAATACCACTAAATTTGGTATTGTTCCGATACCAAGTAAATACAGGGCCAGTACCAACAATACCAATATTTTTATATAATTTAGGTGGACACATCATTCAGTCTAAATCTGAATGGGTTTTTATGACATGCAAGTGTTTTTATGATTGGCCTTTTGGATTATTAATCAGTTAAAATCCAGTAAAGAATTTTGGCACAGTTTACAAGTAATAAGAAAATACTTTATTATAATATCTTCAGAATCAACACAACTGATCACTTGAGAACAAATGAAAAATAGTTTGTTCAGATAGTGTTCAGAAACTACAATGCAATGATAAAACTAAACAGATTTATTATTATTTATTATTTATTTCTTTAGAACAGAGTATAATGTATATTAAGCCGAACCAGAGATTTTTGTGCCAGATTAAAGCTAAACAGATCATTTTCATCTGTAGTCCTATTGTACATGTCTTTAGTGGTAGGGGGAAACAGAGCATCCAGAGAAAACCTACGCAGTGAGAACATGCTAACTCCACACAGCCCTGCCCTAGATGGGAACCAAACCCAGAGCCTTCTTGCTGTGAGAGATGGCGTGCCAACCCCTCTGCCACCGTCCCTTCATTGGACATCTTGACAAGACTGTTTTTCTGTAAAAAAGGAACCTGCAGAATATGCAACAGTCACAACTGGTCATGAGAAGGTCAGGATACATGGAGAAAACAAAAAGGTCTCCAATTGTTTCAGCACTGGGCAGATTATATTTTTGGAACAACACAATAAAAAAAATAAAAATAAAAATAAAAAAAGGTAAGCTAAACAGCAACAATGGTAAATTTCTCACACCACTAAAATGTTGACAAAAAAACAAGTGAACCACCTCACTACAGAAAATATCTCTATAGGGATGAATGGCGGAACAATAATTAGCAGCAATACAGTTCTGGGGTTGTTCCCTGGGCCACTGGGAGTTGTGTCTCCAACTTTCTCCCACAGTTCAAAGACTTGCATGAACAGTGGAAGTGGCAAATCTAAACTGTAAATATAAAATGAATGAGATTTGTTGTCTGTTGGAGTTTGTCTCTAGGCGTTAGCCCTGACATTAACTGGCGGTGATCAGCCGATGATATCGGCTCCAGCCCCTGGGACTGGTGAAGAATAAGTAGTAAATGAGTCAATAAAGACTTGATAGTGACATCCTCTCATTAACACTAAAACAAAAACACCTACACAGTGAAATGCTTTATAAACTATAAGTGATTTGATTATTGTAAAATTGTTAATAAATATATTAACAATTAATAAAAATAATCAAGAAAAGTTTTACCATTAATTATAAAAGGCAGGCATAACTTATTCTACACACTGATCGATTTATAATTGAACACATGCAGCCTATTAAAAGGCAGTACAAAACAGGACAGGAAATGTGTGGGCTTGTCATCTGTTAGGACTCTCTGCACTTCCTCTTTTTGAGTCCAGATGTGCGTTTACATCTATTTGTTGTATTCGCAACATGCCCTTGTTCAGCTGTTTTTGTACAAGTGAACACACACACTGTAAATACAAAAGTTTGTGTTTAAATGTTTGCTCTATGTGCTTGTCATGACACATTAACCCCGTTGCCACTCAGTAGAACCAGTTGCTAAAAGTGGAAATGATGCAAATAAGATCACGAAACACACAGTTAGAGATACTTCCTCACTGCTCACAAAAACACCACACAGGTTAAAAACACTACAGAGGTTTTCAGTTTCAACGTGTGGTGCACTGAGATATTTAGAGCTAAACCTTCTCCTTCTCTGCAGCAACAGTACTTTCTGTCTGAGCATGTATGTTCTGTAATTTTAGAGGACTAGAATAAAAATGGCTGTAACATTTGTATCAAAACTGATACCATGTTTTTTAAATAACCTAAAACTGTCACTTGACACTTGAAACAAGGTTAGTAAAATCACATACACACGTATTGTTTGTAAAGTGTAAATATGAATGATGCTGTTGACAGACAAGTCAGGTCTAATTCGTTTTTGTTTTGTTTCTTAGTTATGGGTGCATTACCAAAAATGTACCTTTAGCTAATCTACCTGGTTGTTAGTAAGGATAAAATACTTGTACTCATGTTAAAAAAAAAGGTTAAAGTAAAAGCATCTGGACACAGTTTTCAAGGTGAAGACGTTCCGTCACTAATTCTTTATCAATTCTGAGTTCAACAGGTAAGAGAGCTGAGCTTAAATCTCTAGAGGGAGGAGTTTCACCTAAAACCAAACCTGATGGACCAGGCTGTTCTGGTCTCATAGTTGATAGTTGATATGAAAGGACAGTGTGACTCCTCATGTGAGAGTCGTTAAGGCTCAGGAGAGTCGTTAGTGACACTGTTCCATTCAGGTGTTGTTGTTCTAGGGTGAAGCTCTTTTGTTTAAGGTTTCAAAACACTGTTATAAATACTAGACAACATGAATCTGAGGCCACCTCCTCTGTTCAAAGAGGCATTTTCCATTTTAACAAAAATGGCTTCCCCAAACCATCTGGCCTCTCTGACTAAAATTTGTCCATTGCTGTCCTCAAAGGAATGTCCTTTCTCTTTGAGGAGGAGGTGGACTGCAGACTCTGGTCCACCAGGATTGGCTCTTCTGTGCTGATACATACTATACATCATAGCATTATATTTAATACTGCAATGCTCAGTGACAAGAAAAAGTTTGTGAACCTATTGGAATTTTATGGTTTTCTGAATAAATTAGACTTAAAATGTAATCTGATCTAAGTCAAGGGTATTGACAAACATAATATGCCTAAAAATAATAGAGAGTGTGGATGTTGATGTTGAGGAAGTCTCATCCTCATTATAATCAGAAGTGTGGCAGCATAAATTAATCCACTTTAGCGAAAGGCGTTCACTCGCTCACTGTGTGTGTCTCGGACCAAGTCGGCTCCGCAGGGTCTTAACGAGTGCACAATAATAACATGTCTGTGTATGAGGCTGAGCTTAACTCTCTCCAAAAACACACAAACAGTCACGTAAATGTCCCGTCACCGGTGGAGAACAGAGAGAACGTGAGCAGTAATTTGTGTTAGCAAAGAGGCTAAACTTTAAACGGAGGCTGCTGTCTTGAGTCTGAACCATCTCTGAGCCATAAGTTATTATTTCATAACACAATCAGACCTGTATTACACCAAATATTCTTCTGTTTGAGGCCCTTATGAGAGAGATTTAATAATGTTCTGGATCATGTGCTGCCTGCTGAGAGTCTCTGCTGCAGCCACTGAGAGTAAAGACCAGCGGTCTCTAACTTAAGGTCCGAGTACCAAATCCGGTCCTTTGTGAAGTACTTCTGGTCCGCACATAAATTATTACTGTTAATACATTCTTGCCATTATTAATAAGTAACCAGTGAAAATGCATAAAAAATAAAAGTTAAACAAATAAGAGTTGTTTTGATAAGGTTTTACTGTTTTATGGGAAACGCATGAGACCAGTTTTTTTTGGGGATGTTTTCATGATGATACGCCAGATGTAGCTCTGTGTGTTTTTTCAAAATAGTTCAATCTTAGTTTCATCTGTCCACAAGACATTTTTCCAATACCACTGTGGAGTGTTAATGTGCTCTTTTGAAAACTTTAGGCGTGCAGCAATGTTCTTTTTAGTAAGCAGTGGCTTCCTTTGTGGTGCCCTCCTGTGGATACCCTGCTTGTTCAGTGGTTTACATATTATAAACTCATGAACAGAGATGTTGGCAAATTCAAAGGATGCCTTCAAACTTTTGGCTGTCATTTGGGGTTGTTTCTTTGTGAAACATGTCATTGTGATGGGGGTCCACTTCTTGGTAGAGTCCCAAAGCGTTTTCATTTGTGGATTGTTTGTCTAACTGTAGACTGGTAAATTTCTAAAGTCTTTGAAATAACTTTGTAACCCTTTCCAGCTTTATGTAAAGTAACAATTCTTGCTCCTTGCTCCTCTGAAAGCTCTTTTTGGTGAGGCATGGCTCACATAAACGTGTTCTTCTTGTGCAGAGCAAACTCCAAAAGTTTGAGGGTTTTTTTATCAGTCAATGTAGCTGTAGTCCACACCTCCAAACTATTATCTTAACCAGACTCCAGGTGTGCTAAAACCTGACTCAAATTAGCTTTTTTGAGGTCATTAACTAAAGGGTTCACTAACTTTTTCCACAAGCACTATGAGGTTTTTTGGTTGTTCTCAAAAAAAGACATGAAATATCAGAATTTTTTAGTGTAATTATTTTTAGACACATTAGGTTGACATACTTTTTCTTGCCACTGTATACTGCAGATATTTGCTTCAGGGCTTTGTATTTTATGCGTGTGTTGATTTTATTGTAGCTTCAACAGAAGGAGTACTGCCCATGTAACCACTAGCACTGGTCTGTGTCATTTCAAATTAAAGGCCTATACTACAGTTTGACCACTGTTTTACTGCCATAAACTCATAAACCCTGTGCGCCAAACATAAAACTTTTCAACATATCTGGACATAGAGCGGGAACTGGGATTTTCTTTGCACACAATGGAATAAGGCAAACTTTACTTTGGCTTTAATAAATAACTGCTGATACATACATGTATCATATCCTGTAACTATCATAGCACATGTTGAAATGATTGAACATTTAAATAGTAGTTATTCACATTTGGCTAACATGTGGCTAACACTTTTTAATGCACACTTTCCCACTGTGATATGGCTGCATCATGTCGTGCCACAATTCACTGCTAATTTCTGTCATTATTAATATAGTTTTGTGATCTTGTCGTTCTATAAGTGGTAGAGTAAAAAAGTGAGTATGTTTTTTGCTATGTAGTTTCATAAAAATAGTTTCTCCAGAAATCAGATGGACCTGATACTTGTAGAAGCTTCATATGCTGTGACAGAGAGAAATATTAGATATACTGAATTGAAAAAATAAAAACTGCAGACTTTTTGTGTCCCATCAGTCTGGGTTTTCCACACACAGATTTCTGTTCTTGCTTTGTGCTAACAACAAAAACAATAGAGTGCACACATTTTCCATACTTTTACACTCCATGTGCTGTCCAAAGGCTCAGACATGTTTTACATATTAAGAATACATACCACTGATTTATCTTAGTGTTGATAATATTTTTGTACTTTTACAATACTATCATAGTACTTTCAGTTTTGCTATTGACAGAGTTTCAAATCCTGTTATTACAGGTTTACATAAAACATGAAGTTTGTACTCTGTTCTCTTTAAAAAAAAAAAAAAAAAGCAGAACACAGGCGACTGGGTGGTTCACTTTGTCAAGCATCAACTGTCTCTGTTGATAAATGCACAAAACACCCCAAAAATACATCATTCAAAAAGCAGAACACAGTTACTTCTTATGCTCTTATTTATAATAAAAAGAAATATAACAAATAGCTTTGTTTTAAAAAATGACATCACACATCTACTTGACATTAATTCTCTCACAATCAAACCAGTAACATGGGCTAACTGGCTAATATTTGCTCAATCTGTTATTGCCTAGTTTGACACCTCCTCTAGTAATCCATTCCATATCACGTTGAAATTTATGTTGTGATGCTATATAGATTTTTGGTAAATATGTGTACTATGTACTTCTTTAGACTCAATGCAGATTACTTTAAAAACAGTCCTTGAATATCATTATCAGACACTTTATCTGGAACTGGATAACTAGAAGTATTGCAGGTTGGAAAAGACTACAGGGAATTTACAGATGTTTTTAAGTTAAGCACCGTGTCTCATAGTCGAGGAGAACAACAACAGTTTGGCCAAGAAGACTAACTGCTGACTTGTAACTAAATCTACACTCAGCTCTGCTATGGAATCTGTGCAATGATCTATTCACAACATATGGACATAATAATTTATCAGCAAAAAGTTTACTTAGCCTCATGTCACTTATGTCCTAAAAAATTAAATGGCTATGATGAGAATGCTGGCTTCAGTATCCACAAACCAGCAGCCATTTTACTTGTTTACAGTTTCTGGGCAGACTTTTTTCCGTTTTAAAACATAGGTCTCAATATAAATACAGCAAGTTTGTTCACTAATAACTATGCTTACAGCATGTCTAATGTGGATTTTTTTCTTATTGCTTTTGTACTTTACACACTGCAAACTGTGAAAGAGAAACTATGGTGGGGCATTGGTGCTACACTCTTGGGTCATACTTTCCAGCTGTACACACGGGAACAAACCTGACAGTTGTTACATAATAATACACCCAACAGATAGCAATTTCAACACTTTCAGAATGGTGCTAATATGCCACTTCCTGCTCTCTAATTCTCCATTCTTTGGCTACATTTTTGCCTTTGCCTCCACTTGTGTTTTGTTTTTTTTAGCGAATGTAGATTGTACTTGTCTATTCTTTACTGGAACAGGTTGTAAAAGGCATTAAAAGTGACTGAATTTCTATTGTAGAGTGCTAACTCTCAGAGCAGGAAATGGCCTGAATGTTTTGTTGCTGTGTGTCATATGACCAGAGGAAAAAAGCAATAGACAGACAAAGACTCCTTACAAATGAGAAACTGATGATGATCTTTCATTGAGCTGTTGTACCGAGTGAGCCATTAATGCAAACATGAGCTATACTCCATCTATGTCCTCATTTCCCAAACTCAATTCTGGCTATCAAATTTTAGCAGTTAATATTTTTATGTTTATGTCTATTTTGCAATAAAAATAGCTCCAACTTGAGTGAGTGTGTAAAGACCAAGGCATGACAACAACATGTATCTATGTCAAGACTGTTTACATTTTCATACAGCATTATAGGTTGAAAATTAAAGACAAAATCTTAATTGGAGATTCAGATCATTCAAAATTGATTCAAGATTTAAATGATTTTTAGGTTATGTTTTGCTGTATTCCTTCTTATATTCCTTCTTATTTAGTTTAAAAGCAGAATTAAGTAAGATTTGCGAAGCTCCCCCTACAGCTTCCTTCAGTGAATCACAATGTCGTAAATAATCCTGAAGCAGCTGTGGACTACAACGCTTATCTTTGGACAAAGGTTTTCTTTGCACTGAGGGAGGTAGCTATGTGTAATGTGAATTACTGTAAAACAATGTGTCACTCTCGCGTGAACGTGAACTTGACCCGGGACTTGCGTTCAGGTTGGTGGCAGCTCAACCTGCAAGTGATCTTTGCAGGTTAGATGCACCAGGGGGATACTGTGTGCTTCAAACACTCCGCTAATACTCAATTAACCACCGTAAGGACTACAAACCCAATTTTCAAAATGTTGGGACACATCCAGACGTCGTCTCTTTCCGGGAAGACCTTGCATTTTCCAACATGACAATGCCAGACAACATACTGCATAAATTTTAACATCATGACTGCGGAGAAGAAGGATCTGGTTCTGAAAGGGCCAGATCTTTCACCCATAGAAAACATTTGGCTCATCATAAAGAGGAAGATACGACAAAGACCAAAGACAGTTGAGCAACAAGAAGCCTGGATTAGACAAGAATGGGACAACATTCCTTTTCCTAAACTTCAGCAGCTTGTCTCCTCAGTCCCAGATGTTTGCAGACTGTTATAAAAAGAAGGGATGCAACACAGTGGTAAACATGGCCTTGTCCCAACTTTTTTGAGATGTGTTGATACCATGAAATTTTTAATTAACTAATTTTCCCTTAAAATTATAAATTTTCTCAGTTTAGACATTTGATATTTCATCCATGTTGTATTCAGAAGAAAATATAAAAAATTTAAACTTCCACATCATTGCATTCTGTTTTATTCACAATTTGTACAGTGTCCCAACTTTTTGGAAATCGGGTTTGTATTTTTGAAGGTAAATAAGTTCCTTAGTTCTGCTTTAACTTATTCATCTTATTTGCTTTTGCTCACCCGGACTGAACAGTGGAAAAGAGGGAATGGCAGTGTTTGTGAACGAGAAATGGTGTAAATTGTGACACTGCACAGTTTAGCTAAAGACATTCTGTTGTGGAGTTATTCTGCGTTGTTCCAGTGCCTAAAACACTGCATGTAAAAGAACTCAGCAGCTTCACACCATGAATACACTGGAAAGACTGGTCCTAAGACACCTCCGCTCCACAGTGGGCTCAGCCATGGACCCGCCAGTTCAGACCAGGACCAGACAAGGACTAGACTAGAACCAGACCAGAAAATGACCAAACTAGGACCAGACCAAAACCAAACCAGTATCAGACTAGGGCCAGACCAGGACCAAACTAGGACTAACCCAGACCAGGACCAAACTAGGACCAGACCAGGACTAGACTAGGACCAGACGAGGACCAAACTAGGACCAGACCAGGACCAAACTAAATCCAGACCATGCCCCAAAACTGTAGTCTGAAACTGTCCTCTGACCTGAGAGACTTCTCTCATAATGTTAGAAAAATATTATTAGAATATCAATTGTCAATTATCAATTGTCAGCACAGATTATGTTTACAGTAGTTGGTAAGGTTTTAATGCAGCAATTTTAGAATGTTGACTGTCATACAAGGTTTCTTATTCAAAAGAGACAAGTACATTTTACTGACTGAGTCTCCCTAAATTTGTGAGCTTTGTTTAACTCAGTGCTAGGTGGAGAATAAGGTGCTTGTTTTGGTTATTGTTGGGATTGGTTGTGCCACAACATAACTTCATAACTGTCCTCAAGACGTTTCTCCCAAAGATTAAACAGGAGTTTGGTTCAGGAATTAAGGGCCATCTTTTTTATTATTATGCAACTTTTATTAACCAGTCTCATGTGGTTCAATCAATTCTGCTCTTTGTCAGTAAAACGTAGAAGTAGCCAATGCCATACAAAATCATTAGTCACATTTAAAATGTTCACATTTCTAGTCCTTGCAAAAACACGGTGAATCTGAAAAAAACTAAACAAAAACCACTTCAGTGACATGGTTCACTAACTGAATATGAGTCATATGTTCCACTATTCCGTGTTTTTTCTAAACTAAACTAATACACAATTCTATAGAACATGGCTGTAAATGCAGATACTCACATCAGACGCACACAGTCCTAGTCTACAGAATATAGTCCTGACAAAAAAAGTGCTTGTCCTGCAGAGATAGTGCACTTATAAATCACAGTATTGGTTTGCCTAGTTAGTGCTAAACCGAGTGATTTACGTGAACAGCACAGAGGAGAATACAGAATACAACAGGGTAAACACAGCATCCGCCTTGACTAAAATAATTATAAAAGCTAAAACAACCAGACTATATACCAACCTAAATTATTAACAGAGGTTTACACTATTGTTGGAATGTGTTTTCATCCACACATACAGCATTTTTATTCAACACCACACATGTAATATCTGTAGAAGGCCAGATCATCAAGTCAGCATCTGAACTGAAGTATTTGAAGCTAGAGGCCTCTGCTCTAAAATTGCAGCATAATGTGCTCTGTTTATTTGTAATGACCTACAGAGCTGCTTTGCAGTTTGGGGAATTAGATCATTGTGGTACAAGACTTAAGTGCAAGGCCTACTTGTCAAAATCAATGCCCAGAGCAAAATTCTGCCTTTTGCAAAAGGGCAATTAAAACTAGCTTTTAATATATAAATGTTGGTTTATAGGAAGTAATTAAGAATTTCATTTAAGTAGGATAATAAAATGTAAATAACTTTACCTGTTTCTAACACCACTACTTCAGTTTCAGTTTAAACCCATCCCTCTAGAGAAAGGTCAGCTCTCTTATTAGTTGAACTCAAAATTTAAAAAGTCTCTTGGAATAAGAGACTAAACGTCTTCACCTTGAAAACCTAGTCCAGATGCCTTTGCATTAACTTATTCTACAACTACAAAGATGTATCTGTCTAGTTTTGATGAGGTCACATTCAGAATTTTAGACTGACCGCTATTAATTTCCTGAAGTGTTGTTTCTATAGAACAGAAGCTTACCTTTCCGAACTTTTGATGCTGCACGTAAAGCTGTCCCTCCTTAACGTGGGCGTCCATGTCTCCGCAGTCTATCGCCAGAGAGAGTTGACTTGAACTTCACAGAAGAAAATCCCTCTTTATTGGGGCTTATTTCCCTTATCTCCCCGATTGTGTGTAACCTCCACAAACCATCAAAGTGTCAGTTCATGGCTCGTTGAGAATAACCAGTGTCATGGTGGAAGTGAAAGGCTCCAAAGCGCAGCCGCTGCTTCTCATACTTTGATAAAGTCGAAAGCCGTGTGCAGCCACCTCTCAGTCGCCCCACTCTGTTGTTGGGTTGGACCATTAGCATAAAGTTAGGAGTACTGCCGAGGGAGAATCTTCCGGTGTTTTCTTTAGCATTAAAAGTATGTAATAATGAAGACGGAGTTCTTACCACTTGCACACAATTGCCACGAACGGTTTAAAGCTTACTTATGGTTAACTTCTGTTCAAATAATGTGACACAAATGCGCCTCAAAATGATTCATTTCCGGTAAAGCGCAAACCTTTGGAGTTTGACGCACGGGTACTGCAGCGCGAGCAGAGCATACAGCCGCTCCTCTTCCTCCTCACCCGTCTCCTTCACACTAACTTCTGTTTGTTTCTGAGGCAATATGGCTGTCTGTAAACCTCTTTACGAGCAATAGCATACTATAGGATTCAAATGTAGTCTGACTCACGTTTTATTGGCTTTGTAGCCGAGCAGGAAACCCTTCTCATAAAGTCACCTAGAGTTACGTTTTTTCAAGGCTGTGTGTGTCACAGACGCCCTCTGCTGGCTCGTACAGAAACAGTTTTCCTCTATTCATAATTATATAATATATATTTTTTTATTTTTATAGAAGTGTTTTCATTAAACTATTGCTCACTTTACTACTCAAAAATGGAGTTGGACAAAAAGACTTTGGTCAGATTAGTGTTAATTTAACATATTGCCTGGATTTAAAGATGCACTGTATGTTCTAGTGTAAATGTTATAGTCGTAAAGAATTGAATTGAGCACATCAATTAAAACTATCTTTTCAAATGTAATCATATTAAAATAACAATCTTTGCATTTGTCTACCTTTGAAAAACAGACCTTTAAAGCTTAAATTCCACCGACAATTGGAACATTGATGGAGGAGAGCACACGTGAAGCTTCAGCCTAGAGTATTTATGAACTAAATTCATTTTGTTTCAGAAACTGAACATGAATACCTGACGTTGCTTTATTGTCTCTGCAGGGAACCATAGTTATTCACCAATGTTGGGTAGTGTTACTTTGGAAAATGATAGTTACCTGATGTAACAACAGTTCTATGAGTGTGTGCGTAGCCCACCTATGGGCCTTTCTAGTGGTTACCTCTGGCGCCGACCAGGTTGTGCCAATGTCTTGGAACAACCTAAGGGGCTATATAAACCGCCACACCCAATGCTCTACCTTCTTCAAACCGGCTTAAAAAGAGGGAAGCAATCCAGCTGGGCCTGAGAGTAGGTTGGCTACGCAACCACACTCGTAGAACTGTAGTTACATAAGGTAACTATAATTTTTACTTGTGTGCCCCGCCCACCTACGGGCTTCACAAGTGGTTACCTACCGGGGCGAAGGCCATAGGAGATCAATGCTGGACAGGCCCACAAGCAACTGACATATAACAAAAGCTCGGGCGCAATGCGAGCCCACCTTTCCCAAAGTGTATGGCCCACCCCAAGAGTGTCCAACGTTGCCACCTGCGGCCTTAACCAAGCTGTGCCCAGGACCGCCTCTCCCAAGAGCATCCTGGCACCATGTTGAGCCTCAAGACCCCTGTATCAATGGTTGGGGGACGGACCGCCTCTCTCAAAAGCACACAGGCCCCAACACAGCAGCAGAGATGAAAATCTGCAACAGGATACAAAACCTTGACTGGTCACAGCATCCGTAACTACTGCCGACCCCTCCGAGGGTGGGAAGACAGCTCTGATCCTGATCACCCTAGACCAAAAAGACTAGGAGATAACCTTCAGCTGAAAGGCTGGGTTGAGCCAAAGATGATCTGCCTGGAGGGGGGCTTTTTTACAAGCAAGCATAGCTATTAAATACAAACCTGTTTTCCAAAAAGTTGGGACACTGTACAAATTGTGAATAAAAACAGAATGCAATGATGTGAAAGTTTCAGATTTCTAAATTTTATTCAGAATACAACATAGATAACATATTCAATGTTTAAACTGAGAAAATTTATAATTTTAAGAAAAAAATAAGTTAATTTTAAATTTTATGGCTTCAGCACATCTCAAAAAAGTTGGGACAAAGCCATGTTTACCAATGTGTTTACCAGGCCCTCTTTTTTTATAACAGTCTGCAAACAAAATGAGCAGACAAGTTGCTGAAGTTTAGGAAAAGGAATGTTGTCCCATTCTTGTCTAATACAGGCTTCTAGTTGCTCAACTGTCTTTGGTTTTATTTGTCGGTTCTTACTCTTTATGATGAGCCAAATGTTTTCTGTGGGTAAAAGATCTGGCCATTTCAGAACCGGATCCTTCTTCTACGCAGCCATGATGTTGTAATTGATGCAGGATGTGGTCTGGCATTGTCATGTTGGAAAATTCAAGGTCTCCCCTGAAAGAGACAAAGTCTGGATGGGAGCATATGTTGTTCTAGAACTTGGATATACCTTTCAGCATTGATGGTGCCTTTCCACATGTGTAAGCTGCCTATGCCACACGCAACCCCATACCATCAAAGGCTGAACATAACAGCTTGGGTTTTCCTTGTCCTCTTTAGTCCAGATGACATGACATCCCAGTTGTAGGGACGCAGAGGGAATTTAGTCTGTTTCTGATGCGTGCTTTACCTTGAATAAACCAACATCTCAATACAGGGGTGCCACAGGGCTCAGTGCTTGAACCGCAACTCTTTTCCATTTACATGAAATCCCTTGGCTCTGTCATTCAGAACCATGGCTTTTCCTATCACTGCTATGCAGATGACACTCAACTCCACTTGTCATTTCAACCCGATGACCCGACAGTCTCTTCTCGCGTCTTGGCATTCCTGAGTGACATCTCACTTTGGATGAAGGACCATCACCTGCAGCTGAACCTTGCAAAAACAGAACTGCTTGTGATTCCGGCCAACCCAAAGATCTATCACAACCTTGCCATTCAACTAGGCTCATCAACCATTACACCGTCCAGAACTGCCAGAAATCTGAGAGTGGTAATTGATGATCAGCTAAACTTCACAAGTCATGTTGCCAGCACCACCAGGTCCTGTATATTCATCCTCTACACCATCAGGAAAATTAGACCTTTCCTATCAGAATCCTATTCCTATGCAAATCCTAGTCCAGGCTCTTGTCTTGTCCAAACTGGATTATTGCAATGCTCCACTGGACTCCCTGCTGCACAACTAAACCTCTGCAGCTGATCCAGAATGCAGCGGCAAGAGTGGTCTTTAATGAACCGAAGAGAGCGCACGTAACTCCTCTGTGTGCATCAAGTTCAAAACTATGCTCTTGGCCTACAAGACCACCACATGCTCCTCATATCTTCACTCACTGTGCTCTGCTAAGTGGTGGTACCATCCCAAAAAGGAAAAAAAATAACTCTCATGTAATTTCTCTGAGTCTGTTCCACATTGGTGAAATGATCTACCTGCGGCTACAAGATCAGCAGACTCGGTAGCCATCTTTAAAAAACGCCTGAAAACACTTCCATCAACACCTGACTGACAAACACTGAATTCTACTTCCTTTCTATTAATTCCTTTTTGTTGTTTTGGATTAAAGTGTCTGCTAAATTACTAAATGTAAATGTAAGTACAACTGTCCTAAATGCATCATGCACAAGAGCAGCTCCACAGGCTACCACCAAAGGCACGTGCACATCCATGCAACATTTTCGGCCTTGACTGGTTTGGAGAGGAAGAGCGGCATCTAGTGGACTGTCTGGGCACTTTCAAAGTCTGGGTTTGATGTTTGGCTCAGTCAAAGCAAAAATACAAAATTTGTTGTGTGCTGCTGGAAGCATAGAATCAAAATAAGCGACATACATACAGCATATAAATAATCAAGTTACCAATAAACGTAACTGCTAATATCCAAAATTATAACTCATTATATAAATATCAAACTAAGATAAATAGAAATTATCACTATCAAATACAAAAATATTATAGAGGAGCATTTAGGCTCTGTTCTGTTTTGTGCTGTCTGCTTGCCTGCCAATGTCCATTTACATTTACATTTATTCATTTAGCTGACGCTTTTATCCAAAGCAACTTACATTGCTCGACAGTAATTACCAGTGTTACAGCCACTGGAGGAAAGGTGGGTCAAGTGTCTTGCACAAGGACACAACGACAGTATGAACTGTGCCGCCAGTTGTTGATGTTTAGATGTGTATATCTCCCAATTTGAACTGCTGCTCTACAGTATGTTAAGACCTTTAAATAATGCTTGTATAAGCTTTTATGTAACTGATAACTTTTACTATATTCATTTTATGTAAGTCAGTGTGATGTGGTTGTGAAATAAATGTTGCTCTTGCTGGCATCTTACACCTTGCCCAGGGACTACAGTTGAACTAGCTTTATAGCATTGACAGAAATGGTTAATAATGTGTACTTTCCCTGTTCAAATAAACTAGAAAAAATATATAAATAAATATTAGCACCACGCTCTAAACCAATTGAGCTAACTGGCCCAATTATTTGAACATTTGTCAGATTTCTTTGTTCCTTATTTCAACTCTTAATCATTGCATCAGTGCAGCACTGGATAAAAGATGCAAGGGTGATTACAAGCCAACAGATCACAGGTGAGGATGGTTACCTTTCATAGTCATTCAAACCCATTTTACAGACATATACAGTTATTTTGGATTCTATTGTCCTGTTTACATTAATATATGTAAAGTTTTTTAGACGAGTGTAGTGACAGTGTGCCTCTGCTTGAATCTTCTTCTGGCTGGAGCCTGCTTCATCACCTCGGGCCTGTGCTACTACTGGGGGCTGCTACACCACCTTGTATTTAGAGTTAGATGTTGCCACAATCTCTGGTTTTCCTGTGATCTGTCTGAACTTTTGAAAATAATAGATTATGCTTGGGCTAAGGCGAGAAAAAGAAAGTACTGGCTGGAGATTTGCAATGACTCAGAAAGCGCTGCACCCCCCTGTTAAAAAGGAAAAATGTAAATATTAGCTGTCTAAAATAGCAAAGTCCTCAGAGCCCTGCAGCGTCATGGAGTCAAGCTACGCCCGACAAAATGTGAGCTGTTCAAAGCCGAGGTCAGGTATGTTGGCCGGTTGGTTTCAGCCAATGGAGTAAGAGTTGACCCTAAAGACATTGAAGCTATAAAGTTGCTCATTGAAAAGAGACTTTCAAATGTAGGAGAACTCAGAAAGCTTCTTGGATTTATTACAGAATGTATATTCAAAACTTTTCCAAGATTGCAAAGCCATTGTATGGGCTACTACAAGTTAAAGGGAGCCCCGTAAGCACAAAGGAAAAGGCGGAGAGAGGCACAACTGCCATCTAAGACTCCTATCCAGTGGACTGATGAACATCAGCACATCTTAGAACAGCTCATTGACGTCCTGTCCCGTCCACGAGTGCTTGCATACCCAGACTTTGAACTTCCATTTGTCCTACACACTGATGTCTGTGAGAAGGAACTAGGAGCCGTCTTGTATCAAAGGCAAAGTGGAAAACTGAAAGTTATTGCATATGGATCACAAATTTTTGACCCTGGCTGAAAGGAACTACTGACTCCATTCTGGTAAGCTGGAATTTCTAGCATTAAAATGGGCAATATGTGAGAAGTTTAGAGATTACTTGTTCTATGCTCCAGACTTCACGGTGTATACGGACAATAATCCACTGACATATGTAATGAGCACTGCAAAGTTAAATGCCACAGGACATAGGTGGGTGGGAGAGCTTGCAGATTGTAGGTTTAACATTAAGTACCGGCACGGAGGAGTTAAGCGACAAGATATTGTCTATGTCGCGGCACTCAACTTGGCACAGAGCTCTCAGCCACAAGTTTAGCTGTATCTGACCTAGTATCAGTCACCAACAGCTAATAAGAGCTCAAAGGGAGGACACGACAATCAGTCAGCTCATAATGCTTAAAGAGACAAAGACAACACTAACTGACAAAGACAAAAGGAGAACAAGTGGTCCTGTGAAAAGGCTCATGCGTGAGTGGGGAAAACTGTTCATGGAGTGTGACCTACTGTACAGAAAAGCAGGTGGAAGACAACAGCTTGTCCTGCCAGCAGAATACAGGCCACTTGTATTGAAACACCTTCATAATGATATGGGTCACCTTGCGGCCGAACGGGTCATTAACCTTGCCCGAGACCGCTATTACTGGCCCTATATGAAAAAGGACATTGAAGCCTATGTGACCAGGAAATGTCCTTGTTTAAAGCAGAAGAAACTAGCCACCCATGTGAGAGCACCAATGGGAAACATCAGCACTAGCGCACCCATGGAACTAGTTTCTATCGACTACATGCATCTGAAGAAGAGCCGAGGTGGTTATGAATATATTCTTATAGTTGTAGAACACTTCACACGCTTTGCCCAGGTTTACCCAACACGAAACAAGTCTGGGAGAACAGCAGTCGAGAAAATATTCAACGATTTCATCCCTTGCTTTGGTTATCCATCAAAACTACACCATGACCAAGGCCGTGAATTTGAGAATGCACTCTTCAGAGGTCTACAGCGGCTTGCAGGTGTCAGCCACTCTCGAACAACACCATATCACCGACAAGGTAACCCAGCTTGGGGGTTTAACGGGACTCTGCTACAAATGCTACGAACGCTGGAGGAAAGGAAACTGGAAGAGTTCTTGCCACAGGTAGTTCATGCATATAATTGCACAAAACATGAGGCAACAGGCTTCTCGCCCCACTTCCTCATGTTTTGGCACCACCCTCGCATTCCAGTCAACATGCTCTTTGGCCTACCTACCGGGAAAGAAAGTGAGACATTACAAGGTTATGTGCAGAGTTTCAGGAAAGCTCACATCGTACTGGGAGCAGACTGTCTATATTATAAAAGAACAAGTATATGACAGCCCTATTTACAGAGTCTATCCCGAGAACATCAATCACCTTCAACTGGTGCAAAACGCAGCCGCACGTCTTCTCTCCAATACATCTAGACGGTCACACATCACCCCTGTCCTCCGCTCGCTTCACTGGCTCCCAGTGCAGTTTAGGGTGGAGTATAAAGTCCTGCTGTTTGTGTTCAAGGCCATCCATGGTTTGGCCCCAGTATACCTCACTGACTTAATAAAAATATATCAGCCAGAACACTTCGCTCTTCTGAGCACATTTCTCTAGTGACTCCTACATACAGGTATAAAAAGTTTAAAGGCCGGTCATTTAGCGTTCAAGGACCAAAGTTGTGGAATGCACTTCCTGTGCACCTCCGAAACATCACTGTGCTGAGTGTTTTTAAAGCACACCTGAAAACTTATTTTTTTTCTAACCAAGAATTTTAAGGCAGAGCGTCAGACTTGACCCTGATTCCATCTGTTTCTTTTGTTTTCTTAATGTTGTCTTTTTTCTTGGAAAGCGCCTTGTGCACCTTTTGGCTGTTGTAAGGCGCTATATAAATAATATTTGATTGATTGATTGATTGAACAAGAATAAGAAGATCAGAGTTTTACACAGAAACCTTCTTCACCTTGTCAATGACTTACCTGTGAGTAATATTATCACCCAAAGCCTAAGGAAAGAAACGTCAGCAAAGAAAGCAGTCAAAGTGACAAGGAACAGTTTCAGAGTAGTGATTCTGACTCTGATTACGATTCATCCAGGACACAGTACTGGCTTAGAGTCCCAGTGTATACTAGAGCACAAAGGCCAGAGGTGGGACCCATCCCTTCAACTCATAGACACCAAGCATCTTCTGACATGTCTATGGAGAGAGAACAAGCTAGACTTCAACCTCCATTCACAGTGAACAGAGTAACCCCAGAGGATGAGCAACAGCTAAATGAAAATCATCATGAACCAGAAAGTGACAATGAACAACTACAACAGCTTGAATGCAAAGAAACACTAGAACAAGATACCGAAGGTACCGGACAAGAACATGAAATGTGTGACCCCATTGGTGCCGAATCAGCTGGCCCACAAGAGAAGTCCCTCAGGAGGTCAGCACGGACCAGAAGGCCCCCTCAGACTTTTACATACAACTCCCTCGGCCCGCAATACAATAATTTGTGGCGGAGTTTTATATGAATGGCATGTTACCACGTTGTGTGTGGAAGGTTCCTTTTTGTGCAAGCTGGAACTGAACCAGCCTACAATCAAAGTGAAGTATATGGCTCCTGGGGACGGGCCATTGGCTGGGCATGATGCAGGCAGAGAAACATTTAACAACTATGGAGGAGCAGGGGCGCAACTACCCAGTGCCAGAGGGGTATGCAGCAACAATTTTGCCGCCCCCCACAGTATGGCGGCTGTATTTTGGACCATTTGTAGTCTGCAAGTACTTTTCCTCGGCAGTCCAGAGAATAACGCATTGCAGTAGTCCAGCCTGGATGTGACAAATGCATGAATGAGAATTTCAGCATCAGTTAAATAGATGCAGGAGCAAATTTTTGAGATATTCCTAAAGTGAAAAAAGCCCAGCTTAGTGACTTCACTAATGTGCTGCTGCAGAGATAGTGTGGGGTCAAAAATGACACTGAGGTTCCTCGCAGTTTTGCCGTGCTCCAAAACACAGTTGTTGATTGAGACAGTAAGATTTTTGAACTTGTGCCGATGACTGGCAGGACCAATTAACAAGAGCTCTGTTTTATCCGAGTTCAGATGGAGGAAGTTTTGAGACATCCATGTTTTAATTGAAACGAGGCAGGCCTCTAGACGCATGATGTCAGTAGTATTATTCGCTTTTATTGGTAGATACAGCTGTGTATCATCGGCACAACAGTGGAAATTCACTTCATAACTTCTGATGATTTGTCCCAATGGTGTAACATATAGAGAAAAAAGTATGGGACCAAGCACAGACCCTTGTAGCACACGTAATTTCACTGGTGCCGTGGAGGAGAAGGATTTATTAAAAGAGACAAAATGAGACCTATCACACAGATAAGATTCTAACCAAGCAAGAGCAGAGCCAGAGATGCCAAAAACATATTTTAGTCTGTTGATTAGCACTGCATGATCAATCGTATCAAATGCAGCACTGAGATCCAGCAATAACAGTAGAGTCGATGAGTCCTCGTCCATCTGAAGGAGGAGATCATTTGTCACTGTAACTAAAGCTGTTTCAGTGGAATAACAGGCCCTAAATGCAGACTGAAACGGCTCGAGGAGGTTATTTTAACTTTTTCGAGGACTTTAGATAGAAAAGGTAAATTGGAGACAGGACGGAAATTATTTAGGCATCCAGGATCCAGAGTAGGTTTTTTGAGCAGGGGTTTGACCACAGCCTGTTTGAAAAGGAAAGGAACAGTGCCAGTAGACAGGGACAAAAAATATTATCCCTGATATCTTCAATTTTATGATTAAAGAAATCTAAAAAGTCTTGTGCACTAAAGGGAGAGGAGTCTTCAGTTGTTTTTGGTTGGATTAGTTTAGCAACTGTCCCAAAGAGAAACCTGCGGTTATGCCGGTTTTCTCTGATTCGAGATGAAAAATAGGCAGTCTTTACTGTGCTGAGGGCGTGCTTATAGGTGTTTACACACAAACACCACTTTTGATAATTTAGATTTGTTTTCAAAATGCATAAAAGCAGCTAAGCTACATTTAGGAAATTCCACAAAAAAAAACAAAAGGTTATTTATTTATTTATTCTTTTTATACCATTGCTTCGGCACCCCACAAGGTGCTGTGCCCCCATGCGCCGAATATGCCGCATACCCCCTTTTTGCGCCACTGTGGAGCAGCCCATGTAACATCACATAGCCGTCATAAAATTTCTGCTTCTTACTGTGTTTGAAATGAGCATGTTTGACCTTGAGCTGGACAAATTCAATGTTACTGGCATTTGATTTGGCACCATGCAGATTGTATTTTGTTTTCCCATCATTTTAAATGGACTGATTTGTTTGAAAGTTGATGACAATTTGATCGCTACTATCCATGCGGATTTGTTATCATGACGAATCTGCAAATTAACACTGATGTTATGTTGACAATATCACTGAGGGGAGTGGACATCCAATGTGGCCACTCAGCCAGCTCATTCATGTTCTTCAATATTCCATTTAAGTTCAGGATAGCTCAGGTTCAGAAGAACCCATTGAACTGTTATTAATGACATTTGAGAGGATTTAACAAAGCGTTTTTTGTGGAATACCTGATCCGGCCCAGCCTCACCCAGACTCTGCCTCCTGCGGTCCCCAAGTAATTTGAGTTTGAGCTTTAACATATTCTAACCAAACTTAGTATGTGTTATGGCAACCATGACTTGAGGCTCCCTGCAGAGTTTTGGCGCAGTGCCACCTAGTGGTCCAGAGATACAAAAATGTGACATTTTTTAATTATTAGTGTTATAAGAATTTTAGTTTTATAATGTTTAGAGTAACTGGGGGCTTATAGTTCTCTTCAGGTCATGTCAAATTCATGTCATGTCCTTCCTGCTAATCCAAGAACATAGACAAAACTAGAGTGAGACATGGCTTGTCAAGGGACTTGCACCTGGACCATTGTGAAAGACTCCCACCAAGGCCCTCCCTGTGTTGTATAAATTCTTATGTTTTGTTTACCTTTTTAAGCAAACCTTCCGCTGTACCATTGTTACTGTGTGTCTGCTTTGCTTCATCCTTGCAAGCTTAAAACCTGGCCATTGCTTGTTAAATTATAATCTCTCTCTGTGTCTCTGGATAACTATAAGGACATAGAAAATTCTTATAACAATTACTTCAGAATGCTTTAGCCAAAAATCACTAAACTGGTCTCTTTAGATTTGTGGCATCATGCCGAGCCATAGCATAGCCAATTTTTCCATATCGACCATTTTGGGAGTCGGCCATTTTGAATTTTGTCTTCGGCACCAAGCCCTGAAGGTCTCAAAAAGTTTCGGGGCAGCGCCACTTATCATTAACTTTGTCTATTGTCATAAAACTGATATAATAGATTGCTTAGGTCATGCCAAGAACATAGATAACAATTTTACCATGATTGGCCAAACTTTCTGATTACCATTTTTATTTCCTTTACAAACCAACTTTTTCTGTACTCCTCCCAGATTATTTGCTGATTTTCACCAAATTTGTATTATAACATCTTCAGACCATGACAGCAAAATGTTATTAATTTTGTATCATCACACAAAATTGTTTTTATATACCGCAGCAACAAAGTTGAGGCATGATGTTAAAATGAGTCTTGAAGCTGCATTTCTGCAAAGCTTCGACATAATAACACTAAACTTTTCCTGTGTCATTGTCACCTCACTCTGACAACACAACATAAATTTTGTAACTGCTCCACCTATTGGTCAAAAGTGATAAACCATTAAATCAGTTTATTAGTGACTGTCTATGATTTTGTATAAAATCATCTAAAAATGCCTTTAATTGCTCATTTTTGCTATTGATATAACACTCCCAGCCATGTTTGCATGTCTCACAAGGTGGCACCGCCACCTTGTGGACAAGTGTTACAATAAATTTTCTAAAAATGCTAATAACTTATAATTAAATTTGACTACTGTCATAAAACTGGTATAATAGATTCCTTAGGGCATGCCAAGAACAAAGAGTTACTGTATATATGATTGTCTAAAATCATCTTAACATGCCTTTAATTGCTCTTTGTTGCACTTGGTCTAACACTTACAGCCATGCTGGCATGTCTTTGCGCTTGGCCCCGTTAATGGCTGCTCGCAGCTATATTTATTATTATTATCAGACCCAAAACACAAACGGGGCTGCATCTTGGGGCTTCCTGGCTTTGGTGACTCTGGATAACCTTGAGCCGATCATTGGCCCTCATAGTGGTGACGTGCTTACCATGGTGACCACAGGTAACAGTAAATCAATTCTGCTTGGAAGAATACCGCCTGCCACCAACACCGCCACACCCTGGCCCCGTGCGGGGCAGTGGCCTTCCTTGGCCATTCCCCTGTGCTAATCTTTTACAGCCAACACAACATTTACTCTGCTGTTGTAAAAACACCTTTAAGACTTTTCCTATTTTCTCATTTCTCGACTTAAAATATATTTTTTACATGAGCTGACTCAAGATGACTTTTAGAATCCTACAATAAAAGAAAAGACACATTGTGTATTCGCAAAGTATTAAACAGGTAGTGTGGCCAGCAACAGCCATGGTAGGAGAAACAGAGCAGTAAAAGTTGCTGAGGGTGGTCATTGTGCTGCATCTAGGTTCGGGGTCACTACAAGGGAAACACATTGACACATCAAATAAGTATAAAAACAGTTCGAGAAGATTGTAGTGATCTATTTAAGCCATACATCAGTTGTGTAGGTGTTGTGGTACTGGGGCAGCAGGGGCTTTGTGCTGGGCTCTGGGCTGTAGACCGTCTGGTACACTCAAACCACAGCAGTCACGACTCCTCCACGGATAGCTAGAAGTGACAGAATATGACAAATGAAAATACGTATATATGTGGAAATAATGAAGGATGTGTGTTCAGGCTCACCAGGTGGACTGTAGAAATCCACCTAGGCTGTCTGGTGTTTTAAAGGTCTGTCTGAAGGGATCCCAGGAAGGACTCTCGTCCCATTCAGCACCTAACACATTACCGTAGAAATGTACACAAAATGACTTTGTGATTTTAATTTTTTTTGTTTTTGAAGTTATTTCTTCTGCTTTTAAAAAATTTTCCACTTAAGGGTTCAATGCTGGTTATGTATGTGTGGCAAGCAGTGATGTATATACAAGATATGAATGAATACTGCTGTGTAGTGAGAGGCTGTAAGTATAGTCATATGCAACTGCAACAGACATATGATTTTTTCCCGGGATATTCCCAGCTTTATAGATTCCAAACAGAAAATAATCTACACACAATCCACACAATCTTTTTTTTACAAATTAAAGCACCATGGTGGTCTCTAAAATGTTTAATGCAATTTAGACAGTGAATGCAGTGTGTGTTTTATTACAAAGCAAGAGGCATAAGACACTAACTCTGGATCAGAAAAAGTATATACTCTTTCTAACATGTGGTAAGACACACTTTGCTTAAGAAAAGGTTTTGTGTTTGTGTTTCTTCCAACACTCATTTTTTCCCCAAGTAGAACCAGTTAAGAGACTCCACTGTTTCCCTCCACTGTCTTGTTCATAACAGAGGAACACCAAATGTGTGATTTTACTTTACAGTTATTTCAGGCCCCTTGATAATAAAGATGTTACTATAATTGTGCTTAACTGTACTGGACGGCTTATTGGAAACATGGCTTTTGTAATACGTCTCACTCAGCAAATATGAACAGCTCTTGGGTGAGGGGCAGGCCAATCCATAGCCCTTTCTGAAATGTAAATGTAAACTTGGAATAGTACTACAAACAATTATAATAATCTTTATATAGCGCTTTTCCACCTACTCTAATAGGGACTCAAAGCGCTTTACATACATTTGCTATTTACCAGGGTTACAGAACATCACTGGAGGTAATGTAGGTTAAGTGTCTTGCCCAAGGACACAACGACAGTATGTGGGGGAGAGGGGGATGTTATGGGATGTTTTGAGCGGGCATCGAACCGCCCACCCGCCGGTCGAAGGAAAGCCGCTATATCCACTGAGCTACTACAACAGTAGTGTCAAAATAAATAATCTACCTGTTATCAGAGTGGGGGACAGTGGAATACAAAGTAAATGTTCCAGTTTAGCTTCTCTGTAAACAGACTGAAGGAAGTTCTCACAGCAAGCCAGACCGACATGGGATGACAGAACGATCACACCTGGAAACAACACAAAATGTGCAGTTTATGAGCATGATAAAGGTGATGTTAAGTCAAAATATGAAAGTATATAAGATAGTAAATGACACACCCTCCTCCAGTGTAATGTAATTTTTTGGCTGTGCTTCCTCTTTCTGCATGTGCTCTGATACACTCACTGTAAGAGAGAAAGTTTCCATTTTTATAAATTGAATTGGTTTGTGCTTAATAGAAAGAAAATGGCATCTTACCGTGTCCACCAAACATATACTGCAGCTTGCTTTTATCCCTAACACTGTGAAGAGGTCTGGTCTGTGTGATCTCTCCTGAGGTTTGGTGAATGAACACTGGTGTCACAGCACCCACTGGCGCAGCTGGATAGGAGTAGTCCACAGACATCAAGGGTGTCTAAAACACAGATATTGACTGTATTAGTAAAACAAAATCCCATGGGACACTAAGATATCCTAGAACAGTGTATTTAGGGCCACATTGAAGGGAAGAAAATCTTTTAATCATGAAACTACTGTATATATTTATAGAATTAAGAAATTTGTCTTTAAAGTTACTTAAATTTTGATTTTGAAAAAATCTCTCTCTCTCTCTCTCTCTCTCTCTCTCTATATATATATATATATATATATATATATATATATATATATATATATATATATATATATATATATATATATATATATATATACACACACACATATATATACTGTATATAAATACTTACGAATGAATTACAGCCAAGTATTAATGATCTTTTTCTAATATATACTGTATATAGAATATGCAAATGTGGAGACATAATACTGGACTAATGTTGCTATTTAGGTAATATGAAAATCTAATTCTCAAATTATTATTCTCGAATCGAAAAACAGGAATAATCATAAATGTTCACCTGAAGGAAAGAGCCATATGTGTTGTTGGTGGTCTTGTAGAACTGTTGGTTGACGATGGGGCACATTCCACAGTTGTGGTTGGGAGTTGGAGCAGGGGAAGTTTCAGTTTCGGGCTTCACATTAGACTGCAGCTGGTGTGGACTAAAGGCCACAAAATCCCTCCTATAGGTTGTGAGAAATATGGCAGAGGACTGCAAACAAAGAACAATTGTTTAACTTCCCTGTGGATTCCTCAGAGCGGCAATTTAAGTGAATTATAAATGAAAAACAAAAGTCACGCTTTACCAAATGACATAAGGAAAATTGCAGTACCTTGTGCAGTTTTGAGTGACTTATCTCATGTTTCTTGTCCTTCACTGGTGTAGCAGTACCACAGCCCAAACACAGCATGGCTGCTTAAAGCCCTGCCTTGTCGGTGTGGAGCTTTGGAATTTTCACACTCTCAGGTTACTGCTTCTAATTTGAAAATAAACTTTATTCAAATCTATCATTCCTAAGAACAACTACTGACTTTTATGTGGAACATCTCTCTGTCTCTGTGTCTGTAAGGGAATGTTACTGTAATAATATGCTAATAATATTGGTATTGCTATCACTATAGCAAAAAAATAAAGAAGTCTCCTGAAGTGCAATGTCACAGTCTATTATACTAAATTGACATAACATAACAAAGTGCACTGGATGAAGGAATTGGTGCATGTGGTTTAGTTTTACATTCTTTTATAAATTAAAAATATCAGCTTCATGTAAATGTGTAGGAAACCACAAAATTAAATGGAATAGTTTATTATTAACCTTTATTTATATATATATATATATATATATATATATATATATATATATATATATATATATATATATTTGTTTGTATGTATTCTTTTATTTTGAGCTAGTATGAAAAACGAAATAAATTGTATAGCAATGTGTACAGCGCTAACATCAAAACACAAACATTTACATACACTATACACATACACCCTAAACACATTTTACAATGATATTAAACTATTACTATTAACTACTATTATATATATAATTATACTATTAAATGTACACACATATTTCCTAGCACAAAAGGGAGTGGGAAGAAGTAAAACTTATTTACTTCCACCTCAAATTCATTCCTAATATTTCACCATATGTTTTCAGACATTTACAGTACCCTTCTTCTCTCTGACTGAATAGTTTTTTGAATATTTCCCGGCAGAACATTATTTGTGCTGTGGTATATTGTTCATTTCATTTTAATAATTTAGACTGCAAGAATAATACGTTTGTATGCTCAGTATATCCAACCTTATTACCCTTATTGCCATTTTTGTAATATTTATGTAGGTTGTAATGTGGTTTTCAAGTCTATTATTTTTACATACTGTTGTCTTCTATCCAAGTAACCTTTTATCCACTCCAGTGAAGTCCCAATATGCTAGCCCATGATGAAAAACCGCCTGTAGCTCTCTTCACTCCATCTGCAGAACAAGGCTTGATCCTAACAGTAAAAATGTCAAATTTCAGATGATGACTTTAAAACTTAAAAAAAAAAAATTATTCAAAGATCAACATTTGTTTTTAGTCTGACACAAAAACAACATTAAAATCATGAACTCAAATGTCATTGTGAAAAAAAACAATAACTGTTTTATGTAACAGAGCATAAAGCAGACCTTTCTGTAAGCCAAAAGCTTAAATTAAATTAACGATATTAATGTATGTTGTGATGTGAATCATGTGATTGAAGTATTCACATGACAAACAAACAATCAATCACTCCTTTACATGCGCGGTGGGTTGTTTATTTTCGGGACAATTAGGGCCAGATTTGGGATTCGGGACAACAGTTTAGATTTCGGGACTGTCCCAAATTTTTCGGGACGTCTGGTCACCCTATGTGACACTGTTGTATCCTTGGGCAAGACACTTTGCCTCAAGTGGTGTTCCAGCTGTAACACTGATAAATGTAAGCTTAATGTATGGAACACATCTATACGGAACAAAATCCTAAAGATATTTGTATATGTGGGGATTTAAAAAGTAAAAACACAAACTTACCCAATTCCAAACACAAACACAAATCCTATAAACAACAATCACAATGGTGATGTTTTGGGGAAAGCGATGTAGACAGAGCATGTGAGGTGGGTGTGTTTAAGCAGCTGTGTGACACTCACTGCCCAGTTACTGCATAGGGTTACACCCAGAGAACTGAGTCTGTCAATTAACCTATACATGCATGTCTATAATATTATTATAGAAATTTAACTGAAGGAAATAAGACAATATTCTGAATGTTTCATTCCCTAATTAGATGATTTAAAAAGACAAAATGGAAGACATTGTTAATTTATAGACCATCAAAAAGCTTGTGACAATAGATCATGCAAAACTATTTCTAATCTACATAAATGATTTATGTTTTTTGTTATTTGGAGAACATAAAAAAATAATAAATGAAGTTAATAAACTTTTTATTATAGCACTTCTGCCTTGCAACAAGTAGGCTGTGAAAACCCTGCCAACTCAAACATTCTCAGCTAACCCCGGTCTTTCTGTGAGGAGTCTGTATGTCCTCTATGTGTTACTGTGGGTTCTCGCCAGGTACTCCAGCTTCCTCCCACCGTCCAAACACATGCATGTGCAGGGGACAGACATAGACAGACATAGAGTGAATGGTTGTCTGTCATCGTCTGTCGTTCAATGAACGCGTTCAGGCACAACGCTGTCTGTACTACTGCTCATGTACAGTCTGTTCTACTGCACGTCTACAGTCTGTTCTAAAGCACGTATACAGTCTGATCTAATGCCCATCCACATTCTTTTCTAAGGCATGTCTACAGTATGTACTACTGCTCGTCCACACTCTGTTCTACTGGACGTCTACAATCTGATATAATGCTCGTCTAAAGTCTCTTCTAATGCAGGTCTACATTCTGTGCTACTGCTCATCTACAGTCTGTTCTAATGCTCGACTACAGTCTGTTCTACTGCACGTCTACAGTCTGTTCTACTGCACATATACAGTCTGTTCTACTGCACGTCTACAGTCTGTTCTACTGCACGTCTACAGTCTGTTCTACTGCACATATACAGTCTGTTCTAATGCACGTCTACAGTCTGTTCTACTGCACATATACAGTCTGTTCTAATGCACGTCTACAGTCTGTTCTACTGCACATATACAGTCTGTTCTAATGCACGTCTACAGTCTGTTCTAATGCTCGTCTACAGTATGTTCTAATGAACATCTACAGTCTGATCTACCTAACGTCTACAGTCTGATCTAATGCTCGTCTACAGTCTCTTCTAATGCAGGTCTACATTTTGTGCTACTGCTCGTCTACAGTCTGTTCTAATACTCATTTAGAGTCTGTTCTAATGCCAGTCTAGAGTCTAGACTACTACTGCTCTGCAGTCTGTTCTACTGCAAGTCTACAGTCTGTTCTACTGTACATCTACAGTCTGTTCTACTGCACATCTACAGTCTGTTCTACTGCACGTCTACAGTCTGTTCTAATGCTCGACTACAGTCTGTTCTACTGCACATCTACAGTCATTTGTAATGCAATTCTACAGTCAGTTCTAAAGCACGTCTACAGTCTGTTCTAATACTCATCTACAGTCCGTTCTAATGCTCGTCTACAGTCTGTACTAATACAGCTCTACAGTCTATTCTTCTGTACATCCTCAGTCTGTTCTACTGCACGTCTACAGTCTGTTCTAATAATTGTCTACAGTCTGTACTACTGTACGCCTACAGTTTGTTCTAATGATTGACTAGAGTCTGTTCTACTACATGACTATATATATTCATCCAAAGGCAAATTTCGACAGATCACTTGACATTATTTTTAATCTCTCCCACAAGCTTGATCTACTGTCTCCGGATGCTCCCAAGTTTATTTTAGGAGATTTTAATAACTGTCCTGTGAAAAAGTGTTTACGCATATATTATCAGTATGTCAACTGTCCCTCCCGGAAAAATATGTTTTTAGACTTATGCTATGGAACTGTCAAAGACGCTTACTCATCACCATTGTTTCCACAACTTGGGGCATCTGACCACAATGTGGTCTATCTCCAGCCTACATATCAGAGACTCCTGCAAAGGGAGAAGCCCCAAGAACACTCAGAAGTTAAAGTATGGAATAATGACAGTATTGTGGCCCTGCAGGGCTGTTTTGATTGCACATACTTGGACATAAATGCCCTGATATAAATGAACAAGTGGAAACAATATCTGAATACATCAATTTTTGTGTAGATTCAGTCATTTCAATAAAAATCATTAAAGTATTTCCAAACGACAAGCCCTGGATCTCCAATAAATTAAAGCATTTTATAATCGAGAAGAAAAATGCATACAGAAAGCAGGATGATATACTTAAAAGGGACATTCAAAGACAGATTAAAAGGCAAATAAAGCTGGATAGGTACAGGTACAGACAGAAGATTGAGGCAACCCTGGTATCAGGCAATTCTTGTGAGGCATGGCAGGGAATTAAGACCATGACCAATGTCCCCCACAAGGGCAGGGGGAATCCTTCCCTGATGATGCATGGAGATGAGGGACTGGAAAGGGCAAACCAGCTTAATGCCTTCTTCTGTTGTTTTGAGAGTGATAGCGGTGCTGAAGCGATGCTGCCCCCTCCATCCTCTGTTTCTGCATCTGTTTCCGCATCTGTATTAAATATCAGACAATTGGATGTCTTTCACTTTTTTAGACGTTGTAATCCACGAAAAAGCCCTGGCCCTGACAAAATCTGTGGTAATATCCTGAAGCACTGTGCAGAACAGTTAGCACCTGTGTTCACTGACATTTTTAATTCTTCTCTTAATCTCTGTAAAGCCCCCATCCTGTGAAAAACATCTACCATTGTACCTGTGCAAAAACTGTCAAGACCCACAGAGCTAAATGATTTCAGACCAATTGCATTGACATCATTAGTTTCGAAGTGCCTGGAATGCCTGGTTAAGCGGCACATTCAAACACCAGTCTCCATAGCACTGGTGTATGAATGTGTGTGACTGTAGAGGTGTGTTTGGTGGTGGTAGGAGAAGGTTGTGAGCGCCGGTTGTATGGCTGCCCCCCTCTCTGTCTGCCCCAGGAGTGAATGTGTGTAAATGGGGTGAGTGGAAGCTCCATGTAAAACACTGTTGTAAAGCACTTTGTGATTATTATCTGTGAAAGGTGCTATATAAATAAATTACTTACTTACTTACATTATATCACAAACTCACCATCTTATGGACCCCTTACAATTTGCTTATCAGTCCTCCAGGGGGGTGGACGATGCAATTCTGACATTAATGCACCTTTTGCATACTCATCTTGAGAAACCAAAGACCCATGCTAAGATTCTATTTGTGGACTTTTCATCTGCTTTTAACACTATGCAACCCAAGATACTAGCAGAAATTTTTGCCAGTAAATTCTCTCTTAACACAGGCATTATTTATTGGATCATGGATTTCCTTAACAGTAGAGTCCAGCGTGTTAGAGTGGGTTCGTTTCTGTCTGATGTAAAGATAACATTTATAGGTTCTCCACAAGGAGGATTTTTATCTCCTTTATTATTTATTTTATATCCAAATTTATGCACTAGCACTTTTCAAAACAGGCATTTTATTAAATATGCGTCTGATACAGCTCTTGTGAGTCTGCTACAGGATGAGGAGGTAGATCATGGGCCAGTTTAGATTCTTTTTTAGAATTGTGCAATAAGTCACACTTAATTCTAAATACCATTAACACCAAAGAAATGTCCATAGATTTTAGAAAGTCACAGCAAACAATCAATACTTTCATTAATGGGGAGATAATTCAGCAGGGTGACCAGATTTCTCAGAGTGGAATACGGGACAGACACAGAACCCACAGACCTGCAACACCTACTGCACACATACAAGTATTTACACTTAATACTATTGTTAGTTATGTAAAAAAATAAATGTAGACTTACATAAAATTGCAGATCAGTGGGAACAAGATGGTGCAACAGCATCATTCACTGTTGCTGTTTTGTATTTTTCACTGGAACCAATTTTTGCCAGCGTGCGCTTGTCTTTCAAGAGTTTATCATAAAATGCGGAGCAGTCCAGTCCGAAATTAATTTGTACAAAAAGCATTGCCTTCTTAGTTGTTACACTCTGTCGAGATTTTTCATCCGTCCATGATGCATTCATTAACGAGAACACACGCTCCACAGGTGCAGATGTACCAGGCAGGCATAAAACAAACTCCACAGCCAAAGATAAGACTCCAAAGTTGAGTGACTTGCTCCCCATATCACTAAACACTCTGTCCATCTATCAGACACAGCCACCTTGTTTTTGTTCCACTCAGTGATGTGACAAGTGACAATGTTTTTAGCACAGGCCCACTCATCAAAGAGCATGGTTTCGTCAACCGATGTGAGACCAGGTATTCTTGAGTAGAGGTTGCTGAGGCTGCTCTGAATGTCTCTCCATTCTGGAACACTTCTCAGTAGGACCCACTCTAGTTCTTTTGTATTCTCCAGTGAGTAGCTCCAATTATCAAGGTGATAATTGGACTGCTGATGCTGAGTAAAAGCTTCTCACTGCACAATAAAAATCATCAGCTTTTATGTCACCAGCTTCAACAAGGGTGTCTAACTGTGTTTTGATGTCGGCGGGAATAAATGATTCCTCCAGCCTGGCCTGCAAGACATTTCTCAGATCATAAATGTGCAAAGCCACTTCTGTGGCAGATATATTGTCTTGCTCTACTGTCTCCAATGCACGATGGAAAGCTGCAGTTTGCTTGAATGCAAATCCAAGCCAAAGTTTTGTGCAAGGGTTGCTGAATGTGTCTTTTAGAAACTTTGGGCACTTTTCTTGAGAAAGAAAGTATGCACGTAGACCATCAAAGAGGTGCAGAATTTGTTCAAGAGATGGACCAAGAGAGAGGAAACGTGTACTACCATGCTGCAGTCATTTCTTATAGTCCAGCTGTACAAAGTCACAATACTCCTTGAGCTCCTTTACGCGCACTGTATAGATATGAAAGTATTTGTACCTTCACAGCAAAAACACTCCAAATCAATCGGTAAGCAATCCACTGCTGTTTGCAGGGTATTGTAGATGATGTGTGCATTACAGCCAATGCCCAGAATATCCCTTCCTAGCTGAATTTGCAGCTTTCTCCAGATATTGCCTTTACCAGCTCTTTTAACACCGCCAAAGTTTGTGTTAGTGTTATCAGCACAAAGTGCAACTATTTTCTGAGCAAGGCCATGTTTTTCAATGACATGGGAAATGTAGGCAGTTTGCAAATCCAATGTCTCACCTGGCAGAGATGAAAATTCAATGATCTTGACCTTTACACCCTCTAGTGGCTTGAAGTATCGCACAAGCACAGGGAACAATTTAATGTCTTTGTGGTTGGATGCATCCACAGTTAATGTGACAAAGGAGCACTTGTCTAAATCATGCTAAACTTCTTCCTCTGACAAAGGAGAAAGAACGTTGCATATTATAGCCTCAGATTTAGTGCAAGGGGAAGAAAATTTTGGATCATACAATTTCTTAATCAATTTTGCAGTGCAGTCAGCTGACCAAAAACTATGGCCATGAATAACAGAATGATATGCAAAAACTTCTTCACTTCGATGCACTTTATCAGATTCGCAACTTTGCTTCACAAAAAATTCGCTGACACTTGGAGTAGCACACTTACTTTTAGCAGCGTCCATGTGCTTTTTTGTGTGCATATGCTGCGTAATGTCGGCTCGCCGTCCGTGAGCAATGGAAAAGCGAGCCCCGCAAATGTCGCATCTTAATTTACTTGCCTCTGATAGTGACTCTCTTTTGAGAAATTTTAACTCTTTTTGAAGATCGTCGTTAAATGTACACGCATGTTTCTTTGACATCTTTGCACCTGAGGCAAGCTTATCTGTCCTATCATCTCCTATACTGTACTCTTAACTGTGACGTCGGATTCCGCCTTCACTAATTGCACGTTGATTAGGGAATTGTGATTGGATGGAATTGTCCTTCTGCCTTCTCTTATTGAATGGATTTTTCTTTCTCTAAAATATACTATAAGGTGATTTGCTAGTGTTATTAGGTTATTCCGTATGAGAGAAGTACTCACGCTATCACTCCGGGAAAAAAAAAAAAAAAAAAAACAAATTAGCATCCCATTTTAATTTATTACCATCTAGGCATCATTTCTGCCAACCTCTTATGACCAAGAACAGATCAACATTTTCTTTTGTACCACAAGCCATTAAGCCGTTAAATAAATTAAAATAAGCTGTCCAGTTGGCTGGGTTAGACCAAATGGTATTTTTATTTGTATGTATGTGTTTTTTGGTGTATTGTAATGCATCATATTGTTTTTGTTATATGTTGTCATGTTGTGCCTTGAGACTGTTTCACAAACCCAATTGCCCCATGGTGACAATAAAGTTCTTCTTCTCTCTGTACTAATGCCTACCTACAATCTCTTCTAATGCTTGTCTACAGTCTGTTCCAATGCCCGACTACAGTGTGTACTACTGCAGCTCTACAGTCTGTTCTAATGCACCTCTACAGTCTGTTCTAATGCCAGTCTAGAGTCTGTACTACTGCACCTCTACAGTCTGTTCTACTGCACCTCTAAATCTAAAGTCTGTTCTACTGCACGTCTACAGTCTGTTATGGTGCTCGACTACAGTCTGTTCTAATGCCCGTCCACAGTCTGTTCTAATGCAGGTCTACAGTCTGTACTACTGCTCGTCTACAGTCTGTTCTACTGCTCGTTTACAGTTTGTTCTAATGCTCATCTACAGTCAGTTCTAATGCCAGTCTAGAGTCTGTACTTCTGTTGATCTGCAGTCTGTTCTACTGCACAACTACAGTCTGTTCTACTGCACCTCTACAATCTGTACTACTGCACCTTTACAGTCTGTTCTAATGCTCGTCTACAGTGTGTACTACTGCACCTCTACAGTCTGTTCTAAAGCACGTCTATAGTCTGTTTTAATACTCATCTACAGTCTGTTCTAATGGTAGTCTACAGTCTGTACTACTGCACCTCTACAGTCTTTTTTTTCCGCACATCGTCAGTCTGTTCTACTGCACGTCTACAGTCTGTTCTAAAAATTGTCTACAGTCTGTTCTACTGCACGTCGACAGTCTGTTTTACTGCACATCTAAAGTCTGTTCTAATGTCTGTTCTAATGCACGTCTATAGTCTGTTCTAATGCTCGTCCACAGTCTGTTCTAATGCAGGTCTTTAGTCTGTACTAATGCAAATCTACAGTCTGTTCTAATGCTCGTCTACAGTCTGTACTACAGCACTTCTTTAGTCTACTCTAATGCACGTCTACAGTTTGTTAAAATGCAGGTCTACAGACTGTACTACTGCTTGTCTACAGTCTATTCTACTGCACGTCTACAGTCTTTTCTAATGCACGTCTACAGTCTGTTCAAATGCCAGTCCACAGTCTGTTTTAATGCAGGTCTACAGTCTGTTCTAATGCACGTCTACAGTCTATTATACTGGACGTCTACAGTCTGTTCTAATGCTTGTCTACAGTCTGTTCTAATGCCAGTCTACAATATGTACTACTGCACCGCTACAGTCTTTCCTACTGGTCGTCCACAGTCTGTTCTACTGCACCTTTACAATCTGTTCTAATGCACGTCTACAGTCTGTTCTAATAAATGTCTTTAGTCTGTTCTACTGCACATCTACAGTCTGTATTATTGCACATCTACAGTCTGTTCTAATGCAGGTCTACAGTCTGTACTACTGCTCGTCTACAGTTTGTTCTTCTGCACATCTACAAACTGTTCTACTGCACATCTACACTCTGATCTAATGCACAACTATTCTCTGTTCTACTGTTCGTCTACAGTCTGCTCTACTGCATGTCTACAGTCTGTACTACTGAACCTCTACAGTGTGTTCTAAAGTGCGTCTATAGTCCGTTTTAATACGCATCTACATCTGTACTACTGCACCTCTTTAATCTACTCTAATGCACATCTACAGTTTGTTAAAATTCAGGTCTACAGTCTGTACTACTGCTTGTCTAAAGTCTGTTCTAATGCACGTGTACAGTCTATTATACTAAAAGTCTACAGTCTGTTCTAATGCTCGTCTACAGTCTGTTTTAATGCCAGTCTAGAATATGTACTACTGCACCTCTACAGTCTATCCTACTGGTCGTCTACAGTCTGTTCTACTGCACCTTTACAGTCTGTTCTAATGCTCGTCTACAGTCTGCTCTAATAAATGTCTATAGTCTGTTCTACTGCACCTCTACAGTCTGTAATATTATACATCTACAGTCTGTTCTACTGCACATCTACACTCTGTTCTATTGCTAGTTTACAGGCTGTACTACTCCACCTCTACAGTCTGTTCCTATAATTGTCGACAGTCTGTACTACTGCACCTCTACAGTCTGTTCTAATGCTTGTCTACAGTGTGTACTACTGAATCTCTACAGTCTGTTCTAATAATTGTCTACAGTCTGTTCTACTGCATGTCTACAGTCTCTTCTAATGCATGTGCACAGTCTATTATACTGGACGTCTACAGTCTGTTCAAAAGCTCGTCTACAGTCTGTTCTAATACTTGTCGACAGTCTGTACTACTGCACCTCTTCAGTCTGTTCTGCTGCACGTCTACAGTCTGTTCTAGTGCTTGACTACAGTCTGTTTTACTGGACGTCTACAGTCTATTCTAATGCTCGTCTACAGTTTGGTATATTACACGTCTACAGTCAGACCTACTGCACCTCTCTAGTCTATTCTACTGCACGTCTTCTGTCTGTTCTACTCCACATCTATAGTCTTTTCTAATGCACATCTACAGTGTGTTCTCCTGGATTTCTACAGTTTGTTCTAATGCCAGTCTAGGGTCTGTACTTCTGTTGCTCTGCAGTCTGTTCTACTGCTTGACTACAGTCTTTTCTACTGTACGTCTTCACTCTGTTCTACTGCACGTCTACAGTCTTTTCTAATGCTTGTCTACAGTCTGTTCTACTATGCCTCTACAGTCTGTTCTAATGCATATCTACAGTTTGTTCTACTGTACTTCTACAGTCTGTTCTACTGCACTTCTATAGTCTGTTCTGATGCTCATATACAGTCTGTTCTAATGCAGGTCTACAGTCTGTTCTAATGCACGTCTACAGTCTATTAAAATGCAGGTCTACAGTCTGTACTACTGCTTGTCTACAGTCTGTTCTACTGCACGTCTACAATCTGTTCTAATGCACGTATAAAGTCTGTTCTAATGTCCGTCCACAGTCTGTTCTAATGCAGGTCTACAGTCTGTTCTAATGGACGTCTACAGTCTATTATACTGGACGTCTACAGTCTGTTCTAATGCTTGTCTACAGTCTGTTCTAATGCAGGTCTACAATCTGTTCTAATGCACGTCTACAGTCTGTTCTAATAAATGTCTTTAGTCTGTTCTACTGCACATCTACAGTCTGTTCTAATATGTGTCGACAGTCTGTACTACTGCACCTCTACAGTATGTATTATTGCACATCTACAGTCTGTTCTAATGCAGGTCTACAGTCTGTACTACTGCTCGTCTACAGTTTGTTCTTCTGCACATCTACAAACTGTTCTACTGCACATCTACACTCTGTTCTAATGCACAACTATTCTCTGTTCTACTGTTCGTCTACAGTCTGCTCTACTGCATGTCTACAGTCTGTACTACTGAACCTCTACAGTGTGTTCTAAAGTGCGTCTATAGTCCGTTTTAATACGCATCTACATCTGTACTACTGCACCTCTTTAATCTACTCTAATGCACATCTACAGTTTGTTAAAATGCAGGTCTACAGTCTGTACTACTGCTTGTCTACAGTCTTTTCTAATGCACGTCTACAGTCTGTTCTAATGCCAGTCCACAGTCTGTTCTAATGCAGGTCTACAGTCTGTACTACTGCTTGTCTAAAGTCTGTTCTAATGCACGTGTACAGTCTATTATACTAAAAGTCTACAGTCTGTTCTAATGCTCGTCTACAGTCTGTTTTAATGCCAATCTAGAATCTGTACTACTGCACCTCTACAGTCTATCCTACTGGTCGTCTACAGTCTGTTCTACTGCACCTTTACAGTCTGTTCTAATGCTCGTCTACAGTCTGCTCTAATAAATGTCTATAGTCTGTTCTACTGCACCTCTACAGTCTGTTCTACTGCACGTCTACAGTCTTTTCTAATGCACGTCTACAGTCTGTTCAAATGCCAGTCCACAGTCTGTTCTAATGCAGGTCTACAGTCTGTTCTAATGCACGTCTACAGTCTATTAAAATGCAGGTCTACAGTCTGTACTACTGCTTGTCTACAGTCTGTTCTACTGCACGTCTACAATCTGTTCTAATGCACGTCTAAAGTCTGTTCTAATGTCCGTCCACAGTCTGTTCTAATGCAGGTCTACAGTCTGTTCTAATGCACGTCTACAGTCTATTATACTGGACGTCTACAGTCTGTTCTAATGCTTGTCTACAGTCTGTTCTAATGCCAGTCTACAATATGTACTACTGCACCGCTACAGTCTTTCCTACTGGTCGTCCACAGTCTGTTCTACTGCACCTTTACAATCTGTTCTAATGCACGTCTACAGTCTGTTCTAATAAATGTCTTTAGTCTGTTCTACTGCACATCTACAGTCTGTTCTAATATGTGTCGACAGTCTGTACTACTGCACCTCTACAGTATGTATTATTGCACATCTACAGTCTGTTCTAATGCAGGTCTACAGTCTGTACTACTGCTCGTCTACAGTTTGTTCTTCTGCACATCTACAAACTGTTCTACTGCACATCTACACTCTGTTCTAATGCACAACTATTCTCTGTTCTACTGTTCGTCTATAGTCTGCTCTACTGCATGTCTACAGTCTGTACTACTGAACCTCTACAGTGTGTTCTAAAGTGCGTCTATAGTCCGTTTTAATACGCATCTACATCTGTATTACTGCACCTCTTTAATCTACTCTAATGCACATCTACAGTTTGTTAAAATGCAGGTCTACAGTCTGTACTACTGCTTGTCTACAGTCTTTTCTAATGCACGTCTACAGTCTGTTCTAATGCCAGTCCACAGTCTGTTCTAATGCAGGTCTACAGTCTGTACTACTGCTTGTCTAAAGTCTGTTCTAATGCACGTGTACAGTCTATTATACTAAAAGTCTACAGTCTGTTCTAATGCTCGTCTACAGTCTGTTTTAATGCCAGTCTAGAATATGTACTACTGCACCTCTACAGTCTATCCTACTGGTCGTCTACAGTCTGTTCTACTGCACCTTTACAGTCTGTTCTAATGCTCGTCTACAGTCTGCTCTAATAAATGTCTATAGTCTGTTCTACTGCACCTCTACAGTCTGTAATATTATACATCTACAGTCTGTTCTACTGCACATCTACACTCTGTTCTAATGCACAACTATTCTCTGTTCTACTGTTCGTCTACAGTCTGTTCTACTGCACATCTACAGTCTGCTCCACCTCTACAGTCTGTTCCTATAATTGTCGACAGTCTGTACTACTGCACCTCTACAGTCTGTTCTAATGCTTGTCTACAGTGTGTACTACTGAATCTCTACAGTCTGTTCTAATAATTGTCTACAGTCTGTTCTACTGCATGTCTACAGTCTCTTCTAATGCATGTGCACAGTCTATTATACTGGACGTCCACAGTCTGTTCAAAAGCTCGTCTACAGTCTGTTCTAATACTTGTCGACAATCTGTACTACTGCACCTCTTCAGTCTGTTCTGCTGCACGTCTACAGTCTGTTCTAGTGCTTGACTACAGTCTGTTTTACTGGACGTCTACAGTCTATTCTAATGCTCGTCTACAGTTTGGTATATTACACGTCTACAGTCAGTCCTACTGCACCTCTCTAGTCTATTCTACTGCACGTCTTCTGTCTGTTCTACTCCACATCCATAGTCTTCTCTAATGCACATCTACAGTGTGTTCTCCTGGATTTCTACAGTTTGTTCTAATGCCAGTCTAGGGTCTGTACTTCTGTTGCTCTGCAGTCTATTCTACTGCTTGACTACAGTCTTTTCTACTGTCGTCTTCACTCTGTTCTACTGCACGTCTACAGTCTTTTCTAATGCTTGTCTACAGTCTGTTCTACTATGCCTCTACAGTCTGTTCTAATGCATATCTACAGTTTGTTCTACTGCACTTCTACAGTCTGTTCTACTGCACTTCTATAGTCTGTTCTGATGCTCATATACAGTCTGTTCTAATGCAGGTCTACAGTCTGTTCTAATGCACGTCTACAGTCTATTAAAATGCAGGTCTACAGTCTGTACTACTGCTTGTCTACAGTCTGTTCTACTGCACGTCTACAGTCTGTTCTAATTTACGTGTACAGTCAATTATGCTCTACGTCTATAGTCTGTTCTAATGCTCGTCTACAGTCTGTTCTAATGCCAGTCTACAATATGTACTACTGCACCTCTACAGTCTTTTCTACTGGTCGTTTACAGTCTGTTCTACTGCGTCTTTACAGTCTGTTTTAATGCACGTCTACAGTCTGTTCCAATAAATGTCTATAGTCTGTTCTACTGCACGTTAGTTTGTACTACTGCAAATCTACAGTCTGTTCTAATGCTCGTCTACATTCTGTTTTAATGCCTGTCTACAGTCTGTACTACTGCACCTCTTTAGTCTATTCTAATGGACGTCTACAGTCTGTTCTAATGCCCGTCCACGCAGGTCTACAGTCTGTACTACTGCACCTCTTCAGTCTGTTCTGCTGCACGTCTACAGTCTGTTCTAGTGCTTGACTACAGTCTGTTTTACTGGACGTCTACAGTCTATTCTAATGCTCGTCTACAGTTTGGTATATTACACGTCTACAGTCAGTCCTACTGCACCTCTCTAGTCTATTCTACTGCACGTCTTCTGTCTGTTCTACTCCACATCCATAGTCTTTTCTAATGCACATCTACAGTGTGTTCTCCTGGATTTCTACAGTTTGTTCTAATGCCAGTCTAGGGTCTGTACTTCTGTTGCTCTGCAGTCTGTTCTACTGCTTGACTACAGTCTTTTCTACTGTACGTCTTCACTCTGTTCTACTGCACGTCTACAGTCTTTTCTAATGCTTGTCTACAGTCTGTTCTACTATGCCTCTACAGTCTGTTCTAATGCATATCTACAGTTTGTTCTACTGCACTTCTACAGTCTGTTCTAATACTTGTCGACAGTCTGTACTACTGCACCTCTTCAGTCTGTTCTGCTGCACGTCTACAGTCTGTTCTAGTGCTTGACTACAGTCTGTTTTACTGGACGTCTACAGTCTATTCTAATGCTCGTCTACAGTTTGGTATATTACACGTCTACAGTCAGTCCTACTGCACCTCTCTAGTCTATTCTACTGCACGTCTTCTGTCTGTTCTACTCCACATCCATAGTCTTTTCTAATGCACATCTACAGTGTGTTCTCCTGGATTTCTACAGTTTGTTCTAATGCCAGTCTAGGGTCTGTACTTCTGTTGCTCTGCAGTCTATTCTACTGCTTGACTACAGTCTTTTCTACTGTACGTCTTCACTCTGTTCTACTGCACGTCTACAGTCTTTTCTAATGCTTGTCTACAGTCTGTTCTACTATGCCTCTACAGTCTGTTCTAATGCATATCTACAGTTTGTTCTACTGCACTTCTACAGTCTGTTCTAATACTTGTCGACAGTCTGTACTACTGCACCTCTTCAGTCTGTTCTGCTGCACGTCTACAGTCTGTTCTAGTGCTTGACTACAGTCTGTTTTACTGGACGTCTACAGTCTATTCTAATGCTCGTCTACAGTTTGGTATATTACACGTCTACAGTCAGTCCTACTGCACCTCTCTAGTCTATTCTACTGCACGTCTTCTGTCTGTTCTACTCCACATCCATAGTCTTTTCTAATGCACATCTACAGTGTGTTCTCCTGGATTTCTACAGTTTGTTCTAATGCCAGTCTAGGGTCTGTACTTCTGTTGCTCTGCAGTCTATTCTACTGCTTGACTACAGTCTTTTCTACTGTACGTCTTCACTCTGTTCTACTGCACGTCTACAGTCTTTTCTAATGCTTGTCTACAGTCTGTTCTACTATGCCTCTACAGTCTGTTCTAATGCATATCTACAGTTTGTTCTACTGCACTTCTACAGTCTGTTCTACTGCACTTCTATAGTCTGTTCTGATGCTCATATACAGTCTGTTCTAATGCAGGTCTACAGTCTGTTCTAATGCACGTCTACAGTCTATTAAAATGCAGGTCTACAGTCTGTACTACTGCTTGTCTACAGTCTGTTCTACTGCACGTCTACAGTCTGTTCTAATTTACGTGTACAGTCAATTATGCTCTACGTCTATAGTCTGTTCTAATGCTCGTCTACAGTCTGTTCTAATGCCAGTCTACAATATGTACTACTGCACCTCTACAGTCTTTTCTACTGGTCGTTTACAGTCTGTTCTACTGCGTCTTTACAGTCTGTTTTAATGCACGTCTACAGTCTGTTCCAATAAATGTCTATAGTCTGTTCTACTGCACGTTAGTTTGTACTACTGCAAATCTACAGTCTGTTCTAATGCTCGTCTACATTCTGTTTTAATGCCTGTCTACAGTCTGTACTACTGCACCTCTTTAGTCTATTCTAATGGACGTCTACAGTCTGTTCTAATGCCCGTCCACGCAGGTCTACAGTCTGTACTACTGCACCTCTTCAGTCTGTATTATTGCACATCTACAGTCTGTTCTAATGCTCCTCTACAGTCTGTTTTAATGCTCGTCTACAGTGTGTACTACTGCACCTCTACAGTCTATTTTTCCGCACATCGTCAGTCTGTTTTACTGCACATCTACAGTTTGTTCTAATGCACATCTATATTCTGTTCTAATGCTCGTCCACAGTCTATTCTAATGCAGTTCTTTAGTCTGTACTAATGAAAATCTACAGTCTGTTCTAATGCTCGTCTTTAATCTGTTTTAATGCCCGTCTACAGTCTGTACTACTGCACCTTTTTAGTCTATTCTAATGCACATCTACAGTTTGTTAAAATGCAGGTCTACAGTCTGTACTACTGGTCGTCTACAGTCTGTTCTACTGCACGTCTACAGTCTGTTCTAATAAATGTCTATAGTCTGTCCTACTGCATGTCTACAGTCTGTTCTAATACTTGTCGACAGTCTGTACTACTCAGAGGTGGGGACAAGTCACACATGGTCAAGTCCAAGCAAGTCTCAAGTCTTAACCATCAAGTCTCGAGTCAAGTCTCAAGTCACAGTTCAGATAAATCAAGCAAGTCAAGTCAAGTCATGGGTTCACCCTAAGCAAGTCAAGTCGAGTCCTGATAAGTTTCAAGTCAATTCAAGTCAATTTAAGTCAAGTACTAAAATAAAAAGAGGTAATTTTTTTCCTATACAAATTACATGGCATTATATATTGCGGTTATGTTATTTACAGTACATACAGTCTAATTAAAATATTATAATATATTTTTCTTTTTTCTGTTTTTTTCTGAAATTAACTACAGTACAACTACAACTTTAATTACACCATAACTAGTAAAACGTATGAAAATAGATCTGAGAAATAAAAACATGTACTGTAGGTGTTTGGCTGAAGTAGCTTTATCTGTTTTTATCCAAATGGCATAGTTAGACCTCTAATGAGGCACAGCACATCACTTTTATTAGTATCGCTTCGTTGATCTGCGCATTCGCGCTGACTCTGTTTACCCCTGCCTCTCCTCGACTGGGTATTTGTCCCAAACAGCTGTCAATAATAATAATAATAATAATGGGTTGGATTTATATAGCGCCTTTCTCAGGGACTCAAAGCGCTTTACAGGTCGTCCATTATTCATTCATACACAGTCACACCGGTGATGATAAGCTACAACTGTAGCCACAGCTGCCCTGGGGCACACTGACAGAGACGTGGCAGCCATTCTGCGCCTACGGCCTCTCCGACCAACACCACATACATTCACTGCACATTCTTACACATTCATATGAGGCAAGGTGGGTTAAGTGTCTTGCCCAAGGACACAACGACAGTATTTTTTTTTGTGGGGAGAGCGGGAATCGAACCCACCACCTTCCGGTTGAAGGACGACCGCTCTACCACTGAGCCACTGCCGCCCGCTCCCAATAGAGACCGCATTATTCACAAACTCCTTGTCACTATCGCGGCCAGAGTCAGCCATTACTAAAGCCAAAGCTTCATCACAGGTGTTTTTTCATTTGTCATTTTAGCATTTACAAGCTCGAGTGTAGAGAATGAGGCTTTTATTGAGCCGGTCCTGACATTCTCACTGAGACCATAAGTTAGATTGTGAATACTCTGACACGCGAGTTTGAAGTCTTTTACACATGTTTTTAATGGCAACACATGGAATTAGTGGACTAGAAACAAACTAAAGGATGTCTGGCATCTGGTGGAAGGGAGTGGAAGCATAATTTAGCACATAAACCGGAAGTAGCGGCTGTTTTTTCCAGTTAAGTTGCAATTTTGCGACTTTGGCGCTTAGAGGGTTAAGCATAAGGGCTAATAATAACATTATAAATTAATTATTGTGACTGAAAAACTGCCTAATATGTAATTGTGCTGTAATTATTTCTTGTCTGTACCAAAAAAAAAGAAACTCTGTAGGTGCTAGTGATGACATCGGCGCCTCCATGTTAGCCTGTCATGCAGTATGGTATAAGCCTTTTAGTTTCCACACACAGTCCACAGACACTTTTAATACAGACATTATAGACTACATGTAATACATTTAGAATGTCTATCAACATTAAAATTCAGGCTACGTCACCGTTATAGCCAACTTCCCCAATAACGTTAATTATGAGACGTATCAGTAATGATAATGCTCTAGCTGCTTTCTAGTAAGAAAAAATATGCCAAATTCTAAAAGATAAATTCATTACATTAGTAATTGTTATAGATCTTAGTGAAACTAACTAGAAAGAGATGCATTTCTTACCTTCCCTTGTGGTTCTTGAAATGTCGAATGAAATTTGACGTTGTGGTTGTGGTGTCGGATATTCTTGCGTTGCATATTTTGCATCTGGCAAATCTTTTTTTATTGTCACGGTCCAGTTCAAAGTCCTTAAAGACAAACGAGACTATTTGTGGAGCTCGACCACCATTACTGTCTTCCATGTTTGGCGCGGTTTGAATTGTGCAGCGTTAAAGGCAGAAGCTGATTAGTGGCGCTGACGTCACAATAATTATATATTTTTAATACATTTTATTGCTGTTTATTTTTTATAAGTTCAAGTCATTGTCGAGTCTTACACGTCAAGTCAAGTCTCAAGTAACTTTTTCTCAAGTCAAAGTCAAGTCAAGTCATTTTCATACTTTAATCAAGCAAGTCGCAAGTCCCAAAAATTGTGACTCGAGTCAGACTCGAGTCAAGTCATGTGACTCGAGTCCCCCACCTCTGGTACTACTGCACCTCTACAGTGTGTATTATTGCACATCTACAGTCTGTTCTAATGCTCCTCTTCAGTCTGTTCTACTGCACCTCAACTGTCTGTTCTAATGCCAGTCTAGAGTCTGGACTACTGCACCTCTATAGTCTGTTCTGCTGCACGTCTACAGACTGTTCTACTGCACCTCCTCTATCTGTTCTACTAGTTGTCTACAATCTGTTCTAATGCAACTTTACAGTCTGTTCTACTGCACATCTACAGTCTGTTCTAATGCACGTTTTCAATCAGTTCTACTGCACATCTACAGTCTTTTCTAATGCACGTCTACAGTCTGCTCTACTGCATGTCTACAATCTGTGATACTGCACGTCTATAGTCTAATCTACTGCACAACTACAATCTGTTCTAATGCTCGTCCACAGTCTGTTCTATTTCAGGTTAATAAGTCTGTACTACTACAGATTTACAGTCTGTTCTAATGCACGTCTACAGTCTGTTTTACTGCACCTCTACAATCTGTTCTACTGCACGTCTACAGTCTGTTCTAGTGCTCGACTACAGCGTCAATCTACTGCACGTCTATAGTCTGTTCTAATACTCTTCCACAGTCTGTTCTAATGCAGGTCTTTAGTCTATACTAATGCAAATCTACAGTCTGTTCTAATGGTCGTCTATAATCTGTTGTAATGCCTGTCTACAGTCTGTACTACTGCACCTCTTTAGTCTATTCTAATGCAGGTCTACAGTCTGTACTACTGCTTGACTACAGTCTGTTCTACTGCACGTCTACAGTCTGTTCTAATGCAGGTCTACAGTCTGTACTACTGCTTGTCTACAATCTGTTCTACTACATTTCTACAATCTGTTCTTATGCACGTATACAGTCTATTATTCTGGACGTCTACAGTCTGTTCTAATGCTCGTCTACAGTCTGTTCTTATTATCGTCTACAGTCTGTACTACTGCACCTCTACAGTCTGTATTATTGCACATCTACAGTCTGTTCTACTGCACCTCAACTGTCTGTTCTAATGCCATTCTAGAGTCTGGACTACTGCACCTCTACAGTCTGTTCTACTGCCCATCTATAGTTTGTTCTAATACTCATCTACAGTCTGTTCTAATGCCAGTCTAGAGTCTGTACTACTATTGCTCTGCAGTCTGTTCTACTATACGTCTACAGTCTGTTCTACTGCACCTCTACAGTTTGTTCTAATGCACATCTACAATATGTTCTAAAGCTCGTCTACAGTCTGTTCTAATACTTGTCGACAGTCTGTACTACTGCACCTCTTCAGTCTGTATTATTGCACATCTACAGTCTGTTCTAAAGCTCGTCTACAGTCTGGACTACTGCACCTCTACAGTCTGTTCTGATGCTCGTATACAGTCTGTTCTAATGCAGGACTACAGTCTGTACTACAGCTCGTCTACAGTTTGTTCTTCTGCACATCTATAGTCTGTTCTAATGCAGGTCAACAGTCTGTTTTAATGCACGTCTACAGTCTGTTAAAATGCAGGTCTACAGTCTGTACTACTGCTTGTCTACAGTCTGTTCTACTGCACGTCTACAGTCTGTTCTAGTGCTCGACTACAGTCTGTTCTAATGCAGGTCTACAGTCTGTTTTAATGCACGCCTACAGTCTGTTAAAATGCAGGTCTACAGTCTGTACTACTGCTTGTCTACAATCTTTTCCACTGCATGTCTACAGTCTGTTCTAATGCACGTGTACAGTCAATTAAACTGGACGTCTATAGTCTGTTCTAATGCCAGTCTACAAACTGTACTACTGCACCTCTACAGTCTTTTTTACTGGTCGTCTACAGTCTGTTCTACTGCATCTTTACAGTCTGTTCTAAGGCACATCTACAGTCTGTTCTAATAAATGTCTGTAGTCTGTTCTACTGCACGTTAGTTTGTACTACTGCAAATCTACAGTCTGTTCTAATGCTCCTATATATTCTGTTTTAATGCCCATCTACAGTCTGTACTACTGTAACTCTTTAGTCTATTCTAATCAACGTGCACAGTTTATTATAATGCCCGTCCACAGTCTGTTCTAACGCAGGTCTACAGTCTGTACTACAGCTTGTCTAAAGTTTGTTCTACTGCATGTCTATAGTCTCTTTTAATGCACATGCACAGTCTATTATACTGACGTCTACAGTCTGTTCTAATGCTCGTCTACAGTGTGTACAACTGCACCTCTACAGTCTGTTCTAAAGGACGTCAATAGTCTGTTTTAATACTCATCTGTAGTCTGATATAATGCTAGTCTGTTCTAATAAAGGACTGTAGAGGTGTTGACTATGTTCTAATGTCTACAATCTCTTCTACTGCATGTCTACAGTCTGTTCTAATGCACGTGTACAGTCTATTATACTGGACGTCTACAGTCTGTTCTAATGCTCGTCTACAGTCTGTTTTAATGCCAGTCTACAATATGTACTACTGCACCTCTACAGTCTTTTCTACTGGTCGTCTACAGTCTGTTCTACTGCATCTTTACAGTGTTTTCTACTGCACGTCTACAGTCTGTTCTAATTTAGGTCTTTAGTCTCTACTACTGCAAATCTACAGTCTGTTCTAATGCTCGTCTAAAGTCTGTTCTAATGCCCGTCTACAGTCTGTACTACTGCACCTCTACAGTCTGTTTTACTGCACCTCTACAGTCTGTTCTACTGCACATCCAGATTATGTTCTAATGTACGTCTATAGTCTCTTCTAATGTACGTCTACAGTCTGTTCTAATGCACGCCTATAGTCTGTTCTAATGCCCGTCCACAGTCTGTTCTAATAAAGGTCTACAGTCTGCACTTCTGCTTGTCTACAATCTGTTCTACTGCAGGTCTACAGTCTTTTCTAATGCACGTGTACAGTCTATTATACTTGACGTCTACAGTCTGTTCTAATGCTCGTTTAGTCTGTTTTAATGCCAGTCTACAATATGTACTACTGCACCTCTACAGTCTTCTACTGGTCGTCTACAGTCTGTTCTACTGCATCTTTACAGTCTTTTCGACTGCACTTCTACAGTCTGTTCTAATTCAGGTCTTTAGTCTCTACTACTGCAAATCTACAGACTGTTCTAATGCTCGTCTACAGTCTGTTCTAATGCCCGTCTACAGTCTGTTCTAGTGCTCGACTACAGTCTGTTATACTGCACGTCTATAGTCTGTTCTAATGCTCGTCCACAGTCTGTTCTACTGCACATCTACAGTCTGTTCTATTGCTCGACTAGTCTGTTAAGCCCTTTGAGGCGGCTGTTGTTGTGATGTGCAGTACACATCACCCAGCAGATCAGAGGTTTGCGTCCACCCTAGGAGGAGGTAGAAAGGAGAAAAACAAAAGTGCTAAATACTACTGAAAATAGGCAGATATAATAATAATATCAACGGTTGAGTGTGTACCTACAGCTACAACCAGTGTAAACCTAACCCTATGATCAATCAGTCTCCATACGTTTGGTGAAATAAGTATGTTTTGAGTTTGCTTTTGAAAATCTCAACAGAGTCAGATCGCCGCACTTCCACCGGGAGCCCATTCCACAAAAATGGGGCTCTATAAGAAAAGGCTCTGTAGCCAGCAGACTTCTTCTTTATTCGAGGAAGTTGAAGGAGGCCAGCGTCCTGAGAGTGAAGGGTACGAGCTGGAGTATACCAGGTGATAAGGTCAGATAGGTAAGAGGGCACACGTCCACAAAGGATTTTATAGGTTAACAAGAGAACTTTGAAATCAGCTCTAACATGAATAGGAAGCCAGTGTAATGAAGCCAGGACCGGAGTAATGTGATCAAACTTCCTGGTCTTTGTTAAAAGTCTGGCGGCTGTATTTTGGCGGCTGTCTGGCGGCTGTGAGTACTTTTCTTCGGCAGTCCAGAGAATAACGCATTACAGTAGTCCAGCCTGGATGTGACAAATGCATGAATGAGAATTTCAGCATCAGCTAAAGAGAGGCAGGAGCGAATTTGTGAGATATTCTGCAAGTGAAAAAAGCCCAATTTAGTGACCTCACTAATGTGCTGCTGCAGTGATAGTGTGGGGTCAAAAATGACACCGAGGTTCCTTGCAGTTTTGCCGTGCTCCAACACACAGTTGTTGATTGAGACAGTAAGATTGTTGAACTTGTGCCGATCACTGGCAGGACCAATTAACAAGAGCTCTGTTTTATCCGTTCAAATGGAGGAAGTTTTGAGACATCCACGTTTTAATTGAAACGAGGCAGGCCTCTAGACACATGATGTCAGTAATATTATTTGCTTTTATTGGTAGATACAGCTGTGTATCATCGGCATAACAGTGGAAGTTCACTCCATAACTTCTGATGATTTGTCCCAATGGTGTAACATATAGTGAAAAAAGTATGGGACCGAGCACAGACCCTTGTGGCACACCGAACTTCACTGGTGCCATGGAGGAGAAGGATTTATTAAAAGAGACAAAATGAGACCTATCACACAGATAGGATTCTAACCAAGAAAGAGCAATGCCAGAGATGCCAAAAACATCTTTAAGTCTGTTGATTAGTACTGCATGATCAATCGTATCAAATGCAGCACTGAGATCCAGCAATAATAGTAGAGCTGATGAGTCCTCGTCCAACCTGAAGGAGAAGATTATTTGTTACTTTAACTAAAGCTGTTTCAGTGGAATAAGAGGCCCTAAATGCAGACTGAAACGACTCGAGGAGGTCATTTTCTGATAGATATAGAGTAAGTTGTTTTAGCACAACTTTTTAGGACTTTAGATAGAAAAGGTAAATTGGAGACAGGACAGAAATTATTTAGGCATCCAGGATCCAGAGTAGGTTTTTTGAGCAGGGGTTTGACCACAGCCTGTTTGAAAAGGGAAGGAACGATGCCAGTAGACAGGGACAAGTTTATAATGTTTAATATAATTTGTCCCACATAGGGCCACAGTTCTTTAAGCTGTTTGGCTGGCAGGATATCCAGGAGACACGTAGTTGCTTTACATGAAGAAACCACCTTTGTCAGCTCATCAAGGGAAACAGAATCTAAGACTGAGAGACGAGAGGTTGGTGGATCCAAGTGAATGGGACCCGGAGCCAAAGAAGACAAAAACAAAATATTATCCCTGATATCTTTAATTTTATGATTAAAGAAATCTAAAAAGTCTTGTGCACTAAAGGGAGAGGAGTCTTCAGTTGTTTTTGGTTGGATAAGTTTAGCAACTGTTCCAAAGAGAAACCTGGGGTTATGCCGGTTTTCTCTTATAAGAGATGAAAAATAGGTAGTCTTTGCAGTGCTGAGGGCGTGCTTATAGGTGTTTACCCACAAACACCACTTTTGATAATTTAGATTTGTTTTTGACTTGCGCCATTTGCATTCAAAACTCCTGCAGGCCTGTTTCAAAGCCCGCGTTTCCTCATTATACCATGGCATAGGTCGTCTGGTTGGTCTGGGCTTTGTCCTGAGGGGTGCCACTGAGTCGGTGATGGCTGAGAGGGTAGCATGGACCTCCTCTGTGTAGGCCTCTACTGAGTTTCCAGTTGGAGTTAAATTAGGAAGAACATCTGTCAGCCGTGTGGCAATCATTTCCATTGCAGCTGCGCTAAAATTCCGTGTAGACACTACGCATTTGTCTGAATTTGAGGGAAATGTGTAACTTATCTCGAACTCTACCAGTGAGTGATCTGAGACAGCAGATGAAAGAGAGGAGACAAAGAGATTGGAGACATCTATTCCCCGAGCCAAAACAAGATCAAGATAGTTTCCACTAATGTGTGTGGGCTCATGAACAAACTGGTTGAAAGACATGGTCGCAAGCAGTGATTGAAATGCTCTGGCCAGAGGATCACACTCCTTATTTAGATGAATATTAAAGTCTCCAACTAGAAGGATAATATCAGCATGGGTTATTAAGTGTTCTGTTCTAATGCACGTCTACAGTCTGTTCTAATAAATGTCTATAGTCTGTTCTACTGCACATTAGTTTGTACTACTGCAAATCTACAGTCTGTTCTAATGGACATCTACAGTCTATTCTATTGCCCGTCCACAGTCTGTTTTAACGCAGGTCTACAGTCTGTACTACAGCTTGTCTACAGTCTGTTCTACTGCATGTCTACAGTCTCTTCTAATGCACCTGCAGAGTCTATTATACTGGACGCCTAGAGTCTGTTCTAAAGATCGTCTACAGTCTGTTCTAATACTTGTCGACAGTCTGTACTACTGCACCTCTTCAGTCTGTATTATTGCACATCTACATTCTGTTCTAATGCTCGTCTACAGTCTGGACTACTGCACCTCTACAGTCTGTTCTGCTGCACGCCTACAGTCTCTTCTAATGCTCGTCTACAGTCTGTTCTATTACACGCCTACAGTCAGTCCTACTGCACGTCCATAGTCTGTTCTAGTGCTCGACTACAGTCTGTTCAACTGCTCCACTACAGTCTTTTCTACTGTACGCATTCAGTCTGTTTAACTGCACTTCTACAGTCTGTTCTAATGCTCCTACAGTTTGTACTACTGCACCTCTACAGTCTATTTTTCCGCACATTGTCAGATTGTTCTACTGCACGCCTACATTCTGTTCTAATTATTGTCTACAGTCTGTACTACTGCACCTTTACAGTCTGTTCTACTGCACGCCTACAGTCTGTTCTATTAAATGTCCATAGTCTGTTCTACTGCACGTTAGTCTGTACTACTGCAAATCTACAGTCTGTTCTAATGCTCGTCTACATTCTGTTCTAATGCTCGCCTACAGTCTGTACTACTGCACCTCTTTAGTCTATTCTAAAGCAGGTCTACAGTATGTTAAAATGCAGGTCTACAGTCTTTACTACTGCTTGTCTACATTCTGTTCTACTGCATTTCTACAGTCTGTTCTATTGCACGTCTACAGTCTGTTCTAAAGCTCGTCTACAGTCTGTACTACTGCACCTCTTTAGTCTATTTTAATGCACCTCTACAGTCTGTTCTAATACATTTCTACAGTTTGTTCTAGTGCACTTCTACAGTCTGTTCTACTGCATGTCTATAGTCTGTTCTGATGCTCGTCCACAGTCTGTTCTAATGAAGGTCTACAGTCATTTCTCCTGCAACTCTACAGTCTGTTCTAATAAACGTCTACAATCGGTACTACTGCACCTCTTCAGTCTGTTCTAATGCATGTCTACAGTCTGTTTTATTGCACGTCTACAGTCTGTTCTAATACTCATTGTCTGTTCTAATGCTCATCTACAGTCTTTACTACTGCAACTCTACAGACACTTCTTCTGCACATCTACACTGTTCTATTGCACGTCTATGGTCTGTTCTAATAATTGACTACAGTCTGTACGACTGGACCTCTTCAGTCTTTTCTATTGCACATTTACAGTCTGTTCTACTACACATCCACAGTCTGTTCTAATGCACGTCTATTGTCTGTTATAATCCTTGTTAAAAGTCTGTTTTAATGCTCGTATACAGTCTGTACTAATGCAGGTCTACACTCTTTACTACTGCTCATCTACAGTTTGTTCTTCTGCACGTCATCAATCTGTTCTACTGCACATCTACACTCTGTTCTAATGCACAACTATTCTCTGTTCTACTGAACCTCTACAGTCTGTTCTAATGCTAGTCTACAGTCTGTACTATTCCACCTCTACAGTCTGTTCTAAAAATTGTCTACAGTCTGTTCTACTGCACGTCGAAAGTCTATTCCAATAATTGTTGACAGTCTGTACTACAGCACCTCTACAGTCTGAATTATTGCACATCTACAGTCTGTTCTAATGCTCGTCTACATTCTGTTCTAATGCCTGTCTACAGTCTGTACTACTGCACCTCTTTAGTCTATTCTAATGCAGGTCTACAATCTGTTAAATTGCAGGTCTACAGTCTGTACTACTGCTTGTCTACAGTCTGTTTTACTGCTCGTCTACAGTCTGTTCTAAAGCTCGTCTACAGTCTTTTTTACTGTACCTCTACAGTCTGTTCTACAGTATGTTCTACAGTCTACAGTCTACAGTCTGTTCTAAATCTCGTCTACAGTCTTTTTTACTGTACCTCTACAGTCTGTTCTACTGCACATCCAGATTATGTTCTAATGTACGTCTATAGTCTGTTCTAATGCCTGTCCACAGTCTGTTCTAACGCAGGTCTACAGTCTGTACTACAGCTTGTCTACAGTCTGTTCTAATGCTTGTCTACAGTCTGGACTACTGCACCTCTACAGTCTGTTCTGCTGCATGTATACAGTCTGTACTAGTGCTTGACTACAGTCTGTTTTACTGGGCGTCTACAGTCTGTTCTAATGCTCGTCTACCGCCTGTTCTATTACCCGTCTACAGTCAGTCCTACTGCACCTCTATAGTCTGTTCTACTGCACGTCTTCTGTCTGTTCAACTGCACATCTATAGTCTTTTCTAATGCACATTTACAGTCTGTTCTCCTGGACATGTACAGTTTGTTCTAAAGCCAGTTTAGAGTCTGTACTTCTCTTGCTCTGCAGTTTGTTCTACTGCACACCTACAGACTGTTCTACTGTACCTCTACAGTTTGTTCTACTGCATGACTACAGTCTGTTCTACTGCATGTCTTCAGTCTGTTCTACTGCACATCTACAGTCTGTTCAACTGCTCGACTACAGTCTTTTCTACTCTACGTCTTCAGTCTGTTCTACTGCACGTCTATAGTCTGTTCTAATGCTCGTCTACAGTCTGTTCTACTATGTCTCTACAGTCTGTTCTAATGCATATCTACAGTCTGTTCTACTGCACCTCTACAGTCTTTTCTACTGCACGTCTATAGTCTCTTCTGATGCTCGTATACAGTCTGTTCTAATGCACATCTACAGTCTGTTCTAATAAATGTCTATAGTCTGTTCTACTGCACGTTAGTTTGTACTACTGCAAATCTATAGTCTGTTCTAATGCTCGTCTACATTCTGTTTTAATGCCCGTCTAAAGTCTGTACTACTGCACCTCTTTAGTCTATTCTAATGGATGTCTACAGTCTGTTCTAATGCCCGTCCACAGTCTGTTCTAACCAGTGGTGGACAGTAACTAAATAAATGTAATTCGTTACTGTACTTAAGTAGTTTTTTCCAGTATCTGTACTTTACTAAGTATTTTCATTCAGGGATACTTTTACTTTAACTTCATTACATTTCAAAGTCAAATATCTTACTTTTTACTCAATTACATTTTGCAAAATTAGTCGTTCCTTTTTATTGGATAATAATTATTTAGTGGATAGAAAAACTGAAGAGGGCAATCACGCGCAAACCAAAATCAGGATACGTCGTGCGCTTTGTTTTGAACTGGTTAACGGTTAATTAGTGCATCAGTGCAACAGCATATCATTCTGAGAGTGCTGATTGTCTTCACTCTTCATTAGGATGGAAGAATCACAAACTTCCGAATCTAAAGTGCCAGTGCCACAACATCCATGGCCTTATTTGCGATGTTATTTTGAATTCGTTGAAAAGAAAAACGAGTCCTTCATATTAAACTGTCTTCTTTGCTTGCCTCGGAACTCTAAAATTTCTTCGTACTGGAATTCTCCTTCCAATCTTAAGAAACACATTGAGGTAAGCCATTTTCATTTTGGTGGTCATTTTTTATTGAGTAGCTAATCTAACAGTAGCTCGCACCATTGTGTTTAAGCTAACGTTAGTTAGCTGTTCCACCAACGTTTGTAGTAATTATTTTAAACTGAGTGATTCGAGATTGTGAAATGACAGTTGATGGATGTTAACACTTTTGGTAGAATATAAATTAAATTTTGACTAGTTTTATATGTAGCTTATGATGCTAAACAGTTGAAAGGTGGAGTGGAGTGCCGCTAATTTTCAAAAGCTTCCAAGTTTTTGGGCTCATGATAATTTTTAACAGATATCTGTGTCTGAATAATTAATACAATTCTATTAATAGATCAGTGTGCTAAGCGTAACAGAGTCTTGCAAAATAAACATACGTAAACTGAGATAATTAAGCAAGAGACTGACAAAAATTATAAGGGCATTATAGCCATAATAAATTATAGTACTTGGATACTTAAGTACATTTGAAGACAAATACTTTTGTACTTTTACTCAAGTAAAAGTTAAAAGGAAGTACTTTGGATTTTACTAAAGTAACATTTTACCTAGTGTATCTGTAATTTAACTTAAGTACCAGGGTTGTGTACTTCGTCCACCACTGGTTCACAGTATGTTCTAATGCAGGTCTACTGTCATTTCTCCTGCACCTCTACAGTCTGTTCTAATAAACGTCTACAATCTGTACTACTGCACCTCTACAGTCTGTTCTAAAGCACGTCTACAGTCTGTTCTAATAATCATTGACTGTCTGTTCTAATGCTCATCTACAGTCTCTACTACTGCAACTCTACAGTCAATTCTTCTGCACATCTACACTCTGTTCTATTGCATGTCTATTGTCTGTTCTAATAATTGACTACAGTCTGTACGACTTCACATCTTCAGTCATTTCTATTGCACATCTACAGTCTGTTCTACTGCACATCTACAGTTTGTTATAATGCACGCGTCTATAGTCTTATTTAATGCTCGTCCACAGTCTGTTCTAATGCAGGTCTTTAGTCTGTACTACTGCAGATCTACTGTCTGTTCTATTGCTCGTCTACTGTCTGTTCTAATGCCCTTCTAAAGTCTGTATTACTTCACATCTACAGTCTGTTCTACTACACATCTACATTCTGTTCTAATGCACGTCTACAGTCTGTTCTTCTGCTCGTCTTTAGTCTGCTCTACTACATGTCTACAGTCTGTTCTACTTCACGTCTACAGTCTGTTCCACTTCACCTCTACAGTTTATTCTACTGCAGTTCTACAGTCTGATCTAATGCTCGACTACATTCTGTTCTACTGCACGTCTACAGTCTGTTCTAATGCAATTTTACAGTCTGTTCTACTGATGGTCTACATTTTGCTCTACTGCATATCTACAGTTTGCTCTACTGCATGTCTACAGTCTAAAATACTGCAAGCCAACAGTCAGTTCTACTGCACATCTACAGTCTCTACTACTGTACCTCTACAGTCTGTTCTAATGCTTGTCTACAGTCTATACTGTTGCACCTCTACAGTTTGTTCTAACGCACGTCTACATTCTGTTCTAATACTCATCTACAGTCTGTTCTAATGCTCGTCTACAGTCTGTACTACTGCACCTCTACAGTCTATTCTTCTGCACGCCTACAGTCTGTTCTAGTGCTCGACTACAGCGCCAATCTACTGCACGTCTATAGTCTGTTCTAATACTCTTCCACAGTCTGTTCTAATGCAGGTCTTTAGTCTATACTAATGCAAATCTACAGTCTGTTCTAATGGTCGTCTATAATCTGTTGTAATGCCTGTCTACAGTCTGTACTACTGCACCTCTTTAGTCTATTCTAATGCAGGTCTACAGTCTGTACTACTGCTTGACTACAGTCTGTTCTACTGCACGTCTACAGTCTGTTCTAATGCAGGTCTACAGTCTGTACTACTGCTTGTCTACAATCTGTTCTACTACATTTCTACAATCTGTTCTTATGCACGTATACAGTCTATTATTCTGGGCGTCTACAGTCTGTTCTAATGCTCGTCTACAGTCTGTTCTTATTATCGTCTACAGTCTGTACTACTGCACCTCTACAGTCTGTATTATTGCACATCTACAGTCTGTTCTACTGCACCTCAACTGTCTGTTCTAATGCCATTCTAGAGTCTGGACTACTGCACCTCTACAGTCTGTTCTACTGCCCATCTATAGTTTGTTCTAATACTCATCTACAGTCTGTTCTAATGCCAGTCTAGAGTCTGTACTACTATTGCTCTGCAGTCTGTTCTACTATACGTCTACAGTCTGTTCTACTGCACCTCTACAGTTTGTTCTAATGCACATCTACAATATGTTCTAAAGCTCGTCTACAGTCTGTTCTAATACTTGTCGACAGTCTGTACTACTGCACCTCTTCAGTCTGTATTATTGCACATCTACAGTCTGTTCTAAAGCTCGTCTACAGTCTGGACTACTGCACCTCTACAGTCTGTTCTGATGCTCGTATACAGTCTGTTCTAATGCAGGACTACAGTCTGTACTACAGCTCGTCTACAGTTTGTTCTTCTGCACATCTATAGTCTGTTCTAATGCAGGTCAACAGTCTGTTTTAATGCACGTCTACAGTCTGTTAAAATGCAGGTCTACAGTCTGTACTACTGCTTGTCTACAGTCTGTTCTACTGCACGTCTACAGTCTGTTCTAGTGCTCGACTACAGTCTGTTCTAATGCAGGTCTACAGTCTGTTTTAATGCACGTCTACAGTCTGTTAAAATGCAGGTCTACAGTCTGTACTACTGCTTGTCTACAATCTTTTCCACTGCATGTCTACAGTCTGTTCTAATGCACGTGTACAGTCAATTAAACTGGACGTCTATAGTCTGTTCTAATGCCAGTCTACAAACTGTACTACTGCACCTCTACAGTCTTTTTTACTGGTCGTCTACAGTCTGTTCTACTGCATCTTTACAGTCTGTTCTAAGGCACATCTACAGTCTGTTCTAATAAATGTCTGTAGTCTGTTCTACTGCACGTTAGTTTGTACTACTGCAAATCTACAGTCTGTTCTAATGCTCCTATATATTCTGTTTTAATGCCCATCTACAGTCTGTACTACTGTAACTCTTTAGTCTATTCTAATCAACGTGCACAGTTTATTATAATGCCCGTCCACAGTCTGTTCTAACGCAGGTCTACAGTCTGTACTACAGCTTGTCTAAAGTTTGTTCTACTGCATGTCTATAGTCTCTTTTAATGCACATGCACAGTCTATTATACTGGACGTCTACAGTCTGTTCTAATGCTCGTCTACAGTGTGTACAACTGCACCTCTACAGTCTGTTCTAAAGGACGTCAATAGTCTGTTTTAATACTCATCTGTAGTCTGATATAATGCTAGTCTGTTCTAATAAAGGACTGTAGAGGTGTTGACTATGTTCTAATGTCTACAATCTCTTCTACTGCATGTCTACAGTCTGTTCTAATGCACGTGTACAGTCTATTATACTGGACGTCTACAGTCTGTTCTAATGCTCGTCTACAGTCTGTTTTAATGCCAGTCTACAATATGTACTACTGCACCTCTACAGTCTTTTCTACTGGTCGTCTACAGTCTGTTCTACTGCATCTTTACAGTGTTTTCTACTGCACGTCTACAGTCTGTTCTAATTTAGGTCTTTAGTCTCTACTACTGCAAATCTACAGTCTGTTCTAATGCTCGTCTAAAGTCTGTTCTAATGCCCGTCTACAGTCTGTACTACTGCACCTCTACAGTCTGTTTTACTGCACCTCTACAGTCTGTTCTACTGCACATCCAGATTATGTTCTAATGTACGTCTATAGTCTCTTCTAATGTACGTCTACAGTCTGTTCTAATGCACGTCTATAGTCTGTTCTAATGCCCGTCCACAGTCTGTTCTAATAAAGGTCTACAGTCTGCACTTCTGCTTGTCTACAATCTGTTCTACTGCAGGTCTACAGTCTTTTCTAATGCACGTGTACAGTCTATTATACTTGACGTCTACAGTCTGTTCTAATGCTCGTTTAGTCTGTTTTAATGCCAGTCTACAATATGTACTACTGCACCTCTACAGTCTTCTACTGGTCGTCTACAGTCTGTTCTACTGCATCTTTACAGTCTTTTCGACTGCACTTCTACAGTCTGTTCTAATTCAGGTCTTTAGTCTCTACTACTGCAAATCTACAGACTGTTCTAATGCTCGTCTACAGTCTGTTCTAATGCCCGTCTACAGTCTGTTCTAGTGCTCGACTACAGTCTGTTATACTGCACGTCTATAGTCTGTTCTAATGCTCGTCCACAGTCTGTTCTACTGCACATCTACAGTCTGTTCTATTGCTCGACTAGTCTGTTAAGCCCTTTGAGGCGGCTGTTGTTGTGATGTGCAGTACACATCACCCAGCAGATCAGAGGTTTGCGTCCACCCTAGGAGGAGGTAGAAAGGAGAAAAACAAAAGTGCTAAATACTACTGAAAATAGGCAGATATAATAATAATATCAACGGTTGAGTGTGTACCTACAGCTACAACCAGTGTAAACCTAACCCTATGATCAATCAGTCTCCATACGTTTGGTGAAATAAGTATGTTTTGAGTTTGCTTTTGAAAATCTCAACAGAGTCAGATCGCAACTTCCACCGGGAGCCCATTCCACAAAAATGGGGCTCTATAAGAAAAGGCTCTGTAGCCAGCAGACTTCTTCTTTATTCGAGGAAGTTGAAGGAGGCCAGCGTCCTGAGAGTGAAGTACGAGCTGGAGTATACCAGGTGATAAGGTCAGATAGGTAAGAGGGCACACGTCCACAAAGGATTTTATAGGTTAACAAGAGAACTTTGAAATCAGCTCTAACATGAATAGGAAGCCAGTGTAATGAAGCCAGGACCGGAGTAATGTGATCAAACTTCCTGGTCTTTGTTAAAAGTCTGGCGGCTGTATTTTGGCGGCTGTCTGGCGGCTGTGAGTACTTTTCTTCGGCAGTCCAGAGAATAACGCATTACAGTAGTCCAGCCTGGATGTGACAAATGCATGAATGAGAATTTCAGCATCAGCTAAAGAGAGGCAGGAGCGAATTTGTGAGATATTCTGCAAGTGAAAAAAGCCCAATTTAGTGACCTCACTAATGTGCTGCTGCAGTGATAGTGTGGGGTCAAAAATGACACCGAGGTTCCTTGCAGTTTTGCCGTGCTCCAACACACAGTTGTTGATTGAGACAGTAAGATTGTTGAACTTGTGCCGATCACTGGCAGGACCAATTAACAAGAGCTCTGTTTTATCCGCGTTCAAATGGAGGAAGTTTTGAGACATCCACGTTTTAATTGAAACGAGGCAGGCCTCTAGACACATGATGTCAGTAATATTATTTGCTTTTATTGGTAGATACAGCTGTGTATCATCGGCATAACAGTGGAAGTTCACTCCATAACTTCTGATGATTTGTCCCAATGGTGTAACATATAGTGAAAAAAGTATGGGACCGAGCACAGACCCTTGTGGCACACCGAACTTCACTGGTGCCATGGAGGAGAAGGATTTATTAAAAGAGACAAAATGAGACCTATCACACAGATAGGATTCTAACCAAGAAAGAGCAATGCCAGAGATGCCAAAAACATCTTTAAGTCTGTTGATTAGTACTGCATGATCAATCGTATCAAATGCAGCACTGAGATCCAGCAATAATAGTAGAGCTGATGAGTCCTCGTCCAACCTGAAGGAGAAGATTATTTGTTACTTTAACTAAAGCTGTTTCAGTGGAATAAGAGGCCCTAAATGCAGACTGAAACGACTCGAGGAGGTCATTTTCTGATAGATATAGAGTAAGTTGTTTTAGCACAACTTTTTCGAGGACTTTAGATAGAAAAGGTAAATTGGAGACAGGACAGAAATTATTTAGGCATCCAGGATCCAGAGTAGGTTTTTTGAGCAGGGGTTTGACCACAGCCTGTTTGAAAAGGGAAGGAACGATGCCAGTAGACAGGGACAAGTTTATAATGTTTAATATAATTTGTCCCACATAGGGCCACAGTTCTTTAAGCTGTTTGGCTGGCAGGATATCCAGGAGACACGTAGTTGCTTTACATGAAGAAACCACCTTTGTCAGCTCATCAAGGGAAACAGAATCTAAGACTGAGAGACGAGAGGTTGGTGGATCCAAGTGAATGGGACCCGGAGCCAAAGAAGACAAAAACAAAATATTATCCCTGATATCTTTAATTTTATGATTAAAGAAATCTAAAAAGTCTTGTGCACTAAAGGGAGAGGAGTCTTCAGTTGTTTTTGGTTGGATAAGTTTAGCAACTGTTCCAAAGAGAAACCTGGGGTTATGCCGGTTTTCTCTTATAAGAGATGAAAAATAGGTAGTCTTTGCAGTGCTGAGGGCGTGCTTATAGGTGTTTACCCACAAACACCACTTTTGATAATTTAGATTTGTTTTTGACTTGCGCCATTTGCATTCAAAACTCCTGCAGGCCTGTTTCAAAGCCCGTTTCCTCATTATACCATGGCATAGGTCGTCTGGTTGGTCTGGGCTTTGTCCTGAGGGGTGCCACTGAGTCGGTGATGGCTGAGAGGGTAGCATGGACCTCCTCTGTGTAGGCCTCTACTGAGTTTCCAGTTGGAGTTAAATTAGGAAGAACATCTGTCAGCCGTGTGGCAATCATTTCCATTGCAGCTGCGCTAAAATTCCGTGTAGACACTACGCATTTGTCTGAATTTGAGGGAAATGTGTAACTTATCTCGAACTCTACCAGTGAGTGATCTGAGACAGCAGATGAAAGAGAGGAGACAAAGAGATTGGAGACATCTATTCCCCGAGCCAAAACAAGATCAAGATAGTTTCCACTAATGTGTGTGGGCTCATGAACAAACTGGTTGAAAGACATGGTCGCAAGCAGTGATTGAAATGCTCTGGCCAGAGGATCACACTCCTTATTTAGATGAATATTAAAGTCTCCAACTAGAAGGATAATATCAGCATGGGTTATTAAGTGTTCTGTTCTAATGCACGTCTACAGTCTGTTCTAATAAATGTCTATAGTCTGTTCTACTGCACATTAGTTTGTACTACTGCAAATCTACAGTCTGTTCTAATGGACATCTACAGTCTATTCTATTGCCCGTCCACAGTCTGTTTTAACGCAGGTCTACAGTCTGTACTACAGCTTGTCTACAGTCTGTTCTACTGCATGTCTACAGTCTCTTCTAATGCACCTGCAGAGTCTATTATACTGGACGTCTAGAGTCTGTTCTAAAGATCGTCTACAGTCTGTTCTAATACTTGTCGACAGTCTGTACTACTGCACCTCTTCAGTCTGTATTATTGCACATCTACATTCTGTTCTAATGCTCGTCTACAGTCTGGACTACTGCACCTCTACAGTCTGTTCTGCTGCACGTCTACAGTCTCTTCTAATGCTCGCTTCTACAGTCTGTTCTATTACACGCCTACAGTCAGTCCTACTGCACGTCCATAGTCTGTTCTAGTGCTCGACTACAGTCTGTTCAACTGCTCCACTACAGTCTTTTCTACTGTACGCATTCAGTCTGTTTAACTGCACTTCTACAGTCTGTTCTAATGCTCGTCTACAGTTTGTACTACTGCACCTCTACAGTCTATTTTTCCGCACATTGTCAGATTGTTCTACTGCACGTCTACATTCTGTTCTAATTATTGTCTACAGTCTGTACTACTGCACCTTTACAGTCTGTTCTACTGCACGTCTACAGTCTGTTCTATTAAATGTCCATAGTCTGTTCTACTGCACGTTAGTCTGTACTACTGCAAATCTACAGTCTGTTCTAATGCTCGTCTACATTCTGTTCTAATGCTCGCCTACAGTCTGTACTACTGCACCTCTTTAGTCTATTCTAAAGCAGGTCTACAGTATGTTAAAATGCAGGTCTACAGTCTTTACTACTGCTTGTCTACATTCTGTTCTACTGCATTTCTACAGTCTGTTCTATTGCACGTCTACAGTCTGTTCTAAAGCTCGTCTACAGTCTGTACTACTGCACCTCTTTAGTCTATTTTAATGCACCTCTACAGTCTGTTCTAATACATTTCTACAGTTTGTTCTAGTGCACTTCTACAGTCTGTTCTACTGCATGTCTATAGTCTGTTCTGATGCTCGTCCACAGTCTGTTCTAATGAAGGTCTACAGTCATTTCTCCTGCAACTCTACAGTCTGTTCTAATAACTACAATCGGTACTACTGCACCTCTTCAGTCTGTTCTAATGCATGTCTACAGTCTGTTTTATTGCACTCTACAGTCTGTTCTAATACTCATTGTCTGTTCTAATGCTCATCTACAGTCTTTACTACTGCAACTCTACAGACACTTCTTCTGCACATCTACACTGTTCTATTGCACGTCTATGGTCTGTTCTAATAATTGACTACAGTCTGTACGACTGGACCTCTTCAGTCTTTTCTATTGCACATTTACAGTCTGTTCTACTACACATCCACAGTCTGTTCTAATGCACGTCTATTGTCTGTTATAATCCTTGTTAAAAGTCTGTTTTAATGCTCGTATACAGTCTGTACTAATGCAGGTCTACACTCTTTACTACTGCTCATCTACAGTTTGTTCTTCTGCACGTCATCAATCTGTTCTACTGCACATCTACACTCTGTTCTAATGCACAACTATTCTCTGTTCTACTGAACCTCTACAGTCTGTTCTAATGCTAGTCTACAGTCTGTACTATTCCACCTCTACAGTCTGTTCTAAAAATTGTCTACAGTCTGTTCTACTGCACGTCGAAAGTCTATTCCAATAATTGTTGACAGTCTGTACTACAGCACCTCTACAGTCTGAATTATTGCACATCTACAGTCTGTTCTAATGCTCGTCTACATTCTGTTCTAATGCCTGTCTACAGTCTGTACTACTGCACCTCTTTAGTCTATTCTAATGCAGGTCTACAATCTGTTAAATTGCAGGTCTACAGTCTGTACTACTGCTTGTCTACAGTCTGTTTTACTGCTCGTCTACAGTCTGTTCTAAAGTCTACAGTCTTTTTACTGTACCTCTACAGTCTGTTCTACAGTATGTTCTACAGTCTACAGTCTACAGTCTGTTCTAAATCTCTACAGTCTTTTTACTGTACCTCTACAGTCTGTTCTACTGCACATCCAGATTATGTTCTAATGTACGTCTATAGTCTGTTCTAATGCCTGTCCACAGTCTGTTCTAACGCAGGTCTACAGTCTGTACTACAGCTTGTCTACAGTCTGTTCTAATGCTTGTCTACAGTCTGGACTACTGCACCTCTACAGTCTGTTCTGCTGCATGTATACAGTCTGTACTAGTGCTTGACTACAGTCTGTTTTACTGGACGTCTACAGTCTGTTCTAATGCTCGTCTACCGTCTGTTCTATTACCCGTCTACAGTCAGTCCTACTGCACCTCTATAGTCTGTTCTACTGCACGTCTTCTGTCTGTTCAACTGCACATCTATAGTCTTTTCTAATGCACATTTACAGTCTGTTCTCCTGGACATGTACAGTTTGTTCTAAAGCCAGTTTAGAGTCTGTACTTCTCTTGCTCTGCAGTTTGTTCTACTGCACACCTACAGACTGTTCTACTGTACCTCTACAGTTTGTTCTACTGCATGACTACAGTCTGTTCTACTGCATGTCTTCAGTCTGTTCTACTGCACATCTACAGTCTGTTCAACTGCTCGACTACAGTCTTTTCTACTCTACGTCTTCAGTCTGTTCTACTGCACGTCTATAGTCTGTTCTAATGCTCGTCTACAGTCTGTTCTACTATGTCTCTACAGTCTGTTCTAATGCATATCTACAGTCTGTTCTACTGCACCTCTACAGTCTTTTCTACTGCACGTCTATAGTCTCTTCTGATGCTCGTATACAGTCTGTTCTAATGCACATCTACAGTCTGTTCTAATAAATGTCTATAGTCTGTTCTACTGCACGTTAGTTTGTACTACTGCAAATCTATAGTCTGTTCTAATGCTCGTCTACATTCTGTTTTAATGCCCGTCTAAAGTCTGTACTACTGCACCTCTTTAGTCTATTCTAATGGATGTCTACAGTCTGTTCTAATGCCCGTCCACAGTCTGTTCTAACCAGTGGTGGACAGTAACGAAGTAAATGTAATTCGTTACTGTACTTAAGTAGTTTTTTCCAGTATCTGTACTTTACTAAGTATTTTCATTCAGGGATACTTTTACTTTAACTTCATTACATTTCAAAGTCAAATATCTTACTTTTTACTCAATTACATTTTGCAAAATTAGTCGTTCCTTTTTATTGGATAATAATTATTTAGTGGATAGAAAAAAACTGAAGAGGGCAATCACGCGCAAACCAAAATCAGGATACGTCGTGCGCTTTGTTTTGAACTGGTTAACGGTTAATTAGTGCATCAGTGCAACAGCATATCATTCTGAGAGTGCTGATTGTCTTCACTCTTCATTAGGATGGAAGAATCACAAACTTCCGAATCTAAAGTGCCAGTGCCACAACATCCATGGCCTTATTTGCGATGTTATTTTGAATTCGTTGAAAAGAAAACGAGTCCTTCATATTAAACTGTCTTCTTTGCTTGCCTCGAACTCTAAAATTTCTTCGTACTGGAATTCTCCTTCCAATCTTAAGAAACACATTGAGGTAAGCCATTTTCATTTTGGTGGTCATTTTTATTGAGTAGCTAATCTAACAGTAGCTCGCACCATTGTGTTTAAGCTAACGTTAGTTAGCTGTTCCACCAACGCTTGTAGTAATTATTTTAAACTGAGTGATTCGAGATTGTGAAATGACAGTTGATGGATGTTAACACTTTTGGTAGAATATAAATTAAATTTTGACTAGTTTTATATGTAGCTTATGATGCTAAACAGTTGAAAGGTGGAGTGGAGTGCCGCTAATTTTCAAAAGCTTCCAAGTTTTTGGGCTCATGATAATTTTTAACAGATATCTGTGTCTGAATAATTAATACAATTCTATTAATAGATCAGTGTGCTAAGCGTAACAGAGTCTTGCAAAATAAACATACGTAAACTGAGATAATTAAGCAAGAGACTGACAAAATTATAAGGGCATTATAGCCATAATAAATTATAGTACTTGGATACTTAAGTACATTTGAAGACAAATACTTTTGTACTTTTACTCAAGTAAAAGTTAAAAGGAAGTACTTTGGATTTTACTAAAGTAACATTTTACCTAGTGTATCTGTAATTTAACTTAAGTACCAGGGTTGTGTACTTCGTCCACCACTGGTTCACAGTATGTTCTAATGCAGGTCTACTGTCATTTCTCCTGCACCTCTACAGTCTGTTCTAATAAACGCTACAATCTGTACTACTGCACCTCTACAGTCTGTTCTAAAGCACGTCTACAGTCTGTTCTAATAATCATTGACTGTCTGTTCTAATGCTCATCTACAGTCTCTACTACTGCAACTCTACAGTCAATTCTTCTGCACATCTACACTCTGTTCTATTGCATGTCTATTGTCTGTTCTAATAATTGACTACAGTCTGTACGACTTCACATCTTCAGTCATTTCTATTGCACATCTACAGTCTGTTCTACTGCACATCTACAGTTTGTTATAATGCACGTCTATAGTCTTATTTAATGCTCGTCCACAGTCTGTTCTAATGCAGGTCTTTAGTCTGTACTACTGCAGATCTACTGTCTGTTCTATTGCTCTGTCTGTTCTAATGCCCTTCTAAAGTCTGTATTACTTCACATCTACAGTCTGTTCTACTACACATCTACATTCTGTTCTAATGCACGTCTACAGTCTGTTCTTCTGCTCGTCTTTAGTCTGCTCTACTACATGTCTACAGTCTGTTCTACTTCACGTCTACAGTCTGTTCCACTTCACCTCTACAGTTTATTCTACTGCAGTTCTACAGTCTGATCTAATGCTCGACTACATTCTGTTCTACTGCACGTCTACAGTCTGTTCTAATGCAATTTTACAGTCTGTTCTACTGATGGTCTACATTTTGCTCTACTGCATATCTACAGTTTGCTCTACTGCATGTCTACAGTCTAAAATACTGCAAGCCAACAGTCAGTTCTACTGCACATCTACAGTCTCTACTACTGTACCTCTACAGTCTGTTCTAATGCTTGTCTACAGTCTATACTGTTGCACCTCTACAGTTTGTTCTAACGTCTACATTCTGTTCTAATACTCATCTACAGTCTGTTCTAATGCTCGTCTACAGTCTGTACTACTGCACCTCTACAGTCTATTCTTCTGCACATCGTCAGTTTTTTCTATTGCATGTGTACAGTCTGTTCTAATAATTGTCTACAGTTTGTTCTACTGCACGTCTACAGTGTAATCTACTTCTCTTCTACAGTCTGTTCTACTGCACGTCTATAGTCTTTTCTGCTGCTCGACTAAAGTCTGTTCTACCGGACATAAACAGTCTCTTTTAATGCTTGTCTTCAGTCTGTTCTAGTGCACATCTACAGTTTGTTCTAATGCCAGTCTAGAGTCTGTACTTCTGTTGCTCTGCAGTGTTCTAATGCACAACTACAGTCTTTTCTAATGCAAATCTTCAGTCTGTTCTAATAATATTCTACAGTCCATTCCACTGCACGTCCACAGTCTCTTCTAATAATTGTCGACAGTGTGTACTTTTGCACCTCTACAGTTTTTTCTACTTCAATCAACAGTTTGTTATAATAATATAATGCGCGTCTATAGTCTGCTCTAAAGCTCGTCCACTGTCTGTTCCAATGCAGGTCTTTAGTCTGTACTACTGCACATCTACAGACTGTTCTACTGCACCTCTACAGTCTGTTCTACTGCACATCTACAGTCTGTTCTGCTGCACCTCTCCTGTCTGTTCTACTGCACTTTTACAGTCAATTTAATGCTCGTCTACAGTCTGTTCTACTGCATGTTTACAGTCTGCTTTGATAAACGTCTACATTCTGTTCTACTGCACATTTTCAGTCTGTTCTACTGCATCTCTACAGTATGTTCTACTGCACCTCTAAATCTAAAGTCTGTTCTACTGCACATCTACAGTCTGTTCTAATGCCCGTCCACAGTCTGTTCTAATGGTAATCTACAGTCTGTTGTAATGCCAGTCTAGAGTCTTTACTTCTGTTGTTCTGCAGTCTGTTATACTGCAAATCTACAGTCTGTTCTAATGCTCGTCAGTCTGCTCTAATGCCCGTCTACAGTCTGTTCTAGTGCTCGAATACAGTCTATTCTACTGCACGTATACTGTCTGTTTTAATGCACGTCTACAGTTTGTTCTAATGCTTGTCTACAAGATGTACTACTGCACATCTAGTGTCTGTTCTACTGCACGTCAATAGTTTTTTCTAATGCTCGTCCACAGTCTGTTCTAATGCAGGTCTACAGTCATTTCTCCTAAACCTCTACAGTCTGTTCTAATAAACGTCTACAATCTGTACTACTGCACCTCTACAGTCTGTTCTAATGCATGTCTACAGTCTGTTTTAATGCATGTCTTCAGTCTGTTCTAATTCTCATTTACAGTCTGTACGACTGCAACTCTACAGTCAATTCTTCTGTACATCTACACTCTGTTCTATTGCACGCCTATGGTCTGTTCTAATAATTGACTACAGTCTGTATGACTGCACCTCTTCAGTCTTTTCTATTGCACATCTACAGTCTGTTCTACTACACATCCACAGACTGTTCTAATGCACGTCTATTGTCTCTTATAATCCTCATTAAAGTCTTTTCAAATGCAGGTCTTTAGTCTGTACTACTGCACATCTACAGTCTCTTCTACTGCACGTCAATAGTCTGTTCTAATGCTCGTCCACAGTCTGTTCTAAAGCAGGTCTACTGTCATTTCTCCAGCACCTCTACAATCTGTTCTAATAAAGGTCTACAGTCTGTACTACTGCACCTCTACAGTCTGTTCTAATGCACGCTCTACAGTCTGTTTTAATGCATGTCTACAGTCTGTTCATATTCTCATTGAATGTCTGTTCTAATGCTCATCTACAGTCTGCTCTACTGCAACTCTACAGTCAATTCTTCTGCACATCTACACTCTGTTCCATTGCACGTCTATGGTCTGTTCTAATCCTCATTAAAGTATTTTCTAATGCAGGTCTTTAGTCTGTACTACTACTACTATCTACTGTCTGTTCTATTGCTCATCTACTGTCTGTTCTAATGCACTTCTACAGTCTGCTCTACTGCACATTCTCAGTCTTTTCTACTGCACCTCTAAATCTAAAGTCTGTTCTACTGCACGTCTACAGTCTGTTCTGGTGCTCAACTACAGTCTGTTCTAATGCCCGTCCACAGTCTGATCTAATGGTCATTTACAGTCTGTTCTAATCCCAGTCTAGTGTCTGTACTTCTGTTGTTCTGCAGTCTGTTATACTGCACCTCCACAGTCTGTTCTACTGCTCGACTACATTGTTTACTATACGTCTTCAGATTGCTCTACTGCATGTCTACAGTCTTTTCTACCGCACGTCTACAGTCAGTTCTACTGCACATCTACAGTCTGTACTACTGTACCTCTAATGTCTGTTCTAATACTCATCTACAGTCTCTTCTACTGCATCTCTACCATCTATTCTTCTGCACGTCGTCAGTCTCTTCTACTGCACCTCTAAAGTCTGTTCTACTACACATCAACAATCTGTTCTTCTCCACCTCTATAGTCTGTTCTAATGCACGTCTACAGTCTTTTCTTCTGCTCGTCTTTAGTCTGCTCTACTGCATGTCTAAGGTCTGTTCCACTGCACCTCTACAGTGTATTCTACTGCACATCTAACGTCAGATCTAATGCTCGACTACATTCTGTTCTACTGCACGTCTTCAGTCTGTTCTACTGCACGTCTACAGTCTGTTCTAATGCAATTTTACAGACTGTTCTACTGATCGTCTACAGTTTGCTCTACTGCCATGTTACAGTTTATACTACTGCAAGCCAACAGTGAGTTCTACTGCACGTCTACAGTCTGTACTACTGTATCTCTACAGTCTGTTCTAATGCTTGTCTATAGTCCGTTCTACTGCACGTTTACAGTCTGTTCTAATAATTGTCGACAGTCTGTACTTTTGCACCTCTACAGTCTGTTCTACTGCACATCTACAATCTGTTCTACTACACATCCACAGACTGTTCTAATGCACGTCTATTGTCTGTTATAATCCTCATTAAAGTCTTTATTAATGAAGGTCTTAGTATGTACTACTGCACATCTACTGTCTTTTCTATTGCTCATCTACTGTCTGTTCTAATGCTCATCCACAGTCTGTTCTAAATAAGGTCTTTAGTCTGTAGTACTGCACATCTACTGTCTGTTCTAATGCTCGTCTACAGTCTGTTCTAATGCTCGTCTACAGTCTGTACTACTGCACCTCTACACTCTGTTCTAATGCTTGTCTACAGTGTGTATTACTGCATCTCTACAGTCTGTTCTAATGCTCTTCCACAGTCTGTTCTAATGCAGGTCTACAATCATTTCTCCTGCACCTCTACAGTCTGTTCTAATAAACGTCTACAATCTGTACTACTGCACCTCTACAGTCTGTTCTAATGTACGTCTTCAGTCTGTTTTAATGCACATCTTCAGTCTGTTCTAATACTCTTTGACTGTCCGTTCTAATGCTCATTTACAGTCTGTACGACTGCACCTCTTCAGTCTTTTCTATTGCACATCTACAATCTGTTCTACTACACATCCACAGACTGTTCTAATGCACGTCTATTGTCTGTTATAATCCTCATTAAAGTCTTTATTAATGAAGGTCTTTAGTATGTACTACTGCTCATCTACTGTCTGTTCTAATGCTCGTCCACAGTCTTTTTTACTGCACTTCTACAGTCTGTTTTACTGCACGTCTACAGTCTGTTCTATTGCTTGACTACAGTCTGTTCTACTGGACGTTTACAGTTTGTTCTAATTCTCGTCTACAGTCTGTTCTATTACACGTCTACAGTCTGTTCTACTGTTCATCTACAGTCTGTTCTACTGCACGCCTACAGTTTGTTCTAATGCTCATCTACAGTCTGTTCTAATGCCAGTCGTCTAGAGTCTGTACTTCTGTTGCTCTACAGTCTGTTCTACTGCTCGTCTACAGTCTGTTCTAATGCAATTCTATAGTCTGTTCTACTGATCGTCTACAGTTTGCTCTACTGCATGTCTACAATCTATACTACTGCAAGCCAACAGTCAGTTCTACTGCACATCTACAGTCTGTACTACTGTACCTCTACAGTCTTTTCTAATGCTTGTCTACAGTCTGTACTGTTGCAGCTCTACAGTTTGTTCTAATGCATGTCTACATTCTGTTCTACTACACATCCACAGACTGTTCTAATGCACGTCTATTGTCTGTTATAATCCTCATTAAAGTCTTTATTAATGCAGGTCTTTAGTATGTACTACTGCACATCTACTGACTGTTCTATTGCTCATCTACTGTCTGTTCTAATGCCCTTCTACAGTCTGCTCTTCTGCATGTCTACAGTCTGTTCTAATGCTCGTCTACAGTCTGTACTACTGCACCTCTACAGTCTATTCTTCTGCACATCGTCAGTCTGTTCTACTGCATGTCTACAGTCTGTTCTAATAAATGTCTACAGTTTGTTCTACTGCCTGTCTACAGTATAATCTACTGCACCTCTCCTATCTGTTCTACTTCACTTCTACAGTCTGTTCTACTGCACGTCTATAGTCTTTTCTGGTGCTCGACTACAGTCTGTTCTACGGACGTCAACAGTCTGTTCTAATGCTTGTCTACAGTCTGCTCTACAGCATGTCTTCAGTCTGTTCTACTGCACATCTACAGTCTTTTCTAATGCCCGTCCACAGTCTGTTCAAATGCACGTCTACAGTCTGTACTACTGCTCTACAGTCTGTTCTACTGCTCGTCTACAGTTTGTTCTAATGCTTATTTACAGTCTGTTCTAATGCCAGTCTAGAGTCTGTACTTCTGTTGCTCTGCAGTCTGTTCTACTGCATATTTACAGTCTATTCTAATGCAAATCTACAGCCAGTTCTACTGCATATCTACAGTCTGTTCTAATAATTGTCTACAGTCCGTTCTACTGCACATCTACAGTCTGTTCTAATAATTGTCGACAGTCTGTACTTTTGCACTTCTACAGTCTGTTCTACTGCACATCTACTGTTTGTTATAATGCACGTCTATAGTCTTTTTACTGCACTTCTACAGTCTGTTTTACTGCACGCCTACAGTCTGTTCTATTGCTTGACTACAGTCTGTTCTACTGGACGTCTACAGTCAGTTCTACTGCACATCTACAGTCTGTACTACTGTACCTCTAAAGTCTGTTCTAATGCTCGTCTACAGTCTGTGCTAATACTCATCTACAGTCTCTTCTACTGCTCTTCTACACTCTCTTCTAATGCAAGTCTACAGTCTTTTCTACTGCTCGTCTACAGTCTGCTCTACTGCATCTCTACAGTCTATTCTTCTGGACGTCGTCAGTCTGTACTACTCCACCTCTACAGTCTGTTCTAATGTATGTCTACAGTCTGTTCTAATGCTCGACTACAGTCTGTTCTAATGCAGGTCTACAGTTGGTAATACTGCTCATCTACAGTCTGTTTAACTGCACATCTACAGTCTTTTCTAATAATTGTCTAAAGTCTGTTCTTCTACACGTCTACAGTCTGTTCTACTGCACTTCTACAGTCTATTGTACTGCACGTCTATAGTCTGTTCTAATGCTCGTATACGGTCTGTTCTAATGCCTGTCTACAGTCTGTACTACTGCTTATCTACAGTCTGTTATAATGCACATCTACAGTCTGTTCTCCTGTACATCTATAGTTTGTTCTAATACTCATCTACAGTCTGTTCTAATGCCAGTCTAGAGTCTGTACTACTATTGCTCTACAGTCTGTTCAACTGCACCTCTACAGTTTATTCTACTGCACATCTACAGTCTGATCTAATGCTTGAATATATTCTGTTCTACTGCACCTCTACATTCTATTTTTCCGCACATCGTCAGTCTGTTTTACTGCACGTCTACAGTCTGTTCTAATGCCCGTCTATAGTCTGTTTTACTGCACATTGACAGTCTGTTGTAATAATTGTCGACAGTCTGTACTACTGCACCTCTACAATCTGTTTTACTGCAAATCTACAGTCTGTTCTAATGCTCGTCCACAGTCTGTTCTAATGCAGCTTTTAGTATGTACTACTGCAAATCTACAGTCTGTTCTAATGCTCGTCTCCAGTCTGTTCTAGTGCTCGACTACAGTCCGTTTTACTGCACGTCTATAGTCTGTTCTAATGCTGGTCCACAGTCTGTCCTAATGCAACTTTCCAGTCTGTTCTACTGCACATCTACAGTCTGTTCTAATGCTCGTCCACAGTCTTTTTACTGCACTTCTACAGTCTGTTCTATTGCTTGACTACAGTCTGTTCTACTGGGCGTCTACAGTTTGTTCTAATTCTCGTCTACAGTCTGTTCTATTACACGTCTACAGTCTGTTCTACTGTTCATCTACAGTCTGTTCTACTTCACGTCTACAGTCTGATCTAATGCACATCTACAGTCTGTTCTCCTGTCTACAGTTTGTTCTAATGCCAGTCTAGAGTCTGTACTTCTGTTGCTCTACAGTCTGTTCTACTGCTCATCTACAGACTGTTCTAATGCACGTCTACAGTCTCTTCTACTGCTCGTTTACAGTCTGCTCTATTGCATGTCTACAGTCTGTACTACTGCACGTCTACTGTCTGTTCTAATGACCGTCTAAAGTCTGTTCTAATGCTCGTCCACAGTCTGTTCTAATTCATGTCTTTAGTCTGTACTACTGCAAATCTACAGTCTGTTCTAGTTCTTGACTACAGTCTGTTCTACTGCACCTCTACATTTTGTTCTAATGCCTAATGTTCAAATGCGGCGGCCCCCAAAGTTTATACTGTTGTTGTGTCCTTGGGCAAGACACTTAACCCACCTTGCCTCTATTGGCTATAACACCTGTAATTACTGTAGAACAATGTAAGTCTGTTGTAATAATTTTAATTCTTATGTTTAGAGTTACTGGGGGCTTATAGTTCTCCTCAGGTCATGTCAAATTCATGTCATGTCCTTCGCTCTAATCCAAGCAGGAAGTAGACATAACAAGACTGAGACATGGCTTGTCACGGGACTCTTTCTCCTGGACCATTGTTAACGCCTCTCACCAAGGACGTCACTGTGTTGTACATAATCCCATGTTATGTTTACATCTGAGAGCAAACCTGTCACTGTACCCTTGTTACTGTGTGTCTCTTCGCTCATCCTTGCAAGGATTAAAACCTGACCATTGCTTGTTAAATTATAATCGGTCTCCGTGTCTCTCTGGTTAAATATATGGATATAAAATATTCCTATAACAAAGTCGCTTTGGATAAAAGCGTCAGGTAAATGAATAAATGTAAATGTAAATGTAATGCTTGTCTACAGTGTGTACTACTACATCCTACAGTCTGGTTCTAATGCTTGTCTACAGTCTGTTTTACTGAACATCTACAGTATGTTCTAATGCACATCTATAGTCTGTTCTAATTCTCGTCCAGTCTTTTTTACGTACTACTGCAAAGCTACAGTCTCTTCTAATGCTCGTCAATCTGTTCTACTACACATCCACATTCTCTTTTAATGCACGTCTATTGTCTGTTATAATCCTCGTTAAAAGTCTGTTCTAATGCAGGTCTTTAGTCTGTACTACTGCACATCTACAGCCTGTTCTATTGCGTGTCTACTGTCTGTTCTAATGCCCATCTACAGTCTGTACTACTGCACATATACAGTCTGTACTACTGCACCTCTACTGTCTGTTCTACTGCCATCTATAGTTTGTTTTGATGGTCGTCTACAGTCTGTTCTAATGCAAGTCTACAATCTGAACTACTGCTCGTCTACAGTTTGATCTTCTGCATGTCTACATTCTGTTCTAATAAACATCTATAGTCTGTTCTACTGGACATCTACAGTCTGTTCTAATGCTTGTCTACAGTCTGTTCTAATACCTATCTACAGTCGGTACTACTGCACCTCTACAGTCTTTTCTACTGCATGTCTACAGTCTATTCTTCTGCTCGTCTACAGTCTGTACTAATGATCGTGTAAAGTATGTACTACTGCACGTCTACAGTCTGTTCTACAGCACATCTACAGAATGTACTACTGCACGCCTATAGTCTGATCTAATGGTCGTCCACAGTCTGTACTACTGCACCAGTACAGTCTCTTCTACTGCACGCCTGCAATCTGTTCTAAAGTCCGTCTAAAATCTTTACTACTTCACCTCTACAGTCTGTTCTACTGCACGCTTACAGTCTGTTCTAATGTATGTCTATAGTCTGTTCTACTGCACGTCTATAGTCTGTTCTAATGCTCGTCTACAGTATGTTCTACTGCAACTCTACAGTCTGTTCTAATGCCAGTCTAGAGTCTGTAATAATACACATCTACAGTCTGTTCTACTGCACCTATAAAGTCTGTTCTACTGCACGTCTACAGTCTGTTCTAGTGCTCGACTACAGTCTGTTCTACTGGACGTCTACAGTTTGTTCTAATGCTCGTACAGTCTGTTCAATTACCCTTCTACAGACTGTTCTACTGCCCCTCTATAGTCTGTTCTACTCCATGTCTTCAGTCTGTTCTACTGCACATCTATACTCTCTTCTAATGCCCGTCCACAGTCTGTTCTAATGCAGGTCTACAGTATGTTCTACTGCACGACTACAGTTTGTTCTAATGCTCATCTACAATCTGTTCTAATGCCAGTCTAGAGTCTGTACTTCTGTTGCACTGCAGTCTGTTTCACTGTAGACCTACAGTCTTGTTCTACAGCACCTCTACAGTTTGTTCTACTGCATGTCTCCAGTCTGTTCTAATGCTCTACTACAGTCTTTTCTACTGTACGTCTTCAGTCTGTTCTACTGCATGTCTATATTCTCTCCTAATGATCGTCACCGTCTGTTCTACTGTGCGTCTACAGTCTGTTCTAATGCAGGTCTACAGTCTGTACTACTGCTCGTCTACAGTTTTTTCTTCTGCACATCTACAGTCTGTTCTAATGTTTGTCTACAGTATGTTCTACTGCACCTCTACAATCTATTCTTCTGCATGTCTACAGTCTCTTCTAATGCTCGTCTACAGTCTGTTCTATTGCCCATCTAAAGTCTGTTTTACTGCACTTCTACAATCTGTTCTACTGCACGTCTACAGTCTGTTGTAATGCTCGACTACAGTCTGTTCTACTGCACGTATACTGTCTGTTTTAATGCACATCTACAGTCTGTTCTAATGTTTGTCTACAAGCTATACTACTGCACCTTTAGTGTCTGTTCTACTACACTTCTACAGTCTTTTCTAATGCACGTCAATAGTCTGTTCTATTGCTCGTCCACAGTCTGTTCTAATACTTATCGACAGTCTGTTCTAATGCTCATCTACAGTCTGTACTACTGCAACTCTACAGTCTGTTCTACTGCACCTCTACAATCTGTTCTACTACACATCCACAGTCTTTTTTAATGCACGTCTATTGTCTGTTATAATCCTCGTTAAAAGTCTGTTCTAATTCAGGTCTTTAGTCTGTACTACTGCACATCTACAGTCTGTACTAGGAGTGCACCAACATATCGATACGGCGATATCTCGCGAGATTTACTCCCGCGATCGATTCTCGATGCACTCTTGGCAAGTATCAATCTTAAAAGACAATTATAAAATGCTCTATTCATTATCCATTGATGAGACGCGCGTTGCGAGTTTGGCTGTTGTGAGCGGAATTATATGACGTACACACACATGAAAATGGCGGAGTCAAGTGAGGAAAGTAGAAATGAGAGCCAGAAGGTAAAGGACGCTCCAGCAACATTTAAATTCAAAGTGTGGATTCACTTTGGACTTTATAGCAGTGCGGACGGGGCAACGCTAGAAAAGGACTATGCAATATGCAAGAACTGCTTTGCAAAAGTCCGCTACACGGGAAATACAACCAACATGCACAGCCACCTCACGCGGCATCACTCGGAGCTCTGTGAAATAGCCGTGGTTGGTGCTGGCTCAAAGCCGACACAACCCAGCGTAAACACCTTTTTCCAGGCAAAGCTATCACCTTCTTCTGGGAGGGCAAAGTCAATCACAAATGGGATCGCTTACATGTGTAAAGGGCTCCGTCCATACAGCGAGGTGGAGAACGAGGGTTCTGCTTTTAATGAAAATTTTAGAGCCACGCTTTGATATTCTCTCGGAAATATTTTGCTGAAAAAATTATTCCTGCACTTTATGACCAGACCAGGGCTAAAGTTGAGTCAGAACTCGAGTCGGCAGAAAGTGTGGGGCTCACGTGTGACGGTTGGACATCGAGGGCCACGGAGTCCTATATGACATTCACTGTGCATTTTATAAACAAAGACTGGGAAATTAAGTCATATGTCCTGCAAACCCGAGCAATGCACAAAACCCACACCGGGCACACATTGCCGATGTACTGAAATCCGCAGTGAGGAGTGGAATCTTGACTCTAAGAAGCCAGTGGTTGTCACCGACAATGCTTCAAACATGCGTGTAGCAATGGACTTAACAGGATATCAACATGTTAGATGTTTTGCTCATGTTTTAAATCTTGCATCCCAACGTGCGCTGATGGTAGCTGCTGTTGCCAAGGTACTTGTCAAAGTTAGGAGGATCTCAACATTCTTTCATAGAAGCACAACTGGAGCAGAAGCACTGAAAAGAAACCAGAAACTCCTTGGCCTCCCCCATCACAAGCTCATAACAGACATGCCTGTTCATTGGAATAGTGCCTATGAGATGGTCACCAGGTTTCTTGAGCAACAGCCAGCTGTCTGTGCTGCCCTCTTATCACCAGAGGTAAGAAAAGTTTTCAATATAAAAGGTGTAACTAAAATAAATAACTATACATTTATTATAAGCTACTTGATAGTACAATGAATAAATACTTTATACATACTAAATATATGTATATATATATATATATATATATATATATATATATATATATATATATATATATATATATATATATATATATATATTACATCATAGATATATATTTATAAGAAACATCATGTGTGAGGAAAAGAATCCCACCATTTCAGTGGTTGCTCCTCTTCATGCCCAACTGCTGCGAGACACTACCAGCACTGAAGAAGATTCTCCTCTGGTTCGAGAGATTAAGGAGCCATCAATCAAGACCTTTCAAAGAGATATCAATCAGAGGTGGAAAAGATCTCCTACGCATGTCCTCAGCCCTGGACCCTAGGTTTAAATCCCTTTTATTTCTGTCACCTGAAGAAGTGCAAGACACTTATTCAAAACTACAGTCAAAAGCTGCAGCTTTAAAGGAAGATGATCCAGTGCCTTGTGGGGATGTTCAGATGGATTTAGACGAAGAGGAGACCTGCACAGCAAAGAAAAGAAAGTCTGCACTTGTTGATCTTTTTGGTCAGACCTTCAAGAAGACCTCTAATGTCTCTACATCAGCAACCTCAATTGCGGAGAAGGAAATAAAACAATATCAAGATGCTTCTTCTCTGCCTCTAACTGAAGATCCACTGTTGTGGTGGAAATCTCAGCAACATGTGTTCCCTCTCCTCTCCAAGCTGGCCCATATGAATTTGTGTATTCCTGGGACCAGTGTAGCAGCTGAGAGAGTCTTTTCAACTGCAGGAGATATCATCAGTGCCCAAAGAAGTTCACTCACTCCTGAACATGCTGACCAACTCCTCTTTCTCAAGAAAAATATGAACATATAAAACACATACCATGAAGCTGTTTTCTATTTTGTTCTGAAAAATGTTTATTTTTGGATGCACTTTAAGTTGGGTACATTTTACTTTTACTTTAGCCCTAGTATATTTATTTATTTTTTATTTGAAAGCAGTAGCCCAAAGGTTTATGTTTCTTTCACTTAATGTTCATAATATAATAACTTAATGTTCATGTTTATAAGGGACAATCGTATAGTATTGTTTACACTGAATCTGTCCTCAGCCTTACAACTAGTTTGCACCGAAATGGTGTCACCGTTAGTCGAAGACATAGTATTACTGATTGCAGAAATGTTACACTAAAATACTGTCTGTGACTGTTTTGTTGCAACTAATAAGACATGTGTTATTGTTATTGTGTTTCAGCAAAAATAAATAGATGGAGATAAATTTTCCGAAAAAAATGTCTTTCTTAAAACATAATATATTGTGAGCTATTATTTGTAGCAGATCAGCCTCCAGAACGCCACACGGATTATAACATTTGTTTAATCACTTACAGACCTCCAAACTGTTTCACTAAGGGTCTTCAAGATTAACAACTGTTGTTTCACCATCGGCCTCCAGAGACAGGCCGTGGATGTAAATCTTGAGAAGAAGACATGCTAACCCCGTTTTCTTTCAGATAAAAGGACACCAACGTGTTTTGCCAAGAACAGGAAACTTATTAATGACTTTGTTTTGCTTTTATAAGAATTGGAACTTCGTTCTACCCAGCACCTTTACCTAGAATTTCGTAGCTATCCTGAAGGACGGAGGAATGCGTTTGATCCAACCAAAACTAAGTTTTGTATGATTGAACACTACCCCTTTTGGTTTAACTGGACAAATGACTCTGCACTCAAGAAGGATATTTGGTATTATTTCATTAAAGGACATTTTGTTATTTTATTATTTAGAAAGATAGTGAAATTACTAACAATTATACTGTTTGTTTCAGGATGCAGAGTTTTACAAGTCAACTAATTCCTTCCATTCCTACAGAGTTACGTTTTATGTTAATAAAATGTAATGAATATATGTTTTATAATAAGTCTGACAAATGTTCCTTTGCATAATCCTGCAAGTACAAATGTTTTTGTGTGTTTTACGAAAACCAAGGAAAATAGGGTGAAACAAAAGGAATGTTTAAGACTTAGTTTAAACATTTAAACTCCCCCCCAAAGCAATGCCTTCCTCCGTAAGACACACCCCGTCCAAAAGTGTTAAAACGGGCGCACAGCCAAAAACTCTCTTCTCTCTACTCTCCGTCTCCTCTTCACTTCGCACTGGACGTCTTGTCCGTTCAGGGCCGTAGGCCCTCGAAACCATTACAAGCTCCGGACCTCGTGTAACGAGTAAATTTTCTTTGTACTTTAAAGCCTGCAAGTTTAGCTTGCCGCGATAAAGTTTCCTTCACACAGCTGCTCAAAGTAGCTTACTTCCTGCCAGCCTGCCAACAAAAGGAAGTTGCCTCGCTTTTATTTTTGAAGATTTCCTGCCTGCTAAAGAGTTAGCTTGACTAAAATCTAACTTTCTCGAGCAAGTTTAAGCCAGCAACACAGCCGCTAAACCTTCTCCAGTGGACTTCGCAATAACTTTGAAAGACTCAATTTTACTCGGTGTACGACGCTGATGCTAAAAGGCTTGGCTAGTTGTGACAGTAACGAGACGCTTTTTGAATCTCCCGGGCCCACGGCAGCCCCTCTGGAGAGTGGAAACAGCAGGCCATCCTGGAGGCGACATCGTCATCGGTTGCGACAGGGTTCCGGAGAACCTCTAGACCTCTCGTCGCTAAGATCTGATACCAATCACGACCCCAGGGTGAGTCTAAACGTTACACAAGTTTGGCGTCTAACTGTCTAAACATAACAGCCTTGGCCTCAGAAACCGTCATCGAACCCCTCTAAACGCTCCGTAACAGCCCCTCATCTAATAATAGAGTCAATAATCAATAGGCCTACTTTCTTTTGTTTCACAAAATCCTCTGAAAGTAAAGTGTTTTATCGTTCTTTGATTTACCCATTCATGTGTCAATAATTATCCCTTTGTGTCATTTCCCTGTCATTATTCACTGTTTAATTTTTATAATCTTTAATAAAACCCCATAAAGACATTTACTGTTTCAATGTTTAATTCATTAATTTTCGAAAACGAGTGAGAATTTACTTCCTTTAGATTAATGAGACTAGACTAAACAGTTTCTCTGGATCTGTTCAAAACTAGAGTGGTGCCCCGAAAGAAATTAATATTTTGACAAGCAAAATATTAATTATTAATTTTCATAATTAATATTCATATTAATTATTAATTAATAAGACCATATTCCCTACATATTATTTTTACGCCCCGCGTGAGCCTCGGAAGAATTTTTCTTGATTAAACATTAGAATCACTCAACATCCAAAGTCTTTACAAAATTGCTGTCCACTGAAAGCTGTGCCTTTGTTGTGCTGTTGCTTAGCAATGCGTTTAACCGCGTGCGTGTGTGTGTGTGTGAGAGATGTGCTTTTGTTTGTTAAGTGTGAAGCGCTGTCGAAATTGTTAAATTCAAATCGTACCAGCTGGACTGATATTGTTTTGAATTACAATTAGTATTGTACGTACATTTATAACAATGTTTGTAAAAGTTGTTTAGTCTGCTGAAAAGCTCAGAGACTTTTCAAATGTTGCATGCATGTTAAACACACGAGCCAAAGTGTGTAACTTCATATGGGCCCGAGACAAAAAGCTAACTACTGTGCTACGCCAGAGTTAAGTTAAAATTGTCTCTTACAAGTTGAAAAAAATTGCCGCGTTGTGCCGGAATTTATAAGAAAACTTGTCTTGCCTAAGGCTTATGAGCCTGGGTGTATTTTGCTGGAGGCCTTCACAGCCTAGCTAACTGTGAAAACCCTCCCACTAAAAGCCACGTGGGCTGCCGTGCGTTTTGTCTAAAAACGTAGTTTGAGCCTGCTGTGATAAATGTGCTTGTGTTTAAAACGTGGCCTTGTACCTGCCTTGTACAAAGCGCTGCTGTGTTTTAAACCGCTGGTTAACAAGTTGTAGACGCGTCCCAAGCCAGTCTCTGACTGGAGCTAAAAACAAACTTTGCCCGGCACCCTCAAAGGGGCGTGCCGGAGACTTCACTCCGGAAGCCAGAGACTCACGAGTCTCTATCGCTAGCGGAAAGAAGTGGTAAAACCACTGACTCACGAGAGTCTTTATCGCCCCTAGCGGAAAGAATTAGTAAAACCACAGACACAAGTTTCTACTGCCCTAGCGGAAGAGAAGTGCGAAACTTCTAAAAATCTCAAGAGGAGCTCTCGTCTCTCTCTCTGGTGGTCACTCAACGGAATTACACTTTTTCCTCAATAGTGACTGATTTAAGTTTAGAATTTAACAACTGAGTAATTTAAGCTTTCATTGACACTGAAAGGCCTGATTGAATTAACATAAAAGTGAATTACTCTCTGAATTAACACCTGCTGAACTGCTATTAAGCTGTTTTTGATTGTTGTTAATGCCTGTGTCTTTTTAAATGCACAAACCTGCATTGCATCGGCTTTTGGAAAATTTTGATGCTAACCCTGCATTTAATTTGATTGATTAATTTGTCTTGATTAACAATTTAAGACTGCTTTTGTGACTTTCCTATCTACCCAGGATTTGTCAAATTGGAATGCTAACGCTAACAGCTTACTAACACACTACGACAACACTGCTGTTACGTCTGAACAGACTTAACCCTGCACGAATTTTGTCATAGCTGTAATTTAAAAGCTGATTACCTGCATGAATTGTTAGATTAAACCCACTGATTCTGCACTGTTAATTTTACAAATTAGCACAGCAGCATCCCTGCACTGTTAACCCTCATTAACATTCACACCACTAGGCTATTGCTACATAGTCACTGCTTAATACTAGCATAAGGTCATTTCACTCACAAATAGACTTTATACTAACTTTCACTTCAACAATTCCTTCTTTTATTACTTTCAATCTGACTTATTTGACTTAATAAACCTTTTATTTTAATTTAATTTAATTTGAATTTTATTTTACTTTAAATAAAATAAAATGTTAACTTTAATTTTTATTCCTTCATTATTTTTTTTTTATTATTTACACTTTTACTCAGATTTTCAAAAATCCTTTTACAGTCTGCTTGAGTTTTACGCCTTCTTCGTAACACTCTACAAGTAGTAACTCTCTCCTTGCAGTTAAAACGTAATCTAACAATAACTCACTTTCTCAGAGAAACCCCATTTCTCAACAAGTCTGACTCACAGTCTACAGGTTCTGGTAGTCCCAGCAAGCTTCTGGATCACTTGGACTCAGCTCTAAATGATCTAACAGAACAGGTGCTACCCCAATATGTTGACGAAATTCAGACCACACCTCCCAACGAGCTAGATTCAGTTCTTAGTTCCTTGATTAGCATTGCGCTAACCTCTAAGCCAAAAGACAAGGATCTAACTAAGCTGTTAGGTCAAATGGCTATTGTTATGCGCGCACAGCAGAAACACGCTGAGGATCTCCTGGCACGCAGCCACGAGAAAATCCAGGTCCAGAAACAGGACCTCGCCCGCTTCCAACGCGATATCAAGACATTGAATCAGGAACTCCAGATAACTGAGGGGACCCTCAGTGACTTAAAGAACGAGCTGAGCGGACGCAATGTTCTCGTGACATTGCAGAACTGCAGCTCAACCAACGGGACGAGTACAATGCTATGCGAGAGGAGCTCATCAAAGCAGGCAAAAGTACACAGCTGTCCGCAAATATGCTGGCACAGGAAGCTCGGCGGAGAGAGTCCCTGAGTGCACGGGTAGAGGCCCTCGCTCAACAAGGTGACTTAGACCGCCAACGGACTTTGTCCCACAACCAGCTTTGAAACAGAGACATCTGGACTACGGTCCCACCAATAGAGACTTTGACAAAATTGCGCGTCATATCACTCGCTTTGAGCCCCATCAAGGATCGGCTCATGACACTAGCGCGTACCTCAGAGACATTGAGTTCTACCTCCAGAGAATACCCAATGCTACCGTTGAGGACAAAATCTTTTGATAAAACTAACATCAAGCAGAGATGTTAGTAGCTTCATCGAGCGTCAACCCCTGAGGTCCAAGCTGACTTGATCTCCTTAGTCAGTCCCTCAGGGTGGAATTCTCAGGCGTTACGGTAAATGTGGGTCTGACTGCCGCCCTAATGATCAAACAGGCACGGCCAGAGTCCCCACAGCTATACTATCATCGGCTACGCAGCTTATTTTGGTCCACTCAATGAACCAAACATGGAGGAGGATAAAAACTTCAAAGCCCTCTTTGTGCAAAACCTCCATCCAACTACCAGCCATCATCTTTGCGTTTCTGCATGCCCACAAACGCAGACCAGCCGCCAACTTCGCGAGCTGGCAATGCGGGCATTTACTAAACAGATGCTGAGGCAGACTAAACGTCAAACGCCAGACACTCTCGTCACCGTAGATCGGACTCTAGCGCTCGAAGGAGCGCCGACCTACAATCTAAGTTGCCCAGGAGCCTCCTGCTTTCCAGACAGGAAAGAGGGACCTCGACCACACAAAAGAGAGCCGGGTCAACACCCGACCTGGCCCGAACGTAAGTTCAAAGACCAGGGCCCTCAATGGAGACCTCGGTTCGAAAATAAATTTCGAACCAATCCAAACCGTAACCAAGGGGGGTCCTATCAAAACCGCGACGACAGGAGAAACCATTATCGTCGGTCCCAAGACCAACGATCATCAGGTAGCCCACCTGTCGAACGACAAAGTCATCACGAGGACCGAGCCCCTGAAACTCAGACTAATCGCGAGAAGCCCCACGGCGATAGGAGTCTGACTACAGAGGAGGCTCGGGCCATAGAACGCATACTCAAGCGAATCGCCGAAAGTCCAAGGACAAGGCTGATCTGTATACGGTGGAGGCCTCTAAGGCCCCGATTCAGACACAGTCACAACCGATCCAAGTCGACTTAACACGCAACGAAAATACAGAGTCTACTGAAGGGAATGAACATCTCCCAGACCTGCACCTAGGCTCTGACGATCCAGAGCCACTCAATGACATTGTCCAGGACCCTAGCATGGACAACACGGAGGAAGTGATCCAGATCACAAATACCTCAGTCCGTCTAGCGCCGTCCAAGTGAACCCAAACATCGGGCTGTGCCATGACCACGCCACGACTATCGAATGTGAAACACCCTTTCACCAATTTCTGGGTCACCTAACTGAAAAGGAGTAGCTCAGCTTTATCTCTCTGTCTTGTTAGAAGACCACTTGACGCACAAAGCACTTCTCGACACAGCCGCTGACATCAGCCTAATTTCAGGCAACCTGTTCAGATCACTCCAGGCTATAGCGAGAAGATCCCACAGGGACTTGAAGTCCCACCCGTGCTCTTTAGAAATAAGGCCTTACGCTGATGATCGGACGATCATCAACAAGGTAACCTTAGTCCAACTGACCATCGGACCCATGACACTGATACACCCAGTGTACGTGTCCCACCTTGACAATGTCCCACTTCTGATTGGAAAAGACATCCTCAATCGCTTTGAACCACTGATCAACTTCAAGCAGCTGAAGATTTGGGCCCAAGTGCGAGAACCACTTCCAATCTTCCTGAATGAATCTCAGTGCTATGCGATTGATAGGGAATCACCAATCGGCAGGGTAGCCACCGACATCGCTGGTACAACAACCATGCAACCTCGGTGCGAACCAAACCCCTTTACATTGCGTGACAACTTCCTATGCACGCTGAAGGACCCATTAGTGATGACACCCCAGATTGTCAATGGCATCTCACTGGAAGCAACTCCAGTCGACAATGTCGTGATGGCCTTATGGGCTGACAAATCTGCCATCAGCCAGGAGCTGTTTAACACTCTAACGCAGATAAACCCGTGCCTGACCTTCATAAAGAAGCGCACTAGGTTCCCTGCTAACCCCACACCGACTCATGCGTTAACCGCCATCGGTCTATGCTCTGCCATTGTATGCGATGGAACAAAGAGAACTGACCCACACGTTTGCTGTCATCCCTAATCTCTCACATTCAGTGTACATTGGGGCTGACATGCTAGTCAGACTCGACGCACAAGTCGACACCATTAACAACGTTCTCTGGTCCCTGACTGGAGTACGTAAAGAATCACTTTCACTGACCAAAGGAAACTTGAGATCGGGTCAAAGCGATCCCGGCGTGTGTCAGGTAAGTAACGACTGCCATCTCACGATACCGCCGCGTAACATCATGGACATACGTCTGAAAGCGTTTCCAGGACAACAAGTTAACTCTTCACAAGCGTTCTTCCAACCGTCGCCTCTGTTCGTTGAGTTAGGCTTGTCTGTCCAGGCAACACCCCTGGTCGAGCTCGACTCTCGATCAACACACGTGCTAGTGCAGAATCCTACTGCCAATAGCATTCTCGTCCCGAAGGCCACACCTTTAGGTTGGCTGATTGACACTAGGTTCCATGACTGTGAACTCAGAATCCCAGTCATAGGGGCGTATGCCACACTCACTCGCGACTGAACAACAGGAGGCCGGAGTTGTCTACACAAAACCTTCGGAGCAATCGCCATATACCCCTCACTTGTGGTCGATACCGACACTATCTGCAGGGTCGATCTGGCTGATGCTGAGGTAATGGTTGTACAGACAGGCTCCTGCTCTCCTCGATACAGACAAAGACCTGAACGATCAGGCAGACCTCATGGCAAAACAAGGGGCTCTAGACAAAGCTCTCTGGCAATTCCAGCCAGAAACCTCGTCTGATCGACCCCTTCCCACCCAACCCACCCATTCTGTCTGTCTGGTTACCCGATCTAAGGCAACCGCAACCGGTGCCTCGGCTCTGACCCCTGCAGACCCATCAACTTCCTTTCTTTCTTTCACTGGTTCCGGCCTCGTTGCCCTTCAAGCAGCGGACTCGGCAATCCACAAACTTATGCTTTACCTTTCAGACCCGATGTCTAACCCCATCGTAGACACTGACTTTTCCTCCGACGCATATCTTACAAAGCTATGGGCGGTGCGCTCAACTCCACCTGCGTCATGGCTTGCTTGTTCACGTCTCTGACACCCTCACTTCACCTGCGTTCGTAGTGCCTCAGAGCCTAAGGGGGTCATGCTAACGCACGCATGACGCCTCCTTTAGCAGGCCACAGAGGTGTCGCGCAACACATCAGGCACTTCAACAAGTGGCATACTGGCCACACATGCAAATGGCCGTGGCAGAATACATCAAAGGCTGCCTAGTATGCTGCCAATCTCAACCGACAAGACCACTCCATCGTGCACCCTTACAAAGAAGGGGCATTTCTTTTCTGTGGTCTGACCTCCAAATCGATTGGATGGGACCCTGACTAAATCAACAAGGGGCAACAAATACATCCTAATGGTCACCTGTGCCTTCACTAAATGGGTGAAAGGACTTCCAGCCCCAAGCGACACGGCACAGACCACAGCCTTTCTACTCATGAACCACGTGTTCTCCAGATTCGGCTTACCCTGTAAGGTCGATTCTGACCGTGGGACTCACTTCACCGCCGAGGTGATGGGACAACTGTGGCAAACCATGGGCAAAATTCCACGTCAACCACCACCCCAGTCCTCAGGCCAAGTAGAAAGAGCAAACCGAACGGTGATCGACATCCTAAAGAAATATGTTGCATCTAATCACCGAGACTGGGACGTCAAACTGCACTTGGTCCTGATGGCTATCAGAGCCACGGCACACGGCGACCGAGTCTCCCGTTTGAGCTCATGACCGGTAGGCAGATGATGCTTCCCCTACACTTACTGTATCAGCCAGGAGAGGCTAACATCGCTACGGCCTATACCTCACACCAGTACATGGCTGATCTCCAGGCACACCTGAGAATCACCTTCGCCTTTGCCCAGGAAAAACTAGGCAAAGGGCAGAAGGCGTAAGGTCTATTATGACCAAAAGTCATCTAGGGACGAACTACAGGTGGGAGACAAAGTGTGGTACTACATGTTCAGCCAACTCACTGGACAAACAAGAGGTGGTACCAACCGACTAACGCTGAAATTCCTCCCGCGTTGGCGGACCGTACACCATTGTCAACAAACTATCCCGGTGGTGTATCAGATAAAGATCACCAAAGGGAGAAAGGAACCCACTCTCAAGTGGATACACTGCAACCAGATAAAGTTGCACAAAACCCCATGGGATCTACAGGGGCGTTCACGCTCCCAAGTAGTCTTAAACGGATCCCTTAGCTCGCAGTAACCACTAACAACTAACCTCTAACCTCTAACTCTGATTTCCTAACTCTTTTCACCTTTCAGTGGTAACTGTGAGTAATTCAATAACTGTAACTGATAACTCTGGTTTTCCCTGTCAATGAATCAATTCTCGTTGCAACCGCCGCTGTGTGTACCTTGCGTAACCTCGGGTGCTCTGGCGAATACCGCTAACATTTCCACTGTAATAGACAAGTCTCGGAGTAACAGCAGCAACTCCAAACGTTTAAAAAAACGTCGAAGACACTGTGTCAGTGGTAAACACTCACAGTGAGACTCTAAAACCAACCAAACCAAACTGTAGACCATACACACACTCAAATGGTCGCCTTGCTGATAAATGACACGCTCATAGACATCAGCTCCTCAGTGGACAGCCGAGCAATGAGAAGAATTCTTTGAAGGATCACGCATAACCATTATGTCCCTTACATAATCACTATGTATATCCTTGTCCCTAAATGCATGCAAAGTCCCTCCAAGTTATGATCCTCCTAACATATTTTCTTTTATTATAAACACCTCCCTAAACTTTAAACAAACTAAATGAGACAGCTCTCTCATTTCTTTATTTCACAATAAGTCCTTCTTTAAGTGATAAACTTAATCTATCTCCATTAGCAACGGATATAATACAAACCAAGTAAAGCCCCTTTACACTTGTATACTTTTCCTTAATCACGTTTGCATCATTACACCTGTTATGACGCCAAACTATGTGTTTAACGTGTGGCTTACTCCCTGGTCTGCAAGGATGTCGACACGGAAACTTGTGAAACCAGCTTCGTGTCGAAAAGGGGACTGTAGCAGATCAGCCTCCAGAACGCCACACGGATTATAACATTTGTTTAATCACTTACAGACCTCCAAACTGTTTCACTAAGGGTCTTCAAGATTAACAACTGTTGTTTCACCATCGGCCTCCAGAGACAGGCCGTGAATGTAAATCTTGAGAAGAAGACATGCTAACCCCGTTTTCTTTCAGATAAAAGGACACCAACGTGTTTTGCCAAGGACAGGAAACTTATTAATGACTTTGTTTTGCTTTTATAAGAATTGGAACTTCGTTCTACCCAGCACCGTGTCAAAGGTGACACATGGAACATCACAGACTGCTAGGCGCCATGTCCAAAAGCCGTAAATCCTGTAGATAAGGTGTCCATCCAGCTTTCTCGAGAACACTTTATTCTAATCCTGATTGACAGTTGAAAATGTCTTTGATCATAGTCGTTCGGGCATGGTCAAACACTACCCCCTTTTGGTTTAACTGGACAAATGACTCTGCACTCAAGAAGGACATTTGGTGTTATTTCATTAAAGGACATTTTGTTATTTTATTACTTAGAAAGATTGTGAATGTACTAACAATTATACTGTTTGTTTCAGGATGCAGAGTTTTACAAGTCAACTAATTCCTTCCATTCCTACAGAGTTACGTTTTATGTTAATAAAATGTAATGAATATATGTTTTTATAATAAGTCTGACAAATGTTTCTTTGCATAATCCTGCAAGTACGAATAAGTTTGTGTGTGTTTTAAAACCAAGGAAAATAGGGTGAAACAAAAGGAATGTTTAAGACTTAGTTTAAACATTTAAACTCCCCCCCAAAGCAATGCCTTCCTCCGTAAGACACACCCTGTCAAAAAGTGTTAAAAGTGACCGCTGGTCAAAAACACGCTCTCTCTGCACTACTCTCCGTCTCCTCTTCACTTCGCACTGGACCTCTTGTCCGTTCAGGGCCGTAGGCCCTCGAACCTCTCACAAGCTCCGGACCTCGTGTAATGAGTAAATTTTCTTTGTACTTTAAAGCCTGCAAGTTTAGCTTGCCGCGATAAAGTTTCCTTCACACAGCTGTTCAAAGTAGCTTACTTCCTGCCAGCCTGCCAACAAAAGGAAGTTGCCTCGCTTTTATTTTTGAAGATTTCCTGCCTGCTAAAGAGTTAGCTTGACTAAAATCTAACTTTCTCGAGCAAGTTTAAGCCAGCAACACAGCCGCTAAACCTTCTCCAGTGGACTTAAATAACTTTGAAAGACTCAATTTTACTCGGTGTCACGCTGATGCTAAAAGGCTTGGCTAGTTGTGACAGTAACGAGGCGCTTTTTGAATCTCCGGGCCCACGGCAGCCTCTGGAGAGTGGAAACAGCAGGCCATCCTGGAGGCGACAACGTCATCGGTTGCGACAGGGTTCGGACAACCTCTAGACCTCTCGTCGCTAAGATCTGAGACCAATCACGACCCCCAGGGTGAGTCTAAGTTACACAAGTTTGGCGTCTAACTGTCTAAACATAACAGCCTTGGCCTCAGAAACCGTCATCGAACCCCTTTAAACGCCTGTAACAGCCCCTTATCTAATAATAGAGTTAATAATCAATAGGCCTACTTTCTTTTGTTTCACAAAATCCTCTGAAAGTAAAGTGTTTTATCGTTCTTTGATTTACCCATTCATGTGTCAATAATTATCCCTTTGTGTCATTTCCCTGTCATTATTCACTGTTTAAATTTTTATAATCTTTAATAAAACCCCATAAAGACATTTACTGTTTCAATGTTTAATTCATTAATTTTTAACGAGAAGAATTTACTTCCTTTAGATTAATGAGACTAGACTAAACAGTTTCTCTGGATCTGTTCAAAACTAGAGTGGTGCCCGAAAGAAATTAATATTTTGATAAGCAAAATATTAATTATTAATTTTCATAATTAATATTCATATTAATTATTAATTAATAAGACCATATTCCTACAGTCTACAGTCTGTTCTTCTGCACATCTACAGTCTGTTCTAACTGCACATCCACAGTCTGTTCTAATGTAAGTCTACAATCTGTACTACTGCTCATCTATACTCTGTTCTACTGCACGTCTACAGTCTGTTCTTATAACGTCTACAGTCTGTTATACTACACATCTACAGTCTCTACTACTGCACTTCTAAAGTCTGTTCTAATGCACATCTACAGTCTGTTCTAATGCTCGTCCACAGTCTGTACTACTGCATCTCTAGAGTCTATTCTTCTGCACATTGTCAGTCTCTTCTACTGGACGTTTACAGTCTGTTCTAATGCTCGTCTACAGTCTTTACACGAGCATTAGAACAGACTGTACATGAGTATTAGAAAAGACTGTAGACATGCTTTAGAACAGAGTGTAGAGGTCCAGTAGTACAGACTCTAGACGACCATTAGAACAAACTGTAGATGTGCAGTAGAAGAGACTTTAGAAGTACAGTAATACAGAAAGTTGACAATTATTAAAAGAGGCGGTAGGCGTGCAGTAGAACAGACTCTAGACAATAATTAGAACAGACTGTAGACATCCAGTAGAACAGACTGTAGATGTGCATTAGAGGAGACAGTAGACGTTAATTAAAACAGACTATAGTCGTGCAGTAGAATAGACTGTAGAAGTACAATAGAACAGAATGTAGAGGTGCAGTTGAAGAGACTGTAGACATGCAGTTGAACATACTTCAGAGCAGCAGTAGTACAGACTCTAGATTGGCATTAGAACAGACTGTATATGAGTATTAGAAAACACTCTAGACATGCTTTAGAACAGACTGTAGAGGTGCAGTAGTTCAGACTATAGACTAGCATTAGAACAGACTATATATGAGTATTAGAAAATACTCTAGACATGCTTTAGAACAGACTGTAGAGGTGCAGTTGTTCAGACTATAGACGAGCATTAGAACATACTGTAGATGTGCAGTAGAAGAGACTGTAGAGCTGCAGTATTATAGACTGTCGACAATTATTAGAAAGGACTGTAGACGTGCAGTAGAACAGACTGTAGACTTGCAGTAGAACAGACTGATGATGCTGCAGAAGAATAGACTTTAAAGGTCCATTACTACAGACTGTACACGAGAAATAGAACAGACTGTATATGAGTATTAGAATAGACTGTAGACATGATTTTAGAACAGACTGTAGAGGTGCAGTAGTACAGACTCTAGACAAGTAGTAGTTCAGACTGTCGACTTGCATTAGAAAAGACTGTAGATGTGCATTAGAACAGACTGTAGATGTACAATAGAACAGACTGTAGAGGTGCAGTTCAACAGACTGTAGACGTGCAGTTGAACAGTCTTCAGAGCAGCAGTAGTACAGACTCTAGATTGGCTGTAGAACAGACTGTAGACGATCATTAGAATAGACTGTAAAGTCTAGTAGAACAGACTGTCAATGTGCAGAATAATAGATTCTAGAGGTGCAGTAGTACAGACTGTAGATGAGCATTAGATCAGACTGTATATGAGTATTAGAAAACACTGCAGACATGCTTTAGAACAGACTGTAGAGGTCTAGTTGTACAAACTGTAGGAGCATTAGAACAGACTGTAGAGGAACAGTAGAACAAACTGTAGAGGTCGAGTAGTAAAGACTGTTATTGGGTAATAGAACAGACGATATTCGAGCAATAGAACAGACTATAGATGTGCAGTAGTATAGACTGTAAGAAGCAGTAGTACAGAATGTAGACAATTATTAGAACAGACAGAAGGCGTGCAGTAGAAAAGACTGTAGACGAGCATTAGAACAGACTGTAAATGTCCAGTAGAACAGACTGACCATGTGCAGAAGAATAGACTGTAGTGGTGCAGTAGTACAGACTGTACAGCATTAGAACAGACTGTATATGAGTATTAGAAAACACTGTAGACATGCTTTACAACAGACTGTAGAGGTGCAGTAGTTGACTGTAGATGAGCATTAGAACAGACTGTATATGAGTATTAGAAAACACTAATAGAAATGCTTTACAACAGACTGTAGAGGTGCAGTAGAACAGACTGTAGACGTGCAGTAGAACAGACTGTAGTTGAGCAGTAGTACATACTGTATACTTGCATAGGAACAGACTGTATATGTGCATTAGAACAGACTGTAGATGTGCAGTAAAACAGACTGTAGACTTGCAATAGAGCAGACTGAATACGTGCAGTAGAACAGACTTAAGATGCGCTGTAGAACAGACTGTAAACATGCAGTAGAACAGACTGTAGACATGCATTAGAAAAGACTGTAGATGTGCATTACAACAGACTGTAGATGTGCAGTAAAACAGACCGTAGTTATGCAGTAGAACAGACTGCATTAGAGCAATAGTACAGACTGTAAACTGGCATTAGAACAGACTGTAGAGGTGCAGTTGTACAGACTGTAGATGTGCAGTAAAACAAACTGTAGATGAGCAGTAGTACAGACTGTAGACTTGCATTAGAACAGACTGTAGATGTCAAGTTCTGTGTGTTTTTAACTGACTACAGCTCTGCCCAAACTTGAAAACTGCTTTATCTCTGATGAATGCAAGGACAATTCAAAACTGTTCTTTCTTTTTCTTTTTTTCCTAAAGATGATCGGGTGGAACAGAATAGGTTGATAACCTTTAAAATATACAAACCAAAGCAGAAATTAGTTGCAAATAAATCACAAATAACTCAATACCACTTCCTCAAATAGTAAATGTCAAACCAAACAGTCATTTTAATTAACCTATGGTCTCTAATTAAACTTATATAATTTAAACAATACACATGCTTAGAGTAATGTTCACATAAAGTATTCACTATTTGATTTAAATTGGACATTACAACCAAGCAAACAAAATCATACAAAAGTCTTAACTCAACACAAACAAACACACAGTCCACTTTTGTCCTACCAGTTGTGTCCTTGGATAATCAGGAGCTGTGGTCAAAGTTTCTTTTCCTCAGGAACAAGTGAGATGGCCAACTGAGCTTTTACCAAACATTTCAACTGCCATGCACTCTGTGTGTGCGTGCTGGTAATTATGGTCCCAAGAGCACTTCCTGGAAGTTGGTTCCATAACCTTTTGATGCGTGGTTGCCCCTGCAGTTTGGGAGTGCTCTTAGTAATTTGAGTAAAAATAGGCTGAGTGCTCAGGACAACTTGTACCTTGAATTGACATAACAGTAGATGTGCAGTAAAACAGACTGTAAACGTGCAGTAGAACAGACTGCAGTAGAGCAGAGGTACAGACTGTAAACTGGCATTAGAACAGACTGTTGAGATGCAGTTGAACAGACAGTAGGCGTGCAGTTGAACAGACTGTAGATGTGCATTGGAACAGACTAAAGACGTACAATAGAACAGACTGTAGGCGAGCAGTAGAACACACTAAAGACCTGCATTAGAACAGGCGGTGGGCGAGCATTAGAACAGACTGTAAAGTCCAGTAGAACAGACTAACAATTAGAACAGATTGTAGATGTGCAGAAAAACAGACTGTAGACGTGCAGTAAAATAAACTGCAGTAGAGCAGTAGTAAAGACTGTAAACTGGCATTAGAACAGACTGTAGACATGCAGTAGAACAGACTGTAGATGTGCAGTAGAACAAACTGTTGAGGTGCAGTAATACAGACTGCAAACGAGCATTATACAGACTGTAGAAGTGCAGTAGTACAGACTGTAGATGTGCAGTAGAACAGAATGTAGACTTTTATTAGAACAGACTGTATACCTGCAGTCGGACAGACTGTAGATGTGCTTTAGAAAAGACTGTAGACGTTTATTAAAAATAGACTATAGTCGTGCAGTAGAACAGACTGTAGGCGTGCAATAGAACAGACTGTAGAGGTGCAGTTGAACAGACTGTAGATGTGCATTAGAACAGACTGTAGATGTGCATTAGAAGAGACTGTAGACAATTATTAAAATAGACAATAGTTGTGCAGTAGAACAGACTGTAGACAAGCATTAGAAATTACTGTAAACGTCCAGTAGAACAGACAATGTGCAGAAGAATAGACTCTAGAGGTGCATTACTACAGACTGTAGATGAGCATTAGAACATACTCTATATGAGTATTAGAAAACACTGTAGAAATGCTTTAGAACAGACTGTAGAGATGCAGTTGTATAGATTGTAGACAAGCATTAAAACAGACTGTAGAAGTGCAGTACTTCAGACTGTAGATGTGCAGTAGAAAAGACTATTGAGGTGCAGTAGTACAGAATGTCGACATTTATTATTGCCCTTCTACTGTCTCTTCTAATGCTCGTCTACTGTCTGTATTACTGCACCTCTACAGTCTGTACTAAAGCACATCTACAGTCTGTTCTAATGCTCGTCCACAGTCTATTCTTATGCAGGTCTTTAGTCTTTACTACTGCACATCTACAGTCTGTTCTAATGGACGCCTACATTCTGTTCTAATGCTCATCTACAGTCTGTTCTATTGTACGTCTACAGTCTTTTCTACTGCACATCAACAGTCTGTTCTAATGCTCATCTACAGTCTGTACAACTGCACCTCTACAGTCTGTTCTACTGCATGTCTACAGTCTGATCTAATGCCATTTTACAGTCTGTACTATTGCTCTACTGCATTCTATTCTACTGCATGTCTACAGTCATTTTTACTGCACATCTACAATCTGTTCTAATTGTCAGTCTGTTATACAATCTACAGTCTGTACTAATTCTGCTCTGAAGTCTGTTCAACTGCACGTCTACAGTCTGTTCAACTGCACCTCTACAGTCTGTACTACTGCACTTCTACAGTCTGTTCTAATGCTTGTCTACAGTCTGTATTACTGCACCTCTACAGTCTTTTATAAATGCATGTCTACAGTGTTTTCTAAAACTCATATACAGTCTGTTCATTTGCTCATCTACAGTCTGTACTACTGCAGCTCTAGAGTCTATTCTTTTGCACATTGTCAGTTTGTTCTACGGGGACGTTTACAGTCATTTCTATTGCTCGTTTACAGTCTGTTCTAAGGTAATTCTAGAGTCTGTACTACTGCTGCTCTGATTTCTGTTCACCTGCACGTCTACAGTCTGTTTTACTGCATATCTACAATCTGTTCTAATTGTCAGTCTGTTCTACTGGACGTTTACAGCCTGTTCTAAAGCTCATCTACAGTCTGTTCTAAAGCCAATCTAGAGTCTGTACAACTGCTGCTCTGACATCAGTTCAAATGCACATCTATAGTCTGTTCAACTGCGTCTACAGTCTGTTCTAATGCACATCTACAGTCTATTCTAATGCAAGTCTACAGTCTGTACTACTGCTCATCTACAGTCTGTTCTATTGCACGTCTACAGTCTGTTCTGAGAAACGTCTACAGTCTGTTCTACTACACATCTACAGTCTGTACAACTGCTCTACTGCAGTCTATTCTACTGCACTTCTACAGTCTGTTCTACTGCACGAATATAGTCTGTATTAATAAATGTCTACAGTCTTTTCTAATGCACATCTACAGTGTGTGCTTGTGGAAGTCTACAGTCTGTTCTAATAATTGTCTAGATTCTGTTCTACTGCATGCCTACAGTCTCTTCTAATAATAGTCAACATTCTGTACCACAGCACCTCTACAGTCTCTTCTACCGCACATCTACAGTTTGTTCTAGTGGTTGTCTACAGTCTGTACTACTTCACCTCTACAGTCTGTTGTAAAGCATGTCTACAGTCTTTTCTAATACTAATGTACAGTCTGTTCTAATGCTCGTGTAAAGTTTTAACAACTGCACCTCTACAGTCTATTATTCTGCACATCGTCAGTCTTTTCTAATGCACATCTACAGTCTGTTCTAATGGACGTATACAGTCTGTTCTAACGCTCGTCTACAGTCTGTTCTATTGCGTCTACAGTCTCTTATAATGCTACTTTACAGTCTGTACCTCTGCTCTACCGCATTTTGTTCTACTGCACGTCTACAGTCTTTTTATAAACGTCTATAGTCTATTCTACTGCATTTCTACAGTCATTACTACTGTACTTCTAAAGTCTATTCTAATGCTCATCAACAGTCTGTTCTAATGCAAGTCTACAGTCTGTGCTACTGCTCATCTACAGTCTGTACTACTGCACTTCTAAAATCTGTTCTAATGCTCATCTGCAGTCTGTATTACTGCACCTCTACAATCTGTTCTAAAGCATGTCTACAGTATTTTCTAATACTCATATACAGTCTGTTCTAATGCTCGTCTACAGTCTGTACTACTGCACATCTACAGTCTCAACTACTGCACTTCTAAAGTCTGTTTCTAATGCACATCTACAGTCTGTTCTAATGCAAGTCTACAGTCTGTACTACTGCTCATTTACGGTCTGTTCTACTGCAGGTCTACAGTCTGTTGTAATAAACGTCTACAGTCTGTTCTACTGCACATCTATAGTCTGTACTACTGCACTTCTACAGTCTGTTCTAATGTACATCTACAGTCTGTTTTACTGCTCATATACAGTCTGTTCTACTGCACGTCTACAGTCTGTTCTAAAGCCAGTCTAGAGTTTGTTCTACTGCTGCTCTGAAGTCTGTTCAACTGCATGTCTGTAGTCTGTTAAACTGCACCTCTACGTCTGTTCTATTGTATGTCTACATTCTGTTCTAATGCACATCTACAGTCTGTTCTAATGCAAGTCTACAGTCTGTACTACTGCTCGTGTACAGTCTGTACTACTGCACCTCTACAGTCTGTTCTAAAGCATGTCTACAGTCTATTCTAATACTCATACACAGTCTGTTCTAATGCTCGTCTACAGTCTCTACTAACGGACCTTTAAATTTTATTCTTCTGCAACATCATTAGTCTGTTTTACTGGACATCTACAGTCTGTTCTATACACATTTACATTACATTTACATTTACATTTAGTCATTTAGCAGACGCTTTTATCCAAAGCGACTTACAAGTGAGGAAAACAATGGAAGCAATTTCAACAACACAAGGTAACAAAAGCATAAGTGCACAAAAACTAGTCAGTTAAAAACCTAGCACAGCATACAAAGCTAAGGATAGGAAAGATTTTTTTTTTTTTTTTTAAGAATGAATTGATAGAAAGGAAGTTAAGAATTTAGTGTTTGTCAGTCAGGTGTTGACAAAGAGATATGTTTTCAAGCGTTTTTAAATATGTCTACAGAATCTGCTGATCTTGTAGCAGCAGGTAGATCATTCCACCAATGTGGAACAGATCCAGAGAAAGTACGTGAGAGGGATTTTTTTCCTTTGGGATGGTGCAACCAGACGTTGTTCATTAGCAGATCGCAGGGATCTGGTAGGAACATAGGTCTGTTCGTATATAGTCTCTTCAAATACGTCCACAGTCTGTTCTAATGCAGTCTGTACTACTGCACATCTATAGTCTGTTCTATTGCTCGAATACAGTCTGTTCTAATGCCCAATAAAAGTCTTTACTACTCCACCTCTACAGTTTGTTCTACTTCTCCTCTACAGTCTGTTCTACTGCAGGTCTACAGTCTGTTCTAATGCCAGTCTAAAGTCTGTACTACTGCTGCTCTACAGTCTGTTCTACTGCAAGTCTACATTCTGTTCTACTGCACATCTACAGTCTGTTCTAATGCACATCTACAGTCTGTTCAACTGCAAGTCCACTGTCTCTTCTACTGCTCTTCTGCAGTCTGTTCTACTGCACGACTCTAGTTGGTTTTATTAAAGGTCTACAGTCTCTTCTAATGCACATCTACAGTCTGTACTACTGCACCTCTACAGTCTGTTCTAAAGCATGTCTACAGTCTATTCTAATACTCATACACAGTCTGTTCTAATGCTCGCCTACAGTCTCTACTAACGGACCTTTAAATTTTATTCTTCTGCAGCATCATTAGTCTGTTTTACTGGACATCTACAGTCTGTTCTATACACGTATATAGTCTCTTCAAATACTTGTCCACAGTCTGTTCTAATGCAGTCTGTACTACTGCACATCTATAGTCTGTTCTATTGCTCGAATACAGTCTGTTCTAATGCCCAATAAAAGTCTTTACTACTCCACCTCTACAGTTTGTTCTACTTCTCCTCTACAGTCTGTTCTACTGCAGGTCTACAGTCTGTTCTAATGCCAGTCTAGAGTCTGTACTACTGCTGCTCTACAGTCTGTTCTACTGCAAGTCTAAATTCTGTTCTACTGCACATCTACAGTCTGTTCTAATGCACATCTACAGTCTGTTCAACTGCAAGTCCACTGTCTCTTCTACTGCTCTTCTACAGTCTGTTCTACTGCACGACTCTACAGTTGGTTTCTAATAAAGTCTACAGTCTCTTCTAATGCACATCTACAGTCTGTTCTAATGCACATCTACAGTCTGTTCTACTGGGCTCTACAGTCAGTTCTAAAGCCAATCTAGAATCTGTACTACTGCTGCTCTGAAGTCTGTTTAACTGCAAGTCTACAGTCTGTTCAACTGCACTTCTACAGTCTGGTCTAATGCCATTTTACAGTCTGTACCTCTGCTCTACTGCAGTCTGTTCTATTGCACTTCTACAGTCTTTTTACTGCACATCTACAGTCTGTTCTAATGCACATCTACAGTCTGTTCTAATGCAAGTCTACAGTCTTTACTACTGCTCATCTACGGTCTGTTCTACTGCAGGTCTAAAATCTCTTCTAATAAATGTCTACAGTCTGTTCTACTGCACATCTACAGTCTGTAATACTGCACTTCTACAGACTGTTCTAATGCTCGTCTACAGTCTGTATTACTGCACCTCTACAGTCTGTTCCAAAGCATGTCTAGAGTGTTTTCTTATACTCAAATACAGTCTGTTCTAATGCTTGTCTACAGTCTGTTAAACTGCACCTCTACAGTCTGTTCTAAAGCATGTCTATAGTGTTTTCTAATTCAAATATACAGGTTGTTCTAATGCTTGTCTACAGTCTGAACTACTGCTCTTCTACAGTCTGTTCTAAAGCATGTCTAGAGTGTTTTCTAATACTCATATACAGTCTGTTCTAATGCTCGTCCACAATCTGTTAAACTGCACCTCTAGAGTCTGTTCTAAAGCATGTCTACAGTGTTTTCTAATACTCATATACAGTCTGTTCTAATGCTCATGTACAGTCTGTAGTACTGCACCTAGTCTATTCTTCTGCACATTGTCAGTCTGTTTTACTGGATGTTTACAGTCATTTCTAATGCAAGTCTACAGTCTGTACTTCTGCTCTACTGCAGTCTGTTCTACTGCACCTCTACAGTCTGTTTTACTGCTCATATACAGTCTGTTCTAATGCACATCTACAGTCTGTTCTAATGAAAGTCTACATTTTGTACTACTGCTCACCTACAGTCTGTTCTTCTGCACGTCTACAGTCTGTTCTGATAAACTTCTACAGTCTGTTCTACTGCATATCTACAGTCTATACTACTGCACTTTTAAAGTCTGTTCTAATGCACATCTACAGTCTTTTCTAATGCAAGTCTAATGTTTGTACTACTGCTCATCTACGGTCTGTTCTACTGCAGGTCTACAGTTAATGGATTGGATTTATATTGCGCTTTTCTCCCAAGGGACCAAGGGACTCAAAGCGCCCACAAGCCGTCCATTATTCATTCATACACAGTCACACACTGGTGATGGTAACTACAACTGTAGCCACAGATGCCCTAGGGCAGACTGACAGAGACGTGGCAGCCATTTTGACCCTAAGGCCTCTTTGACCATCACCACATACATTCACTGAACATTCTTAAACATTCATGGGTTAAGTGTCTTGCCCAAAAACACAACGACAGAATGAATTGTGGGGAGGCTGTTATAATGAAGTTCTACTGCACATCTACAGTCTGTACTACTGCACCTCTACAGTCTGTTCTAAAGCATGTCTAGAGAGTTTTCTAATACTAATATAAAGTCTGTTCTAATGCTCGTCTACAGTCTGAACTACTGCACTCTACTAAAGTCTATTCTTCTGAAGCATTGTCAGTCTGTTCTACTGCAAGTCTACAGTCTGTTCTAATGCCAGTCTAGAGTGTGTACTACTGCGGCTCCACAGTCTGTTCTACTGCACATCTACAATCTCTTCTACTGCACATGTACAGTCTGTTCTAATGGTCGTCTACAGTCAGTTCTAATGCTCGTCTACAATCAGTTCTAAAGCCATTCTAGAGTCTGTACTACTGCTGCTATGAAGTCTGTTCAACTGCACGTCTACAATCTGTTCAACTGCACCACTACAGTCTGTTCTATTGTACGTCTACAGTCTGTTCTACTGCACGACTATAGTCTCTTTTAATAAACGTCTACAGTTTCCTCTAATGCACATCTACAGTCTGTTCTACTGGATGTCTACAGTCTTTTCTAATAATTGTCTAGAGTCTGTTCTACTGCACGTCTACAGTCTCTTTTCATAATTGTCAACTTTCTGTACTACTGCACCTCTACAGTCTCTTCTACTGCACATCTACAGTTTGTTCTGATGGTCGTCTAGAGTCTGTACTAGTGGAACTCTACAGTCTGTTCTAAAACATGTCTACAGTCTTTTCTAATACTCATGTACAGTCTGTTCTAATGCTCGTGTAAAGTCTCAACTATTGCCCTCTACAGTCTATTCTTCTGCACATCGTCAGTCTGTTCTACTGCACATCTACTGTTTGTTCTACTGCACATCTACAGTCTGTTCTAATGCAAGTCCACAGTCTGTTCTACTCTTTGTCTACTATAAACTGTTGTGATAATTGTCGACATTCTGTACTACTGCATCTCTACAATTTGTTCTACTTCACAACTACATTATGTTCTTATGCACGTCTATTGTCTGTTCTAATGCTCGTCCACAGTCTGCTCTAATGCAGGTCTTTAGTCTGTAAAACTGCACAAATACAGACTGTTCTACTGACGCCTACAATCTGTTCTAATGCTCGACTACAGTCTGTTCTATTGCACGTCTACAGTCTGTTCTAATGCACATCTACAGTCTGTTCTACTGGACGTTTACAGTCTGTTCTAATGCTCGTCTACAGTCAGTTCTAAAGCCAAACTAGAGTCTGTACTACTGCTGCTGCTCTGAAGTCTGTTCAACTCCAAGTCTACAGTCTGTTCTAATGCCATTTTACAGTCTGTACCTCTGCTCTACTGAAGTCTGTTCTATGGCACTTCTACAGTCTTTTTACTGCATATCTACAGTCTGTTCTACTGCACATCTACAGTCTGTTCTAATGCAAGTCTACAGTCTATACTACTGCTCATCTACAGTCTGTTCTACTGCACGTCTACAGTCTCTACTACTGCACTTCTAAAGTCTGTTTTAATGCACATATACAGTCTCTTCTAATGCAAGTCTACAGTCTTTACTACTGCTCATCTACGGTCTGTTCTACTGCAGGTCTAAAATCTCTTCTAATAAATGTTTACAGTCTGTTCAACTGCAAGTCTACAGTCTGTTCAACTGCACCTCTACAGTCTGTTCTAATGCTCGTCTACAGTCTGTATTACTGCACCTCTACAGTCTGTTCTAAAGCATGTCTAGAGTGTTTTGTAATACTTATATACAGTCTGTTCTAATGCTCGTCTACAGTCTGTACTACTCCATCTCTACAGTCTATTCTTCTGCACATTGTCAGTCTGTTCTACTGGACGTTTACAGTCTTTTTAATGCTCATCTACAGTCATTTCTAAAGCCAATCTAGTGTCTGTACTACTGCTGCTCTGAAGTCTGTTTAACTGCAAGTCTACAGTATGTTCAACTGCACCTCTACAGTCTGTTCTAATGCCAGTTTACAGTCTGTTCTATTGCTCTACTGCAGTCTGTTCTACTGCATGTCTACAGTCTGTTTTACTGCACATCTACAGTCTGTTCTAATGCACATCTACAGTCTGTTCCAATGCAAGTCTACAAGTTGTCCTACTGCTCATGTACGGTCTGTTCTACTCCACGTCTACAATCTGTTTTAATAAACGTCTACAGTCTGTTCTGCACATTTACAGTCTGTACTACTGCACTTCTACAGTCTTTTTTTAATGCTCGTCTACAGTCTGTATTACTGCACCTCTACAGTCTGTTGTAAAGCATTTCTAGTAGTGTTTTCTAATACTCATATAGAGTCTGTTCTAATGCTCGTCTACAGTCTGAACTACTACATTTCTACAGTCTGTTCTAAAGCATGTCTACAGTGTTTTCTAATACTCATATACAGTCTGTTCTAATGCTCGTCTACAGTCTGTACCACTGCACCTCTAAAGTCTATTCTTCTGCACATTGTCAGTCTGTTCTACTGGATGTTTACAGTCTGTTCTAATGCTTGCCTACAGTCTGTTGTACTGCACGTCTACAGTCTGTTCTACTGCATGTCTGCAGTCTGTTTTGATAAACGTCTACTGTCTTTTCTACTACACATCTACAGTCTCTACTACTGCACTTCTAAAGTCTGTTTCTAATGCACATCTACAGTCTGTTCTAATGCAAGTCTATAGTCTGTACTACTGCTCATTTATGGTCTGTTCTAGTGCAGGTCTACAGTCTGTTTTAATAAACGTCTACAGTCTATAGTCTGTTCTAATGCTCGTCCACAGTCTGTTCTAATGCTAGTCTTAATTCTGTACTACTGCACATCTACGGTCTTTTCTACTAGATGTCTACAGTCTGTTCTAATGCTCGTATACAGTCTGTTGTATTGTACGCTCTACAGTCTTTTTAAATGCACATCTACAGTCTGTTCAACTGCACGTCTACAGTCTTTTCAACTGCACCTCAACAGTCTCTTCTAATGCCAGTTTACAGTCTGTACCTCTGCTCTACTGCAGTCTGTTCTACGCCGTCTACAGTCTCTTTTTCTGCATATCTACAGTCTGTTCTAATGCACATCTACAGTCTGTTCTAATGCAAGTCTATAATCTGTACTACTGCTCATCTACAGTCTGTTCTAATGCGAGTTTATAATCTGTACTACTGCTCATCTACAGTCTGTTCTAATGCAAGTCTACAGTCTGTACTACTGCTCATTTATGGTCTGTTCTACTGCAAGTCTACAGTCTGTTCTAATAAACGTCTACAGTCTGTTCTACTGCACATTTGAAGTCTGTACTACTGCACTTCTACAGTCTGTTCTAATGCTCGTCTACAGTCTGTATTACTGCACGTCTACAGTCATTTTAACTGCACCTCAACAGTCTGTTCTAATGCCAGTTTACATTCTTTACCTCTGCTCTACTGCAGTCTGTTCTACTGCACGTCTACAGTCTGTTTTACTGCTCATATACAGTCTGTTCTACTGCACGACTACAGTCTGTTCTAAAGCCAGTCTAGAGTCTGTTCTACTGCTGCTCTGAAGTCTTTTCAACTGCATGTCTATAGTCTGTTCAACTGCACCTCTACGTCTTTTCTATTGTATGTCTACATTCTGTTCTAATGCACATCTACAGTCTGTTCTAATGCTCGTCTACAGTCTCTACTAACGGACCTTTAAATTATTTTCTTCTGCAGCATCATTAGACTGGTTTACTGGACATCTACAGTCTGTTCTAATACACGTCTATAGTCTGTTCAAATACTCGTCCACAGTCTGTTCTAATGCAGTCTGTACTGTTGCACATCTATAGTCTGTTCTATTGCTCGAATACAGTCTGTTCAAATGCCCAATAAAAGTCTTTACTACTCCACCTCTACAGTTTGTTCTACATCTCCTCTACAGTCTGTTCTACTGCAGCTCTACAGTCTGTTTTAATGCCAGTCTAGAGTCTGTACTACTGCTGCTCTGCAGTCTGTTCTACTGCAAGTCTACATTCTGTTCTACTGAACATCTACAGTCTGTTCTAATGCACATCTACAGTCTGTTCTAATGCTCGTCTACAGTCTGAACTACTGCACCTCTACAATCTGTTCTAAAGCATGTCTACAGTGTTTTCTAATACTCATATACAGTCTGTTCTAATGCTCGTCTACAATCTGAACTACTGCAACTCTACAGTCTGTTCTAAAGCATATCTGCAGTGTTTTCTAATACTCATATACTGTCTGTTCTAATCCTCATCTACAGTCTGTACTACTGCACCTCTAGAGTCTATTCTTCTGCACATTCTTAGTCTGTTCTACAGGTTGTTTACTGTTTGTTCTAATGCTCGTCTACAGTCTGTTCCAAAGCCAATCTAGTTCTACTTCTGCTCTGAAGTCTATTCAACTGCACATCTACAGTCTGTTCAACTGCACCTCTACAGTCTTTTCTATTGTTAATAGATAATAATTGTCTAGAGTCTGTTATACTGCACGTCTACAGTCTCTTTTAATAATTGTCAACTTTCTCTACTGCTGCACCTCTACAGTCTCTTCTACTGCACATCTACAGTTTGTTCTAATGGTCGTCTAGAGTCTTTACTACTGGAACTCTACAGTCTGTTCTAAAACATGTCTACAGTCTTTTCTAATACTCATGTACAGTCTGTTCTAATGCTCTAAAGTCTCAACTGCTGCCCTCTATAGTCTATTCTTTTGCACATCTACAGTCTGTTCTAATGCACATCTACAATCTGTTCTAATGGAATTCTCCAGTCTGTACTACTGCTCGTCTACAGTTTGTTCTACTGCACGCCTACAGTCTATTCTAAAAACGTCTACAGTCTGTACTACTGCACATCTACAGTTTGTCCTAAAGCATGTCTAGAGTGTTTTCTAATACTAATATACAGTCTGTTTTAATGCTCGTCTACAGTCTGTACAACTGCACCTCTACAGTCTGTTCTAAAGCTCATTTACAGTCTGTTCTAAAGCCTATCTAGAGTCTGTACTACTGCTGCTCTAAAGTCTGTTCAACTGCACGTCTACAGTCTGGTCTACTGCACATCTACAGTTTGTTTTAATGCTCGTCTACAGTCTGTACTACTGCACCTCTACAGTCTCTTCTAAGGCATGTCTACAGTCTTTTCTAATAGTCATGTACAGGCTGTTCTAATCCTCGTGTAAAGTCTCAACTACTGCAAATCTTCAGTCTATTCTTCTGCACCTCGTCAGTCTGTTCTACTGCACATCTACAGTCTATTCTAATGGACATCTACTGTATGTTCCAATGAAAGTCTACAGTCTGTACAACTGCTCATCTACAGTCTGTTCTACTGCACGTTTACAGTCTGTTCTAATACAAGTCTACAGTCTCTACTACTGCTCATTTACAGTCTGTTCTACTGGATGTTTACAGTCTGTTCTAATGCTCGTCTACAGTCAGTTTTACAGTCTGTTCTAATGCAAGTCTATAGTCTGTTTTACTACTCATCTACGGTCTGTTCTTTTGCAGGTCTACAGTCTGTTCTAATAAACGTCTACAGTCTGTTCTACTGCACATCTACAGTCTGTTCTAATGCAAGTCTACAGTCTGTATTACTGCTCATCTACAGTCTGTTCTAAAGCATGTCTAGAGTGTTTTCTAATACTCATATACAGTCTGTTCTAATGCATGTCTACAGTCAGAAATACTGCACCTTTTACAATATGTTCTAAACCATGTGCAGAGTGTTTTCTAAAACTCATATAGAGTCTGTTCTAATACTCGTCTACAGTCTGAACTACTGCAGCTCTACAGTCTGTTCTAAAGCATGTCTAGAGTGTTTTCTAATACTCATATACAGTCTGTTCTAATGCTTGTCTACAGTCTGTACTACTGCATCTCTACAGTCTATTCTTCTGCACATTGTCAGTCTGTTCTACTGACGTTTACAGTCTTTTCTAATTCTCATCTACAGTCTGTATTACTGCACCTCTACAGTCTGTTCTAAAGCATGTTTAGAGTGTTTTCTAATACTCATATACAGTCTGTTCTAATGTTCGTCTACAGTCGAACTACTGCACCTCTACATTTTGTTATAAAGCATATCTAGAGTGTTTTCTAATACTTATATAGAGTCTGTTCTACTGACGTTTATAGCCTGTTCTAATGCTCGTCTATAGTCAGTTCTAAAGCCAATCTAGAGTCTGTACTACTGCTGCTCTGAAGTCTGCTTAACTGCACGTCTACTGTCTGTTCACCTGCACCTCTACAGTCTGTTCTAATGCCAGTTTACAGTCTGTTCAACTGCTCTACTACAGTCTCGTCCACTGCACGTCTACAGTCTGTTTTACTGCACATCTACAGTCTGTTCTAATGTACATCTACTGTCTGTTCTAATGCAAGCCTACAGTCTGTACTACTGCTCATCTACAGTCTGTTCTACTGCACGTCTACAGTCTGTTCTATTGCACATCTACAGTCTGTTCTAATGTAAGTCTACAGTCTGTACTATTGCTCATCTACTGTCTGTTCACCTGCACCTCTACAGTCTGTTCTAATGCCAGTTTACAGTCTGTACTACTGCTCTACTACAGTCTCATCCACTGCACGTCTACAGTCTGTTCTACTACACATCTACAGTCTCTACTACTGCACTTCTAAAGTCTGTTCTAATGCACATCTACACTCTCTCTAATGCTCGTCTACAGTCCGTACTACTGCATTTCTACAGTCTATTCTTCTGCACATTGTCAGTCTATTCTACTGGATGTTTACAGTCTGTTCTAATGCTCGTCTACAGTCAGTTTTACAGTCTGTTCTAATGCAAGTCTATAGTCTGTTTTACTACTCATCTACGGTCTGTTCTCTTGCAGGTCTACAGTCTGTTCTAATAAACGTCTACAGTCTGTTCTACTGCACATCTACAGTCTGTTCTAATGCAAGTCTACAGTCTGTATTACTGCTCATCTACAGTCTGTTCTAAAGCATGTCTAGAGTGTTTTCTAATACTCATATACAGTCTGTTCTAATGCATGTCTACAGTCTGTACTACTGCATCTCTACAGTCTATTCTTCTGCACATTGTCAGTCTGTTCTACTGACGTTTACAGTCTTTTCTAATTCTCATCTACAGTCTGTATTACTGCACCTCTACAGTCTGTTCTAAAGCATGTTTAGAGTGTTTTCTAATACTCATATACAGTCTGTTCTAATGTTCGCTCTACAGTCGGAACTACTGCACCTCTACATTTTGTTATAAAGCATATCTAGAGTGTTTTCTAATACTTATATAGAGTCTGTTCTACTGGACGTTTATAGCCTGTTCTAATGCTCGTCTATAGTCAGTTCTAAAGCCAATCAAGAGTCTGTACTACTGCTGCTCTGAAGTCTGCTCAACTGCACGTCTACTGTCTGTTCACCTGCACCTCTACAGTCTGTTCTAATGCCAGTTTACAGTATGTACTACTGCTCTACTACAGTCTCGTCCACTGCACGCCTACAGTCTGTTTTACTGCACATCTACAGTCTGTTCTAATGTACATCTACTGTCTGTTCTAAAGCAAGCCTACAGTCTGTACTACTGCTCATCTACAGTCTGTTCTACTGCACGTCTACAGTCTGTTCTAATGCACATCTACAGTCTGTTCTAATGTAAGTCTACAGTCTGTTCTACTACACATCTACAGTCTCTACTACTGGACTTCTAAAGTCTGTTCTAATGCACATCTACACTCTCTTCTAATGCTTGTCTACAGTCTGTACTACTGCATTTCTACAGTCTATTCTTCTGCACATTGTCAGTCTGTTCTACTGGATGTTTACAGTCTGTTCTAATGCTCGCCTACAGTCAGTTTTACAGTCTGTTCTAATGCAAGTCTATAGTCTGTTTTACTACTCATCTACGGTCTGTTCTCTTGCAGGTCTACAGTCTGTTCTAATAAACGTCTACAGTCTGTTCTACTGCACATCTACAGTCTGTTCTAATGCAAGTCTACAGTCTGTATTACTGCTCATCTACAGTCTGTTCTAAAGCATGTCTAGAGTGTTTTCTAATACTCATATACAGTCTGTTCTAATGCATGTCTACAGTCTGTACTACTGCATCTCTACAGTCTATTCTTCTGCACATTGTCAGTCTGTTCTACTGACGTTTACAGTCTTTTCTAATTCTCATCTACAGTCTGTATTACTGCACCTCTACAGTCTGTTCTAAAGCATGTTTAGAGTGTTTTCTAATACTCATATACAGTCTGTTCTAATGTTCGTCTACAGTCGGAACTACTGCACCTCTACATTTTGTTATAAAGCATATCTAGAGTGTTTTCTAATACTTATATAGAGTCTGTTCTACTGGACGTTTATAGCCTGTTCTAATGCTCGTCTATAGTCAGTTCTAAAGCCAATCTAGAGTCTGTACTACTGCTGCTCTGAAGTCTGCTCAACTGCACGTCCTACTGTCTGTTCACCTGCACCTCTACAGTCTGTTCTAATGCCAGTTTACAGTCTGTACTACTGCTCTACTACAGTCTCGTCCACTGCACGTCTACAGTCTGTTTTACTGCACATCTACAGTCTGTTCTAATGTACATCTACTGTCTGTTCTAAAGCAAGCCTACAGTCTGTACTACTGCTCATCTACAGTCTGTTCTACTGCACGTCTACAGTCTGTTCTAATGCACATCTACAGTCTGTTCTAATGTAAGTCTACAGTCTGTACTATTGCTCATCTACTGTCTGTTCACCTGCACCTCTACAGTCTGTTCTAATGCCAGTTTACAGTCTGTACTACTGCTCTACTACAGTCTCGCCCACTGCACGCCTACAGTCTGTTCTACTACACATCTACAGTCTCTACTACTGCACTTCTAAAGTCTGTTCTAATGCATACACTCTCTTCTAATGCTCGTCTACAGTATGTACTACTGCATTTCTACAGTCTATTCTTCTGCACATTGTCAGTCTGTTCTACTGGATGTTTACAGTCTGTTCTAATGCTCATCTACAGTCAGTTTTACAGTCTGTTCTAATGCAAGTCTACAGTCTGTTTTACTACTCATCTACGGTCTGTTCTTTTGCAGGTCTACAGTCTGTTCTAATAAACGTCTACAGTCTGTTCTACTGCACATCTACAGTCTGTTCTAATGCAAGTCTACAGTCTGTATTACTGCTCATCTACAGTCTGTTCTAAAGCATGTCTAGAGTGTTTTCTAATACTCATATACAGTCTGTTCTAATGCATGTCTACAGTCAGAAATACTGCACCTTTTACAATCTGTTCTAAAGCATGTGCAGAGTGTTTTCTAAAACTCATATAGAGTCTGTTCTAATACTCGTCTACAGTCTGAACTACTGCAGCTCTACAGTCTGTTCTAAAGCATGTCTAGAGTGTTTTCTAATACTCATATACAGTCTGTTCTAATGCATGTCTACAGTCTGTACTACTGCATCTCTACAGTCTATTCTTCTGCACATTGTCAGTCTGTTCTACTGGACGTTTACAGTCTTTTCTAATTCTCATCTACAGTCTGTATTACTGCACCTCTACAGTCTGTTCTAAAGCATGTTTAGAGTGTTTTCTAATATTCATATACAGTTTGTTCTAATGTTTGTCTACAGTCGGAACTACTGCACCTCTACATTTTGTTATAAAGCATATCTAGAGTGTTTTCTAATACTTATATTGAGTCTGTTCTACTGACGTTTATAGCCTGTTCTAATGCTCGTCTATAGTCAGTTCTAAAGCCAATCTAGAGTCTGTACTACTGCTGCTCTGAAGTCTGCTCAACTGCACGCCTACTGTCTGTTCACCTGCACCTCTATAGTCTGTTCTAATGCCAGTTTACAGTCTGTACTACTGCTCTAGTCCCACTGCACGTCTACAGTCTGTTTTACTGCACATCTACAGTCTGTTCTAATGTACATCTACTGTCTGTTCTAATGCAAGCCGACAGTCTGTACTACTGCTCATCTACAGTCTGTTCTAATGCACATCTACAGTCTGTTCTAATGTAAGTCTACAGTCTGTACTATTGCTCATCTACTGTCTGTTCACCTGCACCTCTACAGTCTGTTCTAATGCCAGTTTACAGTCTGTACTACTGCTCTACTACAGTCTCGTCACTGCACGCCTACAGTCTGTTCTACTACACATCTACAGTCTCTACTACTGCACTTCTAAAGTCTGTTCTAATGCTCATCTACACTCTCTTCTAATGCTCGTCTACAGTCTGTACTACTGCATTTCTACAGTCTATTCTTCTGCACATTGTCAGTCTGTTCTACTGGATGTTTACAGTCTGTTCTAATGCTCGTCTACAGTCAGTTTTACAGTCTGTTCTAATGCAAGTCTATAGTCTGTTTTACTACTCATCTACGGTCTGTTCTTTTGCAGGTCTACAGTCTGTTCTAATAAACGTCTACAGTCTGTTCTACTGCACATCTACAGTCTGTTCTAATGCAAGTCTACAGTCTGTATTACTGCTCATCTACAGTCTGTTCTAAAGCATGTCTAGAGTGTTTTCTAATACTCATATACAGTCTGTTCTAATGCATGTCTACAGTCTGTACTACTGCATCTCTACAGTCTATTCTTCTGCACATTGTCAGTCTGTTCTACTGACGTTTACAGTCTTTTCTAATTCTCATCTACAGTCTGTACTACTGCACCTCTAGAGTCTATTCTTCTGCACATTCTCAGTCTGTTCTACAGGTTGTTTACTGTTTGTTCTAATGCTCGTCTACAGTCTGTTCCAAAGCCAATTTAGAGTCTGTTCTACTTCTGCTCTGAAGTCTATTCAACTGCACATCTACAGTCTGTTCAACTGCACCTCTACAGTCTTTTCTATTATTAATAGATAATAATTGTCTAGAGTCTGTTATACTGCACGTCTACAGTCTCTTTTAATAATTGTCAACTTTCTGTACTACTGCACATCTACAGTTTGTTCAAATGGTCGTCTAGAGTCTGTACTACTGGAACTCTACACTCTGTTCTAAAACATGTCTACAGTCTTTTCTAATACTCATGTACAGTCTGTTCTAATGCTCGTGTAAAGTCTCAACTACTGCCCTCTATAGTCTATTCTTTTGCACATCTACAGTCTGTTCTAATGCACATCTACAATTTGTTCTAATGGAATTCTCCAGTCTGTACTACTGCTCGTCTAAAGTCTGTACAACTGCACCTCTACTGCCTGTTCTAAAGCATGTCTAAAATGCTTTCTACTACTCATATAGAGTCTGTTCTAATGCTCATCTACAGTCTGAACTACTGCACCTCTACAGTCTGTTCTAAAGCTCATCTACAGTCTGTTCTAAAGCCAATCTAGAGTCTGTACTACTGCTGCTCTAAAGTCTGTTTAACTGCACGTCTACAGTCTGGTCTACTGCACATCTACAGTTTGTTTTAATGCTCGTCTACAGTCTGTACTACTGAGCCTCTACAGTCTCTTCTAAAGCATGTCTACAGTCTTTTCTAATAGTCATGTACAGTCTGTTCTAATCCTCGTAAAGTCTCAACTACTGCAACTCTTCAGTCTATTCTTCTGCACCTCGTCAGTCTGTTCTACTGCACATCTACAGTCTATTCTAATGGACATCTACTGTATCTTCTAATGAAAGTCTACAGTCTGTACAACTGCTCATCTACAGTCTGTTCTACTGCACGTGTACAGTCTGTTTTATTGCTCATCTACAGTCTGTTCTACTGCACGCTTACAGTCTGTTCTAATACAAGTCTACAGTCTCTACTACTGCTCATTTACAGTCTGTTCTACTACACATCTACAGTCTCTACTACTGCACTTCTAAAGTCTGTTCTAATGCACATCTACACTCTCTTCTAATGCAAGTCTACAGTCTGTACTACTGCTCATCTACAGTCTGTTCTAATGCTTGTCCACAGTCTATTCTTATGCAGGTCTTAAGTCTTTACTACTGCACATCTACAGTCTGTTCTAATGGACGCCTACATTCTGTTCTAATGCTCATCTACAGTCTGTTCTATTGTACGTCTACAGTCTTTTCTGCTGCACCTTTACAGTCTGTTCTACTGAATGTCTACAGTCTGATCTAATGCCATTTTACAGTCTGTACTATTGCTCTACTGCACTCTATTCTACTGCACGTCTACAGTCATTTTTACTGCACATCTACAATCTGTTCTAATTGTCAGTCGGTTCTACAATCTACAGTCTTTACTAATTCTGCGCTGAAGTCTGTTCAACTGCACGTCTACAGTCTGTTCAACTGCACCTCTACAGTCTGTACTACTGCACTTCTACAGTCTGTTCTAATGCTCGTCTACAGTCTGTATTACTGCACCTCTACAGTCTGTTATAAATGCATGTCTACAGTGTTTTCTAAAACTCATATACAGTCTGTTCATTTGCTCATCTACAGTCTGTACTACTGCAGCTCTAGAGTCTATTCTATTGCACATTGTCAGTTTGTTCTACGGGACGTTTACAGTCATTTCTATTGCTCGTTTACAGTCTGTTCTAAGGTAATTCTAGAGTCTGTACTACTGCTGCTCTTATTTCTGTTCACCTGCACGTCTACAGTCTGTTTTACTGCAAATCTACAATCTGTTCTAATTGTCAGTCTGTTCTACTGGACATTTACAGTCTGTTCTAAAGCTCATCTACAGTCTGTTCTAAAGCCAATCTAGAGTCTGTACTACTGCTGCTCTGACATCTGTTCAAATGCACATCTATAGTCTGTTCAACTGCACGTCTACAGTTTTTTTTACTGCACATCTACAGTCTGTTCTAATGCACATCTACAGTCTTTTCTAATGCAAGTCTACAGTCTGTACTACTGCTCATCTACAGTCTGTTCTATTGCACGTCTACAGTCTGTTCTACTACACATCTACAGTCTGTACAACTGCATTCGTTTGAGTATGCGTTCTATGGCCCGAGCCTCCTCTGTAGTCAGACTCCTTTCGCTATCGCGATCAGTCTGAGTTTCAGGGCTCGGTCCACTGCATGATTTTGTCGCTTGACAGGTGAGCTACCTGATGATCGTTGGTCTTGAGACAGACGATAATGGTTTCTCCTGTCGTCGCGGTTTTGATAGGACCCCCTTGGTTACGGTTTGGATTGGTTCGAAATTTATTTTCGAACCGAGGTCTCCATTGAGGGCCCTGGTCTTTGAACTTACGCTCAGGCCAGGTCGGGTGGACCCGGCCTCTTTTGTGGTCGAGGTCCCTCTTTCCTGTCTGGAAAGCGGGAGGCTCCTGGGCCATTTGGATTGGAGATCGGCGCTCCTTCGAGCGCTAGGCTCCGATCTACGGTGACAAGAGTGTCTGGCTTTTGACGTTAGTCTGCCTCAGCCTCTGTTTAGTGAATGCCCGCATTGCCAGCTCGCGGTTGGTGGCTGGTCTGCGGGCATGCAGAAACGCCAAGATGATGGCTGGTAGTTGGATGGAGGTTTTGCACAAAGAGGGCTTTGAAGTTTTCATCCTCCTCCATGTTTGGTTCATTGAGTGGACCGAAATAAGCTTTGCGTAGCCGATGATAGTATAGCTGTGGGGACTCTGGCCGTGCCTGTTTGATCATTAGGCGGCAGTCAGACCCACATTTACCGTAACGCCTGAGAATTCCACCATGAGAGACTGACTAAGGAGATCAAAATCAGCTTGGACCTCAGGAGGTTGACGTTCGATGAAGCTACTAACATCTCTGCTTGATGTTAGTTTTATCAGAAAGATTTTGTCCGCAGCAGTAACATTGGGTATTCTTTGTAGGTAGAATTCAATGTCGCGAAGATAAGCACTCACGCCATAAGACGCTCCTTGATGGGGCTCAAAGCGAGTGATATGACGCGCAATTTTGTCAAAGTCTCTGTTAGTGGGACCGTAGTCCAGATGTCTCTGTTTCAAAGCTGGTTGTGGGACAAAGTCCGATTGCCTACCTGTTGGTAGTGCGGTAATCCGAATGCCTACCTGTGGAAGCTCGCGGAAAGACGGCCGGGCTCTCGGCACCGGTTGGTCCTCTTCCGCTAAGGCGCCCAAGCTAGGCGCTAGGGTCGAGAAATCAGATTAGTTAGTGAGGTAGCTCCCTCCTGGGAGTTTTCCTTTGGTTTAACAGGTTGGTATGCCGGTGTAACCAGCACTTGGTTCGGAGTGCTTTTAAACTCTGTTTTGTTACCTGGTTGTATCTGGGCGGCTTCTGTTAAGCACGCCTGAAGTTGTTCAATAAGCTGGCGGTCTAAGTCACCTTGTTGAGTGAGGGCCTCTACCCGTGCACTCAGGGACTCTCTCCGCCCAGCTTCCTGTGCCAGCATATTCGCGGACAGCTGTGCACTTTTGCCTGCTTTGATGAGTTCCTCTCGCATAGCGCCGTGCTCATTGCGATGGTCACTGAGCTGCAGTTCTGCTAGGTCACGAGCAGACCTTTTTCGCTCAGCTCGTTCCTTAGGTCACTGAGGGTCCCCTCAGTTATCTGGAGTTTGGTGTGTAACTCCTCAAAGTCAGGTTCTGTCTTTTGAGTGTTTGTGCAAGAGTTTGTAACTCTTGGTTCTGTTTTTCAGAATTCTCCAGGGCTCCTTGGGTCAGCTGGAGTTCCTGATTCAATGTCTTGATATCGCGTTGAAGCGGGCGAGGTCCTGTTTCTGGACCTGGATTTTCTCGTGGCTGCGTGCCAGGAGATCCTCAGCGTGTTTCTGCTGCGCGCAAGATAACAGTAGCCATTTGACCTAACAGCTTAGTTAGATCCTTGTCTTTTGGCTTAGAGGTTAGCGCAATGCTAATCAAGGAGCTAAGAACTGAATCTAGCTCGTTGGGAGGTGTGGTCTGAATCTCAACATATTGGGGTAGCACCTGTTCTGTTAAATCATTTAGAGCCTAGTCTAAGTGATCCAGAAGCTTGATGGGACTACCAGAACCTGTAGACTGTGAGTCAGACTTGTTGAGAAATGGGGTTTCTCTGAGAAAGTGAGTTATTGTTAGATTACGTTTTAACTGCAAGGAGAGAGTTACTACTTGTAGAGTGTTACGAAGAAGGCAGAAACTCAAGCAGACTGTGAAAGGATTTTTGAAAATCTGAGTAAAAGTGTAAATAATAAAAAAATAATGAAGGAATAAAATTAAAGTTAACATTTTATTTTATTTAAAATAAAATAAAATTACAATTAAATTAAAATAAAAGGGGTATTAAGTCAAATAAGTCAGATTGAAAGTAATAAAAGAAGGAATTGTTGAAGTGGAAGTTGGTATAAAGTCTATTTCTGAGTGAAATGACCTTATGCTAGTATTAAGCAGTGACTATGTAGCAATAGCCTAGTGGTGTGAATGTTAATGAGGGTTGACAGTGCTAATTTGTAAAATTAACAGTGCAGAATCAGTGGGTTTAATCTAACAATTCATGCAGGTAATCAGCTTTTAAATTACAGCTATGACAAAATTCGTGCAGGGTTAAGTCTGTTCAGACGTAACAGCAGGGTTGTCGAGTGTTAGTAAGCTGTTAGCATTAGCATTCCAATTTGACAAATCCTGTGTAGATAGGAAAGTCACAAAACAAGTCTTAAATTGTTAATCAAGACAAATTAATAATCAAATTAAATGCAGGGTTAGCATCAAAGATTTTCCAAAAGCAGATGCAATGTTCATTAAAAATGTCACAATTGTTAGTTAACTCCTATTGTGCATTCAAGGTTGTTAAACACAGGCATTAACAACAATCAAAAACAGCTTAATAGCAGTTCAGTAGTTGTTAATAACGCAGAGTAATTCACTTTTATGTTAATTCAATCAGGCTTTTCAGTGTCAATGAAAGCTTAAATTATTCAGTTGTTAAGTTCTAAACTTGAATTAGTCACTGTTTTAAGGAAAAAGTGTAATTCCGTTGAGTGACCACCAGAGAGAGACGAGAGCTCCTCTGAGATTTTTAGAAGTTTCGCACTTCTCTTCCGCTAGGGGCAGTAGAAACTTGTGTCTGTGGTTTTACTACTTCTTTCCGCTAGGGGCGATAAAGACTCGTGAGTCAGTGGTTTTACCACTTCTTTCCGCTAGGGGCGATAGAGACTCTCGTGAGTCTCTGGCTTCCGAGTGAAGTCTCCGGCACGCCCCTTTGAGGGTGCCGGGCAAAGTTTGTTTTTAGCTCCAGTCAGAGACTGACTTGGGACGCCTACAACTTGTTAAACCCGCGGTTTAAACACAGCAGCGCTTTGTACAAAGCAGGTACAAGGCCACGTTTTAAACACAAGCACATTTACCACAGCAGGCTCAAACCACGTTTTTTAGACAAAACGCACGGCAGCCCACGTGGCTTTTAGGGGGAGGGTTTTCACAGTTAGCTAGTCTGTGAAGGCCTACAGCACGGGTTTTTTTTAATCCATTCAAAATACACCCAGGCTCATAAGCCTTAGGCAAGACAAGTTTTCTCATAAAAACTGTGTGTAACGCGGCAATTTTTTTTCAACTTGTAAGAGACAATTTTAACTTAACTCTGGCATAGCACAGTAGTTAGCTTTTTGTCTCATATGAAGTTACACACTTTGTCTCGTGTGTTTAACATGCATGCAATTTGCAGAGTCTCTAAGCTTTGTAACAGACTCTAAGCAACTTTTAACAAGTACTTGATTAATGCTCTGGCCATAAATGTGCGTACAATACTAATTGTAATTCAAAATAATATCAGTCCAGCTGGTACGATTTGAATTAGCAATTTCGACAGCGCTTCACACTTAACAAACAAAAGCACAACTCTCACACACACACACACGCACGCGGTTAAACGCATTGCTAAGCAACAGCACAACAAAGGCACAGCTTTCAGTGGACAGCAATTTTGTAAAGACTTTGGATATTGAGTGATTCTAATGTTTAATCAAGAAAATTCTTCCGAGGCTCACGCGGGGCGCCAAAAATTATATGTAGGGAATATGGTCTTATTAATTAATAATTAATATGAATATTAATTATGGAAATTAATAATTAATATTTTGCTTATCAAAATATTAATTTCTTTCGGGCACCACTCTAGTTTTGAACAGATCCAGAGAAACTGTTTAGTCTAGTCTCATTAATCTAAAGGAAGTAAATTCTTCTCGTTTTCGAAAATTAATGAATTAAACATTGAAACAGTAAATGTCTTTATGGGGTTTTATTAAAGATTATAAAAATTTAAACAGTGAATAATTACAGGGAAATGACACAAAGGGATAATTATTGACACATGAATGGGTAAATCAAAGAACGATAAAACACTTTACTTTCAGAGGATTTTGTGAAACAAAAGAAAGTAGGCCTATTGATTATTAACTCTATTATTAGATGAGGGGCTGTTACGGAGCGCTTAAAGGGGTTCGATGACGGTTTCTGAGGCCAAGGCTGTTATGTTTAGACAGTTAGACGCCAAACTTGTGTAACTAACGTTTAGACTCACCCTGGGGGTCGTGATTGGTCTCAGATCTTAGCGACAGAGGTCTAGAGGTTGTCCGAACCCTGTCGCAACCGATGACGTTTGTCGCCTCCAGGATGGCCTGCTGTTTCCACTCTCCAGAGGGGCTGCCATGGGCCCGGAGATTCAAAAAGCGCCTCGTTACTGTCACAACTAGCCAAGCCTTTTAGCATCAGCGCCGTACACGAGTAAAATTGAGTCTTTCAAAGTTATAAGTCCACTGGAGAAGGTTTAGCGGCTGTGTTGCTGGCTTAAACTTGCTCGAGAAAGTTAGATTTTAGTCAAGCTAACTCTTTAGCAGGCAGGAAATCTTCAAAAATAAAAGCGAGGCAACTTCCTTTTGTTGGCAGGCTGGCAGGAAGTAAGCTACTTTGAACAGCTTTGTGAAGGAAACTTTATCGCGGCAAGCTAAACTTGCAGGCTTTAAAGTACAAAGAAAATTTACTCGTTACACGAGGTCCGGAGCTTGTGAGAGGTTCGAGGCCTACGGCCCTGAACGGACAAGAGGTCCAGTGCGAAGTGAAGAGGAGACGGAGAGTAGTGCAGAGAGCGTGTTTTTGACCAGCGGTCACTTTTAACACTTTTGACAGGGTGTGTCTTACGGAGGAAGGCATTGCTTTGGGGAGTTTAAATGTTTAAACTAAGTCTTAAACATTCCTTTTGTTTCACCCTATTTTCCTTGGTTTTCGTAAAACACACAAACACATTCGTACTTGCAGGATTATGCAAAGAAACATTTGTCAGACTTATTATAAAAACATATATTCATTACATTTTATTAACATAAAACCTAACTCTGTAGGAATGGAAGGAATTAGTTGACTTGTAAAACTCTGCATCCTGAAACAAACAGTATATTTGTTAGTACATTCACAATCTTTCTAAGTAATAAAATAACAAAATGTCCTTTAATGAAATAACACCAATGTCCTTCTTGAGTGCAGAGTCATTTGTCCAGTTAAACCAAAAGGGGGTAGTGTTTGACCATGCCCGAACGACTATGATCAAAGACATTTTCAACTGTTAATCAGGATTAGAATAAAGTGTTCTCGAGAAAGCTGGATGGACACCTTATCTACAGGATTTACGGCTTTTGGACATGGCGCCTAGCAGTCTGTGATGTTCCATGTGTCACCTTTGACACGGTGCTGGGTAGAACGAAGATCCAATTCTTATAAAAGCACAACAAAGTCATTAATAAGTTTCCTGTCCTTATCAAAACACGTTGGTGTCCTTTTATCTGAAAGAAAACGGGGTTAGCATGTCTTCTTCTCAAGATTTACATCCACGGCCTGTCTCTGGAGGCCGATGGTGAAACAACAGTTGTTAATCTTGAAGACCCTTAGTGAAACAGTTTGGAAGTCTGTAAGTGATTAAACAAATGTTATAACTGTGTGGCGTTCTGGAGGCTGATCTGCTACAAGACGTTTATTAGAACAGACTGTAGACCTGCAGTAGAACAGACCGTAGATGAGCAGTAAAACAGACTATAGATTTGCATTAGAACAGACTTTAAAAGTGCAGTAGTAGAGACTGTACACGTGTAGTAGAACAGACTGTAGATGAGCAGTAGTACAGACTGTAGACTTACATTAGAACAGACTGTAGATGTGCATTAGAACAGACTGTAGACGTGCAGTAGAACAGACTGTAGACGTGCAGTGGACGAGACTGTAGTAGAGCAGCAGTAGTACAGACTGTAAACTGGCATTAGAACAGACTGTAGAGGTGCAGGTGAACAGACAGTACACGTGCAGTTGAGCAGACTTCAGAGCAGCAGTAGTACAGACTCTAGATTGGCTTTAGAACTGACTATAGACAAGCATTAGAACAGGCTATAAACGTCCAGTAGAACAGATTCTATATAAGTATTAGAAAACACTCTAGATATGCTTTATAACAAAATGTAGAGGTGCAGTAGTTCCGACTGTAGACGAACATTAGAACAGACTGTATATGAGTATTGGAAAACACTCTAAACATGCTTTAGAACAGACTGTAGAGGTGCAGTAATACAGACTGTAGATGAGAATTAGAAAAGACTGTAAACGTCCAGTAGAACAGACTGACAATGTGCAGAAGAATAGACTGTAGAGATGCAGTAGTACAGACTGTAGACAAGCATTAGAACAGACTGTATATGAGTATTAGAAAACACTCTAGACATGCTTTAGAATAGACTGTAGAGCTGCAGTAGTTCAGACTGTAGACGAGCATTAGAACAGACTCTATATGAGTTTTAGAAAACACTCTGCACATGCTTTAGAACAGATTGTAAAAGGTGCAGTATTTCTGACTGTAGACGTGCATTAGAACAGACTGTATATGAGTATTAGAAAACACTCTAGACATGCTGTAGAACAGACTGTTGATGAGCAGTAATACAGACTGTAGACTTGCATTAGAACAGACTGTAGATGTGCAGTAGAACAGACTGTAGACGTTTATTAGAACAGACTGTAGACCTGCAAAAGAACAGACCGTAGATGAGTAGTAAAACAGACTATAGACTTGCATTAGAACAGACTGTAAAACTGACTGTAGACGAGCATTAGAACAGACTGTAAACATCCAGTAGAACAGACTGACAATGTGCAGAAGAATAGACTGTAGAAATGCAGTAGTACAGACTAGGGCTGTAGCGATACACTAATCTGCGATATTCAGCTCACACGATATATATCACGATATTCAGCCAGCGATACGATTCGATACAATTCGATATAAATCGATACACTTACATCATTTTCTGAAAGATTGGGGACAGAGTGATTTTGGTGACATCTTGTGAGTATTTAATTAATTGAACTAAAAACAATATATGTGACAAAATGAATCAAAGATGTGTTGAGAAAATTATTTCCATTTATTGAAACAGTGCAAACTGTAGCTTACAAGCATTTGAAAAGTAAATAAAGTGCAGTATTGCAATTAACAATGGAGTTTTCAAAAGTGCAGCAAGTGGCCTGTTCTGAACTTTCTTTGACAGCTTTTTAGCTTGACACTGAACATATGTAGCCAGTCTAGCCACCAGGTAAGTAAACATAGTACCATGGCTTCTGTACCATCCACTAATACAAGTCACTAAGAACAAATAAACCATGGCAGCCAATAATTCAAGTCCACAGGAGCAACATTTAAGCCAACTTAAAATTGTACCCATCTTAGCAGAGTATCTTAAGGACTTAAGTGAACACTAGTAAACGGAAAATCTCCTCTCCACATAACTGCAGACAAAGTGATCTACATTGTCTTCAGATTTTTGTTCAGGAATAGAATCTGATCAACATGCTCTGGGAGAAGTGCACTTCTCTGAGCAGTGATGATGTCTCCGGCGGTGGAAAAGACCCTTTCTGATGAAACGCTAGTGCCAGGGATACAGAGGTACCTTTTAGCAAGTTGTGACAAGAGTGGATACAGATACTGGTGCTCCTTCCACCAGACCAGTGGATCTTCTTTCACTTCCAGGAGATCTGCCTCCTTGTAGCGGGTCATCTGCTCCTTGGCCTCATCCTCTTGGGTATTTGTCTTGGGTCGTGCTGCACCAACACCGTATCGTTCACCAAGAAGGGCAGCCAGTGGGCAAGACAGACTAGGATTCCTGGGTGGAAGACGCTGACCTTTAAATAAATAAACAATAAAAACCGCATTACTTATAGCACATTCCATAATGCCTACACAGGATCAGACAACACAGTGCACTTCACTGGAAACAATGGGTGATACTGACCTTGATTGATTTCTTCTTCCATGAATTGCTCTCCTTCATCTACAGCTTCTTCTTCTTCTTCTTCTTCTTTAGATGCCATCCTCATCATCAGCACAAGCATTTGCTGTCCACTCTTCATCCACACTCCCAAGTGACTAAATTAAATAAGTCAACATGAAATTAAATTCATGAGCTTTTATTGAATAAACCTTTTAATTATATATTTAATGTATGCCTTTAAACCTGTTAACATTATAGTATTTATGCTTTATAAACTATTTAATATTTATCCATTTTGAACTGTTAACTGTTAAGGATCTCGCCAGTAGAACGGATCTGTTTAAAGTTGAATGCAAGGCCAAAGGTAAAACCTAGCAGTACCATCTGCCTTACCTCTGATGGCTGCATGCTCAGTCTTGCAGCCTCTACAATCAGTCCATCATAAACGTCCTCCCTTTCATTTTCAGTCAGGAAGGGAAGACTTTTGAATCTTGGATCCATCGCTGAACATGCATGGAGAGTTGCCTTGAGGTCAATGTACCTCTTCTGAAGATCCCCAGCCATGGCAGCCTTCATCTCTTTATGACTGCAGATTCACCTTCGATCGGTTTCAGTCCGTTGATCAGTGTGTCCTGGAGAGGTGCGACGACTGACAGTGTGGGGTCTTCTCCTTGGACATGTACTGTGTAGCCTCCTTCATGGGCTTCAGCGCGCTGACTACTTCTTCAGCTGTTGTCACTGCCTGACTCAGTCAGTGTGCACAGATCCTTCTCGGTCTTCCTGACTTCACTGGAGAGCAGGGCTGCGCAGATGGCCGGTTGTTGCTCTAGGAATCTTTCTAACATGTCATGTGCGCTATTCCACCTGTATTTAAATAAAAGAAAATATTTATAATTCACAGCATGGATGCACAGAATGCTGCTTTACATAAATGGCAAAACAAATTATTAATAAAAAAAACAAAATATACTATTGAAAAGTATCCACACACTAACCTGGTAACCACATCCGTCATCAGCTTGTGCTCTGGTAGTTGTAGAAGCCTCTGTTTCTCTTTCAGCATGTGGTTGGCTGTGGTGCTCCGTCTGAAGAAATTCACAATGCGTCTCACCCTTCCCAGCAGGCGTGCGACTGCTGAGATTTTGAGGGCACGTTGTGCAGCTAGATTTAGTGTGTGAGCATAGCATTTGACATGAAGTGTGAATGCTGCCTTCTCAGCTGCGATTGTCATATTTGACGCATTGTCAGTGACGATTACTGGATTCTTTTCTGTGATTCCCCACTCAGCGAGGGCCGTTTTGAGATGTTCTGCCAGGTTGTGTCGGTGTGACTCTCGGGCATGTCCCTGGTTTGTAAAACATGCGTAACAAGCTCCCATTCCTTGTTGATAAAGTGAGCCGTGATGGTGACATACCAGCTCTCCGCGCTGGCCAGGGCGGCTTTGATGTGTGCCCTTGTTTGACAGCCTGGGAATACAAACCTTGGTGAGGTGTTCGCGGGTTGGAATAGGATAGCGGGCTCCATCGCCACCATGCGCCTAAAGCCGGCGTTTTCCACCACAGAATACGGTCTCAAATCCTGACAAATAAAGTAGGCGATAGACTCTGTGATTTTCTGCGACCTTGGTGAAGCAGATAGAAACTTGGGAACAACCACCATCGATGTCCAGTGTGGTTTGTTTTGGGTCACGCGTCGCAGCTTCTTGGGGTCCTCCGTTAGAATTACCTTGTTCGGGTGGTGACGCTTTTAGGTGGGCTCGAGGTTGGTGGTATTTCCAGAGTATTTCACGCTCGTGTCACACAGCTTGCAAACCGCGATGCTTTTGTCTAAATCGTCGCTTTCTTTCTTCTTTTAAATCCAAAGTGCTCCCACACATCTGCTTTTAAGCATGAAGGTGCTGGATTTATATTCGCCGCCATTTTCTTGAATCTCCTCGCTCTGACTGCGTAAACAGGTAGACGCCGGCGTCTGTAACTTGCTCTACAGCTACACTAGCGGCTGGCTGACCAAATCGCTCTTCATGCAACGTGAGCGGGGGTAAACACGGGGATTTAAATGGGACTTATGTATCGATACTCGCGCTTAAAATCGATACTTTCTTAAGGGAAAAAATATCGATTTATATCGCAGAATCGATAAAATTGCTAAGCCTTAGTACAGACTGTAGACGAGCATTAGAAGAGAGTGTAGATCTGCTTAAGAACAGACTTTAGAAGTGCAGTAGTAGAGACTGTAGATGTGTAGTAGAACAGACTGTAAATGAGCAGTAGTAGAGACTGTAGACTTGTATTAGAACAGACTGTAAACGTGCAGTAGAACAGACTGTAGATTAGCAATAAAACAGACTGTACACGTGCAGTAGAACAGACTGTAGATGAGCAGTTGTACAGACTGTAGACTTTCATTAGAACATACAGTAGATGTCCATTAGAATAGACTGTAGATGTGCAGTAGAACAGGCTGACGAGGTGCAGAAGAATAGACTGAAGAGTTGCAGTAGTTGAGACTTTACACGAGGATTAGAACAGACTGTACATGACTATTAGAAAAGACTGTAGACATGCTTTAGAAGAGACTGTAGAGGTGCAGTAGTACAGACTGTAGACGAGCATTAAAACAAACTGTAGATGTGCAGTAGACCAGACTGTAGACGTGCAGTTGAACAGACTTTAGAGCAGCAGTAGTACAGACTCTAGATTGGCTTTAGAACAGACTGTAGATAAACTTTAGAACAGACTGTAGAGGTGCAGTAGTTCAGACTGTAGATGATCATTAGAACAGACTCTATATGAGTATTAGAAAACACTCTAGACATGCTTTAGAACAGGCAGTAGAGGTGCAGTTGTACAGACTGTAGATGAGCATTAAAACAGACTGTATATTAGTATTAGAAAACACTCTAGACAAGCTTTAGTACAAACTGTAGATGTGCAGTAGTACAGACTGTAGACGTTTTTAGAACAGACTGTAGACTTGCAGTAGAACAAACTGTAGACGAGCAGTAGTACAGACTGGAGAATTCCATTAGAACAGATTGTAGATGTGCATTAGAACAGACTGTAGATGTGCAAAAGAATAGACTGTAGAGGGCAGTAGTTGGGACTTTACACGAGCATTAGAACAGACTGTACATGAGTATTAGAAAAGACTGTAGACATGTTTTAGAACAGACTGTAGAGTTTCAGTAGTACAGACTCTAGACGACCATTAGAACAAACTGTAGATGTGCAGTAGAAGAGACTGTAGAGGTGCAGTAGTACAGAAAGTTGACAATTATTAAAAGAGACTGTAGACGTGCAGTATAACAGACTCTAGACAATTATTATCTATTAACAATAGAAAAGACTGTAGAGGTGCAGTTGATCAGACTTCAGAGCAGAAGTAGAACAGACTCTAGATTGGCTTTGGAAGAGACTGTAGACGAGCATTAGAACAAACAGTAAACAACCTGTAGAACAGACTGAGAATGTGCAGAAGAATAGACTCTAGAGGTGCAGTAGTACAGACTGTAGATGAGGATTAGAACAGACTGTATATAAGTATTAGAAAACACTGTAGATATGCTTTAGAACAGACTGTAGAGTTGCAGTAGTTCAGACTGTAGACGAGCATTAGAACAGACTTTATATGAGTATTAGAAAACACTGTAGACATGCTTTAGAACAGATTGTAGAGGTGCAGTAGTTCAGACTGTAGACGAGCATTAGAACAGCACTGTATATGAGTATTAAAAAACACTCTAGACATGCTTTAGAACAGACTGTAGATGTGCAGTAGTACAGACTATAGACGTGCAGTAATACAGACTGTAGACGAGCATTAGAACAGACTGTAGAAGTGCAGTAGTACAGACTGTAGATGTGCAGTAGAACAGACTGTAGAGCTTTATTACAACAGACTGTAGACCTGCAGTAGAACATACCGTAAATGAGCAGTAGTACAGACTGTAGACTTGCATTAGAACAGACTGTAAATGAGCAGTAGTACAGATTATAGACTTGCATTAGAACGGACTGTGGACGAGCATTAGAACAGACTATAGACTGTAGACGTTATTAGAACAGACTGTAGACCTGCACTAGAATAGACCATAGATGAGCAGTAGTACTGACTATAGACTTGCATTAGAACAGACTGTAGATGTGCATTAGAAACAGACTTTAGAAGTGCAGCAGCAGAGACTGTAGATGTGTAGTAGAAAAGACTGTATACGTTTATCAGAACAGACTGCAGACATGCAGTAGAACAGACTGTAGACGTGCAGTAGAACAGACTGTAGGCAAGCATTAGAACAAACTGTAAATGTCCAGTAGAACAGACTGACAAAGTGCAGAAGAATAGACTATAGAGGTGCAGTAGTACAGACTGTAGACGAGCATTAGAACAGACTGTATATGAGTATTAGAAAACACTGTAGACATGATTTAGAACAAGTTGTAGAAATGTAGTAGTTCAGACTGTAGACGAGCATTAGAACAGACTCTATATGAGTATTAGAAAACACTATAGATTTGCTTTAGAACAGATTGTAGAGGTGCAGTAATACAGACTGCAGATGAGCATTAGAACAGATTTTAGAAGTGCAGTAGTACATACTGTAGATGAGTAGTAGCACAGACTGTAGACTTGCATTAGAACAGACTGTTAATGATCATTAGAATAGACTTTAGAAGTACAGAAGTAATGACTGTAGATATGCATTAGAATAGACTATAGACGTTTATAAAAAAGACTGTAGACGTGCAGTAGAAGAAAATGCGGTAGAGCAGAGGTACAGACTGTAAAGTAGCATTATAAGAGACTGTAGACGTACAATAGAACAGACTGTAGACGAGCATTATAACAGACTGTTTACGTCCAGTAGAACAGACTGTAGATGTGCAATAGTACAGACTAAACACCTGCATTAGAACAGACTGTGGACGAGCATTAGAACAGACTATAGACGTGCATTAGAACAGACTGTAGTTGTCCATTAGAACAGACTGTAGATGTGCATTAAAAAAGACTGACGATGTGCAGAATAATAGACTGTAGAGGTGCAGTAGTTAAGACTTTACACGAGCATTAGAACAGACTGTACATTAGTATTAGAAAAGACTGTAGACATGCTTTACAACAGACTGTAGAGGTGAAGTAGTACAGACTGTAGACACACTAGAACAAACTGTAGATGTGCAGTAGAAGAGACTGTAGAGGTGCTGTAGTACAGAATTTTGACTATTATTAGAAGAGACTGTAGGCGTGCAGTAGAACAGACTCTAGACAATTATTAGAACAGACTGTAGACTTCCACAAGAACACACTGTAGATGTGCATTAGAAAAGACTGTAGACATTTATTAATACAGACTATAGTCGTGCAGTAGAACAGACTGTAGAAGTGCAGTAGAGCAGTAGTACAGACTGTAAAATGGCATTAGAACAGACTGTAGACAGCCAGTAGAACAGACAGTAGAGGTGCAGTTGTACAGACTGTAGATGTGTAGTAGAACAGACTGTAGACGTTATTAGAACAGACTGTAGATGTGCAATAGGACAGACTGTAGATGAGCAGTAGTACAGACTGTAGACTTGCATTAGAACAGACTGTAGATGTGCATTAGAACAGACTGTAGATGTGCAGTAAAACAGACTGTAGACGTGCAGCAGTTGTACAGACTCTAGATTGGCTTTAGAACAGACTGTAGATGAGCTTTAGAACAGGCTGTAAACGTCCAGTAGAACAGACTGACAATTAGAACAGATTGTAGATATGCAGTAAAACAGACTGTAGACGTGCAGGTGAACAGAAATCAGAGCAGCAGTAGTACAAACTCTAGAATTACCTTGGAACAGACTTTAAACGAGCAATAGAAATGACTGTAAACGTCCCGTAGAACAAACTGACAATGTGCAAAAGAATAGACTCTAGAGCTGCAGTAGTACAGACTGTAGATGAGCAAATGAACAGACTGTATATTAGTTTTAGAAAAAAATGTAGACATGCATTTAATACAGACTGTAGAGGTGCAGTAATACAGACTGTAGACGAGCATTAGAACAGACTGTAGAAGTGCAGTAGTACAGACTGTAGAGGTGCAGTTGAACAGACTGTAGACGTGCAGTTGAACAGACTTCAGAGCAGAATTAGTACAGACTGTAGATTGTAGAACAGACTGACAATTAGAACAGATTGTAGATGTGCAGTAAAAATGACTGTAGACGTGCAGTAGAATAGAGTGCAGTAGAGCAATAGTACAGACTGTAAAATGGAATTAGATCAGACTGTAGTCATGCAGTAGAAAAGACTGTAGAGGTGCAGTTGTACAGACTTTAGACGAGCATTAGAACAGACTGTTGATGTGCAGTAGAAAAGACTGTAGATAGAACAGACTGTAGATGTGCAGTAGTAAAGACTAAAGACCTGCATAAGAATAGACTGTGGACGAGCATTAGAACAGACTGTAGATGTGCTTTAGTACAGACTGTAGAGGTGCAGTAATACAGACAGTAGACGAGCATTAGAAGAGACAGTAGAAGGGCAATAATAAATGTCGACATTCTGTACTACTGCACCGCTATAGTCTTTTCTACTGCACATCTACAGTCTGAAGTACTGCACTTCTACAGTCTGTTTTAATGCTTGTCTACAATCTATACAACTGCATCTCTACAGGCTGTTCTAAAGCATTTCTACAGTGTTTTCTAATACTCATATAGAGTATGTTCTAATGCTCATCTACAGTCTGTAGTAATGCACCTCTAGAGTCTATTCTTCTGCACATTGTCTGTTCTACTGGACGTTTACAGTCATTTCTAATGCTCGTCTACAGTCTGTCTAAAACCAATCTAGAGTCTGTGCTACTGCTGCTCTGAAGTTTGTACAACTGCACCTCTACAGTCTCTTCTATTGTATGTCTACAGTCTGTTCTATTGCACATCTACAGTCTATTCTAATGCAAGTCTGCAGTCTGTACTACTGCACCACTAAAGTCTGTTCTAAAGCATGTTTACAGTCTATTCTAATACTCATATACAGTCTGTTCTAATGCTCGCCTCTACAGTCTCTATTAATGCACCTTTAAAGTCTATTCTTCTGCAGCATCGTTAGTCTGTTCTACTGCACATCTATAGTCTGTTCTATTGCTCGAATACAGTCTGTTCTAATGCCCAATAACAGTCCTTACTACTCCACCTCTATAGTTTGTTCTACTTCTCCTCTACAATCTCTTCTACTGCACGTCTACAGTCTGTTCTAATGCCAATCTAGAGTCTGTACTACTGTTGCTCTGCAGTCTGTTCTACTGCAAGGTTACAATTTGTTCTATTGCACATTTACGGTCTGTTCTAATGCACATCTACAGTCTGTTCAACTGCACTTCTACAGTCTGTTCTATGCACGCCTACAGTCTGTTCTACTGCACGACTATAGTCTGTTTTAATAAACGTCTACAGTCTTTTCTAATGCACATCTACAGTCTGTTCTACTGCAGGTATACAGTCTGTTCTAATAAATGTCTACATTCTGTTCTACTGCACATCTACAGTCAATACTACTGCACTTCTACAGTCTGTATAATGCTGTTTGCAGTCAGTATTACTGCACCTCAACAGTCTGTTCTACTGCACATCTACAGTCTGTTCTACTGCTTGTCTACAGTCTGTTCTACTGCACGACTATTGTCTGTTTTAATAATTGTATACAGTCTCTTCTAATGCACATCTACAGTCTGTTCTAATGCACATCTACAGTCTGTTCAACTGCACCTCTACAGTCTGTTCTATTGCACGTCTACAATCTGTTCTACTGCACGACTATAGTCTATTTTAATAAACGTCTACAGTCTTTTCTAATGCACATCTACAGTCTGTTCTACTGCAGGTATACAGTCTGTTCTAATAAACGTCTATATTCTGTTCTACTGCATATCTACAGTCTGTACTACTGCACTTCTACAGTCTGTATAATGCTCGTTTGCAGTCTGTATTACTGCACCTCAACAGTCTGTTCTACTGCACATCTACAGGCTGTTCTACTGCTTGTCTACAGTCTGTTCTACTGCATGACTATTGTCTGTTTTAATAATTGTCTACAGTCTCTTCTAATGCACATCTACAGTCTGTTCTAATGCACATCTACAATCTGTTCTACTGGAGGTCTACAGTCTGTTCTAATAATTGTCTAGAGTCCGTTCTACTGCACATCTACTGTCTGTTCTAATAATTATCAACATTCTGTACTACTGCACATCTACAGTCTGTTCTAATGCACATCTACAGTCTGTTCTAATGCAAGTCTACAGTCTGTACTACTGCTCATCTACAGTCTGAACTACTGCACGTCTACAGTCTGTACAACTGCACCTCTACAGTCTGTTCTACTGCATGTCTACAGTCTGTTCTAATGCCAGTTTACAGTCTGTACCACTGCTCCACTGCAGTTTATTCTACTGCACGTCTACAGTCTGTTTTACTCCACATCTATAGTCTGTTCTAATGCACATCTACATTATGTTCTAATGCAAGTCTACAGTCTGTTCTACTGCATGTCTATAGTCTGTTTAACTGCACATCTACAATCTGTTCTAATTGTCAGTCTGTTCTACTGGACATTTACAGTCTATTCTAAAGCCAATTTAGAGTCTGTACTACTGCAGCTCTGAAGCCTTTTAAATTGCACGTCTACAGTTTGTTCAACTGCATCTCTACAGTCTGTTCTACTGTTGCTCTACAGTCTGTTCTACTGCAGACTATAGTCTGTTTAATAAACGTTTACAGTCTTTTCTAATGCACATCTACAATCTGTTCTACTGGAGGTCTACAGTCTGTTCTAATAATTGTCTAGAGTCCGTTCTACTGCACATCTACTGTCTGTTCTAATAATTATCAACATTCTGTACTACTGCACATCTACAGTCTGTTCTAATGCACATCTACAGTCTGTTCTAATGCAAGTCTACAGTCTGTACTACTGCTCATCTACAGTCTGAACTACTGCACGTCTACAGTCTGTACAACTGCACCTCTACAGTCTGTTCTACTGCATGTCTACAGTCTGTTCTAATGCCAGTTTACAGTCTGTACCACTGCTCCACTGCAGTTTATTCTACTGCACGTCTACAGTCTGTTTTACTCCACATCTATAGTCTGTTCTAATGCACATCTACATTATGTTCTAATGCAAGTCTACAGTCTGTTCTACTGCATGTCTATAGTCTGTTTAACTGCACATCTACAATCTGTTCTAATTGTCAGTCTGTTCTACTGGACATTTACAGTCTATTCTAAAGCCAATTTAGAGTCTGTACTACTGCAGCTCTGAAGCCTTTTAAATTGCACGTCTATAGTTTGTTCAACTGCATCTCTACAGTCTGTTCTATTGTACGTCTACAGTCTGTTCTACTGCACGACTATAGTCTGTTTAATAAACGTTTACAGTCTTTTCTAATGCACATCTACAGTCTGTTCTGCTGGATGTCTACAGTCTGTTCTAATAATTGTCTAGATTCTGTTCTACTGCATGTCTACAGTCTGTTTTAATAATTGTCAACATTCTCTACTAATGCACTTCTACAGTCTCTTCTACTGCACATCTACAGTTTGTTCTAATGGTCGCCTACAGTCTCTTTTTGTCAGTCTTTTCTACTGGTCGTTTACAGTCTGTACTAAAGCTCATCTACAGTCTGTTCTAAATCCAATCTAGAGACTGTACAACTGCTTCTCTAAAGTCTGTTCAACAGCACCTCTACAGTCTGTTTAACTGCACCTCTACAGTCTGTTCTAATGCACATCTACAGTCTGTTCTAATGCAAGTCTATAGTCTGTACTACTGCTCATCTACGGTCTGTTCTAGTGCACGTCTACAGTCTGTTCTAATAAACGTCTACAGTCTATAGTCTGTTCTAATGCTCGCTCATAGTCTGTTCTAATGCACGTCTTTAGTCTGTACTACTGCACATCTACAGTCTTTTCTACTGACGCCTACAGTCTGTTAAAATGCTTGTCTACAGTCTGTTCTATTGTATGTCTACAGTCTGTTCTAATGAACATCTACAGTCTGTTCAACTGCACGTCTACAGTCTTTTTAACTGCACCTCAACAGTCTGTTCTAATGCCAGTTTACAGTCTGTACCTCTGCTCTATTGCAGTCTGATCTACTGAACGTCTACAGTCTGTTTTACTGCACATCTACATTCTGTTCTAATGCAAGTCTACAATCTGTACTACTGCTCATCTACAGTCTGTTCTACTGCACATCTACAGTCTGTTCTAAAAATTGTCTACAGTCAGTTCTAAAGCCAATCTATAGTCTGTACTACTGCTGCTCTGAAGTATTTTCAACTGCACGTCTACAGTATCTTTAACTGCACCTTTACAGTGTGTTCTTTTGTACGTCTACAGTCTGTTCTACTGCACGATTATAGTCTGTTTTAATAAACGTCTACAATCTCTTCTAATGCACATCTACAGTCTGTTCTACTGAATGTCTACAGTCTGTTCTAATAATTGTCAACATTCTGTACTACTGCACCTCTACAGTCTCTTATACTGCACATCTACAGTGTCTTCTAATGCTCGTGTAAAGTCTCAACTACTGCATCTCTACAGTCTATTCTTCTGCACATCGTCAGTCTATTCTACTGCACATCTACAGTCTGTTCTAATACACATTTACAGTCTGTTCCTATGCAAGTATACAGTCTGTACTACTGCTCAACTACAGTCTGTTCTACTGCACGTCTACAGTCTGTTCTACTGCACCTCTACAGTCTGTGTAAAGCATTTCTATTAGTGTTTTCTAATACTCATATACAGTCTGTTCTAATGCTCATCTACAGTCAACTACTGCACCTCTACAGTCTGTTGTAAAGCATGTCTACAGTGTTTTCTAATACTCATATACAGTCTGTTCTAATGCTCGTCTACAGTCTGTACTACTGCACCACTACAGTCTATTCTTCTGCACATCGTCAGTCTGTTCTACTGGACGCTACAGTCTGTTCTATTGCTCGTCTACAGTCTTTTCTACTGCACGTCTTCTGTCTGTTCTAATAATTGTCTACATTCTGTACTACTGCTTCTTACAGTCTATACTACTGCACATCTACAATCTGTTCTACTGCATGTCTACAGTCTGTTCTAATAATTGTCTACAGTCTCTTCTACTGCACATCTACAGTCTGTTCTAATGCATGTCTATAGTCTGTTCAAATGTTCGTCCACAGTCTGATCTAATGCAGTACGACCACACATCTATAGTCTGTTCTATTGCTCGAATATCGTCTGTTCTATTACCCAGTCTTTACTACTCGACCTCTACAGTTTGTTCTACTGTTCCTCTACAGTCTGTTCTAATGCTCGTCTACAGTTTGTACATCTAGACCTCTACAGTCTGTTCTAAAGCATGTCTACAGTGTTTTCTAATACTCATATACAGTCTGATCTAATGCTCATCTACAGTCTGTACTACTGCACCTCTAGAATCTATTATTCTGCACATTGACAGTCTGTTCTACTAGACGTTTACAGTCTATTCTAATGATCGTCTACAGTCTGTTCTACAGCCAATCTAGAGTCTGTACTACTGCTGCTCTGAAGACTGTTCAACTGCACGTCTACAGTCTGTTGAACTGCACCTCTACAGTCTGTTCTATTGTACATCTACAGTCTGTTCTAATGCACATCTACGGTCTGTTCTAATGCAAGTCGACAGTATGTACTACTACTTGTCTAGAGTCTGTACTACTGCACCTCTACAGTCTGTTCTAAAATCATGTCTTCAGTCTATTCTAATACTCATATACAGTCTGTTCTATTTCTCGTGTACAGTCTGTAGTAATGCACCTTTAAAGTCAATTCTTCTGCAGCATCATCAGTCTGTTCTACTGCAAGTCTACAGTCTGTTCTAATAATTGTCGACAGTCTATACTACTGCACATCTACAGTCTGTTCTAATTCTCGTCTACAGTCTGAACAACTGCACCTCTACAGTCTGTTCTAAAGCATGTCTAGAGTATTTTCTAATACTCATATATAGTCTGTTCTAATGCTAGTCTATAGTCTGAACTACTGCTCCTCTACAGTCTGTTCTAAAGCATGTCTAGAGTGTTTTCTAATACTCATATACAGTCTGTTCTAATGCGCGTTTACAGTCTTTACTAGTGCATCTCTACAGTCTATTCTTCTGCACATTGTCAGTCTGTTCTACTGGACGTTTACAGTCTGTAGACCTGCAGTAGAACAGACCGTAGATGAGCAGTAAAACAGACTATAGATTTGCATTAGAACAGACTTTAGAAGTGCAGTAGTAGAGACTGTACACGTGTAGTAGAACAGACTGTAGATGTGCATTAGAACAGACTGTAGACGTGCAGTAGAACAGACTGTAGATGAGCAGTAGTACAGACTGTAGGCTTGCATTAGAACAGACTGTAGACCTGCAAAAGAACAGACCGTAGATGAGTAGTAAAACAGACTATAGACTTGCATTAGAACAGACTGTAAAACTGACTGTAGACGAGCATTAGAACAGACTGTAAACATCCAGTAGAACAGACTGACAATGTGCAGAAGAATAGACTGTAGAAATGCAGTAGTACAGACTGTAGACGAGCATTAGAAGAGAGTGTAGATGTGCATTAGAACAGACTTTAGAAGTGCAGTAGTAGAGACTGTAGATGTGTAGTAGAACAGACTGTAGACGTGCAGTGGACGAGACTGTAGTAGAGCAGTAGTACAGACTGTAAACTGGCATTAGAACAGACTGTAACGGTGCAGGTGAACAGACAGTAGACGTGCAGTTGAGCAGACTTCAGAGCAGCAGTAGTACAGACTCTAGATTGGCTTTAGAACTGACTATAGACGAGCATTAGAACAGGCTATAAACGTCCAGTAGAACAGACTCTATATAAGTATTAGAAAACACTCTAGATATGCTTTATAACAAAATGTAGAGGTGCAGTAGTTCCGACTGTAGACGAACATTAGAACAGACTGTATATGAGTATTAGAAAACACTCTAAACATGCTTTAGAACAGACTGTAGAGGTGCAGTAATACAGACTGTAGATGAGAATTAGAAAAGACTGTAAACGTCCAGTAGAACAGACTGACAATATGCAGAAGAATAGACTGTAGAGATGCAGTAGTACAGACTGTAGACAAGCATTAGAACAGACTGTATATAGTATTAGAAAACACTCTAGACATGCTTTAGAACAGACTGTAGAGCTGCAGTAGTTCAGACTGTAGACGAGTATTAGAACAGACTCTATATGAGTTTTAGAAAACACTCTGCACATGCTTTAGAACAGATTGTAAAAGGTGCAGTATTTCTGACTGTAGACATGCATTAGAACAGACTGTATATGAATATTAGAAAACACTCGAGACATGCTTTAGAACAGACTGTAGATGAGCAGTAATACAGACTGTAGACTTGCATTAGAACAGACTGTAGATGTGCAGTAGAACAGACTGTAGACGTTTATTAGAACAGACTGTAGACCTGCAAAAGAACAGACCGTAGATGAGTAGTAAAACAGACAATAGACTTGCATTAGAACAGACTGTAAAACTGACTGTAGACGAGCATTAGAACAGACTTTAAACATCCAGTAGAACAGACTGACAATGTGCAGAAGAATAGACTGTAGAAATGCAGTAGTACAGACTGTAGACGAAGAGAGTGTAGATGTGCACTAGAACAGACTTTAGAAGTGCAGTAGTAGAGACTGTAGATGTGTAGTAGAACAGACTGTAGACATGCAGTGGACGAGACTGTAGTTGAGCAGTAGTACAGACTGTAAACTGGCATTAGAACAGACTGTAGAGGTGCAGGTGAACAGACAGTAAATGAGCAATAGTACAGACTGTAGACTTACATTAGAACAGACTGTAGATGTGCATTAGAACAGACTGTAGACGTGCAGTAGAACAGACTGTAGATGAGCAGTAGTACAGACTGTAGGCTTGCATTAGAACAGTTCAAGTTCAAGTTCAAGTTTGTTTATTCGTCTCCCTTGGGAGAAATTTGGTTTAGAGACAGGGTACTGCTGCATAGACAGACATATACAAACATATAAACAACATAAAACATAAACATCCAACAAAGGAGAGGGTACATAACTGGCAACCAGATGGGACCAAAGTGCAAGAGGATCAAAGCTTCAATACTTGAAGTACATTGCAATTACAGTTACACATTTAAAGTGGCATGCACAGTAAAGTGCTAGTGCATGTTAAAGTGCGATACACAGTAAAGTGCTAGTGCATGTTAAAGTGCGATACACAGTAAAGTGCTAGTGCATGTTAAAGTGTGATACACAGTAAAGTGCTAGTGCATGAATGGGATGCACAATACAGTACTGATACACATTCGAACACACACTAGAAATGCTATACATATTTAAAATTACTGATACGAATTTGCTGGTACATGTTACAGTTCTGATAAAAACCTCCTACATTTGCTCATTAATGAGCTTAATTGACACTGGGACAAAAGAGTGTTTGAACCTGTTGTATTTACATAAGGAGACCCTGTATCTTCTCTGAGGGCATCTTAGTATTCGCTGCACAAAACATGGGAACTGTCATTTAGAATGTTTTTTGCCTGAGTACGGACAGCGTTGAACAGTTCTTAGGGGTTGAGGGGGTGACCCATAATCCTGCCCGCTACTCTGACCAGGTTGAGAATCTGTGATTTAAGTTTAATACTCAGATTACCAAACCAACTGGTGATACCATACCGTAAAATAGACTCTATTGCTGCCTATAAAAATTAACATTATGTTTTTACTGACACCAAACAACCGCAGTCTGCGTAAAAGTGGAGACGCTGATGAATTCTGGCGCACACAGTGGCTACTTGTGTCTGCCAGCTCAGGTCACTATCAATGTGAATGCCTAGGTACTTGCATGAATTTTGTTGAGTAATGTTATTGCCATGTATCGTCACAGGGCTTGATCACCAATTGATTTGGGATCAAAGAGCATTTCTACAGTCTTACAGGTGTTAATCTGTAGTTTATGATTATCGCACCATTCCACAAACCTGTCCACAGCATCTTTGTGAATGGATGAGTCAGAGTTCTTTGTGAGCAGACTAAGAACAGCTGTATCATCCGAAAACTTCACCACATATTGATTAGGCTCAGAACTAACACAGTCATTTGTATACAGAATAAACAAAAATGGTGAACTGACACATCCCTGAGGGGCACCAGTACTACATATTTCTGTATTTGATAACGAGGAATTAAACTTCACCTGCTGTGGCCTCTTAGTAAGAAATGAGTGGTACCACCTGATTAAAAATGGATTTACATTCAGAAGGGCTAATTTTCTTAGGAGAATATGTGGCTGAATTGTGTTAAAAGCAGAGCTAAAATCAATAAGGAGCAGTCTAGCATATGCGCCTGGGAATTCAAGGTGCTTCAATGTAAGGTGCATTATAGTTGATATGGCATCACTTGTACTTCGTTTCTTTGTATATGCAAACTGATATTTGTCTAATACTGGCTCCACCTCTGAGCGAAGTACATTTAACATAAGTCGGTCCAGGCCCTTAAAAACATTGGAAGTTAATGCAACAGGTCTATAGTCGTTGTCCTCCTGAGGACATACTTTTTTGGAACTGGAATTATAGTGGACTTTTTCCAGATCTCAGGAACAACATGTTTGTCAATAGAAAGTTGGAACAGCTGGTGCCATACCGGAGACAGTTCCTCTGCAAATGTCTTTAAAAAAAAAGTGGACATATTGTCTGGCCCCATCGCTTTCCAGGTGCATTGATTTAAAACCTTTGTTACCGCATGTGGATCTATAGAAATCCTGTCCTTCACAGTACAGTTTACATTATCTAAAACATCACAGCAGTCCTTATTGTTGTCAGATTCAAAACGCATATAAAATTGGTTCAGTGCATTTGCTTTAAAACTCTCATCCTGAGCAAACAGGGGCTTCCTTTAGCCTCCATGTTTGTCATTCCTCTAATTGAGTCCCACAGTTTCTTGGAGTTAAACATGGACAAGTTCTGTTCTGCCCGCTCCTTGTGCTGCAGCCTAGCTGCTCTCATAAGTTTATTTAGCTCTTTTTGAGCTGTTTTGACTCCATCTGTATCACTAAGTTTAAAGGCAGACTTTTTCCACTTGATACACTCCTTAATATCTTTTGTTATGTAAGGTTTATTGTTCGGATATATCTTAACAGTTTTCTGTGGAATGATGGAGTCAACACAAAAGGAGATGTAGGCAGTTATGGATTCTGTTGCCCTGTCAATGTCCGCCTCCTAAAAAGACATCCCAGTCAGTCAAAAGAAAACATCCTTTCAGTTCTTCAATCTTATCATCCGACCACACCTTTACAGTTCGGATTTCTGGTCTGCTGGACTTAAAACTGACCGATATGTAGGTAGCAGATGAATTACATTGTGGTCAGAGTTGGCAAGGGAGGTTTAGCTTTGGCTGTATAAGCATCCTGACATTTCAATAGCACTTGTCAAGGATGTTATTTTTCCTGGTGTTGCATTTCACATATTGATAGAAACCAGGTAGACTCTTGTTCAGGCTGCTGTGGTTAAAATCCCCTAGTATCAGTATTGGGGCGTCAGGTTTGTTTTGTAGGTGACGATGAACACAGTCAGCAATTTGATTTGCTGCTCTGTTGGCATTCCCACTTGGTGGGACATAAACAGCGCACACAAAAATGTTGCTAAATTCTCTTGGCAGATAGTGTGGACGTAAAGTAACACACAATAGCTCCAAGTCTGGGTTGCATATATTGTCTCTTATTGCAAAGTTTGAACACCAACTGTCTTTGATATAAATACATACTCCTCCTCCCCCTACTTTGCCCGAATTTGCATCTCTGTCCAGGCGCATGAGAAAACCCGCCTACCTTCGAAATTGTCTGGTACATCTTTACTAAACCAAGTCTCAGTGAAAATCATTAGGCCTGACTCACGGTATTCATAGCAACCCCTGGCCAGTAGACGCAGTTCATCCAGCTTATTTCTCAGGGAGCGGGAGTTACAGCAGCATCGGAGGCAGCGGTAGCTTACTAGCCCTCCGAGTGCGCTGTCTCGCCGCCTCTCTTGCCCCTCTTCCTCGCCTTCCATCGCGACGATGACCTGCGCGATGAACAGACTCCTGGGCACGCTGTCGAGTAGTCCTGCCGATGGTAGAACTCCGCCGACTTGCAGTGCCAGCAGCTCGGTTTGGCTGTACGTTAGCTGGTTGATAATCCCATCCGCAAAACATTGGATGAACTGGCCAGACAGGATTAGCCACGCCACTGCTATCCGCTCCATTTCCCTCCGTCTCATGTCGCATATATAAAGTAAACAGTTTAGAGCACGAGTCACTGTCACCGTATGTCTTGCCCAGTGTGCCCACTGGATACCGACGTAAAGCGGAACATAAACGGAAACATAACGAGTAGTACAGTAAACAAACAATATGCAGCATGAGCCTCCTCCATGTCGCCAGCAGGGCAGCGCCATCTTGTTCATCATCAAGCTTTTCACACCACACAGTAGATGTACATTAGAACAGACTGTAGATGTGCAGTAAAACAGACTGTAGACGTGCAGTGGACGAGACTGTAGTAGAGCAGTAGTACAGACTGTAAACTGGCATTAGAATAGACTGTAGAGGTGCAGGTGAACAGACTTCAGAGCAGCAGTAGTACAGACTCTAGATTGGCTTTAGAACTGACTATAGACGAGCATTAGAACAGACTATAAACGTCCAGTAGAACAGACTCTATATAAGTATTAGAAAACACTCTAGATATGCTTTATAACAAAAAGTAGAGATGCAGTAGTTCCGACTGTAGACGAACATTAGAACAGACTGTATATGTGTATTAGAAAACACTCTAAACATGCTTTAGAGCAGACTGTAGAGGTGCAGTAATACAGACTGTAGATGAGAATTAGAAAAGACTGTAAACGTCCAGTAGAACAGACTGACAATGTGCAGAAGAATAGACTGTAGAGATGCAGTAGTACAGACTGTAGACAAGCATTAGAACAGACTGTATATAAGTATTAGAAAACACTCTAGGCATGCTTTAGAACAGACTGTAGAGCTGCAGTAGTTCAGACTGTAGACGAGTATTAGAACAGACTCTATATGAGTTTTAGAAAACACTCTGCACATGCTTTAGAACAGATTGTAAAAGGTGCAGTATTTCTGACTGTAGACATGCATTAGAACAGACTGTATATGAGTATTAGAAAACACTCTAGACATGCTTTAGAACAGACTGTAGATGAGCAGTAATACAGACTGTAGACTTGCATTAGAACAGACTGTAGATGTGCAGTAGAACAGACTGTATTTATTAGAACAGACTGTAGACCTGCAAAAGAACAGACCGTAGATGAGTAGTAAAACAGACTATAGACTTGCATTAGAACAGACTGTAAAACTGACTGTAGACGAGCATTAGAACAGACTGTAAACATCCAGTAGAACAAACTGACAATGTGCAGAAGAATAGACTGTAGAAATGCAGTAGTACAGACTGTAGACGAGCATTAGAAGAGAGTGTAGATGTGCATTAGAACAGACTTTAGAAGTGCAGTAGTAGAGACTGTAGATGTGTAGTAGAACAGACTGTAAATGAGCAGTAGTACAGACTGTAGACTTGTATTAGAACAGACTGTAAACGTGCAGTAGAACAGACTGTAGATGAGCAATAAAACAGACTGTACACGTGCAGTAGAACAGACTGTAGATGAGCAGTTGTACAGACTGTAGACTTTCATTAGAACATACAGTAGATGTCCATTAGAATAGACTGTAGATGTGCAGTAGAACAGACTGACGAGGTGCAGAAGAATAGACTGAAGAGTTGCAGTAGTTGAGACTTTACACGAGGATTAGAACAGCCTGTACATGACTATTAGAAAAGACTGTAGACATGCCTTAGAAGAGACTGTAGAGGTGCAGTAGTACAGACTGTAGACGAGCATTAAAACAAACTGTAGGTGCAGTAGACCAGACTGTAGACGTGCAGTTGAACAGACTTTAGAGCAGCAGTAGTACAGACTCTAGATTGGCTTTAGAACAGACTGTAGATGAGCTTTAGAACAGACTGTAGAGGTGCAGTAGTTCAGACTGTAGATGAGCATTAGAACAGACTGTATATTAGTATTAGAAAACACTCTAGACATGCTTTAGTACAAACTGTAGATGTGCAGTAGTACAGACTGTAGACGTTTTTAGAACAGACTGTAGACTTGCAGTAGAACAAACTGTAGACGAGCAGTAGTACAGACTGGAGAATTCCATTAGAACAGATTGTAGATGTGCATTAGAACAGACTGTAGATGTGCAAAAGAATAGACTGTAGACATGTTTTAGAACAGACTGTAGAGTTCCAGTAGTACAGACTCTAGACGACCATTAGAAAAACTGTAGATGTGCAGTAGAAGAGACTGTAGACAATTATTATCTATTAACAATAGAAAAGACTGTAGAGGTGCAGTTGAACAGACTGTAGATGTGTAGTTGAATAGACTTCAGAGCAGAAGTAGAACAGACTCTAGATTGGCTTTGGAACAGACTGTAGACGAGCATTAGAACAAACAGTAAACAACCTGTAGAACAGACTGAGAATGTGCAGAAGAATAGACTCTAGAGGTGCAGTAGTACAGACTGTAGATGAGGATTAGAACAGACTGTATATGAGTATTAGAAAACACTGTAGATATGCTTTAGAACAGACTGTAGAGTTGCAGTAGTTCAAACTGTAGACGAGCATTAGAACAGACTGTATATGAGTATTAGAAAACACTGTAGACATGCTTTAGAATAGATTGTAGAGGTGCAGTAGTTCAGACTGTAGACGAGCATTAGAACAGACTGTATATGAGTATTAAAAAACACTCTAGACATGCTTTAGAACAGACTGTAGATGTGCAGTAGTACAGACTAGAGACTTGCATTAGAACAGACTGTAGATGTGCATCAGAACATACTTTAGAAGTGCAGTAGTAGAGACTGTAGATGTGTAGTAGAACAGACTGTAGACGTTTATCAGAACAGACTGTAGACATGCAGTAGAACAGTTTGTAGATGAGCAGTAGTACAGACTGTAGACTTGCATTAGAACAGACTGTAGATGTGCATTAGAAAAGACTGTAGACGTTTTTTAAAACAGACTGTTTCATTGTTTATTTATGGGCCAAAGTACTTAGTAGAAAACAAGAAGAAAGTTTTTATTCTAAATTTTCTTTATGGAATGGTAAAGTTGCCAATTTGGTGTACAAGAAAAAACAAAGTTGAAGAAAGTGGGTGTATAGATCCTATTTTATTGACAAAATGTTTTGTAAAAAAAGGTTAGCGGTAGAGTATCTTTTTATAGCATAACACACAATGTTCAGTCTTTTTTAATTTTTGCAAATTTAAAAACTTTCTGTGTGAGCCTGATGGGAATGGAAGTTTTAATCTAAACATTCTCTAAAGTGAAAATGAATGAAAATAAAGGTGGAATTGATAAATGAGATTTGGCAAGAAAAAAAATAGAAGATTTTTTTGAGGTTGTAAATATTTATGTAAAAAATCCCAATTGTTATTTCTTCTCTGGTCTCTCTGTGGCCTCTGCCTCCTCTGGTCTCTTTGTGGCCTCTGCCTTCTCTGGTCTCTCTGCCTCCTCTGGTCTCTCTGTGGCCGCTGCCTCCTCTGGTCTCTCTCTGGCATCCGCCTTTTCTGGTCTTTCTGCCTCCTCTGCATCCTCTCATCTCTCTGCCTCCTCTGGTCTCTCTGTCTTTCTGTCTCTTCTGATCTCTTGGTGGCCTCTGCCTCCTCTGGTCTCTCTGCCCCGTTGCCTCCTCTGGTCTCTCCGTGGCCTATGCCTCCTCTGGTCTCTCTGTGAACTCTGCCTCCTCTGGTCTCTCTGTGAACTCTGCCTCCTCTGGTCTCTCTGTGGCCTCTGCCTCCTCTGGTCTCTCTGTCTCCCCTGCCTCCATTGGTCTCTCTGCCTTCTCTGCCTCCTCTACTCTCTCTAACTCCACTGGTCTCTCTGTGGACTATGCCTCCTCTGGATTCTCTATGGCCTCTGCCTCCTCTGGTCTCTCTGTCTCCTCTGCATCCTCTCGTCTCTCTGCCTCCTCTGGTCTCTCTGTCTTTATGCCTCCTCTGAACTCTCAGTGGCCTCTGCCCCTCTTGTCTCACTGTGGCCTCTGCCTTCTCTGGTCTCTCTGCCTCTTCTGGTCTCTCTGTGGCCGCTGCCTCCTCGTGTCTCTCTGTGAAATCTGCCTTTTCTGGTCTCTCTGCCTCCTGTAGATCTTTCTGCCTCCTCTGGTCTCTCTGCCTCCTATGCTTTCTCTCATCTCTCTGTGGCCTCTGCCTCCCCTGGTCACTCTGTGTCCTCTGCCTCCTCTGGTCTCTCTGCCTCCTCTGCCTCCTCTGGTCTCTCTGTGGCCACTGCCTCCTCTGGTCTCTCTGTGTCCTCTGCCTCCTCTGGTTTCTCTGTCTCCTTTGCCTCCACAGGTCTCTCTGTGGCCTCTGCCTCCACTGGTCTCTCTGTGATCTATGCCTCCACTGGTCTCTCTCTGGCCTCTGCCTCCTCTGGTCTCTCTGTCTCCTTTGCCTCCTCTGGTCTCTCTGTGGCCGCTGCCTCCTCTGGTCTCTCTGTGGCATCTGCCTTTTCTGGCTCTCTGCCTCATCTGCCTCCTCTGGTTTCTCTGTGGCCTCCACCTCCTCTGGACTCTCTGCCTCCTCTGGTCTCTCTGTGGCCTATGCCTCCTCTGGTCTCTCTGCGGCCTCTGCCTCCTCTGGTCTCTCTGTGAACTCTGCCTCCTCTGGTCTCTGTGTGGCCTCTGCCTCCTCTGGTCTCTCTGTCTCCCTTGCCACCTCTGGTCTCTCTGTGAACTCTGCCTTCTCTGGTCTCTCTGTCTCTCTGCCTCCTATGGTCTTACTGTGGCCTCTGCCTCCTCTGCAGTGTTGGGAAAGTTCACTTTCTACAAGAACTAGTTCAAAGTTCAGTTCTTACATTTAAAAATGGACTAGTTCAGTTCATAGTTCAAACTTTCAAACAACAGAGAACATGGATGCATCAAGCAACATTATATATAATGGTCACTCACTATTTCTTACTGCAACAACTGAAAAAGAAATTATAGAAATTGTTAACAAATGTAAAAGTAAAAGATCTACTGACTGGAATGACCTTGACATGAGTATAATTAAAAAGTAATAAGGAATATAGCCAATCCTTTAACTCACATATGTAATCAATCTCTCAGCACAGGTAAATTTCCTAAATTAATGAAGATTGCCAAGGTCGCTCCAATCTATAAAAATATGATAGTCATCAGTTTACAAATTACAGACCAATTTCTATACTCCACAGCTATCAAAAATCTTAGAAAAGATTTTTGTTGCCCGCTTAAATGGTTTTATAGATAAGCATAACCTACTTAGCGATAGTCAATATGGCTTTAGAAATAACAGATCATTTTCACTTGCGTTAATTGACCTCATGGAGGAAATAACTGATAAAATAGACAACAAGATGCATTCCATAGGCATTTTCATAGATCTCCAGAAAGCCTTTGATACAATAGATCACAAAATACTTCTAAAAAAAATTATACAAATATGTGAGGGGATTGCACATGATTGGGTGGAATCTTACTTGTATAACAGACAACAATATGTGCAGATGGGTGAATATAGGTCAGAATGGAGGAGTATAGTATGTGAAGTACCTCAAGGATCAGTCTTAGGACCAAAATGTTTCTATTATATATAAATGACATTTGTAATGTATCCACAAAATTAAAATTTATATTATTCGCTGATGAAACTACAATCTTAGGTTCTGGCAAAGATCAACAGCTTCTTGTGACAGAAATCACAACAGAATTATCTAAAGTTAAAGATTGGTTCCATAGGAACAAACTAACATTAAATGTATTGAAAACAAAAATTATGCTATTTGGGAAATGTAGAAGGTAGGAGCAAATCCAAATCTTTCTTAATAATGTGAATATTGAATGTATAAAACAGTATAATTTTTTTGGGTGTGATTCTGAGTCACAATGTTAGCTAGAGACCACAAATTACCAATATTTGTTCAAAAATAGCAAAAAATATAGCATTAATGAGGATGTGTAAACAATTGTTAGATCACAAAGGTCTTTTTATCCTGTATTGCTCCCTTATCCTGCCATATATCACTTACTGTGCTGAGATCTGGGGGAATACCTATGATAGTCATTTACTACCTTTATATAGATTGCAAAAAAAAGCATTCAGAATTGTACATCTCCCGTGGGCCCACCACCTGCAGGAGGAACCGTAAGGGGTCCGGTGCAATGTGGATTGGGTGGCAGTCGGCGGGAGCCTCGACAACCCAATCCCGGACACAGAATCTGACTCTAGGGACATGGAATGTCACCTCGCTGGCGTGGTAAGGAGCCTGAGCTTGTGTGGGAGGTTGAGAGATACCGACTAGAGATAGTCGGCTCACCTCACGCACAGCTTGGGCTCTGGAACCCAAATCCTCGAGAGAGGCTGGACTCTCCACTACTCTTGAGTTGCCTGCGGTGAGAGATGGCGGGCCGGTGTGGGTTTGCTCATTGCCCCCGGCTCAGCCGCCATGTGTTGGAGTTCACCCGGTGATCGAGAGGGTCGATTCCCTGCGCCTTCGGGTCGGGATAGGTCTCTCACTGTTGTTTGTGCTTACGGGCCAAATGGCAGTGCAGAGTACCCGGCCTTCTTGGAGTCTCTGGGAGGGGTGCTGGAATGTGCTCCAACCGGGACTCCATCGTTCTACTGTGGGACTTCAACGCTCACGTGGGCAGCGACAGAGACACCTGGAGGGGCGTGATTGGGAGGAACGGCCCCTGATCTGAACCCGAGTGGTGTTCTGTTATTGGACTTCTGTGCTAGCAACAGTTTGTCCATAACGAACACCATGTTCAAGCATAAGGGTGTCCATCAGTCCATGTGGCACCAGGACACCCTAGGCCGGAAGTCGATGATCGACTTTGTAGTTGTTTCATCTGACCTCCGACCGCATGTCTTGGACACTCGGGTGAAGAGAGGGGCGGAGCTGTCAACTGATCACCACCTGGTGGTGAGTTGATCCATGGCGGGGAGAAGGCGGACAGACTTGACTGACCCAAACGCACTGTGAGGGTCTGTTGGGAACGCTTGGCGAATCCCCGTCAGAGAGATCTTCAACTCCCACCTCCGACAGAGCTTCAACCAGATTCCGAGGAGACTGGAGACATTGAGTCTGAGTGGACGATGTTCTCCACCTCCATTGTCGACGCAGCCACTCGAAGCTGTCGCCGCAAAGTCTCTGGTGCCTGTCGTGGCGGCAATCCCTGAACCCGGTGGTGGACACCGGAAGTAAGGAGGCCCGTCAAGCTGAAGAAGGACCTATCGAGCCTGGTTGGCTTGTGGGACTCCTGAGGCAGCTGATAGGTACCGGCAGGCCAAGCGGCTGCAGCACGGGTGGTTGTGGAGGCAAAACTCGGGTCTGGGAGGAGTTCGTGAGGCCATGGAAAAGACTATCGGTCGGCCTTGAAGAAATTCTGGCAAACCGTCCAAAGCCTCAGGAGGGGGAAGCAGTGCCCTGCCAACACTGTTTACAGTGGAGGTGGGAACCTGCTGACCTCAACTGAGGATATTGTTGGGCGGTGGAAGGAATACTTTGAGGATCTCCACAACCCCACCGTCACGCCTTCCACAGAGGAAGCAGAGGCTGAGTGCTCAGAGGTGGACTCGCCCATTACTCGGGCTGAAGTCACTGAGGTAGTTGGGCCTCGGTGGCAAGGCACCGGGGTTGATGAGTTACGCCCTGAGTACCGCAAGTCTCTGGATGTTGAGGGGCTGTCTTGGCTGACACGCCTCTGCAACATCGCCTGGTGTTTGGGGACAGTACCTCTGGACTGGCAGACCAGGGTGGTGGTCCTCTTTTTAAGAAGGGGACCGGAGGGTGTGTTCCAACTACAGAGGGATCACACTCCTCAGCCTCCCGGGAAAGTCTATGCGGCCGATAGTCGAACCTCAGATCCAGGAGGAACAATGCGGTTTCGTCCCAGTCGTGGAACACTGGACCAGCTCTATACCCTCTCCAGGGTGCTTGAGGGTTTATGGAGTTTGCCCAACCATTCCACATGTGCTTTGTGGATCTGGAGAAGGCATTCGACTGTGTCCTCGTGGTGCCCTGTGGGGGGTGCTCTGGGTGTATGGGGTCTGGGGCCCTTTGCTAAGGGCTATCCGGTCCCTGTACGACCGGAGCAGGAGCTTGGTTCGCATTGCCGGCAGTAAGTCAGACCTGTTCCCGGTGAATGTTGGACTCCGGCAGGGCTGCCCTTTGTCACCGGTCCTGTTCATTATCTTTATGAACAGGATTTCTAGGCGCAGCCAGGAGCCGGAGGGAGTCTGGTTTGGGGACCACAGGATTTCATCTCTGCTTTTGCAGATGATGTTGTCCTGTTGGCTCCATCAAGCCAGGACCTTCAATGTTTACTGTGGCGGTTTGCAGCCAAGTGTGAAGCGGCTAGCATGAGGATCAGCACCTCCAAGTCTGAGACCATGGTTCTCAGTCGAAAAGGGTGGTTTGCCCCATCCAGGTTGATGGAGAGCTCCTTCCTCAATTGGAGGAGATTAAGTATCTCGGGGTCTTGTTCACGAGTGAGGGAACGAAGGAGCGTGAGATCGACAGACGGATCGGTGCAGCTTCTGCAGTAATGCGGTCGATGTACCGATCTGTCGTGGTGAAGAAGGAGCTGAGCTGTAAGGCAAAGCTCTCGATTTACCAGTCGAACTACGTTCCTACTCTCACCTATGGGCATGAGCTTTGGGTCATGACCAAAAGAACAAGATCCTGGGTACAGGCGGCCGAAATGAGCTTTCTCCGCAGAGTGGCGGGCGCTCCCTTAGAGATAGGGTGAGGAGCTCGGTCACCGGGAGGAGCTCAAAGTAGAGCCGCTGCTCCTTCACATCGAGAGGAGCCAGCTGAGGTGGCTCGGGCATCTGTTTCGGATGCCTCCCAGACGCCTCCCTAGGGAGGTGTTCTGGGCATGTCCCACCGGGAGGAGACCTCGGAGAAGACCTAGGACACGCTGGAGGGACTATGTCTCTCGGCTGGCCTGGGCTATCCCCGGAAGAGCTGGAGGAAGTGTCTGGGGAGAGGGAAGTCTGGGCTTTCTACTTAGACTGCTGCCTGCACACGGGCCCGGATAAGCAGTAGAAGATGGATGGATGGATGGAGAATTGTACATAATGTTGGTTATGGGGACCATACCAACACACTGTTCCTAAAATCACAAAGTCTTAAACTTGAAGAAATAGTAAAATTAAAATCTATTATAATGATATATAAGGCCAGGAATAATAAATTATCTAATAACATTCAAAAAATGTTTTCTACGAGGGAGGGGCGATATAACCTACGGGGAGAATTAATTTTGTGAATTAAACAGTGGGTTCTTACCACGCTAAAGAGCCAGTTTATCATGCGAAGGGGTGTGAAATTATGGAATGAACTGGACGACAATTTGAAAAGTGCAGCAAGCCAAATACAATTTAAAAAACAGTATAAAATGAACATCTTTAAGAGATATGCTTTAGAAAATTGACTTTGGGCACTTTTCAGGACCGATCCAAAATAGTTGAACGATGATGGTTGGTTGATTAACTAACTAGCAAACCATTAATTGAATATATGTTGACTGATTGTATATGAACTATACCAAAAGAAAGATTAGTTCTGTGTGTACACTTAATAATTTGACAGCTGTAAAAATAAAATGAGATGGGAAGGCACACATAAGCACACAGCTTCAGCCTACTCCCTTTGGGCTCTGTACAACAATATAGTATGTATGTATGTAATGAAAATGTATAAAAATGTATTGAGGAAAAAAGAAAGCCTAAATAAATAAAAAAAAAAAAAAGTTCACAGTTCCAAAAATGAACTATTTCTTAGTTCTTTTTTCCATGTTGCTATGAGCTATTATTTTTCAAAAATATTGCCAGAGCCCATATACAGTAGAATCACAGACAGCAATTATTTTATCAGTTTTAACAATGAAGCTATGTGTCAGATTTCATCTTCATATCCAATATTGAATCCTTATCAAACCAGGGTTTACATTAGCATTGAGGGGAGAGCATTTCCCCATTGTTTTAATGCTTTAATGCTTTGTTGCTGCCCATTCACTCCACACTAGTAGCAGCTGCTGGTTTCAACCCTACAGTACATTCTCAAAAACAAGAGGAAAACGTTAGGATTTTGAAATAAGAAACACTTTTATAACTGTTTTGTAGGTTATTTGCACTCTCTGCATGATACACTGCACCCTAGATTAGGACACTACATACCTCGTCTGTTTAAACCAGTTAGAACCAGTTGGTTACCCCTGGCTGGAACACATAGTGGAAAACTACTGATTCAAAGCAGGAAGTGTCCCCTCATGTGAGAGGTGTGGCCAAAGCTTAGGACCTTTTGAGCATTGTGTTGACCAGCAGCACAACACGTGGGCTGACCTCATGTTAACTACGTGTTGTGACCCAGCGCTGGCTTGTACCTTTTCTGAATGGAATTAAATGGACAAACTTTACATTGGTTTTATAGTTTTATTGAGATAATATTAGTTCCAACACTGTGAATAAAAAGAGCCGGAGAAACTGGTTCTAGGAGTAACAACGTGCTGCTTGAATGGTCTTTTTAAATGAGGAATTATTAAAAGAAAAACAGGACAGTAATCATTAAGATTCAATCATACAATTCTTTTAAATAATCATACGCCTTGTTACGTGCTGCTGCCACCTCCATGCTTTCTTTTTTTTTTTTTTTTGATGACGCTTCACGCATGCGGGGATGGCGGGCGACACTTGTGGCTGGTGTTGCCAGATTTGGTGTTTTTCCACTACATATTGAGACCCGCTTGTGGTGTGTTTTAGCCGGGTTTTCACCTAGAAGGCTCTATAGAAATCAGGCACCATATTGAACGAAGAGCATGCCATTCACAGACAAAAGATTGAACGAGTTCACAGTTACGTTCATTAGGCAGTAATACAGCACGTTCAGTTCATGTTTGCCCAAAATAGTGTTGTGCCTGAACGCGTTCATTGAACGATAGTTCATGAACGCGTTCAGGCACAACACTGCTCCTCTGATCTCTTTCTGACCTCTGACTCCTCTCGTCTCTCTGTCTCCTCTGGTCTTTCTGTGGCCTCTGCCTCCTCTGGTCTCTCTGTGTCCTCTGCCTCCTGTGGTCTCTCTGTGGCCTCTGCCTCCTCTAATCTCTCTGTGGACTCTGCATCCCCTGGTCTCTCTAGTGTTTTCTAATACTCAAATACAGTCTGTTCTAATGCTCGTCTACATTCTGTACTACTGCATCTCTACAGTCTATTCTTCTGCACATTGTCAGTCTGTTCTACTGGACGTTTACAGTCTGCTCTAATGCTCGTCTACAGTCAGTTCTAAAGCCAAATCTAGAGTCTGTACTACTGCTGCTCTGAAGTTTGTTCAACTGCAAGTCTACAGAATGTTTAACTGGAGCTCTACAGTCTGTTCTAATGCCAGTTTACAGTCTGTACTATTGCTGTACTGCAGTCTGTTCTACTGCATGTCTACATTCTGTTTTACTGAACATCTACAGTCTGTTCTAATGCACATCTAAAGTCTGTTCTAATGCAAGTCTAGAGTCTGTACCACTGCTTGTCTACAGTCTGTTCTACTGCACTCTACAGTCTGTTCTAATAAACGTATACAGTCTTTTCTACTGCTCATCTACAGTCTATACTACTGCACTTCTACAGTCTGTTCTATAGCTCGTTTACAGTCTGTATTACTGCTCCTCTACAGTCTGTTCTAAAGAATGTCTAGAGTGTTTTCTAATACTCATATACAGTCTGTTCTAATGCTCGTCTACCCAACTGCACCTCTTCAGTTTGTTCTAAAGCATGTCTACAGTGTTTTGTAAAACTCATATACAGTCTGTTCTAATGCTCACCTACAGTCTGTACTACAGAACCTCTAGAGTCTTTTCTTCAGCACATTGTCAGTCTGTTCTACTGGACGTTTACAGTCATTTCTAAAGCTTGTCTACAGTCTGTTCTAAAGCCAGTCTAGAGTCTGTTCTACTGCTGCTGTGAAGTCTGTTCAACTGCATGTCTATAGTCTGTTCAACTGCACCTCTACGTCTGTTTTATTGTATGTCTACATTCTGTTCTAATGTACATCTACAGTCTGTTCAAATGCAAGTCAACAGTCTGTACTACTTTTCGTGCACAGTCTGTACTACTGCACCTCTACAGTCTGTTCTAAAGCATGTCTACAGTCTATTCTAATACTCATATACAGTCTGTTCTAATACTCGTCTACAGTCTCTACTAACGGACTTTTAAATTCTATTCTTCTGCAGCATCGTTAGTCTGTTTTACTGGACATTTACAGTCTGTTCTAAAACACGTCTATAGTCTGTTCAAATACTCGTCCACAGTCTGTTCTAATGCATTCTGTTCTAATGCACATCTATAGTCTGTTCTATTGCTCGAATACAGTCTGTTCTAATGCCCAATAAAAGTCTTTACTACTCCACCTCTACAGTTTGTTCTACTTCTCCTCTACATTCTGTTCTAGTGCAGGTCTACAGTCTGTTCTATTGCTAGTCTAGAGTCTTTACTACTGCTGCTCTGCAGTTTGTACTCTTGCTCATCTACAGTCTGTTCTACTGCATGTGTACAGTCTTTTCTTATAAACATCTATAGTATGTTCTACTGTACATCTACAGTCTTTACTACTGCACTTCTAAAGTCTATTCTAATGCTCATCTACGGTCTGTTCTACTGCAGGTCTACAGTCTGATCTAATAAACGTCTACAGTCTGTACTACTGCACATCTACAGTCTGTACTACTGCACTTCTACAGTCTCTTCTAATGCCAGTTTACAGTCTGTACTATTGCTCTACTGCAGTCTCTTCTACTGCATGTAGTGAATATGGTCTTAATAATTAATATGAATATTAATTATGAAAATTAATAATTAATATTTTGCTTATCAAAATATTAATTTCTAATTAAAAAGGGGCACCACTCTAGTTTTAGACAGATCTAGAGAAACTGTTTAGTCTAGTCTCATTAATCTAAAGGAAGTAAATTCTTCTTGTTTTCGAACATTTCTTGATATAAACAGGGAAACATTAATGTCTTTATGGGATTTTATTAAAGATTATA